>OZ010607.1:46559537-46664537 GCA_963932145.1 Acanthosepion lycidas | reverse complement strand
AAAAATTGTGCACGAAAAGACCACCTTGCACATATAATATATTTATTGTCCCAGTCAGCTGTGTCTGAAAGTATAAATTCAAAAGACCGTGGATAAATAAAAAAGAAAAAAAGAAAAAGAAACCGTAAACACTCTCGTAGGCCGCGAAAGGCATCCAAGCGTCAGGTTAGGAAATTCTATCACTTACAATACATTTCATTTAAATAAATTCACCTCAGTATATGTCTATACTTCTGAGATGAGGTATTATGTACACTATTTACATTGTTCGGACTATCGTTTACCCCAGCGAGCGACATAAAATGTTCAGTTCAACATTCCAATCACTTGAAGAAGGCCGGAGTGTACAACGTCCGAACCGTTGTGATAAACATGCCAACAAATATGAGGACGATGGTACGAACAATGCAAAGGGAGATTATTTTTATTATATAAAAACAGATGTAATTTACCTTAAAAATAACCTGTAATTTCAGTATCTGTCTATATTTCTGAGATGAGGCATTATGTCCACTATTTGCATTATTCGGACTATTGTCCTCATCTTTGTCGCCATATTTATCACAACGTTTCGGCCGTTGTACGCACTGGCCTTTTTCAGGTGGGTAAGGAGACATGGCACAGTGGATAAAGGTGTTTGTTAGATCCAGTGACAGGACCCAAAGAGTTGTGAGTTCAATACCTTCAATCAGGCAGTGAATAACTTCGACAGGTGAATAACAGGAGATAGCAGATAACTGACATCCATTAGACATGGCACGTGGAACTAGAACAGTCTACCCCAGGGAGCGAAATAAAGGGTTCAGTTCCATATTCCAAACACCTGAAGGTCGGAGAGATATTATTGGCCGACCACAGGAAAGTAAGCTAGGCATGACTCTCAAACTTTAGAAGTGGAAACATATGCATGCATTATCTTGGGGAAGTGAAATAAGTGACAGTAAATTGCGATGGCGGATCATCTAGCTCTGTTCATGAGCGGGTGTAGTTGGCAAGCGTCATGACTGGGTGTCGGAAAGATTATTTTTAATTCTATTGAATGAGGTTGCCAATCTGACTTGGGATTCAAAACTAGGCATTTGGTTACACTTTCGCTCGAAAACAGCTGTGCGGCTTTGGTTACCGAAAGAATTGTCAGTGAATGATGAAGGAGAAACTGCAAACGACAGAAATGTGGTTCTGCCCTCGGATGATGCGAATAACATCGACAGAACATATGAGCCACAGGGAAGTTTTAACATAGGTAGGAATTGTAAGAGAACTGTTATAACAATAAATAAATGACAGCTGAAATCTGTGCGTATACCATGAGGAAAGATGACTGGGAAATTTAAAATCTCAAAAGAGTGGAAATAACGAGCAATCTATTTGAGATTTTGGTGCACAACCTGGATAGTAAAGTGTTCAAAGTTACTTAGAACAACAATAAATAGGAAACTGTGGAAGGCCATTACCCCTCAGGCCGTGAAGATAAGTGGCACAATAAATTGGAAGAATACTTATACAAAGTTTGTTATGCATTATGAAATGGACAAAGTCCGACAATTATTTTAAGACATTCTTATGTTTATACGTTCTTTTTATAGATACAAATATTTAAGTAAATGCTATGTTTATAATAAACAGTATTAACAACATATACTGGCTTGAACGTCCGAGAAATTTTCATAGAAAATATGCGTCCTCCGACAGGAATCGAACCTGTATCCTATATGGAACCGTCATATACCCTAACGTGCTTTAACCGAATGAGCCACACAGGAGCCTTACGGTTAGGAATGTCGATTTTACTGTTTTTAAACAACAATTCTCTATTATTTTCTCGCGTACATTCATATCTGCTCGATGCGTATCCAAATGTAAACAAATGACGTCAGACGTTATGAAATGGATAATTCTTTTAAGACATTTTTTATGTTTATACGTTCTTAAAATAATTGTCTAACATTCAAAATGGCAGTGAGTAAAAAATCAAAAAAATGTCCGTGAAGTGATTTTACTGGTAAATACTGAGACTAGAATTGTCAGTGTAAGTGAAAAATGACGTCTGAAGGCGTTCCATGTCACATCAGGAATCCGGTAACCAATTAGGGCCGTAGGAGCTACCACATGTACTGTAGCCATAACAGAAGTGGTGTGTCTAGGGCAAGATTGCCTGACGGAGCCCATCCTTCTCTAGGCTGGTTTTGAATTTAGAGTTTATCTTTAGCCAGTCAAGGCAACCGACCTACCAAGCTATTTAACTTATATCTGAGGTAAAGATATGAGAGACATTCCTAGATTTGCCGAGGGCATTTGTGTGAAATTGATCGTAACGAACTCGAAAGGATTTCGAACTCTGAATGACGATTTTTCTTGCTATGGTAACAATCGTAAAAAGCTGAATTTTTTGGTATGCACAAAGAGAAAAGGAGACTTGGCTAATTTAACACTCACAGGACACATCGAAAGCAAGTGTTTATAGGGGGGAAGACTTTTGGACAAATAGAGAATTTGTGACTCAACGAAAACGCGTTGTTATTTTTGTGATGCTTGTTGTAGTAGAGACTTTGTAATCGCATATACCACTATAGTACGCCGTTGAACAATACTGGTACCAGACGCCTTCGAAAAGCACTCGCACTAATAGCACCTCCTCGATAAAACTCACTCGAAAGTAACAACTATATACTGATCCGAATAGAGGAATAGCATAGTGAATAGAGGACAGAATAGCAGTTCGTATAGTAATAGAGGATAGAATAGAAATAACGATCAGAATAGTAATAGAGTTTAGGGTAGAATATAGCTATCAATCTAGACGTCACGCGAATTCGTATATATGGGTTTCCTCTATGATCCGGGGGCCTATTGAATTCAATAATGGAATCGCTTGTGTTTGCTCACTGGCGATCTATGTTCAAACTCAAGTGAAGGCAACGACACTTTATTCATATATAACGGGAGAGAAGAACGATTAGATAAAGTTGGGGCTGTGAAAGAGTAAGAACAAATAAGAGAAATAAATAGAAGGAAGTCATGGGGAGAAACGACCGTTCACATCCTGAAGGAACATAAGAGATACAGAAAGAGAGGATGCGAAAGAGAGACTAGTGATTTCGTAAGTTGATTTTCAAAAAAGCATTTCCTTTGCTACTTGGAAAATTACGCTCTCAAATCTTCCTTTCTAGTTCATATCAGGCATTTTAATAAAACCTTCCTTTCTAGTTCATATCAGGCGTTTTAATAATTTTTCCTTTCTAATTCATATGAGATGTTTTATTAAAATCTCCCTTTCTAGTTCATATCAGGCGTTTTACTAAAATTTCCCTTTCCAGTTCATATCAGGCATTTTACTAAAATCATCCTTTCTAGTTCATATCAGGCGTTTTACTAAAATTTTTCTTTCCAGTTCATATCAGATGTTTTACTAAAATGTTCCTTTCTAGTTCATATCAGGCGTTTTACTAAAATTTTCCTTTCTAGTCCATACCAGGCGTTTTACTTAAACCATACTTTCTAGTTCATATCAGATGTTTTACTAAAATTTTCCTTTCCAGTTCATATCAAGCATTTTATTAAAATCTTCTTTCTAGTTCATATCAGCCGTTTTACTAAAATGTTCCTTTCTAGTTCATATCAGATGTTTTACTAAAATCTCCCTTTCTCGTTCATATCAGGTGTTTTTACTAAAACCTTCCTTTCTAGTTCATATCGGGCGTTTTACTAAAATTTTCCTTTCTAGTTCATATCAGGCATTTTACTAAAATCCTCCTTTCTAGTTCATATCAGGCGTTTTACTAAATTTTTCCTTTCTAGTTCATATCAGGCATTTTACTAAAATCCTCCTTTCTAGTTCATATCAGGCGTTTTACTAAATTTTTCCTTTCTAGTTAATATAAGGCATTTTACTAAAATCTTCCTTTCTGGTCCATACCAGGCGTTTTACTAAAATTTTCCTCTCTAATTCATATCAGGTGTTTTAATAAAATCTTGCTTTCTAGTTCATATCAGGCGTTGTACTATAATTTTCCTTTCTAGTTAATATCAGGCATTTTACTAAAATCTTCCTTTCTAGTTCATATCAGGCGTTTAACTAAAATTTTCCTTTCTAATTCATATCAGGTGTTTTAATAAAATCTTGCTTTCTAGTTCATATCAGCCGTTTTACTAAAATGTTCCTTTCTAGTTCATATCAGATGTTTTACTAAAATCTCCCTTTCTCGTTCATATCAGGTGTTTTTACTAAAACTTTTCTTTCTAGTTCATATCAGGTGTTTTACTAAATTCTTCCTTTCTAATTCATATCAGGCGTTATACTAACATTTTCCTTTCTAGTTCATATCAGACCTTTTAATAAAATCTTGCTTTCTACATCATATCAGGCGTTTTAATAAAATCTAAGCTTAGTAAATATCATGAAATGGGCAGTTCTACCCATTGTTTGAGGAAGACTTGGAAATATCAGAATGATTCTTGAGAAAGCAACTAGACGAATTCAGCAGAGAAGAAAAGTTTAAAGCTATACTGAAACTTTTCTAAATTTCCCGAGCAGGCTGGAATAACAAAAAAAAAATGAAATGACGGTTAATAATATTTAACTGGTAACTTTTTTAGTTTTAAAAATTAATTTTGATTCTGTGAACAGAGTAAAATATTATAAGCTTTTAAAATAAATTAACATATTTAGAAAAGCGGTGGTAAAAATTGGTCGCTCGGTTAAAGAGCATTTGGGAAATAATCTCAGAAAAATAGTTTTTTAGAGAGAGGTTCATAATTTTGTCTTCAATTCAATCTAGCTAGCTAGCTATTCCAGTATGTGTATATCTCACTACTCTACCCATATCTATCTACCTATGTCAGTTTTCATATCAATCTATCAACCCAGTCTCTTAATGTATATCTCTCTTCTTTCTCTATCTATCTATCTATCTATCTATCTATCTAGTTCACTCTCTTCATGTATATATATATTGATATGATCATTATATATCTATCTATCCTAGTCTTCCTATCTATCTATCTATCTATCTATCTATCTATCTATCTATCTATCTTCATGTATATATATATATATCGAACTGATCATTATCTATCTATCTATCTATCTATCTATCTATCTATCTATATATATATATATATATATATATATATATATATATATATATATATATCTTTATACATATATATATATATATATATATATATATATATATATACATATATATCGATCTGATCAATATATGTCTATCTATTTATCTATCTATCTATATATACATATACATATATATATCATTGTTTCTTTCTATTTATTATCTATAATTTTGCTCATTTCTATCTATCTTCATGTGTGTGTGTGTATATATATATATATATATATATCGATCCGATCATTATATATCTATCTCCCCTAGTCTTTCTATATATATATATATATATATATATATATATATATATATATATATATATATATATATATATATATCTGACTAATCAATGTCTGATTTTCTTCCGAGAGTGAATCGTAATAAACAGATCTTCTTTTTCACTCATTTGCTCATATACTCTTGAAGTATTACTGTATTTTCTTTCATGACTTTATTAGTTCAGGTATCCGTGCCTGGAATTTAGGCCATGAAAACTCATCGTCCGTCCAGTTTTCGGCTTTCAGTCATCAACTACGTTTAATTTCTCAATGTGCCACTAGGGATTACATTGATGAGGAACACATTGATTAATCCACGGGAATAAAATGTTAGTTGTAATTAGTTAATTTAATAAAAAAAACGTTATTAGTTGTTAACGTGTGTGCTCATGACATCACAGTGAAGTTCAATTTAAATTGATGTATAATACACGTGCAAGCCCTATTTCTGGCGTAACAGCATCGAAATATAAAGAATTAGTTTGTTGCAAATTTTTAGTGATTTGGGTTTGTTTGTTTTTTTTGAATAAAATCATGCCAGGTGGCATAAGTGTTTTACAATGTCCCTAACCTAGGGATTAAGTTTTCCAGAAAAGAAATGTACAAAATTTTACGGAGCAACACAAATATTTTTTTTTTTTCAAAATAACGTTCATCATTCTTGACGACTTTCAGCCATCGATAAGCCATCATCCGAATCTGTCCCAGATATCAGTCCTCTAGCCTTCAATCAACAAACTGTAAACAAACTTCATTCATTTCATCAGAAGTGTTGAATCCCTGGTCTTGGAGGAAATATGCCATTGAGCGAAATATTCCATAGTCACTCGAAAGAAATATCGGGACTGAATGGTAGATTTTCATCTGTCTTAACTCATCTTTAGTCAAGCTGGTGGTGTGTGGCCTCGCATTGTCTTGCAGAAATAAAGCCCGACCTCGATTGACCAAACCAGGGTATTCCTTCTTTAGTTTGTCGTACACGGATTCCTGCTCCAGGCAATAGAGTTTAACGTTGATGGTGCGTTGTGTGGAACAAACTCGATATGCAGTATTCCTTGGAAATTCCACCAAAGAGAGATCAAGTTTTGTTGTTTTTCTTTCCGCTTCTTAAGTGAGTCATAACTTTCTGGCCAACCTAATATATAGCCCCGAAGATGTAGATTTCATTAGGTTAGGTCGATATAAACGATACTAGTTTAGCATCCCGTTACCACTTTCTTATCGATGTCTAATTTTGTGCAAAAAAAAATATGAATCAGAGAGAGCCTACTCAGCTTGGTAAATATTTTCAGGAAATATCAGCTTCTAATTGGTCAATCAACACACAAGTGGGCGTTGCAATCCACCCACGTACAAATACTTTTTCCAGCGCGTGACCAAATCAAGTTTTCCCGCCATTTACCATGAGCCTGTCACGTGATTACATTATCTATAAATATCAGATACAAGTTTGCTGATTTCTCTTTTCTCTGTCTCTTCTCGCTGCAAGATGTAGTCTCAAAAGGATTCTCGTCTCGACCTCGAGCGGTCAGACGTTAAAAGCATATTCACGCATGCACGTAAGCACGAACTTTTCCAAACTGCATTGCAAATATACAGGACATTTCCAAACAAGCAACAAGAACTTTTCTCTTTGAAACATTCTTCTAATAACCGTCTGCTTCTTTTACTTCAGGTCTTGTCATTTTTACAACGACAATTTTCACATGATTACTAACGACGATCAGAAAAGAAAACATAAACCGGCCCTTAAAAATCACCTAAACCCTTTGACATTTCATTTTCCAACATTCGTTGCATTAGAACCAATTTCTGCAGTGTGAAATCTTTCTTCATTGGGAACTGCCCGGATATTCTGGCTCTGTGTGAGACCAACCTTGATTCGTCTATCCCCTCCTCTGACCTCTCGATCCCCGGCTGCCTTCCCCTCCTTAGAGAAGACACTCAAACCCAGAGGCATAGCCTTGGAATTTACGTCAAAGACCATCCCCCATTGGTTAGAGAGTTGTCTCTTGAATCTCCAGACCATTCGTACATGTGTCTCCGGCTATCGCTTCTCAATGCTGTAAGCTAACTTCCTTTCTTTCTTTTATCGCTCACCATCCCCCCAAGACTCTGGTATAATTGAATGCATTTCTGACAGCAATGAGAAGGCTACCTCTCTACATTCGTTTGCTCACATATTCGTGTTTGGCGATTTTAACGCCCATCATACCAAGTGGCTCAAAAACGTTACTACTGAATCTACATGCATTCAAACCCTTAATTTTTCAATCTCTCAATCCCTCACGCAGATAGTCGACTTCCTCACACATATCCCCTACAATCGGGACGGTAAGGCTTCTCTTCTCGATCTATGTATCACCTCCATCACCGAGTCTTGTAGCGCCACGCAGCTCTGCCCTCTTTTCAATTCTGATCATGCTGTAGTGTCTATCAACATATTCTTCAACTCCACACCCTGCAAAGAACCTTCTACCACTAGAACCTCGTTCTGCTATCAACGAGCACACTGGGACTCGTTCCGAGACTTCCTACGCGATGTCCCCTGGTATGTTGTCTTTTCGCTCCCCGTTGAAGAATATGCTTCCGAGGTCTCCCCCTGGGTTAAATCTGGAATCGAGGCTTTCATCCCCTCAAGAAAATATAAGGTCAAATCGCGCCCCTCCCTCTTGGTTCTCCGCTCCTTGCTCAGCTGCCATTGCCCATAGGAACCACTTCTTCCACCTATATCGAAATGACATGTCTGACTGCAATAAACGTCTCTTTGTTTCTGCGGGTAACGAGTGTAAGCGTGTCCTCAATGAAGCAAATTCACTATTTGCTGCTCGAATGAAAGAACGTATTTCATCTCGCAAATTCGGCTCCAAGGATTATTGGCGTCTCTGCAAGAGCGTACTTAACAATATCAAACCCTCTATACCTGCTTTGTTCAACCATTTCGTAGTTCTGACATCTTCTGCCGACAAGGCTGAATGCTTTGCTCGGAAATTCTCATTCAATTCAACGCTCAACTCTTTCGGTGTATCCACACCCGATTTCCTCCTTAGAACTGAGGCTTTATTGAGCGAGCTTCAATTTACCCCTGTTACAAATTCATGACGGTCGTCTTCGAGTATAGAATCCAGAGGTTGGCAGTGAATATTTCGGAGACAGTAGGAAAGCGTAGTTCAGGTTCGCAGTGGATATCGTAGCAAAGTAGCAGAGCGTAGTTCTTCCTTTTATCATCTTCGTCTGTCAAGTTGGCACTGGTCCTTCTGTAGGGTAAACAAAGATGGCCGCCTTTATACACGACGGATACAATGTTCTGCGGCTTCTGATTGGTTAAACTTCTATTGGTAGACTATAAAGGAAGTTAAGTCATTTCGATTGTCTCACTAGTCATATATATATATATATATATATATATATATATATATATATATATATACCCCAAAAAAACGTAACAACCCCGTCATCGGTATTGGGCATTATCTCTAATTTAGACCCCCCACAAGGCTAGTGGTAGAGATGGGATACCATCTATTGTCCTAAACTGGCCCCTGCCCTCTCCAAATTATATAACTACTGCCTTAATGAATCTTGTTTTCCAGACTGTTGGAAGTTCTCATCCATTGTTCCTGTCTTTAAGAATTCTGGTGAACATTCTGACCCTTCTAATTACCGTCCTATCAGTCTCCTACCCCTCTTCGGCAAAGTCTTCGAAGGCCTAATCAATGCCGAAGTGGTTAAGCACTTTACATCCCATTGTGACACTCTAACCCTGCGCTGGTTGCAGCACCATTTGTGACGATCTAACCCTTGGCTGGTTTGGGTAAAAACTTGGTTTACCACGGAACCATTTGTGACACTAACCCCTCTGGTTGTCTTGGTTGCGGTCGATGTCTGGTTAGATTCGATATCAGCTTTGTCGTCCTCAGCTCGCCTCCAACGTTTTGTTACCTAAGTAACTGCTTTGATATCTAGTCTAACCCACCCACGTTGTGATTTGATCTTAGGTAGACGAAATCAGGCGACGGGCCGTCGTGCAAGCTGAATCCAGGGTAAAGGTGATACCGTATGTAAAAGAAAAATAATGAAACAAACTCACGGGGTTCAAATGTGTTGAGGCATACCAATTATCTTTATATCTGTCTGCTGAATACAGGAACACGTCTTTCTCCCAGCCCGCTCTGTGTATTTGTGACACTTTTGTGGCGTTTCTTAAGCGAGTTATGGTATTTTGTTGTAGTTGTTTTTCAATAAACTGCTTTTTGGTATCTTCAGTCGATATTCATTAAAATTGTATTGATAGTGTAAGTCTAAGTCGTTCTTCATTAAAAAATTGCTTTTGGTTAGAAGTCTAAGTCATAAGGCGTGGAAATCTTGCGGTCAGCTCCTGCGAGGCCGGTTTCCAACTGAGACTGAAATTAACTGCTACTCACTGGAACTCTCTGGAACTGTCACTCTTACTGACTGAATGCCCGGGGACGTTCGTTTATATGGACATCGACCAAAACCGGGTTGGTGCCTGTCGTGGTTTGGGTTCTTCGATAATTCCAAATCCCCAATAAGGATTCTCTTTGTCTTCGGACAGGAAAATTTATCACTTCCCATTTTTGGAAGTCAATAACTTTCTGTTTTAGAGGTGTTCTCCCTCTTATGTGAGGAGAGGTCGGAGGAGAATTATCCTCCTTAACTCTTCCTTTCTCATATTGGTATCTCATAACAATCCCTTCAGTGGGCGTCAACAAGTTTTCTTTCTTTCCTCATTAATTCACCTCCGCCTATCACCCATGCTTCCACTTTAGCCAATGATCTCTTGGCAGTGTGGGGGTGGCTAGACTTGCATCAGTTTACAATTATTGACCAAAGAAAAAAAATGATTTTCCCTTTTCTTTCTTTTCTTTCTATAGGCCAGAATTCTTATGGACCACACATTGTGGTCATTAATTTTTTATCTTATACTGGGGTAACCAGGAATTCATTAGCGCAATTTTCGGCGACTTATTTACTACCGCCAGTCAATTTTTAACTGGGTGGTCATTTCAATTTGGAGACTAAATCCCTTTGTCTTTCTCGTGTCTTAATTTGATCGTATTTCTAGATGCCCGTTCTCGGTTACAGAAAGTATGTAGCTGACAGCCCTAACAAGCAATGACAACGAACATATCAATGTCTGTATTCATACGGCTGGCTTCTTCGTCGTTTTTTTTTAAGATAACCGAATTTCGATTATTTCTGCTTTCATGCAGCTGACCGAAACGAAATTTTATTATTGCTACGCGTGTGGTCAGATTGTTATTCTTTACCCGTATTCTGTTTCCCTTGGCACATCACTCTCTTATCATGACATTTATTATCTCCGACAGAATCTGAAACCTGCTTCTCTTACGAATTTTCTGTCTTCGGCTAAAAAATATCTTTCTTTGTAGATGAAAATAAAAATCTTTACCCATGTTCCTTTTGTTAAAATAAAATAATGTCGCTCGGTATGTCTTTCGTTATAGCTCTTTCTCGCCTTAAGTATTTCTCGTTTTTAATTTCCATGCTTAGTTAGTTAGCCAATTACCATAGCTAAATAGTGTCACACCATTATCTGTTCTCCGACGAGCAATATGGTTTCCGCTTTGCCCGTTTCACAGCTGATGTGCTTACGGCCATCACTGAAATTGTTTACCAACCTTTCATAATAACGGAGAAGCTCTTGCCGTGACTCTAGATATCTCCAAAGCGTTTTATAGGGTTTGGCATGCCGGCCTTTTTCGCAAGCTTCAGGTCTATGGAATTTCAGGTCGATTGTTTGAATTAATACAGCATTCCTGTCAAACCGTGTATTGAAAGTCGTTCTCAAAGGATTCTTCTCCAGCTCCTATCCCACGAACGCAGGTGTTCCCCAAGGCTACATCCTAGGCCCTCATTTCTCAGCTTTGTGATTAATTCAACTTTTCTGAGTTCAGATAAAAATATTCGCCGTCTAAGGGACATAACACCCACAGATCTTTAATTTCTACGCCTGTACATCAATATACACAAATAAATACAAATGTTATGTTTTAAAAACATTTTTTTCCTTTTTGTATTAAATGTTTTGCGGTATTTTACGTCAAATATAAATTGTGTGGTCATGTTATACATGCAACCGTAGACAGATATCTAGAAAACATCAATCCTTATAAACATACTACAACACAAGTATTTGTTTTTGTAAAAAATCTTTTATTAAGGCAAAAAACAGAGCATTATTATAAACCCTTGCTGAGGTGTATTTCATTATATTAGGCCGATATAAAAGATCCAAGTACTTATTTTTTGAAAAAAAAAATCTGTTAGCCAAATAAATTCAGAGCATTATTACGTAGTCCTCCTGATATATATTCCATCATATTAGGTTGTTGTAAAATATGTTTGTTCAAATGGCTAATTAAATTAAAATCCTGGAATTATCCTACAGCGTTTCTCTAACGTATGGACACATAGGCAAATAAAAATGCATATTTTCAAGAAATTAAATTTTCAACAATATTTTATTAAATTGGAATATTAACAAATAACATCTTCCCTATGAGTTCCAGCATTTGAGGGTTGATAGACTTTACAAAGTTCACGTGAACTCGATGCAATCACTCCACATTGCCAGTCAGTTTTAGTACATTCGCTCTTCTTGTGTTCAATCAGGTGTGCTGCATCATATGTGATTTTTATTGATTACACCTTCTCCTTTCGCATACCCCAGAAAAAGGAATAAATTCTCTCTTATTTCGACAAAACCATGTTTAATCTGTGGAAGTAAAAAATACATTGTGTGGCTGGTATTTGAGGACATGCAGATTTAAGATTAATACTGCTTCCTACTAACTTCTAATGCTTTTATTATTCAGAAATGAAGAATGGAAAACCCTATGATAACAAGTGAAATAAAAAGGCATGCTGTGATTGTGGCATTAAAGGCTGATTATAGCGATTTGGATATTGCACGTTTCCTCAAAGGAGCAAGATCGTTTGTCCACAAGATACGAAAAGAGAAGACGCTGACAGTTCACCAATGTCCGTATCAAAACGTAAAAGACATTCTGCACGTTCTATTAGGTTGGTGATAATAATTTTTGACGTTAAAAATACGTCAAAATCCGACATTATTTTTGCACCAACCTAATAATTAAGTGAGAACATCCGATTTTATTCAGGAGGTCAAGCAGACAATTGATGAAAAACGAGGCCAAGCAATGTGGTCAATTGCCAAAAAGATACACGTGTCTGAAAAAAAAAAACTTTTTTCAACAAGGTCTTAGAGTAAATGCTGCTGCTTAGATTGAGGTTCTAGAAACAGTTGTCAAGCCCTGGATTGACAACATATGCAATGGCAGGCCTTACATATTCTAGCAAGACTCGGCCCCATCCCACAGGGCTCTATGAACACAAGAATGGATGGCTGACCATTTGTACGACCACATCACAC
Organism: Acanthosepion lycidas; assembly: GCA_963932145.1. Taxonomy (NCBI): domain Eukaryota; kingdom Metazoa; phylum Mollusca; class Cephalopoda; order Sepiida; family Sepiidae; genus Acanthosepion; species Acanthosepion lycidas. Next base: position 46,651,695 of record OZ010607.1, on the reverse strand, counting down.
CCAACATTTGGCCTCCTAACTCTCCAGATTTCAATCCACTAGACTATTATGTGAAGCGTTGTTGAGAAGGAAGTTATTAAACAGCCTCCTAACACCAAACACTCTCTCAAAGCTGCAATATTTCGAGTAATGTCTGATATAAATAGGACCAATTAATCAGAAACTGCAAGCGATTTCGACCTCGTGTAGAGGCAGTGATTGATGCTAGTGGTGGTTTTATTGAATAAAATTAAATAATACTTAGATAAATTTCATGTTTTCTTGTTTGTAATCAAATATAATTATATTCGTTTGTTCAGCAAGGTTTTTACTAATCCATAATATCTGTCCTCCAATACCAGCTGCACCCTGTATATATAGTTAATATGATTTCTGTGAAAAGATATAGTTAATATGATGTGTGAAAATATATAGTTAATGTGATTTCTGTGAAAATATATATAGTTAATGTGATGTGTCCTGACTTTAGATTGTAACGGGAATGCTAGTCGTGTTTATATCGAAAACACTGTCTCCTGGTATATGTTTCCGGTAACAATTATAGCGGACTTGGATGTGAGTCTGAGTAATACATGAGTAACGCTAAACAGTATATAAAACAAACGATAATGGATGCATTAACAAAAGTATACAATGGTATTAAAAAAAAAACATTTAAATCTAATTACATAGAAAACATTTAAACTAGAGAATTTGTATTTGTATGTATGAAATTTGTGTGGGAGAAATCCGAGAGAAAAGTCATGCATTGAAAGGGAGGTGAACGTTCCCCAGTGAGGATATGTTTTTTATCACGTGCAACTACATTTTTACCCGGAGTTGTAAGAGGAGAAAAGACAATGATTGAGAATATCATTCCCTATTTATAAGCTTATGTAGCATCCCCTAGCGACAGTTTTTAGTAAAGTCAAGTGGAGTAACACAACAGAAAGCCCTCGTGATATGTATTATATTATATTAGGTTGGTATAAAAGACCCCAGTATTTTATTCAAATAAATTCATAGAATCCTTTATTTAACCATCATAGACTTTTCTTAGCACTCTACGACCGGTCTCTATCTTTCATTTATAGTGTATATTGCATCAAATTAAACGGGGAACGAAATTTTTTCCATCCTCCAACCTCTTTCTCACAGGTGGAATGTGGCAAGCCCCCGCTCCCCTCCTCTATCGCCACTTCCATGGAAAGTGCTCGGATGAACTACATTCTTTGCTCCCGCCAGGTCTAAACTTCACGGCTTGAACCCATCATGTCACGTAACTTGTAGCAAAAAACCTACAGTCCCTCCGTATTCCATCGGTAAGAAGTAAGTTCCACTCGAAAAGCTTCTTCACGTGAACCGTTTCTACGTGGAACAGGCTCTTAAGGGGATGTTTCCTTAACCGCTACAATCTTAACCTGTTCAAGTTTAGAGTTAATCCTTATGTTAAACTCCTACCAGTATAAACTACAGCTTAATGTAATCTTTCAGTTCTCCTTTGCGTTCACTCTTTGTAAACCCATGAATACTAGTGGCAGTACCGCCTTGCTTAGGGCGAAATAAATAAAAATATGAAAATAACGAACTCGACTGGAATTCGAACCCGACTCCCCGATTTCCTTATTCCGAGCCGTTACCCATTACACCAAAGACGCATCCAAGCTTACAGCATCTGGTGTCTCCTGGCCGTCACCCTCGTAGGTACTGACTAGGCTCGACGTTGCTTAAATAAAGTTACCATACGAGAAGCGGTGTTTCAACGTGATACGGCCATAATTATATAAGGCCTTTCCAATATAACCAGATGAACAGTATCACCATCTTTGAATGAAGACTGGCATTTCGAGTGATAAGTAAAGATTCAATTCGTTTTGTTTTCTCCAGAACATTTTTTTTTACTTCATATTGTTGTATTATCATCTGGGACAATTTTTTAAGTCCTCTCCCAAACAATTGCTCCAGTACACAGGGGATGCAAGGAGTAAAAAGGAATAGGGAGTATAGAGGAAAGTATATAAAGATTAAGTAGATAAAAGGAGACAGAAGATGGCGACTGAGGTTGTATTTAAATTTTTTGAAGATTGCTATTCAAGCAAGTAAACGGAAGAGCGTTCCACAGGTAGGAAGTACAAGAAAATAAAGTAAATTAAAATTGGAGTCGAAGTGACGGTTGTATGGAGCTATTTCAATGGTACAACACCTCTGCCTGGTGTAATGGTTTGCAAACTTCTTTCGCTAGATCAGTTACGACTGAAAAGTGAGTTCCAGACTCAGAAGGTGACTCATATCTTTGGCCTTGTGCCACATCTAAGCCACGCTTAGAAAAAAAAATCAGTGTGTAAATTACTCTCTCGAGTAGTTCATAACACATTATTTATCATCTCTCAGTTACGTCTCTGTCTGAGCAGAGTTCGCTCAAGGGCAGCTCTGTCAAAGAACAGAGTCGCAACTGATGAAATTATACTTAAAGGTGTTCAGCCCTGGGGACCACCTGCGCCAGGGCGCGCTCTCTCATTGCACCAGATAGATTTATAGGTGCTTGCAACGAGAGCAATGCAACCGACTGTTATGCGGGTTCGGGTAGTTTTTGATCCTAGCCCTGTGGTAAGCGCTCAGGCTCCCCACATTAAACAGACATTGTGTCACAACCTGACCTTGTGGGACGGTTGAATGAATAAAAATTTCAATGGTACAATGGTGGGACCTAGATGCCAATCTAGTGGCAGGCTTAAATTCATGTAGTCCTAACATCAGGGAAAAATTGCAAAACATGACGGATAATGCATCTCATTCTTCCTGCATTTTCACTTTTATCGTAAAAATATTTCAAACTCATAAGCCACACACGAGTTGTTAGCAAGCCGCATAGAAGTTTCTCCTTTCAGAATATATATATATATATATATATATATATATATATATATATATATATATAGATAGATAGATAGATAGATAGACCTAAACGGATCGTCAGGGAAAGTCGGCCGACATTCCTTGACGATCCGTTTAGGTGAAACCTAGGTAGGTTTGTCTTGCTCACTAGGTGTATCTTGGTTTGCTCTACGGTTGTATTGAGCTCTTTTGTTAGTTGTTTACTCGTATCGGGTTTTTTTCTTTGGGCTTCAAACCTGCATCTGTGCGATTTTTTTTCGACAGATTTCCATGTTTGTAGCTCTTTCTTTTTTTAAAACCTTTTTTCCCTCGAGATTGATTTGATTATTGGAAAATCAAAAATTCGAGGGTTTTTCGAAACGAGTATAGTTATCTATATTTGTATATGTATATACTCACACATACACGCACACACGCATATATATTAATCATTTCATCTCAAACAAGGAGGGAATACTACGAGTAGGAACGGGGTTACAGTGAGTGAGTGTAAAAAGGAAACACTAAGGATAACGAGGATTGATGAAAGGAAAAAAGATGAAGGTATTTAAGAAAAGAAGATGGCGTTTTACATTTTTTGAAGGCTGTAGATATTACAGAAACAAGTTAAACGGTTGCATTTACTTATTTAAAAAAACAAAATAATGGAAGCAAGATATCAACACGCTTAAATTCATTGTATTAGGGACAACAGGGAAAAAACTCGTCTGAGCAGTATATATATATATATATATGTGTGTGTGTGTGTGTGTGTGTGTGTGTGTGTGTGTGTGTGTGAAAAGTGCGTGCATATAAATATAAATAAATATATATATATATATATATATATATATATATATATATATATAATTATTTATATATTATATGCGCGGTACTTATAACATAAACCCAAAATTTTTATTTATTGCATTAAACCAAAATTTAAAAAAAATTATTCAGTTTGTCTGACGATCGCAAAAGCGTGAAACCCATGGTCACAAACTCACATCTATCCAACCATATATATATATATATATATATATATATATATATATATATATATATATATATATATGCGACGGATGAAACCATAAGTAGAATTTTTAAATAAAATCGTTTATAACCATCTTTGTTCACCACCTGATGCTTTAATCATCGAAACAAATATGCATCTTTGTAGTGATTACTTGTTTATTCGGATGTAACAACTTATTAAAAATAACTATTGCTCTACTTTTGGTATTGAGCCCGCTTTTGAATTAATGCTATGAATGTTATGAATTAATATTTTTTTCGTTCTCATTCCCTGATCTGGCGTCTCGCCTGCAGCCACTATCTCACAGACGCGCCGTCGCCTCTCTCTGTCTCTTCTACAAATACTTTCATGGCAATTGCTCCGATGAGCTGTTTTCCCTGGTCCCCAGTCTCCATGAATACAAGCGCCTTACGAGGCTGGCATCTCGCTCTCACCCTTATACTGTAGAAACTTTAAAATGTAGCCGTCTCTTCTACTCCAATAGATTCATACCTCGCACCTCTCGCCTGTGGAACACCCTTCCCAATTACTGTCTCCCTGATAGCTATAATCTCAAACTATTCAAATGTAATGTCAATCGACATCTCCAGTTACCTTGATCTACACACTACCCTTCCCTTCATCCTTTCTTCTATCACTCCTATCTGCTCTTGCTACAAATCTTCTGCAATCCCCTTGCATCCTAGTGGCTTCATGCCTTGCTCGGGGCGCTAAGCTTAATATATATATATATATATATATATATATATATATATATATATATATATATATATATATATATATAATGGACTCTCCCGTTGGTTTCGACGGATGAGGATCCAACCACTTAAGTGATTCAGTTATGGAATTTTGTGCGATAATCTTAAGTGACATTTAAGACCCTCTAGTGATTTACAAAGGAGGCCACATATGGAGTATGAGTGAGAATTGTGAAATGAGATCTCTGTTAGATTGGCTGACCTTTTAGATCTTGTATTGGCTTCTTGAACACGATTCAGACAAGCTGATTGAAAACTGCCCAGTCAACTAAATACAGTGATCTCTATTCTACTCTCTCTGTCTCTGCCTCTGTCTCTGTCTCTGTCTGTCTGTCTGTCTGTCTGTCTCTCTCTCTCTCTCTCTCTCTCTCTCTATATATATATATATATATATATATATATATTTATCTGACATATTATTTTAACAGATTTATTTGAAATACTATAGAAAAGAGTAAATTTCTGCCTCAAGTCTAATAATCAGGGGGGTTGCAGTTTGGGGAGTTAGGTGGCCAAATGTTTGACATGGTCGCAGAAATTGTCTGAAATCCATGGCTGAGTTCTTTTGTTCGAGTCGCATGATGCAGTGTCCTGTTAGCAGACGTAGGGTCAGCCAGCAGCCACCCTCTTGACTCAGGACAGCACTATCTCTTCAAGACACTTGATGTAGACCTCTGTTCAGTTTCAGTCCCTCATCAACAAATGCAACAATTCTTTTTTCATAAGTCAGAATGCTTCGCGAAATTAAATATATAAAATTGCAACAATTTACCCATCCCACCATGTATGTATATATATATATATATATATATATATATATATATATATATATATATATATATATATATATATAAATGGAAGAGTTTATATTAGTTCCAACGAGTGAAAAGTGTGTATATTAAATAGAAGAGAGAAACCGCAAACGTTTTTGGCTATAACTTGGATTTTTGAAAGAAATATTATGTTTTATTTTCCATAATTTAGCTACACGCGTTTCTGGTCTCGAGACCTTCATCAGGCAAAAGGTAGAGATTTCTATATATTATTAAAAAATAATTAATTTTTTTCTTATGTTTTCGATGTTAAATATTCCCGATATGAGACATTCTCTTTTTAGCATGTTAGTGACCCAAATGTCTTTCTTGAACTGGCACTGAAAAGTCCTGCGTGAAGGGTTATAAAACAATTATATGATAAATTTCAACCACCTGTTCAAACGTCGCCATTGAAAAACACTAAAAAGCTTAGATTCAAACTGATATATTTTTTCTGTAGGGAGCAAACAAATAGAAAATGACGGTGGAATTCCGAAGCGAGCACCTCTTGTTATCTACTAGTTATGGTGTGAGTAAATCCTTGCTAAATATTAGGTTGGTGCAAAAATAATGACGTAATAATGTCGTTTTTTGACGTATTTTTAACGTCAAAAAACGACATTATTACGTCATTATTTCTGCACCAACCTAATATTAGGTTGGTGCAAAAATAATATCGTTTTTTGACGTATTTTTTAACGTCAAAAAGCGATATTATTTTAGTACCAACATAATATCCCCAAGATATGGTCTTGTGCCCGACAAGCCGAACCTTGGCGTATATCAACACAATGGTAATGTGTCGCGAATTTCGTTTTCCTTCGTGCAACATTGAGTGGATTAGGTTTCATAAAATGATAAGGTGAATTGAAAATGTCCCCCCACGTTGAAACACTTGACAGGCTGCTGAATAATAAAGTCCATGTTGAATGCATTGTTTGGAATACTGCTGAAATATTTAGTACGAAATAAGGGACGCATTTCAATGTCGTCTTCTCTGGACAATCTACATGCAAGCAGATTAGTTGTCATCTAGCGTTAAATGAATAAATGGTGAATAGGAATTAAAAGAATAAATGGGAAAGGAAGAAGAGAAAAAGACAAGGTTATACTTATAGAAGAAGGAGCAGAAGAAGAAAAGAAGGAGGAGGAGGGAGTTAAGGAGAACAAGGTAGTAGTTATAGGAGAAGAAGGACAGGAAGAATGATGAGGAGGAAGAGGAAACAATGTAGTCGTTACAGAAGAGGAGGAAGGAGAAGAAGAACAGGGAAGAGGTAGTAGTAGTAGTAATTGTAGAAAGAGGACGAGACATGTACGGAAGAATAAGAGAGAGAAGGAAAAGAGAAGAATAGTTATAGACCAAAAAGAAGATTGGAGAGAAGGAAGAACATCAGGAATCAAATTAAAGATAGAAGTATAAGAAGGAGACGACAAAGTGGTAGTTCTAAGAGAGAAAGAGAAAGGAGAAGGAGACAAGGTAGTAGTTATAAAAGAGAAAGAGGGATAAAGAACAGAAGGAGACAAGATAGTAGTTATAGGAGGAGGTAAGAAAAGAGGAGGAGGAAAAATGTTGATAGAAGTGGGAGGAGAAGAACAAGGAAAAGGAGGAAACAAAGTAGTAGTTATAGAAGAAGGAGGAAGATAGAAAATAGTAATTATAGGAGGTGAAAGGAGAGAATGAGACAATATAATAGTTATAAGAGAAAAAGAAGGCGAAGAAAACGAAGGAGCGGAGCGGAGAAGGAATAGGGGGAGGCAAAGTTATAGTTATAGAAAAAGGAGGAAGAGCGTAAGATATGGTAAAAGTTATTGAAGTAAAGAAGAGGAAACAAACAACAAAGAAGGAAGAAGAGGAACATGAAGAGACAGATACACGGTAATAGTTATGGGCGAAGGAGAAGAAGGAGAAGAAGGTGAGGTATAGCCGGAAGCGGAAAAGGAAGAAGCGTCGACAGTTTTAGAATAAGAAGACGGGTAAAGAAAGGTGAGGATGTATTGAGAAGAGGGAGAGAAAGAAAAGGAAAAAGAATAGTGTAACAGAAAAAGGAGATAAGGTAATAATTATTATCATTATTAATATTATTATTAGTAGTAGTAGTAGTAGCAGTAGTAGTAGTAGAAGTAGTAGTAGAAGTAGTAGTAATAGATATTGGTCTAGAACAACAACAACAACAACAATTATATACAATGGATAAGAAAGACGGGGACAGAAGAAGGATTAAGCAAGACAAGGTCTTAGTTATAGTAGTAGTACTAGTGGAGTGAAAGCAAAAGACAATTCTAATATAAGAAGAATCGAGCAGAAGAAGAAAAAGTTGAAGCGGGACAAGATACCAGTTATAGAATAACAATAAAAAGAAGTAGAAGGTGAAGGAAAGGATAAAAGTATATGAAGAGGTAAATGAAGATGAAGAAGAAGGGGGGAGGAGGAGGGGGAGGAGGAGGAGGAGGAAAGAATTAAAGAATATAGAAAAAGAAAAAAATTGGTGAATGAAGACAATGTAGAAGAAGAAGGAGGAGAAAAGAACAAAGAAAAGGAAGAATATAGAAAACTAGGAAGGGCGGTAAATAGAGACAATGGAGTAGTAGTAGTAGTAGTAGTAGTAGTAGTAGTAGTAGTAGAAAACGAAGAAGAAGAAGAAAAAGAGGATGATAAAAGAAAATGAAAAGTAGAGAAAAAGAAAAAGGGGGTTAAATTAAGAGAGTGTAGAAGAAGAAGAGAACGATAAAAGAAAATGAAAAGTAGAGGAAAAGAAAAAGGGGGTTAAATTAAGAGAGCGTAGAAGATGAAGAAGAAGAAGAAGAGAACGATAAAAGAAAATAAAAAGTAGAGGAAAAGAAAAAGGGGATTAAATTAAGAGAGTGTAGAAGAAGAAGAAGAAGAAGAAGAAGAAGAAGAAGAAGAAGAAGAAGAAGAGAACGATAAAAGAAAATGAAAAGTAGAGGAAAAAAAAGGGGGTAAAATTAAGAGATTGTAGAAGATGAAGAAGAAGAAGAAATAGAAGAAGAAAAAGAAGAAGAAGAAGAAGAAGAAGAAGAAGAGAACGATAAAAGAAAATGAAAAGTAGAGGAAAAGAAAAAGGGGGATAAATAAAGAGAGTGTAGATGAAGATGAAGAAGTAGAAGAAGAAGAAAAAGAAGAAGAGAACGATAAAAGAAAAGAAAAAGTAGAGGAAAAGAAAAAGGGGGATAAATTAAAAGAGTGTAGATGAAGATGAAGAAGTAGAAGAAGAAGAAAAAGAAGAAGAAGAGAACGATAAAAGAAAATAAAAAGTAGAGGAAAAGAAAAAGGGGGTTAATTTAAGAGAGTGTAGAAGAAGAAGAAAAAGTATCAGCCGGAAAACAATAATAAACCATGAAGAATATAGAAAAGAAGAAGAGGGTTAAATGAAGAAGAAAAAAGAGTATATATGAATAATAACAGATGTAAAGCTATAAAAGAATACGAAGAAGAAGAATTATACGAAGAAGAAGAATATATATATATAATTAATATAGAGAAGGAATTATTGATATAAACATTACTTTAGAGTAAAGAAAGGCTTGAGATTTGCGGAAATAGTCAGAGTAAAGATTAAACTAGGTGAATGGAAAATTAACAAACAAATCGAAGGAAGAGAAAAGAAAAAGTAAAATTGTGTGAACAGCGAAAATCTCACTAACTTCATTCAATACAATCAGTAAATTGTAAAAATAAAAAAAAACATTTTAAAAAAATAACCAAAACAAAATAAACAGTAACATAAAAGACGTAAAAGTTGATTAAACGTAAAAGAAAAAAACGATACTGATTTACAGAGCGTGTAGGCAGATGAGGAAGTCTGTATTAACAGAAATTCCTATTGACAGTAGTAAAGTTAATATTATCCCCAATACGACGGTTTTACATCACGTGACAATATGTACAACAATCGCTGAAAATAGTAATAATTATTAGCATCAGAGAAACAACGACATTTATAAAGAGAATGGCGACAGAATCTCAGAAAAAAAACAAAACTGCGCAGAATTAATTGAATTTAATAAGATTAACGACAAATCTATTTAATACAACGTTACAAAAATATCATTCCAACAATTGCAAGGAAATAATAATAATTATAATAATAATAGAAATTATTACTATTATTATTATTATCATTATTATCATTATTATTATTATCATTATCATTATTATTATTATCATTATTATTATTATTATTATTATTATTATTATTGCTTTTGATTTCTGTTGTATACACATTTCCAAACCAGAGACCAAAGGTCAGAAAAGCATTCATGACATTTTTTACTAGTCATTCTCGTAAAAAAAACAACCTACGGTCACACACATTTTACATGGATAAAGCTCTTCGTAATGTGTGAGTTTTACTTGAAGACATTTTTTGTATTTTTTTTAAGGAATCGGCGACGAGGAATCCATTCATTGTGTCTATCGGAATATTTTCCAATCAAACCGAAGGCGTCAACTACAACTGGAATTATTGATGTCCTCATATGCTACATTTTTATTTTAGATTTACACTTCAACATCCTTGTATTTTATCATTCCGATCTCCAGCGATTGTTATGTCAAAAAGAAAGCAAATTCTGTTCTTGCGATCTTTGATTGCATTGCCTGGGCGAATAGCTTTGATTGTGTTAAGGGGTCCACCCCTTTTTATACAAGTGGACTCGACCAGTGTGTACTTGTACTGCTGCCGGTGAATACCCAAGAGTGAGACGGTGATACAGTGAAACAGTGAGAGTGTGAGGTAACCGCTTTGTAGGAGTCACAGTTGCGAGGACGTAGACTCAGAAGGAAGTCCTACTTCGATACTGAATTTCACAGACTGTATATATATATTATTATTGATACTAATCGCATTTCTGGATCTACTAACCGTAGATACACCAATTGTATTATTACGTCAATACATTTATTTGCTATATTTCATTCCTGCGTTTGTCATTCATTTGAGACCAGATTTCATCCCGGAATCCACAACAGATTGTTCTGTCTTTATGTAAGTTTCTTTAAGTTGTTACTGACCCTAACTCTGTGTCTGGGCGATGTTCATATCAGTTCCTTGGGGTTTCCTTCCCGTAAAAGTTACATTTGTTCCACTGCCAATATTGGCTTACTATTCCTTGCTTACATCGTCCAACGGGATACAAGACGACCAATTGTTTCTGGATATTTGTCACAGAATCTGGATTTCGGATTAACACAATTTTTCAGTACGTGTGTTTGGTAATTTCTAGTTGGCAACCATTGATCCTGTGCAGCAAGAATAAAACTTTCGGATGCAGCTTTTAATCGTGCACTACGTAAGCACGAAATAATACGGGGGCTTTGTCTACATGATCTTGTTTGGTACCGGCATAATATTGACCATGAAGAAGTTTATCTTGGTTTTTGTAGTTGTTACATTGCATTTATGTTGTTATTTTGAGTCTTTACAGCTGCAGCAGGTGTATTATGTTTTCTTTTCATTCTTCATTTGAAATTTCTTCCTGAAATTGCTGAAAAAAGTGTTTTATTCCTTTCATGTTCTTTGACACAGATCATCATCCACTCTTGTGACGTTTCCAGGTCTCTTTCATTGGTTTGTTTGGTTTGGTTTACGGCATATCAACCACAATGGGTTATTTAATGCCGACAATTTTTATTGTGGTAATAATTTTTTATGTACAAAAATAATGTATAGCTGGTAATATTTTTACAAAGTATTTCGGGTATTAAACCTATTTTTACATTTTCACTGTGTTTTGACCCCAGTTAGGGGGTTAACTATTTGCCCATAGCTAAGATCCCTAACAGGTTCTAGCATCCCGGGTCAGCGTGGACCTGGGAACACCAGCAATTGAGAGGTGGTTTCACGCTCATCAAAACCTCCTGATCAGAGGAGGCCTTGCTGTTGGATGTAGTTTATCGTCTTACCCAGGACGCGGATGCAGTTTATACTCATGCTGAGAACGGACTGGTCTCTTTGAAGACCGATTGTTGTGGTTTTATAAGACAGCTCTAGTTGAACTAATCCTCTGCCTCCTTCAGACCTGGGCACATACATACGATCAACATCAACCTTAGGATGATGCATACGGGGACAAGTGAGAAGCTTTCTCGTTTTGTCATCCATTCTCTTAATGACAGCTATGCTCCAATTAAGGTTGCTGAAAATGTATTGCACCACAGAAACAATGTATTTACGGCTGATATTCTATTTTGTGAATTCAACTCGATATTTAAGCCTGCAGTAGTCTTTTCTTACGTTCTCCTTCATTTGGCTATGCCGTATTCCATCATCTTCGTTGACTCGTTAGTGTTTATAGAATTCTTCTCCTCGTTCCCCAGTCTTTGCGACAAAACTCTGAATCGATAGAGTGTGTTTCTGTAATTCTCTCTTTCTTGAATGTTACGTTTTCAGATTTATCTATTCCGAAATCCATACCTATGTCGTCACTGAAACATTTTACAGTATTGAGGAGACGCTTCAACTCACTGTCTTTGGCGAATTTCGCCTTTTTGACAAATTTGCATCGTTTCTCGGCCTTTGGATGAGATTCGATCACAGCTACGACTAGTTTGGACCGGCTCCGACCTCGACCAGCTAGGACAAGCCATGACCAGCTTTGACTAAGCTCTGACCAGCTTGGACATCCTATGATCAGTTTTGGACCAGTGGCCCTAGAGTGGAAACGCTCGGGTCTCTCACGCTAAACCGACCTTGTGTCACATCCTGACCCCGTGGGAGTCAAGTAAATACCACTGTCTTTGGCAAGGAATTTGAGATAATCCATATAGAGTAGGCGATTGAATACTTTCTTATTTAGTTTTTAACCATAGATATTGTTGTTTAGTTCATGGATAAGGAGGATTAAAGACTGACAAACAGATGGGGTGACGGGATGTCCACTTGAAAGATTTCTCGTCGGATATTCAGGAGGTTGGAGATGGTAGTGCCTCTGGTGTGATTTAGATATAAGCTGGTGTTCCACATGCCGTGTTTAAGGAAATTTACTATCGCGGGGTAGACTTTGTATATTTCAAAAGTCTTAAAGATCCAATAGTGTGGTACACTATCGAAGTTTTGACGGTATTTACATTAAACAGTATTGAGGAAACCCTTCAACTCATTGACGTCTTTGGCAAGGAGTTTATTATCCATGAAGAATAGGTGATTAAATCCTCATTTTTACTTTGTATCCATAATCCATGTACTAATGTTTAGTTCATGCAAAATGGGGTTTAAAGAGAAACCGAACAGAAATGGGGCAGAAAGTCCCCTTGAAACATCCCTCGTTGGATATTCAAACAATTGGAAGTGGCAGTATCTTTGGCATGATTTAGGTATAATGTGGGTTTTTATAAGTTCGGTGCTCCATTTAAGAACATTTACTATCACCGAGGAAACCGTAAATTTCCGAAGTCTTAATGATCGAAGAATGTGTCACACCACCAAAGACTTCACGCTAATCTATCTAAGCTGTACTGAGATTTCTACCTTTTTCCTGTAATTTTTACAGGATTTTATTTATTAGTAACCGATCTTTGCAACTCTTCGACATGACATCTGTTCTAGAGAAAGAACGTTGTTTACATCGAGAAAAAGTAAGTTCAGTTCGTCAAGACAGAAGTGATCAATTTTTGTTGTGGACAGGCATGTTATTAGCCTATATTTTGGGGGATTATCTGTTTCATCCGCCTTTGGTAGGATATATCTAATACCTTCAATAATCCATTCTATATATCTATTACCTTCTAATACCTTCAATAATCCATACCTTCTAATATTAGGTTGGTGCAAAAATAATGACGTAATAATGTCGTTTTTTGACATTAAAAAAACGTCAAAAAACGACATTATTACGTCATTATTTTTGCACCAACCTAATATATTCAATTATCCATACCTTCTAATACCTTCAATAATCCATTCTATATATCTATTACCTTCTAATGCATTCTATATATCTATTACCTTCTAATACCTTCAATAATCCATACCTTCTGGTACCTTCAGTAATGCATACCTTCTAATACCTTCAATAATCCATTCTATATATCTATTACCTTCTAATACATTCTATATATCTATTAGCTTCTAATTCCTTCTAGATTATTACCTTCTAATACCTTCAATAATCCATACCTTCTGATACCTTCAGTAACCCATACCTTCTAATACCTTCAATAATCCATTCTATATATCTATTACTTTCTCATACCTTCTATATATCTATTACCTTCTAATACCTTCTAGATATCTGTTACCTTCTAATACCTTCAATAACTCATTCTGGAATTCTATTGGGGTTATTAATTTGCATTGATAAATTTTAAGGAAGAGATTTTTTGAGGGATCACAGATGATAGAGCCAAAAGTTGGCTAACTTGTCATTTCCTGGGGATTTCCATTTTGGGGATTTTGCTGGAGTTTGCTTAGAATTATTCCTGGTCATATTTTTTCCCTTCTTGCATTGGTTTATCCTAAATTATTTCTTGTTCCCGTTTGATCCCCTATGCATTAGGATTACATTCCTTCGGGTTTCTCCAAATATTCTGCCAAAAATTTTGGAACTCTTCAACTCTTGACTTCGATAATATTTTTCAAACTTTCCTTGTAAAAATTGCTAGAATAATTACAACTTAGTAGTGAATTCAATCCACATTGTGCCTTGTCAGTGAAAATAAACTTTCCGGGCACCTAGACGTGATGAAATGGTTAGAAAGCTTGTCTGGCAAGATCAATTATGACTTAGTAGTGAGTTCACTGGTGTACAGTGATGTTCGATAAAAGTGACTCACCTGATTTTTTATTACTTAAATTTTTTTTCGCCTATTGTTTCTGGGGTCAAACTAATTTTTAATCATACTAATATAAAGACCCCTTCCCGACCACCTAGTAAAAAAAGTTTACTCACCCTAAGGTATTCGATTGATAATTATAATTTTGGATATAAATGAGATTTAGGGAAAAACTCTATGCAAAAAAAGTGACTCACTTATTTCCTGCAACTAGTAATCAATAGAAACATAACCGAACAGCTTTAAATAAAGAATAATAGAGGTATAATTTATTTATAATAGGTATAATTTATTTATAATAGGTAATATAGTTCAAAATTTTTAATAATCTATGAGTCCTCCTTTATTTTGAATAACCTTTTCAGAGCTTTTTGGCATTGACTTGAGTAGGTTCTGGCAAATCTCACCTCTAAGCATTGAATTCCATTCGGATATGAAATTCACAATCAAATCCTGTTTGTTGCTCATCTGCTTTCTCGAGAGTCTGTACTTTATAATACTCCATAAGTTTTCTATAGGGGTGAGGTCAGGAGATTGGTGCGGCCATGTCAGAACACTCACCTGCTTCTCATCAAAGTATGCCTCCATCAATTTTGATTTGTGACAGGGAGCATTATCCTGCATAAAAATGAGCTTAATGGGGTCGATTTGCACGCTTTCAGTAGAAGGGAGCAGACAAGACTCTAAAATTCTCTTTTAAGAAACCAGTTCCATGAAAAGAAAAGAATCCATAGAACATTATACTGAACGGATGCTTGACAGTACTTACTGTTAAATTCAAAGAACTTTTAAACCTTCTTCTCCGGATTTTAGATCGCTTATCCTTTGAATTTAGCTCAACGTTCGTTTCATCGGAGAAGAGAACATTTAGTAAAAAAATCACTTGAGTCACTTTTATCAGTTTATATAAAGCAGTTTAAGTCAAGCCGGATTCTTACCTTCTTTGAAAATGTAACGGAATCAGTTGGTGGTGTTTTAAGATACCGCTAAGTCACGACTACTTCCATGAAGCAACTTAGAAGTACTACCAATTCTACACAATATAGTTTTAAACATAAATACAGCAAAATATACTAACAATAAACACTTTGAAATTGGCCAAGGATTTTGCCGAAAGCGCTTGGTAAAATAATCACTACGGACAGTTTCTAAACTAACTCACCCCAAAAAGAAAACTGTAGGACCATTATAAAAGCGCTCTGGGTTTGACGATAAATTACATCCGGTAGTAAGTATTCTGATTGGGAGATCTGGGGTTGAGGGGCATGGAACCACCTTTTAATTACTGTTGTCCCAAGGTCCATCCTGACCCGGAGTAGTAACATCTGTAAGAATTTCAGCTATGACCAAATAATGAATCCCTGACACAAACAACCGTACATGTTTATAGTAAAATTATCGACAGTATATTTTATCATCTAATAGACTATATATCTAAAGACATACATTTACACTGGAAGTAAACAATTATAGAGAAAATATCCCAGGTTGAAAGCATAAAATTATGTACAAAATATTTAGATTTCAGCATTAGACGTTGATATGAAAATAAGCAAAATCAACTATTCACCCTTACCTATTTATATCAAAATTACATAGAATAGAAAATTAAAATCACCTCATTCGGATAGATATTTGGGGACACAAGACTTAATTATAGGCCTTGTCAACTCAGAGGTGCAAAGAAATAAAATATGAACTTAAAATTTAAACATTTAAATAAGAAGAAGAGAGAAAGAGGAGGAAAAAAGAAAGAGAAAAAGATGAATAGAAATGAAGTGACAATGATAATCTAGACATAAATTTAAATAAGCTCCCCAAATTATGGCAGAAATAGGAGTGTCTCGTTCAAGAAGTCAGAATTTGAAAATATATATCAAAATATTAACATCTCAACTTATATTGAAACAGAATCATAAAATTAAAGATAAAATTAAAGTCATTATTTTCTTTTGCAAAAGTAGATTGAGCTCTTTTTGTGGATCAGTTTTAATATTTTATAATATTAGGATTCACTTGGATTATATACATTACTTCAAAGGTTGTTATAGTGGATATTTCGTATTCGAAATAGAGTTCTTTTTTTATTTTTAAACAGTCTTTATTACGTCTGTCAACATGCGTATTCCAGAAATCTCAGTAAAAGTAATGCGTTCCACCGGCAAGAGCTGAACATACGCCCCGCTTTATAGGGAAAACCATCGTTTCTTCTAGCGTGCTTTTCAGGTCGTCCGCAGATGACATCGCAACAAGCAATGTTCTATTTTCCATTTTTAAGGATTATCTTATCAAAAGCTTCATTCAAACACGTTTGGTCAAATAATTTATACATATCATGTCGATTAGTTTTCCTTGTGATACTTTAAATTTCGTGCATTCATTTTTTGGTAGATTTAGAAATTTCGAGTAAGAAAAATACCAACATTTTCTCTCGAATAGTTTTTATTTTCTCATGTACTTTCAATCTCATCTGCGGCCATCTTCAGGGAGTTAAGTTTTCTTTTTATATGCATATGTTTAAAATAAATCCGCGAACTTGAAAGGAAGACAACGAAAACTAATCAACATGAAATTATTTACCAAACCTGTTTGAATAAAAAGATGCTGCCTAATATACACAAAATCTTTAGATATACTGTAATAAAGTTTAAGGAAATAAAAATTACAGATTAAAACTAAATCCACTAATTCTTTAGAAATAAACACAGACACACACACATATATATATTTTAGTCTACCTGAGGTGTTTTCAGTTCAACTATAATTTTATATATATATATATATATATATATATATATATATATATATATATATATATATAAATTCATGAATCATTCATACAAAAAACAAATATAGAGGTTAATTATTTAAATGGTGAGAATACATCATCGCAAACAATATAAATAAGATACATCAACCCCGAACCTGTATATGAATGATATGATCCCTGTTTATAAATTCCAGTTGCATAAGGTCTTTTTTTTATTTTTACAAGCTTTCGTCTGTTCCTACAGACATCTTCAGGTATGGAAATAGATTTTGTTCTTGTTTTTACTTATCAGTAATAAGAGGACAATGAAAATAGAGATGTAATCCGAAAAAATGCTATGAGAAATGTGGTATTGTTTTGGAACCTGCGGTCGCAACGATGAGTTTGAATTTAAATTTTAAATTTTTTCGCATTACATCTGTATTTTCGTTGTCCTTTGTTGAAAAAAAGAATGAAAAATATTTATTTTTATTTTTATTTATTTATTTTTTTTTTTGCTATAAAATATCTCCAGCATATTTGACTACGGTAGGACAATTAGATTTGCTCAGAATAAGGCGTCACATTATAGACGAGCTATATTAATAAAAAACAAAACATGTCGCCCTATACAGGAAGAAGGCTTATACACGAGTTTATATGTTTATATATATATATATATATATATATATATATATATATATATATATATATATATATATATATATATATATATATATATATTCCTCAGTGGTAGCATGACTCTGGGTTTCATACAGTTAATGCACTCTTCAGAGTCTGAGACAGACAATTACATAATTTAAATTTTATTAAATATATCTTAATGTCCCAATGATAAAGAAGTCCATATTGTATACAGCGACTGTTTTTTTTCTTTCTTTCTTTCTTTCTTTCTTTTTTTTTATCTATTTATTTTTTTTTATTTATATATATATATATTTTTTTTTTCATTTTTTGTTTGTGGATTTAAAAGGAAGATAACTAAAAAGAAAATAATGAAATTTATTATTTACATTATTTACATTATTCGGACTGTTACCCTCATTTTCAGAGCGATATTCACAACGTTTCGGCCGTTGTACGCTCCAGCCTTCTTCTGGTGATTGGAATTTCGAATCGAACCCTTTATTTCGTCCACCGAACGTTTGTTCTAGTTCCACGTGACATGCCTCTTCCGGATATCTCAGTTATTTCGCCCGAAGAAGGCCAGAGCGTACAGCAGCCGAAATTTTATGAATATCGCTATGAATATGAGGATTATCGTCCAAATAACGTAAATAATGTAAATAATCATAACACCTCATGTCAGAGATATAGACAGATATGAAATTTATAAATAACATAAAAAATATTTTATTAAATCCAGCAATCAATGGGCGATATAATATATACCGGGAGTAAGAGCAAAATTGTCCAAATCGTGTGACAGCAAAAATTTTTCAATTGTTAGATTAAGCTCTGAACCGTTTTCACTTTAAAATGATTAAAGATTTCTTACTGGAATTCTCCGAGGTTTTTATAACACTACTGGAATCTATTTTGAGCAATAAGAATGTATAATGGTAGAATATGATTTATTTGTACAAATGTTTGAGCGAAGCCAACTTGAATTTCGGGATCAAGAGCGGGCAAATGGTTGGTGCAAAAATAATGACGTTTTATCACATGTGTTACTATGTGAGAAAACGACATTATTTTGCACCAACCCAATACAAACAGGCGAAGCTCGGTATACCTATCCTGACAACAAGTTCAGCAAGGGTATACCAGGCACAGGTAGCACAGCCAAATTTCCACGATATTTTGACAGGACGTTTTGATAAAAGAAGCAAATAAATTTGCAGGTGGGGTTCCGTAAGAATTCCCTTCAGACATTGTCCAATTGAGAGTCTTCCTAAGGGAATAGAGGTAAGTCCCAGTTCGCATTGTCTTCCACCAGCTTCAAACTTAAGAAAATAAATCATCAAACTGCAACGTTATTGCCCCTGACTTGGCAATTTGGCTCAAGTTTCCACCCCCCAGCCCTGCCATTATGTTGAGTCAATGTGACCTTTCTTTAAGTCATGGTAACCTAGACATTATCAATTTAAGCGCAGTACGAGATTGACAGCACTTACTTTTGAAATGACTAGACTTAAGCGTATGTTCTTTGTTAACAGTTTATTCTATCATGCTTCCTTCTTGTGGAACAATCTTTCGACTTTTGGCTTCACGGTTATCTTTGATCTGCAAAAGTTTAAATGCAATGACAATCGTTATCTTCTGTCTTCTTAATTCTTATTCTTTTATTGTCCTCTCTCCTTAATAGAAATTTCTCGTATTCTCTAGCAGTCAGTAACCCCCTTGCGTCTTAGGGGTTTTATTGCCTTTGCTTGGGGCGAAATGATTATAAAAATGAGTAAGCAACAACTTATAGCAATAATAAGGAAATTTTGGTAACTGGAATTTTTAGAGTTGTAATAATGATATAGAAACAATAAAACCGAAAAGTCATTGTAATTATGATAATGCCAAGCGAAATAGTAATTACTCTAAAAATTTTCTTATTAGAAAAATGTGAAGAGCAAAACATGACGTTTAAAATGTTGCGTAAATATCTATTGGGACATAATTAGATTTTGGAAATTAAAAAAACAAAGAAAAGTGTTTCATTTTTTTTTTTAAGTGAAGATGTCTGTTTGAAACTCTGACATGTTTGCGATTATTTTCTGCCTTTTTCTGTTTATACGCAGTTTTTATTCGTTTCAAGTTGGGAAAGAATGAGTGCATGACTGTAAAATTTACACTACCTTCAAAAACAGTGTTGTTCAAAATATCTGTTTTTCTCCGAACCCAAACACTTTCAAGTATTGAACTCACAGCTGCTAAATAACCAGAACCTGAACCAACGATTGAATCGAACATTTCTCCTATTTGTTCGAAACATAGCTATGTTCAAAACAGTATACCCTCGCTCTGGGAATGAAACAGACAAGTGACAATGCTAATAGGAATATATACTTGAAAAAACAGGTGGATATAACAAGTAAAGTTTTATTGTAACAAACCGGTACAATAAGAATAAAGGTAACATTTATGCACAAAGTCGTCGCAAGTCAATCCAGTAGTGAGTGCTACTTTACGACATCGCCCCCAACCCCTCAACCTCTGGCATCCTCCTCTTTGGTTTGAGATGTCCACTCGGTCCGAATCGAACTTAGGGGCAACTGGCCGTACTCTCCCTGAGTATCTGTAGATTATTTCAACCGGTCAACTGGTCATGTCCTGCTCGCTGTTCACGCTGTGTTAGTTTTTAGATCCAGTAAGCGGGGTGTTGTCCATACGTTACGGTCGACGTTCTGTGAGAGTTGACGCTAGGATGTTTTAGAATGTGGAAAAATAAAACAAGAAATAATATCTGCAGAAGCCAGACAATAATGGGGGAAAATATTGACGTCTTTTATATAAGAAGATAACATCAGAACAGAGGTTACAGGGAGAATAAAAACATTTAACATAAATGAGAAAAGAAAAAGAAAAGACACAATGCATCCAGTGAATTCCTAACAGAGAGAGGGTTTGCGTGTGATAAATGCGTATTGAATCGCCTGGGGTAGGTTTATGACTAAGTAATCCAGTCTCATGCAGACTTCTCAAAACACGGGGTATTCTTCTTTCTCCCACAAATCTCTCGTGACTCTCTCGACGACGGTCTCGTTCCCCGACTCTCTCTCTCCCATCTCTCTCTCCCGCCTGACACGACCGTCTGCCTCCTCTTCAGCATAACTACGCTGGTTTATATAGATAAATCTGTTTGAGCATAATTCGACCCTTGGCCCGGCACGCGATTATCATGAGTGCCAAAAACTATCCCTTGACATGTAAAATTATTCTCCAATTATTTACCACGAGTTCTTCTCGCTTCACCAAAATTATACTTTGGGATATCTAAACATTGATTCAACCTTTTAATCAAACCAAATGCTGTTAAACCAAAACCAAATATCTCGTAGCCTGAGTAAGCTCTATTTCAATTTTTAACCGATAAATTTTATTTAGATCATTTTTTCATTGTCTTTACTAATGACCCAGATTTAAAACATCGCCTCCTGCCCTGAGATCATGTTTCTCATCCGTAAACACACATCTTAACCCCAATTGTACTTTGATATATGAACACCATTTCTACTTCCAGTCAATAAAAGTTATATTTGCGTGTGTGAATCCATGTGAGTATGTGTGTGTATACCCCTCTATCTGTTACACTACTATCGAAAGGTCGCCTAAGTCTAAGTCGTACTCAACAGATCCCAGCTAGTAATATTTACCAACCTCCCCATGGGGTAGAATGTGACACAAGGCCGAATTTAAGGTGGGGCATCCGAGCCCGTAGCCTCAGACTAAAATTCCCCTTAAACCCCGCATAAATGGCTTCGTATCTGTCTACCTCCAGAGAGGAACCCGGACGAGGCTATGCCGGACAGAGTCGACAACAGGTAAGCTTGTCCTTTACAAACACTTATAGGTAGTAACTACATATAGTGTAGTCACTCATGGGGTGGCAGGTTATTCCATTACATCAGAGACAAACGACAGGAAACTGTGAAGAGTCATGAATGGCCACGTTCCTGAAAGAAAGAGAAGCTTTCAAAAGACTTGTTTAAGTAAACATTGAATTGGGGGAGGAATAATTTTGAAATTAAGTGCCATAATTTCATTCTTAATTTTAATAAGACTGGTGTTTTCACTTATATAAAATATTTCCTCAGCTTGGAAAGTGAGATGACAACAGTAGAGGGAGAGGGTGTGAAAAGTGAGAAAAGAAATAATCTTCAAACAAAGTTCTACAAATTTAAATAATTTTATTATTGAGTTAATAAATAATCTTTGTTTTCTTTTAAGTTGTTAAACAAGTTGCAATGTTTCTTGCAAAAAAGTTCCACAAAGATTTTTTTTTAACAAGATAAAATAAATAAATTGCGTTAATATGAGTGAAAGGAAGTATATTAGTACAGTATGCAAAATTTTCGTATTTACGTTATTTTATTTATTTATTTCAGCAGTAGGCGAAGGGGCAACCAACGGGGAATATTGGTACTGCAGCTAAATTACGCTTGTTTATCTTGCTCGTATATTTTTCCAGTTCCATGAATTATTTGAAAAGTGATAATTACTTGCAAGATGGTACTTATAACTCAATAAAAAAAAGCAAAAGACTGAGCATACGAAAAATTAGTTTGAGAATCCAGTATTGTTCACATTTCTTGTTCAGAATACAGAACAATTAATTTACAATTTATAAGAAAAAATCGGATCACAAGAAGCTAAATGTCAGATTTACTAAACTCAGAAGTTTTATCAATTAATAAATATATTTCACAATTTTTAATTTCAATTTTCATGAGTAAAAATATTGTTAATAATTTTCGTAGCAGACAACAGGAATGTCGCCTGAGAATTTAAAGTTTGAACGGCGTTAGATAACATCGTTGATTGGTTAATAAATGCTAATGTGTCAATTTGTATTCGGAGCTCGTGTGAGCCTCAATTTGCTCAAAGAAATGAGTTGATATCTGTATGAGGTTATTTGTGCACATAATTAAGATTTTACAGATATTACTTAAATCTACTGAATATATTTTACAATTTTTAAAGGGTTTTTTAGAAAACAATCTGTCACTTGCGGGTTAGATAAAGGATTCGATTCAAAACAGTGGTAAATGATCATGCCAGTTGATACGCGACAAAGGCCAGTGAGTAAAAAATCTTGTGAATGTGACACTTAAGATGAACATGCTGACCCTGAATAGTAAAGAATAAAAAACAAATCTATCCTATATATTAGTGAATGTTGGCCAATGATCTCAGAGATGATTAAGAGACTGAAAGAGACGGGGATGGGGTTCTACCAATAAATGAACGGAGTATGTGAGCAACAAGGTAGCTTTGTAGAAAGATCGGAACTGCAATGTAATGGCTGTCAACAACTAGACCGAAATAGATGAAAAGTTTGGAAAAAGTAACGAGGAAAGAGGAATTCGAAAATTTAATACTCGCAAGGCATAATGAAGGCAAGAGAAGTAAGAAGAAACAGAGGGAAATCTAACGACCTATCTAACTGAATGATTGAGAGAAGCAGGATCAAAAACACAAATAGCCGCCATAAAGGAACAAAAGAAGGAGGTCGCGGAGAACCATCATCTAGAGCAATAAAATTTAGTGAAACGTTATTTAGAGCAAAAAAAAAAGAAGAAAGTGATGGAATAACGTGATCTTCCATGTCTTGAACTGTTCTACGAATGATGAAGAATCGTTTTGAAATTAATCTTTCATGTGCTTTTCAGTTTATACTCTGTTCTCTTGGATTAACGCCATTAACTATTTCTTATTTTATTATATACGAAGATTACCTTAGATTTGGTACAGGGCCACAACTAGGACCACGAAGAAAGAAACTCAGTAATAAGAGAACAAACAGACCGGACTTGATTCTTATTAATCGTCCTGTTTGTATTTTATCGCCAGGGTCATCACTGGGAACTGAATGAGAAAAATCACTCTCGTTTCTTTTCAGTAATTTTCCGCAGCATTTTCGATTTTATTGATGCTATAATGATTCGACTCTTCCACGGGTTTCCAACTCCTCCGACTTTTTAGCAAAGATTATTGGCAGCAGTTCGGGTACATTGGCAAAATCATCATTTACTGTATCTAAATCAATTCACTGTTAGTTGAGACCGTTGAGGAATTCAAGGACACTTAATGAACACCCCGAACTTATTGGCGTTAAGAATATTTGCATAACCTAATGTATATTCGAGTGAGGGATATTTACTCTCAGAAATATTTAAAGTACTTAATCATCATTAATGCTTTTAGGAGGAGGATATTCTGACTGAATTATATACAATGGACAATTAAAACAGAAATAGGGCGAATTTTCAACATATGAATGCAATTAAACAGAAGATAATGCATATTACGCTTTATTTTTATAAGATGATAATTAAACATAATTATATATATATATATATATATATATATTAAAATAAACATAATTATATATATATATATATATATATATATATATATATATATATATATATATATATGTACGTATATGTGGCATAAAATGACAATTGGAAAAAAGATCTTAGATTTTGCCGACGCAGTTCGTCTTCAGACTTTTTCAAGGCAAAAATGAAATCGAAATGTTCTTGTTGTTATAGTTACATTAAAAAATCCAAATTTAAAAAGATAGACGCTTCTGTCTAAGCCTTTTTTTCTGGTTAATGTAAATTACCTTTATAGTAAGAGATTTTTTTTTTCCATGTCAACAATATAGTTAAATTCCCAGATCAATTCTGTGGACAAGACAGATTGGTATATTTTTATACCAATCTGACTTGTCCACAGAATTGATCTGGAAATTTAACTATATATATATATATATATATATATATACAATGCTTCGAAAAATATACAACATATTACATAAATGCTTTTGTAAGTATTTCTAACACAGGTTAATGAAAGTTATACTGTTAATACTACATACCTAACTCTTTAGTTACACAGATTTTAAATCAATAAAAATTATCCCACGAAGAAAAACCAATATTTTAAACGCAGAATTTTACAATACATTAATTAAATCATCTATTAATATCTTGTAGCGTAATCATTATTGCTAATTACAGCATATAGGCATTTAGTGTAGCCCCCACAACCTCTACGAAGTTCTTGCATGTTTCTTGGCTAATATTTTTTTCCATTCTTCACGACAAATTTTCTTTAGTTCATGCAGGATTTGTGGGTTTCATTCTTCGATTTATCAGTTTCAGCATTCTCCATAAATTTTTAATCGGATTGAGATCTGGAGATTGCCTTGGCCATGTCAGAACGTCTATTTTATTTCCACTTAACCCTAATATTGTAAACTTTGCAGTATGTTTAGTATCGATGTTTTCTTGAAAACCCAACCTGGTTTCAAACACAGCAAATGTCAACTCTGACGTAAATTTATCTCCAAAATATCCGTATAATATGCTTCATTCAATCTCCTTTCTATTATTTCAATGTTCCCTACACCTTGGTTATTAAAGCAACCCCAGATTATGATTTTTGCCTCCAAATGTTACTGTTGGGTTAGTATTTGTTGGCGAATAATCAGTACCCTGCTTTCTCCAGACCTTTGCCACAAATGCTGTGGCAAAAAGTTCAATTTTCGTTTCGTCTAAGTACATTTTTGCAAAATGCTGCAGGTTTGATACAATGCTCGTTTGCAAAATCTAGTCTAGAAAGAACGTGTTTTCACTTAAGAAGTGTGTTTTTTTTGGGGGTGGGGGATTCCTCGAAAAGATCTCATATCGACGAAGAGAACGGCTAATTGTATTCGTACTCACTTTTACTCCACTTACTTCTAGTCCTCCGTGAAGTTCTTTAACCTTAACTCGGGGATCGTTGTCAACTTTTCTCGCCAATAATCTTGCCCGTGCGTTCCCTTTCTAGAACGATCAGAGCTTTTTCTCGGGCGAATGGAATGATTATCGCGCCAACTGAAATCAATGGCATCTATAACTGACTACATACCTACCTATAACCAAGTCCATCTGTATGAAGGTCAACAATACGTTTACGGAGATCTTGATCAATTATTTCGCTTTTCCCCATCTTGGCAACGGTTAAACACTGTTGATAGAAAAAGAATGACGCAATATTTTTAAGGATTCCTAAAAGTAAAAATTAATCTGGAACGTTCTAAAAAAAACAACCCCATCCTAATTTGGAACATGCTAGTAAAATTTGAACACTTTTAAAAAGAAATTGTAAATAAAAATAAAATGCGTTGTAAACTTTTGCGTTGCACTGTATATATATATATATATATATATATATATATATATATATATATATATATATACACACACACACATATATATATATATATATATATATATATATATATATATAAACATATAACATAAACAGTATTAAATAACATTTACCGGCCTGAATTTTTCATAGAAAATATTTGTCCTTCACGGTAACTGTTATTTAATACTGTTTATTATAAACTGAGCATTCACTTAAATACTTCTTTCTATAAAAAGAATGTTAAACATAAAAATGTCTTTAAATAATTGTCGGAGTTTGTCCATTTCATAATATATATATATATTAGGAAAGAACTGGTTAGGTAAATAATCCAAATTTCTTTAGTATTTTTGTTATTATTTTTTTAAAAATAGTGCTCGATACCAAAGTATCCCCACGCCTGAATAGTATTAATAAAAACCCTACACTTAAATTAGACAAAAACAGTGAAAAATTATGTGATTGTAGAAGCCCAGAAGACTGCCCATTGGAAAATAAATGCTGCGTCAAATCTGTGGTATACCAATGTACTATCTCATCCACTGAATGTCCTAATACTAATATCATATACATTGGGTCTACGAAGAATGAATTTAAAGCCAGATGGAGGCAGCATAAGTGCTCTTTCAACAATATAAATAAAAAAAAATAAAAAAAATCAGACATCTCTATCTAAATATTTTTGGCATTTGAAGGAAATGAATAAAACACCAAAAGTATTAGGTTGGTGCAAAAATATTGTCGTTTTTCACGTATTTTTTTTTTTTTGCATCAACCTAATAAAATGTAAAATTATAAACAAAACTAGAACTTGTAAAACTTGGGATGACCCATGCCCTTTATGCCTACATGAAAAACTACACATTATTAAGTTTCTAAATAATAAAAATCTATTAAACAATAGACATGAGTTAACGGTTTTTTTGCCGACATCATCAAATCTTTGCTTTGAATAATTAGCATATAATTTTTTTTTTAAATCCATAATCCTAATAAATAGCTTAAATACCCTACAAAAAAGATAACTCTTTATGAAGACGTCAAAAAACAAATGTTACGTCATTTTTTTTTTATATACACAAAACCCTTTTAGAAAAAATAAAATAAAAAAATAAATAAATCTCCATAGACACGTAAACCAGACTAGACGAAATCATCTTCCGTTTTAAATTTAGACACCACAAACTTACCCTGACTTGACACCTAGAAATGTAACTCTTTACTGATACAAATTATTAACACCCTGCACCGCTTTCTATATGAATATCTATCAATAATGAATCTGCTATTAAAACATGTAAATTTCAGAAATAAGTTATCTCAAAAAAAAATTTCGCTTGAAGATGGAACAGAGCTTACTTTAATTCAATTTAATTCAAATAATTATATTGAACTTTTCGGCTCTTGTTTTGAACCTTGAGAACTCTTATGTAGCGTGTTGGAATCATATTTTTAAATAAATAATTATATATATATATATATATATATATATATATATATATATATATATATATATATGATAGCTTTCTACTCATATTCGAGGACACCCCTCTACTAGGGCGGCTAGCCAATCCCTGTTGCAGACTCTCGCTCAGGCACATTTCTGTTTGTTCAACCCCCACATAGTTATACTGCAACTATACTGAGCAGACGTTAGTTACAGTTTCTGGGTGAGGACGTGTTATCTAGAATAATCAACAATCTGAACAACAGCAGCACACTCAAACCCTCGGTCACGATGACTTGTGACTTCGTGCTAGTAAAGCTCTCGACGGCCCCAAGTATTCCGTCTACACAATTTTACTAACAAGGCTTGGGTCATCCCATGTTATGGTATTCAGGCACTTCCCAAATGTGCCGCATGCTGGGATCATCACCCTTCTAGACCGATAACATCAGGGAGTCTCCTTCCTGACAAATCGACCATGGTGAAATTCAAACCCGGGTCTCATGATCCGAAAACGAATGTTCTAACCACTCGGTCAGTAGTGGACAGAATTATTCAGATCCTCTTTCATAATTACAAAAAAATAAAGCTGCAGTACCTCAAATTTTCATAGAAGCTTCATGCGCATTTTTTCACAAAGGATGAAATAAAGGTTTTGAAAGAATGAGCAGTGATGCCCAGAACGAAATTTTTATTTTAATGTCAAATACAAAAAAAAAAAAACACAAAATATTTAACATAGCACAAAATTATTAGCTCTCTTGCTTCAATAATCAATGGTGTATTCTTTCTTCTTGATTAGAGCCTTTAATCATTTTGATAGTTCTTTACAAAATCTCTGCGCATGCTGATAGAGATTTCTTTATTGGCAATAGCTTCTAGTTCCTCCAAATTCGAAGGTTATTTTCTCTTGTTTTTCTTCAAATATGTCCATAAATGTTCGATGAGGTCTTTACGGCATACATCAATACCTTAATTGTTTTGTCATCTAAGTATTTTGTAACAATACGTGCCGTGTATGTCAGGTATTTATCGTGTTGAAATACCCAGTGACGCTACAAAGGCAGAGTATATATTATTTTTAAGAATAGCTAAATACTGCTCTTTATCCACGACACACTGTACTATCAATAGTTCTCGTGATCCAGAAAAACTAAAACACCCCTAGAGCAGAATGATCTCACCATCGGGGTTAATTGTAGGGAGGGTACTATTTGATCTGTGAGCTTCATTCAATTGCCTCCATACATAACGAGATTCCATTCGACCAAATAATTCTAGGTTGCTTTCATTTTACTATAAAACGGAATTCCAATATTTACTGCCATTTTCTAGTTGGTTTCTAGCATAAGCTAATCTGCATTTGAGGTGTTTAACCTTAAGTAATGGAGTTCTCCTTGTGCGACAAGCTCGATGTCATGATCAAAGAAAGCATCTGGTGACTGTCTTCATCGATACTTTCAACTCTGATCCTTTTACATCTTTGACAATGTTCATGGTTGTTATGTCAGGATACTTCGAGACACCTCTAATAAATTTTCTTTCCATCATCTCAGAAATTAACCGTTTTCTGCCAGCCCTTTATTTATTCTCTACACAATGAGTCTCGTTGTACTTCTTGATTATGATATGAATCGTCGATCTAGGAATATCTAAACACTTGTATAGTGTTGTATATCCATGACCTTCTTTGTATGTATTAACTATCTTCATTAGAAGTTTCTTGTCAACTTAACCCGTCTTCGCCATTGTTACAGAATGAATGAGTTATCATGGTACGTGATACTCACATCTTGTCTTTTTCATTACCTTTTAGAATCTTATGAAATTAGGTCAATACTATTTCCTTTTCAAAATGTGTTTGTATTAAATTTCAAATTCAGAAAAAATACATTACTATTGTCATAGAGCAATATTATTTCATAAGGGAGCGAATAATTCGGACCAATTTTTTGTAAAAATCTATAATTATGAATATAATATAATCGAAACTTCTAAAAATTTCAAGAATTATTTTAAACTAAATACGGAATCAACTATTTCTGGTAAATTCAGTAAGTACCTGCAAATATCTATCTATCTATCTATCTATCTATCTATCTATCTATCTATCTATCTATCTATCTCAGTCTATTCATATCTATCTATCTATCGCTCTCAGTCTATTCATATCTATTTATCTATCTCCGTTTATTCATATCTATCTATTAGGTTGGTGCAAAAATAATGTCGTTTTTTGACGTTCAACTTCAAAAGATCATAACTTCTTTCATAATAAACTTTATTAATCGAAATAAGAACCATTAGAATCAACACATTTTTGCCAACGAGAAACAAGTTTATTCATCCCATTAGCGTAGAAATCCGGAGTTCTGGAAGGGATGAAGTCATTGAAGGCCGATTCGGCATCATCTCGGCTTTTGAAGCATTTTTTGCGCAAGAAGTTGTCGAGATGCTTGAAAAAGTGATAATCGGTGGGCGAGAGGTCCGGTGATGAGCAACATGCGGGCGAGCGTTGTCATGGAGGAGAATTGGTCCCTTCATATTGACCAATCTCGGGTACATACGTTGGAGCTTCTGGTGCATTTCGTCAATTTGTCGGCAGTACTTCTCCGCCGTAATCTTTTCGCCCGGATTCAAGAAGCTGTGATGGATGAGACCGGCCGCAGACCACCAAACAGTCACCATAACCTCTTTTTGTTGCAATTTCGGTTTCGGGAAGTGTTGTGGAGCTTCTCCGGCATCCAACCACTGCGCCGAACGTCGCCGGTTGTCGTAGAGGATCCACTTCTCATCACACGTCACAATCCGCTCGAGAAATGGGTCGTTTTTGTTGCGCAGAAGGAGCGTAGAAAGATACCTCAAAACGACGATTTTTTTGATTATCGTTCAATTCATGCGACACCCATTTATCCAACTTTTTTGACTTCCCTATTTGCTTTAAATGGCGAACGACTGTTGAGTGGTCGACCTCGAGTTCAACAGCAACTTCTTGTGTGGTTTTGCGAGGATTGGCTTCAATTAAGGCTTTCGTTATCAACCGCAGTCGGCCGGCCGCGACCGTCTTCATCTTCGAGGCTCTCGTGACCATTGCGAAATTTCTTGAACCACCGTTGTGCCACACGTTCGTTAGTGGTTCCTGGGCCAAACGCATCATTGATATCACGAGCTGTCTCGGCAGGTTTTCGGCCTAGTTTGAACTGGAACAAGAAAATCGTGCGGATTTGAATTTTGTCCATGCTGTCGAAAAGCCTGCAAAAAATGAATGAAGAGATTGAGAACGGTAACGAATAACACGATTCGATAGAGCTAAAAACGCGCTTGAAAATGATATATAACATGGCTATATATATCAATGAATTAATTCAGAAATCATATATAAAAGTAACATATGTGAGAAAACGACATTATTTTTGCACCAACCTAATATCTATCTCAGTTTATTCATATCTATCTATCTATCTATCTATCTATCTATCTCAGTCTATTCATATCTATATAGCTATCGCTCTCAGTCTATTCATTATCTATCTATCTATCTATCTATCTCAGTTTATTCATATCTATCTATCTATCTATCTCAGTCTATTCAAATCTATCTAGCTATCGCTCTCAGTCGATTCGTATCTATCTATCTATCTACGTAATTTTATATCTATGTATGTATCTATCTAGCTATTTCAAATTTTTATATCTATTTGTATATGTCCATGTATCGATGTAAATGTGTTCATAGCTATGTATCTATCTCATTCTGTTCACATTGATCTATTGTATTCTGTACATTATCTATCTATCTATCTATCTATCTATCTATCTATCTATCTATCTATCTATCTATCTATATCAGTTTCTTCATGTACGTCTCACTACGCGAAAAAATAATTATCTATCTTAAACTGTCCGGGTGGAACTTCTTCCTTAATAGTGGAATACGAAGGGTGATTTGCCTCCGTGTACGTGGTATGACGGGTCTTAAATTTGAATGTCAAAACTAGGAGAGAATGTAGCTCGCCAGAATATACGCTATGGAATTAGCGACTGAATAACCCTAGACGTGCGGCGTTACATCTGTGGGAAACGGGTTGGAGGGTGGAAAGTAGTTAATCACCTACACGGCGGCGTGTTTTCGTTTAGTGGCTTTGATTCTAGGACCTAATTTCGTGATACAGACCCCCGGTTGCCTAATTTTCAAATTACCCGATGGCTCTGTTTGTTTCACTTAGCTGCTGGTTGAGGATTGTTGCGTTTTCTCTAAATTCCTTTTTTGCTTCAGTATCTTTATATTCACTATTTTTATATTGACCCCTATTTACACAGGTTCCACGTCCCGAACTTTCTTTTTTTATGTGCCGTGTCCTTTTAGGATGTAGGCGATCATGGCTCTCCTATTTCACTTATCCCGCGTAGCTCTCAATAAGTTTCGTCTCTCTGCCACCTCCCACAGACCCCGTTCTGTCATCCACCTGCTTAAGTGCGCCAGTTATGTCATGCGTTGCTTTCTCTTGTCTCTCTCTCCCTCTATTCGACCCGTGAGTATCAGATTCTCCAGGCCCTCCTTTCTCATTACGCGTCCCAGAAACTTCAGCTTCCTCTTTCTAATGTTAAGTATAAGCCTCCTCCTTGTTTGCATCCTCTTCAAGACCTCATCGTTGCTCACACGCTCAGTCCATGAT
Source organism: Acanthosepion lycidas (assembly GCA_963932145.1). Lineage (NCBI taxonomy): Eukaryota > Metazoa > Mollusca > Cephalopoda > Sepiida > Sepiidae > Acanthosepion > Acanthosepion lycidas. The sequence goes on along the minus strand of OZ010607.1, from coordinate 46,619,693 downwards.
ATCCACAGCATCCTTATATAGAACCACATCTCTGTCTCCTCGAATCACTTCTTCGTCTTGGAGGAAACCGTCGAGGATTCGCTGCCTCGAAGAAGGACAGATGTCACGTAACAACGATATATATATATATATACATATATATATATATATATATATATATATATATATATATAGAGAGAGAGAGAGAGAGAGAGAGAGAGAGAGAGAGAGAGAGAAGAGAGAGAGAGAAAGAGAGAGATTTATTCTGTTTTATTTACAATAAAGCAGTTTTAATTTTTCATTCATACTTAATACATAAAAATTTAATTCATAATATTTCTATGATTCTCCGATTCTTTTTAAAAGATTCCAAAGTTGCTTTGATTGCAATAAATTGCTATGAAATTTAGTTTTTCTTTTTTGTAATTTTCATCCTTGGTTAAACAGAAATAATTTTCTAGCATACGTTATTAATGGATTGAGGTAAAATATAACTGCTTTTATTTAATATCTGTTTCCCATATATCATGCTATATTTATAAGATGGCATTCATAAGCGATTAGGCCTGCCGAAGCAACCTATCTTAATCTGTTTATTATCTATCTATCTATCTATCTATATTACATATCTATCTATCTATCTATCTATCTATCTATCTATCTATCTATCTATCTATCTATCTAAGTATGTTACATATCTATCTATCTATCTATATTACATATCTATCTATCTATCTATCTATCTATCTATTTATTTATCCATCTATCTAAGTATGTTACATATCTATCTATCTATCTATCTATCTATCTATCTATCTATCTATCTATATTAGATATCTATCTATCTATCTATCTATCTATCTATTTATTTATCCATCTATCTAAGTATGTTACATATCTATCTATCTATCTATCTATATTACATATCTATCTATCTATCTATTTATTTATCCATCTATCTAAGTATGTTACATATCTATCTATCTATCTATCTATCTATCTATCTATCTATCTGTCTGTATATCTATCTATATATCTATCTATCTTGGTGTGTTACTTATCTATGTAGCTAGATAACTAACAGTATGTTAATTAACTACTTTTTTTTATCTATGTCGATATGTTTCTTATCTATCTATCTATCTATCTATATAAGTATGTTACATATATCTCTATCTATCTATCTATATAAGTATGTTACATATCTATCTATCTATCTATATATCTATCTATATAAGTATGTTACATATCTATCTATCTATCTATCTATCTATATATCTATCTATCTCGGTTTGCTACTTATCTATCTAGCTAGACAGCTATCAGTATGTTACATAACTATCTACCTCTTTATCTATGTCGATATGTTATCTATATCTATCTATCTATCTATCTATCTATCTAAGTATGTTACATATCTATGTATCTATCTATCTATCTATCTGTCTATCTATCTATCTATCTATCTATCTATTTTGGTGTGTTACTTATGTAGCTAGATAACTAACAGTATGTTAATTAACTACATTTTTATCGATGTCGATATGTTTCTTATCTATCTATCTATCTAAATATATTACATATCTATCTATCTATCTATCTATCTATCTATCTATCTATCTCGATGTGTTACTTATCTATCTAGCTCGATAGTTAGCAGTATGTTACCTCTTTATCTATGTCGATATGTTACTTAGATATCTATCTATCTATGTTACTTATCTGTCCATATTTCTTTCTTTCTTTCTACCTATCTATCTATCATAGCCTCTTCATATTCATATCTATGTGTCTATACATATGAAGCGTAAATAAAACAAGGAGAGAGAGGGAGAGGAGAAAGGGAGAGAGAAAATGCTAGAAAAAAACATGAGAGAAATTGAGAGAAAGAGAATTACGAATATCGAAAAGACAATAAACAGAAATAAATGGGTGATAAAAAAAAGACATATATTTATACATCTCTGTATTTATTTTTTTCATTTTGAGAGACATTTTCACGTGCTATCATCCCATTGCGTTCGAAGAGACTGATCGACCAAACGACATGATGAAGTTTCTATTCAGGATGAAAGCAAAGAAATTCATGTACAAAATCTTCCTTTATGAACTGCACTTTATTTTAAAAGACAATATGAATCAAAAATAAAAATGTAACTCAAAAAAGGAAGCCCGTTTTAAAAAATGAAAATAAAAAAGAAGAGAAATAGAGAAATATAATACAAGAGAATTAGATTGTCTGAATATTCAATGCCATAAAAAATATAGAAGCGAGACATCAGAATTTTATTTATGTATATCCATTTCGAGTCTTAAAAAGTATACTTGAAATCGTTCGACACAATTCATGCTCAAACCCAAATTTAGAAAGCTGTAAAATAAAAAATCCGAATTCCATTGGTTTAAAATACAGCGCGCTACGATTTTGGTAAAAATACGTAACGCTTCGATTGGTTAAAAAATAAATGCTTCTCCGATTAGTCAGACAATATTTCAGGTTGACGTAATTTAATAAATATGATAAGATAAAATAAAATAAAATGCCCTCTGACCAAAAATTTCAATTTATTTTGCTAAGGAATCTCAAGCGGGAAAGATATTTTCAAACTATATTTCTATATTCCATGAAACATATTCATCGGTGTTTCCATATTTGGAAGGTAGCTGCCTAGTCCTTACTTTCCAGTCTTGAAAAAGTTCAAAAGCCTCTCGGAATCCTTGTTGAAGAAGAATTATTTTTCACGCTCAAATCTCTCTCTCTCTCTCTCTCACAGGCGGGATGTGGCGAGTGTCTCACTCCCACAATCGCTACTACCATGGAAATTACCGGGGCCAATTACATTCCTTGGTTCCGCCAGATCACGTCTAGGATCGGCCATGAAACTTAGATAGTACCAAATGAACCACTGGATTCCATCGACGTGAAGGAAGTTCCACTCAAACATCTTCTTTACACTAACCTCTGCCCTGTTTTAATAAAGGAACGGTTTGGGAGGAGAAGCAAAAAGACAAAGGATGTTATGAACTGCAAGAGATAGGAGGAAGTGGAGAGCTATGCACGCCTACGTCATGAAGGTATCACTACATAAAGAAGAAGAATTATTTTCCACTCTCCAAATTCTTTCTTACGGGCAGGATGAGGTGTGTTTCTCACTGCTCCCATCGTTACTACGGTAGAAAGAGTCTTAACTTCACGACTAGGACCTGCAATGCCATTTTCAAAGTAGGAAACCACCAACATTCCCTCTATATTCCATTGATGAGCTTCTTCCCGTAAACCACTGCCCTGGAACAGTCACCCAACAAGATGTTTCCCCTATCACTACAATTTTTACCTGTTCAAGTATAGATTTAACCCTTATTTTTCACTTCTATGCATATAAAATACCCCTTAACGTAACCCTCTACCTCGAGTGGCCCCCAAGTCTTGTACAGAATGTTGTGAGTCTGTCACGGCTCTATGACATGAAAACTGTTCGGACAAACTGTTTGACATTTTCATGACGGTCGTCTTCGAGTATAGAATCCAGAGGTTGGCAGTGAATATTTCGGAGACAGTAGGAAAGCGTAGTTCAGGTTCGCAGTGGATATCTTAGCAGAGCGTAGTTCTTCCTTCTATCCTCTTCGCCTGTCAAGTTAGCACTGGTCCTTCCGGTAGGTTAAACAAAGATGGCCGCCTTTATACACGACGAATACAATGTTCTGCGGCTTCTGATTGGTTAAGCTTAAGTTGAGTCATTTGGATTGTCTCACTAGTCATATATCCAAAAAACCGTAACACAAACTACATTCCTTGGGTTCAACAGGTCTAACCTTCATGACCAGCCATGCCACTTATATAGTATCAAACGAGAAGAAGGTTCTACTCAATCATCTTCTTCATGCAAACCTCTGCTCTGTTTTGATATTTTGTTTTCGTTTTTGGAAGAAATATTTCGTTAACCCATACGAATTTAAATTTCGGTGTCACATTTTATATCTTCTGTTAAAAAACCCGACGGATATTTTATCTTCTGTACTTGTTTAATTTTGACATCCATAATTCGTACTTTGAATTGTGAGCATGGAAACTTATTTATTTGAAATTTATACGTATATAAGAACAACTTTACTTTGTTAGAAAATAGTTAATACAATACTTATCTATCTATCTGCGTTGGTATATATCTATCTATCTTAGATGTGGCAGAAGACTGAAATGATGGGCCACACAGTGATTCTTGAAATTAAGGTAAACTAATTGCCGTATTCCATCGGCGAGAAGTAAGTTCCACTTAAATAGTTTCTTCCTTCAAGCCACTACTCTATAGAACAAACGAGGATGTTTCCCCGATCACTACACGAGGATGTTTCCCCGATCACTACACGAGGATGTTTCCCCGATGTTTCCCTGATCACTACACGAGGATGTTTCCTCGATGTTTCCCGGATCACTTCACGAGGATGTTTCCCCGATGTTTCCCCGATCACTACACGAGGATGTTTCCCCGATGTTTCCCCGATCACTACACGAGGATGTTTCCCCGATGTTTCCCGGATCACTACACGAGGATGTTTCCCCGATGTTTCCCGGATCACTACACGAGGATGTTTCCTCGATGTTTCCCCGATCACTACACGAGGATGTTTCCCCGATGTTTCCCGGATCACTACACGAGGATGTTTCCTCGATGTTTCCCGGATCACTTCACGAGGATGTTTCCCCGATGTTTCCCCGATCACTACACGAGGATGTTTCCCCGATGTTTCCCCGATCACTACACGAGGATGTTTCCCCGATGTTTCCCCGATCACTACACGAGGATGTTTCCCCGATGTTTCCCGGATCACTACACGAGGATGTTTCCCCGATGTTTCCCCGATCACTACACGAGGATGTTTCCCCGATGTTTCCCCGATCACTACACGAGGATGTTTCCCCGATGTTTCCCGGATCACTACACGAGGATGTTTCCCCGATGTTTCCCCGATCACTACACGAGGATGTTTCCCCGATGTTTCCCCGATCACTACACGAGGATGTTTCCCCGATGTTTCCGCGATCACTACACGAGGATGTTTCCCCGATGTTTCCCCGATCACTACACGAGGATGTTTCCCCGATGTTTCCCGGATCACTACACGAGGATGTTTCCCCGATGTTTCCCGGATCACTACACGAGGATGTTTCCTCGATGTTTCCCCGATCACTACACGAGGATGTTTCCCCGATCACTACACGAGGATGTTTCCCCGATCACTACACGAGGATGTTTCCCCGATCACTACACGAGGATGTTTCCCCGATGTTTCCCCGATCACTACACGAGGATGTTTCCCCGATGTTTCCCGGATCACTACACGAGGATGTTTCCCCGATGTTTCCCGGATCACTACACGAGGATGTTTCCTCGATGTTTCCCCGATCACTACACGAGGATGTTTCCCCGATGTTTCCCGGATCACTACACGAGGATGTTTCCCCGATGTTTCCCCGATCACTACACGAGGATGTTTCCCCGATGTTTCCCGGATCACTACACGAGGATGTTTCCCCGATGTTTCCCCGATCACTACACGAGGATGTTTCCCCGATGTTTCCCGGATCACTACACGAGGATGTTTCCCCGATCACTACACGAGGATGTTTCCCCGATGTTTCCCGGATCACTACACGAGGATGTTTCCCCGATGTTTCCCCGATCACTACACGAGGATGTTTCCCCGATGTTTCCCCGATCACTACACGAGGATGTTTCCCCGATGTTTCCCCGATCACTACACGAGGATGTTTCCCCGATGTTTCCCGGATCACTACACGAGGATGTTTCCCCGATGTTTCCCCGATCACTACACGAGGATGTTTCCCTGATGTTTCCCGGATCACTACACGAGGATGTTTCCCCGATGTTTCCCCGATCACTACACGAGGATGTTTCCCCGATGTTTCCCCGATCACTACACGAGGATGTTTCCCCGATGTTTCCCGGATCACTACACGAGGATGTTTCCCCGATGTTTCCCGGATCACTACACGAGGATGTTTCCCCGATGTTTCCCCGATCACTACACGAGGATGTTTCCCTGATGTTTCCCGGATCACTTCACGAGGATGTTTCCCCGATGTTTCCCCGATCACTTCACGAGGATGTTTCCCCGATGTTTCCCGGATCACTACACGAGGATGTTTCCCCGATGTTTCCCCGATCACTTCACGAGGATGTTTCCCCGATGTTTCCCGGATCACTACACGAGGATGTTTCCCCGATGTTTCCCCGATCACTTCACGAGGATGTTTCCCTGATGTTTCCCGGATCACTTCACGAGGATGTTTCCCCGATGTTTCCCCGATCACTACACGAGGATGTTTCCCCGATGTTTCCCGGATCACTACACGAGGATGTTTCCCCGATCACTACACGAGGATGTTTCCCCGATGTTTCCCGGATCACTACACGAGGATGTTTCCCCGATGTTTCCCCGATCACTACACGAGGATGTTTCCCCGATGTTTCCCCGATCACTACACGAGGATGTTTCCCCGATGTTTCCCCGATCACTACACGAGGATGTTTCCCCGATGTTTCCCGGATCACTACACGAGGATGTTTCCCCGATGTTTCCCCGATCACTACACGAGGATGTTTCCCTGATGTTTCCCGGATCACTACACGAGGATGTTTCCCCGATGTTTCCCCGATCACTACACGAGGATGTTTCCCCGATGTTTCCCCGATCACTACACGAGGATGTTTCCCCGATGTTTCCCGGATCACTACACGAGGATGTTTCCCCGATGTTTCCCGGATCACTACACGAGGATGTTTCCCCGATGTTTCCCCGATCACTACACGAGGATGTTTCCCTGATGTTTCCCGGATCACTTCACGAGGATGTTTCCCCGATGTTTCCCCGATCACTTCACGAGGATGTTTCCCCGATGTTTCCCGGATCACTACACGAGGATGTTTCCCCGATGTTTCCCCGATCACTTCACGAGGATGTTTCCCTGATGTTTCCCGGATCACTACACGAGGATGTTTCCCCGATGTTTCCCCGATCACTTCACGAGGATGTTTCCCTGATGTTTCCCGGATCACTACACGAGGATGTTTCCCCGATGTTTCCCCGATCACTTCACGAGGATGTTTCCCTGATGTTTCCCGGATCACTTCACGAGGATGTTTCCCCGATGTTTCCCCGATCACTACACGAGGATGTTTCCCCGATGTTTCCCGGATCACTACACGAGGATGTTTCCCCGATCACTACACGAGGATGTTTCCCCGATGTTTCCCGGATCACTACACGAGGATGTTTCCCCGATGTTTCCCCGATCACTACACGAGGATGTTTCCCCGATGTTTCCCCGATCACTACACGAGGATGTTTCCCCGATGTTTCCCCGATCACTACACGAGGATGTTTCCCCGATGTTTCCCGGATCACTACACGAGGATGTTTCCCCGATGTTTCCCCGATCACTACACGAGGATGTTTCCCTGATGTTTCCCGGATCACTACACGAGGATGTTTCCCCGATGTTTCCCCGATCACTACACGAGGATGTTTCCCCGATGTTTCCCCGATCACTACACGAGGATGTTTCCCCGATGTTTCCCGGATCACTACACGAGGATGTTTCCCCGATGTTTCCCGGATCACTACACGAGGATGTTTCCCCGATGTTTCCCCGATCACTACACGAGGATGTTTCCCTGATGTTTCCCGGATCACTTCACGAGGATGTTTCCCCGATGTTTCCCCGATCACTTCACGAGGATGTTTCCCCGATGTTTCCCGGATCACTACACGAGGATGTTTCCCCGATGTTTCCCCGATCACTTCACGAGGATGTTTCCCCGATGTTTCCCGGATCACTACACGAGGATGTTTCCCCGATGTTTCCCCGATCACTTCACGAGGATGTTTCCCTGATGTTTCCCGGATCACTTCACGAGGATGTTTCCCCGATGTTTCCCCGATCACTACACGAGGATGTTTCCACGATGTTTCCCCGATCACTACACGAGGATGTTTCCCCGATGTTTCCCCGATCACTTCACGAGGATGTTTCCCTGATGTTTCCCGGATCACTACACGAGGATGTTTCCCCGATGTTTCCCCGATCACTTCACGAGGATGTTTCCCTGATGTTTCCCGGATCACTACACGAGGATGTTTCCCCGATGTTTCCCCGATCACTTCACGAGGATGTTTCCCTGATGTTTCCCGGATCACTACACGAGGATGTTTCCCCGATGTTTCCCGGATCACTACACGAGGATGTTTCCCCGATGTTTCCCCGATCACTACACGAGGATGTTTCCCCGATGTTTCCCCGATCACTTCACGAGGATGTTTCCCTGATGTTTCCCCGATCACTACACGAGGATGTTTCCCCGATGTTTCCCCGATCACTTCACGAGGATGTTTCCCTGATGTTTCCCGGATCACTACACGAGGATGTTTCCCCGATGTTTCCCGGATCACTACACGAGGATGTTTCCCCGATGTTTCCCCGATCACTACACGAGGATGTTTCCCCGATGTTTCCCCGATCACTTCACGAGGATGTTTCCCTGATGTTTCCCCGATCACTACACGAGTATGTTTCCCCGATGTTTCCCCGATCACTTCACGAGGATGTTTCCCCGATGTTTCCCCGATCACTTCACGAGGATGTTTCCCTGATGTTTCCCCGATCACTACACGAGGATGTTTCCCCGATGTTTCCCCGATCACTTCACGAGGATGTTTCCCTGATGTTTCCCGGATCACTACACGAGGATGTTTCCCTGATGTTTCCCGGATCACTACACGAGGATGTTTCCCCGATGTTTCCCCGATCACTTCACGAGGATGTTTCCCTGATGTTTCCCGGATCACTTCACGAGGATGTTTCCCCGATGTTTCCCCGATCACTACACGAGGATGTTTCCCCGATGTTTCCCGGATCACTACACGAGGATGTTTCCCCGATCACTACACGAGGATGTTTCCCCGATGTTTCCCGGATCACTACACGAGGATGTTTCCCCGATGTTTCCCCGATCACTACACGAGGATGTTTCCCCGATGTTTCCCCGATCACTACACGAGGATGTTTCCCCGATGTTTCCCCGATCACTACACGAGGATGTTTCCCCGATGTTTCCCGGATCACTACACGAGGATGTTTCCCCGATGTTTCCCCGATCACTACACGAGGATGTTTCCCTGATGTTTCCCGGATCACTACACGAGGATGTTTCCCCGATGTTTCCCCGATCACTACACGAGGATGTTTCCCCGATGTTTCCCCGATCACTACACGAGGATGTTTCCCCGATGTTTCCCGGATCACTACACGAGGATGTTTCCCCGATGTTTCCCGGATCACTACACGAGGATGTTTCCCCGATGTTTCCCCGATCACTACACGAGGATGTTTCCCTGATGTTTCCCGGATCACTTCACGAGGATGTTTCCCCGATGTTTCCCCGATCACTTCACGAGGATGTTTCCCTGATGTTTCCCGGATCACTACACGAGGATGTTTCCCCGATGTTTCCCCGATCACTTCACGAGGATGTTTCCCTGATGTTTCCCGGATCACTTCACGAGGATGTTTCCCCGATGTTTCCCCGATCACTACACGAGGATGTTTCCCCGATGTTTCCCGGATCACTACACGAGGATGTTTCCCCGATCACTACACGAGGATGTTTCCCCGATGTTTCCCGGATCACTACACGAGGATGTTTCCCCGATGTTTCCCCGATCACTACACGAGGATGTTTCCCCGATGTTTCCCCGATCACTACACGAGGATGTTTCCCCGATGTTTCCCCGATCACTACACGAGGATGTTTCCCCGATGTTTCCCGGATCACTACACGAGGATGTTTCCCCGATGTTTCCCCGATCACTACACGAGGATGTTTCCCTGATGTTTCCCGGATCACTACACGAGGATGTTTCCCCGATGTTTCCCCGATCACTACACGAGGATGTTTCCCCGATGTTTCCCCGATCACTACACGAGGATGTTTCCCCGATGTTTCCCGGATCACTACACGAGGATGTTTCCCCGATGTTTCCCGGATCACTACACGAGGATGTTTCCCCGATGTTTCCCCGATCACTTCACGAGGATGTTTCCCTGATGTTTCCCGGATCACTACACGAGGATGTTTCCCCGATGTTTCCCCGATCACTTCACGAGGATGTTTCCCTGATGTTTCCCGGATCACTACACGAGGATGTTTCCCCGATGTTTCCCCGATCACTTCACGAGGATGTTTCCCTGATGTTTCCCGGATCACTACACGAGGATGTTTCCCCGATGTTTCCCGGATCACTACACGAGGATGTTTCCCCGATGTTTCCCCGATCACTACACGAGGATGTTTCCCCGATGTTTCCCCGATCACTTCACGAGGATGTTTCCCTGATGTTTCCCCGATCACTACACGAGGATGTTTCCCCGATGTTTCCCCGATCACTTCACGAGGATGTTTCCCTGATGTTTCCCGGATCACTACACGAGGATGTTTCCCCGATGTTTCCCCGATCACTACACGAGGATGTTTCCCCGATGTTTCCCCGATCACTTCACGAGGATGTTTCCCTGATGTTTCCCGGATCACTACACGAGGATGTTTCCCCGATGTTTCCCCGATCACTTCACGAGGATGTTTCCCGGATCACTTCACGAGGATGTTTCCCCGATGTTTCCCCGATCACTACACGAGGATGTTTCCCCGATGTTTCCCGGATCACTACACGAGGATGTTTCCCCGATGTTTCCCCGATCACTACACGAGGATGTTTCCCCGATGTTTCCCCGATCACTTCACGAGGATGTTTCCCTGATGTTTCCCCGATCACTACACGAGTATGTTTCCCCGATGTTTCCCCGATCACTTCACGAGGATGTTTCCCCGATGTTTCCCGGATCACTACACGAGGATGTTTCCCCGATGTTTCCCCGATCACTACACGAGGATGTTTCCCCGATGTTTCCCCGATCACTTCACGAGGATGTTTCCCTGATGTTTCCCGGATCACTACACGAGGATGTTTCCCCGATGTTTCCCGGATCACTACACGAGGATGTTTCCCCGATGTTTCCCGGATCACTACACGAGGATGTTTCCCCGATGTTTCCCCGATCACTTCACGAGGATGTTTCCCCGATGTTTCCCCGATCACTACACGAGGATGTTTCCCCGATGTTTCCCCGATCACTACACGAGGATGTTTCCCCGATGTTTCCCGGATCACTACACGAGGATGTTTCCCCGATCACTACACGAGGATGTTTCCCCGATGTTTCCCCGATCACTTCACGAGGATGTTTCCCCGATGTTTCCCCGATCACTACACGAGGATGTTTCCCCGATGTTTCCCCGATCACTTCACGAGGATGTTTCCCCGATGTTTCCCCGATCACTTCACGAGGATGTTTCCCTGATGTTTCCCGGATCACTACACGAGGATGTTTCCCCGATGTTTCCCCGATCACTACACGAGGATGTTTCCCCGATGTTTCCCTGATCACTACACGAGGATGTTTCCCCGATCACTACACGAGGATGTTTCCCCGATGTTTCCCCGATCACTACACGAGGATGTTTCCCCGATGTTTCCCGGATCACTACACGAGGATGTTTCCCCGATGTTTCCGCGATCACTACACGAGGATGTTTCCCCGATGTTTCCCCGATCACTACACGAGGATGTTTCCCCGATCACTACACGAGGATGTTTCCCCGATGTTTCCCGGATCACTACACGAGGATGTTTCCCCGATCACTACACGAGGATGTTTCCCCGATGTTTCCCCGATCACTTCACGAGGATGTTTCCCCGATCACTACACGAGGATGTTTCCCCGATGTTTCCCCGATCACTACACGAGGATGTTTCCCCGATCACTACACGAGGATGTTTCCCCGATGTTTCCCGGATCACTACACGAGGATGTTTCCCCGATCACTACACGAGGATGTTTCCCCGATGTTTCCCCGATCACTTCACGAGGATGTTTCCCCGATGTTTCCCCGATCACTACACGAGTATGTTTCCCCGATGTTTCCCCGATCACTTCACGAGGATGTTTCCCCGATGTTTCCCGGATCACTACACGAGGATGTTTCCCCGATGTTTCCCCGATCACTACACGAGGATGTTTCCCCGATGTTTCCCCGATCACTACACGAGGATGTTTCCCCGATGTTTCCCCGATCACTACGCGAGGATGTTTCCCCGATGTTTCCCCGATCACTACGCGAGGATGTTTCCTCGATGTTTCCCCGATCACTACACGAGGATGTTTCCTCGATGTTTCCCCGATCACTACACGAGGATGTTTCCCCGATGTTTCCCCGATCACTACACGAGGATGTTTCCCCGATGTTTCCCGGATCACTACACGAGGATGTTTCCCCGATGTTTCCCCGATCACTACACGAGGATGTTTCCCCGATGTTTCCCCGATCACTTCACGAGGATGTTTCCCCGATGTTTCCCCGATCACTACACGAGGATGTTTCCCCGATGTTTCCCCGATCACTACACGAGGATGTTTCCCCGATGTTTCCCCGATCACTACACGAGGATGTTTCCCCGATGTTTCCCCGATCACTACACGAGGATGTTTCCCCGATGTTTCCCCGATCACTTCACGAGGATGTTTCCCCGATCACTACACGAGGATGTTTCCCCGATGTTTCCCCGATCACTACACGAGGATGTTTCCCCGATGTTTCCCCGATCACTACACGAGGATGTTTCCTCGATGTTTCCCCGATCACTTCACGAGGATGTTTCCCCGATGTTTCCCCGATCACTACACGAGGATGTTTCCCCGATGTTTCCCCGATCACTACACGAGGATGTTTCCCCGATGTTTCCCGGATCACTACACGAGGATGTTTCCCCGATGTTTCCCCGATCACTACACGAGGATGTTTCCCCGATGTTTCCCCGATCACTTCACGAGGATGTTTCCCCGATGTTTCCCCGATCACTACACGAGGATGTTTCCCCGATGTTTCCCCGATCACTACACGAGGATGTTTCCCCGATGTTTCCCCGATCACTACACGAGGATGTTTCCCCGATGTTTCCCCGATCACTTCACGAGGATGTTTCCCCGATGTTTCCCCGATCACTACACGAGGATGTTTCCCCGATGTTTCCCCGATCACTACACGAGGATGTTTCCTCGATGTTTCCCCGATCACTACACGAGGATGTTTCCCCGATGTTTCCCCGATCACTACACGAGGATGTTTCCTCGATGTTTCCCCGATCACTACACGAGGATGTTTCCCCGATGTTTCCCGGATCACTACACGAGGATGTTTCCCCGATGTTTCCCCGATCACTACGCGAGGATGTTTCCTCGATGTTTCCCCGATCACTACACGAGGATGTTTCCCCGATCACTACACGAGGATGTTTCCTCGATGTTTCCCCGATCACTACACGAGGATGTTTCCCCGATGTTTCCCGGATCACTACACGAGGATGTTTCCCCGATGTTTCCCCGATCACTACGCGAGGATGTTTCCCCGATGTTTTCCCGATCACTACAGTCTTAACCCTCTTATCCACATAAACCTCACGTAACGTAGTTCTTTACCTCGAGTGGACTCCGAGCTTTTTACAGGGCGAACTGTAGTGTAAAAAATATTTCTATTGGTCAAACTTTGTTGTTCGTTCTTGCATTGTTAATTAAAATGTCACTTCAGATCACAGATCCTGTAACCCGCTATCTGCTCATCCATGTATAAAATATATTTAAACTGGTCCCACTCCAAAAATATCTCTGATTTTGTTTCGTGGCATATCTACATCTAGGGATCATTTAAAGTTGAAAGTTCAATATTTTGAACACAATTTTATGGTTTCTCCAAAATATATTTTAAACGCATTTGTATGCCTTAAAATACAGGTAAAATACATTGTTTGTAAATAAATAATTTAAAAAAAAACGTATTGGTGTGATGTTTGACATAGAAATGTATTTTTATACTTCATAGGGTATTGTTTTTGTTTGCGAGTTTACGATTTACGGTTATTAGAAGAAGAAGAAGGAGAACAACAACAACAACAACAACAAAAACAACAATAATAATTAGTAATCTTCCCTATTCGACCAGATTGATTTTTTTCGGGACTGTACTATGTATCAGTCAGTTATGTGCCATGCGTGATACACGCTTAGTCATTCATATATCTTTTGAAACATGACTGACGAGGCAGATTTTTTCCCCGCGGTATGTTGCGATTTCTACCTTTACTTTAGTAGTGTGGAACAACACTTGATCATGTCATTTTTTTCACGAGTTATAGAACCCGGTCTGTCGTGCTATTTGGCCTCTGTAATAACTTCAGGGAGAAGAGGGTTCATACCTTTCAAGGGTATTAGCAAGTAAGGACATAAGTGAACGTAATGGATTCGACTGGAATTCAAACTCGGCTCTCCGATTCCTCAATCTGAGACCGCTATCCATTACTCAATATAAAAAGGGTGACTTTTATTTTCAACACCAAGAGACGACTGCCCGTTTCATAATCGATGATTCAGGTTCGCTTGTCGTTGGCCTCAGTTCCCTCTTTTATATTTATATCCTAATTTAAAGTCACCCTATTTTATATTGAGCCATAAATATAGCATCTGACGATCTTGGCAAAGATCATCCTTCTTTGAACATTGTCGAGTGGCGTTACGGAATAACAAACTCCGAACTGTACAAAATAACAGAAACCACATCACTTGAAAAATATTAACAGAGGCAACAAATATATTGATAGCATATGTAACTCGAGAAGAAAACAATGACATGATCAAGATGTTGATGTTCCACACTACTTAAAGTAAAAGGTTAGGAAGGAAACGCCCATCAATACTCGAAAAATCGATAACAGATATTGGACTTGAGAAAACAATTTTTCCGGATATTTTTACGAGAAAGATTTTATAAATGTCAACCATCGGCAGTACTGGCTGCTTGGCCAATGAATGCTGAATGTTTACTTATAAGGAAACGACTTATATTATCATTTAAGATAGTTTCGCTATTCAGTCAAATTTTTTAAGTAGGTTATTTGCTATTTACACTTTCTTTTCTGGCTTCAATATGTCTTGGGGGTGTTAAATATTTCAAGCCTTGTTTCCTGCTTAAATTTTATCTATTTACATCTATATATATTTATATATTGTATTTGTATCTTTATTTATATTAATATATATATGTGTGTGTGTGTGTGTGTGTGTGTGTATAAATATAAAAGTGTACGGCGATGAATCTCTGTTTGCGTTAGCATGAGTGACATCACGACGATGACTCCCCCCACTTCCATAATAACACCAATACACGCAATCTACATAAATCCAGAGATTTTTAAAAAATAATCAGTTTGTCCGACGATCGCAAAAACGCGAAACCCAGGGTCACAAGCTCACATCAATCCAACCAAATATATATATATATATATATATATATATATATATATATATATATATATATATTAGGTTGGTGCAAAAATAACGTCGTTTTCTTACATAGTAACATATGTGAGAACCATCATCTAGAGCAATAAAATTTAGTGAAACGTTGTTTAGAGCCAAAAAAAAAAAAAGAAGAAAGTGATGGAGTAACGTGATCTTCCATGTCTTGAACTGTTCTACGAATGATGAAGAATCGGTTTGAAATTAGTCTTTCATGTGCTTTTCAATTTATACTCTGTTCTCTTGGATTAACGCCATTAACTATTTCTTATTTTATTATATACGAAGATTACCTTAGATTTGGTACAGGGCCACAACTAGGACCACGAAGAAAGAAACTCAATAATAAAAGAACAAACAGATCGGACTTGATTCTTATTAATCGTCCTGTTTGTATTTTATCGCCAGGGTCATCACTGGGAACTGAATGAGAAAAATCACTCTCGTTTCTTTTCAGTAAATTTTCGATTTTATTGATGCTATAATGATTCGACTCTTCCACGGGTTTCCAACTCCTCCGACTTTTTAGCAAAGATTATTGGCAGCAGTTCGGGTACATTGGCAAAATCATCATTTACTGTATCTAAATCAATTTACTGTTAGTTGAGACCGTTGAGGAATTCAAGGACACTTAATGAACACCCCGAACTTGTTGGCGTTAAGAATATTTGCATAACTTAATGTATATTCGAGTGAGGGATATTTACTCTCAGAAATATTTAAAGTACTTAATCATCATTAATGCTTTTAGGAGGAGGATATTCTGACTGAATTATATACAATGGACAATTAAAACAGAAATAGGGCGAATTTTCAACATATGAATGCAATTAAACAGAAGATAATGCATATTACGCTTTATTTTTAGAAGATGATTATATATATATATATATATATATATATATATATATATATATATATATATATATATATATATATATGTACAAATATATATTTATATTTTAAATTTTGAATTAAATTTTTAATGTAATATTTTAAATACTTAATTTAATTTGCATGTCTAATAATTTTACTTCTTGAAAAGGGTATTTTATTTACGTACAATGTTTAATTCTATTAAATACTATCTCAGTTTTATTGAATAACGTCAAAAGTTTATCGTCGCATAATATCAAGGATGTTTCGATGTAGCAAACATTTCCGGTTTAGGTTAAATCTTTCTAGACAGTTTTGTTTTGTTTTTTATCTTAATGTTAACGTTCTTTCATCCGTTGAATTATCAACAACATATTGTCTTTCTTCGTTCGTTCTTTCTTTTTTTTTCCTCTTCCTTTGTTTTTTCGTGTTCATATAGATCTTTCTCCTATTCGTTTTTCTATTCTATTTACTTCTATTCTTTATTTTCTTCTTTTTTTTCTGGAGGTATCACGTGATGTTTTTTTTTTTTTAATTTTTCTTAACTCTTATATATCTCTTTCCTCTTTCTCTTTTTTTTCTTTTTATTGTCTTCTTATCCTCTTCTCTTTAGTTTTACCTGTTCTCTTCTTATTATTTTTTCTTTCCCTTTTATAGAAACCCTTTATATATATATATTTTTTTCCTTTTATGATGCTTCTCCTTATGATTTAAAAAAAATTGAATAATGGAAAAAAGATGGTCATGTTTCATAAGTAGCATTTTTAAATAGAATCGTTTGTAACCATCTTTGTTCCACATCTCTTGAGATGCATTTGCATTGAAACAAAAATGCATTTTTGTCATGAGTACTTGTTTTTCCGTATGTACCATCTTTATAATAAATAATCCTTATTTATATCTATATATATGTATAAATTGTATCTATATATTTATATATTATATCTCTATATATTTATATATTGTATATTGTATTGTATATCTTTGTTTATATCTATACATATATTTATATATTGTATGTATATGTTTATAATTTATATCTATATACATTTATATACTGTAACTATATTTTTTATTTATATCTATATATATTTATACATTGTATCTGTATATTTATATATTATATCTATATATATTTATATATTGTATATTGTATTGTATATCTTTGTTTATATCTATACATATATTTATATATTGTATGTATATGTTTATAATTTATATCTATATACATTTATATACTGTAACTATATTTTTTATTTATATCTATATATATTTATATATTGTATATATATCTTCGTTTATATCTATACATATATTTATATATTGTATGTATATGTTTATAACTTATATCTATATCTATATACATTTATATATTGTAACTATATTTTTATTTATATCTATATATATTTATACATTGTATCTGTATATTTATATATTATATCTATATATATTTATATATTGTATATTGTATTGTATATCTTTGTTTATATCTATACATATATTTATATATTGTATGTATATGTTTATATCTTATATCTATATCTATGTACATTTATATATTGTAACTATATCTTTATTTATATCTATATATATTTATATATTATAAGCATCAGTTTTATTTTGTGGTTCACATTCTCCTTAAATCTTCCACATTTCTCGCATGCATGGTATTATGAGCATTTGACGCTAAAGCCAAATCTGCGTCGCTTTAAGTCTCTTCGTTATTGATGAGGACGCTATCTAATATTCATATATGTTATTAGATATGACATAGAAGGATATTAGTTATGACATAGAATGATATTAGATATGATATAGAAGGATATTAGTTATGACATAGAATGATATTAGATATGATATAGAAGGATATTAGTTATGACACAGAAGTCCAGAACTATTTCAAGAGACTGCCATATAAGAGGATGGATAAACAGAT
Source organism: Acanthosepion lycidas (assembly GCA_963932145.1). Lineage (NCBI taxonomy): Eukaryota > Metazoa > Mollusca > Cephalopoda > Sepiida > Sepiidae > Acanthosepion > Acanthosepion lycidas. Next base: position 46,601,418 of record OZ010607.1, on the reverse strand, counting down.
TACAATCCAGCACTCTTTTCTTCGTTTCTGACGAAATGTTTCCATTTTTCAGGAAGTTGCTTAGCTTTGGGAAAGCTTCATTTACTAGTCCAATCAGTGTTCAGATCTCTGTCACATTTCCTATTGTAGCAATATCAGTCATCTGAGTTCTTATTAATTGGTAAACAGATGGACCTGTCAGAAAAATGGATTCGGATCATATATTTCCGGTCGATAGTTATCAGTATCATAAAATGGAATTTGGGAGCTACTCTGACAAAGTCAAGTCGCTGTATGAAGATAAATTCCACTTTTTCAGACGAAGACGAAGACGACAAGACAAAGAACCATGCTAACAATAAATCTGACCAGTACCACGAAAATACACAGAGTCGGAGCGGGCTTTGGAGAAGAACCGATAGGGAAGACGCCCATTAGACTGCTCATTTCCCTCTCAACACATCTACGCATCATCTGATCGTTACTCTCTTATAGCAGTAGGTTACAATCCAAAAATAAAATCTTGTCTTCACTGAAATTGTTTCTCACCCGTGTGTAATGATATCCCAAGCAAGGCAGGAGTACCCCTAGCACGCAAGGGGTTACAGAAAGTGAGAGCAAGAGTAAAGAGGAGACTTTGGGAAAAGTATAGAGAAGGAAAAGGATCAAGGACAAAGCTTCAGAAGATGTCGATTGACATTACATTTGAATATTTGAAGATTATAGCTATCAGGGAAGTAAGTCATAGGAAGAGTGTTTCACTGATTAGAGGTGCGAGATAAGAAGCTGTTGGAGTAGAAGAGATGGCTACATTTAGCCGTTTCCACAGTGAGAGGGTGGGACCGAGATGCCAACCTAGTAGCACGCTTAAATTCATTCAGTTTTGATACCAGTGAATGTAGCTCGTCGGTGTAGTTGCCATGACAATATTTGTAGAAAAGACAGAGAGAAGCCACAGTACGTCTGTGAGATAGTGACTGTAGATGGGATGCCAGATCAGGACTAATCACGTTGTATATCCGTCTCTGGATTTTGTCTGAGCTGCAACGTTATTATACTCTGTAACAACAAAAAAATGATCCATATATTTAAAATTCTCCACCTGCTTGATGTCTATGTCGCCAATTTGTACCTCGCGTCTTGGGCGTTTGCTCTTGCTGATGACTATGCTTTCTGTCTTCTTGCAGTTGATAGGCCTTTTTTAATTATTCACATAAACGGCGTAAAATAATCTGTCAAAGTTCTGCTTCATTTTATCGGCGTAAAATAAACTGTCCTGTTACATTTCAGCCATGACACCTCGTAGAACTGACAGGCTCACAATCAATCGTCAATACGAATGAATTTTTATCCTGAGAAGTTGTTTTGCAAAAAGACTGGTGCGTATTAGAGCAAGGCAATCGTCTTAAGGGGCATATAACTGTGTTGCGTTGGTTAATCCAACCAGTGTCATCGGCCATTTAGGCTAAATGCCTATCAAGATGCAATAGATGTTTACGCTGGTACTACAAGTCATGTAAACATCGTCGAATTATCAGCAATAATTAATTCTTTACCACTAAAACAACTGGTCTGCTATGTGTGTTTCTGGAGTTGCAGAACAACATACGTAAACAGCGTTAACAGTTTAGAACTTCTGAGGAGTTGTCCGTAGGAAACGAATTCGAGTGACATCAGATAAGTTATGCGTTGTTTTCCTCTGGCCCTCTTACCTTCAATCTGTCTTATGGGTATCACATTTTCCAAGCCCTTTTTCCTTTTTATGTCCCCGAGATATTTTGCAAGAAGATTGTTGCTTATTGGAGCTCGGCAATGTTCTTATGAAATCTACAACTCTACTGCGTTTGTTAGTCCAACGACTGCTCATTTGAAACAGCCTAATATTACGATCAGTGCAACTATTAAATATCTATCAACATGTAACAGATGGTTACCTTTGGTGTTGCAAGTCATCTAAACATATTAATGTAAACATCGTCATCGTCAAAGAGATGATTCATTTTTTGGCAACAGCAGGCTTCCAGTAAAAAAAAACTGATATGTTATTCCTATTGCTGGAGTCGCAACATGGCGCAGAAGCACAACGAGTATCAAGCGCGCATAATCAACTTTAGTATTAGGTTGGTGCAGAAATAATGACGTAATAATGTCGTTTTTTTACGTTAAAAAATACGTCAAGAAACGACATTATTACGTCATTATTTCTGCACCAGCCTAATAAAAAAAAAAGCTTGCTGCTTTGCTCATCCACTGTTGTGAAGTATGCGAAATGGGAATTGAAAATGAAGAATATTTGCAGGGTAATCCACCATTACCTGTTGCGATAATATGCGATTTTAATAAACATTGATATTACGCCCTAAAAGGAATAGTAATTTATTTCATCAGACCTTTTTTTTCTAATACCCTGTCTAGGCAGTCTTGTAATTTTAGTCGGTCATCAACATTATCTGCGTATTTTGTAAAGATGACGCCCACTGATAATAAACCGAGGTAGGGTTTTCAGTTTCCTTAGGTTAAACTACCAAAGATGATTAACCGCATATGGAAAGCTATACATGTTCCTAATGTTTCGAACAAAATGGGGCATTTCAGTTCCTCCTATTCTGCTTCTGTCCATTTGTCATTTTTTATATTTTCATTTAAATTTTAACAGCCTTCCTTTGCGATTAAACTCGTGGAGGCAAAGAAAGATTTTAGCATAATGGAGTGATCTATATTTGCAACAAAGCCAACGAAGATGTTAGTGAATTGTAATTAAGAGTTTTCACCCTATTCCTTTTCTAACGAAGACGCTAACTTTTTTTGTCATTTTCCAGCGACACAACGTCTAGCATCTATAATATGAAGCAAAAATATCTGGCGTCTAAAAGACTATACCGTAAAGGCTGTGTCCAATTGCCGTAGTCCATAAACAAACTATCAGCAAAATTCTTTGACAGGGTCATGATACGACGCTAAATAATTTATGAATTATGAAGATTAATTTAGCTTTAGATTCAGAGACCTCAATGCGAATGGATTTGTAGCTTGCTTTTATTTATATCATTATGTATGTAGACAGGTGGGATTTTGTTAGATTATTTTTTTCTTATAGCCATTAGTCACATGAACCAAATCTAGATTGGAAAAGAGGCTGACAGTCCTGTGTGATGCGATGATATTCCAAAGACTTCGGCTTCTTTTATGAGATATGTCCCTTCAGGAAATAGACGATTATGGCCCTTCACATCTACTAATTGTAGCTCTTAATAAATTTTGTCTTTTTTTAATTTCTCCCAACCTCTGTCCTGTTATCCATTTGTTCAAACCCATCAAGTATATTATGCGCTACTTTCCTATGGCAAACATTCCCTCAATCTGTCCTGTGAATATCAGATTTTCCAAACCCTCCTTCTTCAGTACGTGCCCCGGAAATTTCAACTGCCTCATCCTGATGTTAAGTATAAGTTTCCTTTTTGTTTCCATTCTCACCAAAACCACATTGTTGCTCACATGTTCGGCCCTATCCGCATTTTCTTTTGCTAGAAGCATATTTCTGTTGCTTCTCTTCCTCATTTTTCATATTGTCTAGGATTCACTGTCATACAGAAGAAAATATATCACGTAAGAGATCAGTACTCTTTCCTTTGATTCCAACAATTTGTTTCTGTCTGTTAAATATCTCCTTAAATTTTGGAATGCATCTTTGGCCATCCCAATACGTATTCGGATCTCAGTGTAGCTCTTTTCCGCCCTGTCTTTGCAGATATTTAATTTTCTGTACAGGCTTGATTCTAGTATCCCCGATTTGTAATTTGAATTTTAGGCTCATTATTTTGCTGATGACCATATGTTCTGTGTTCTTGTAGTATTTACGGTCACAAATTACAATGAACAGAATATCTATATTCAGTCAAGTAAAGTCTCTTCTGATTAATTGTCAACTTAGAACAACGATGGATTTCAGGTTCAGTTAAAAAGAAAGAAAACTATTTCAATCATTTGGTAAATTTGGATACAAGTGTAAGAGTTGTTTTACGGCCGATAATTACAAATTCAAATCAAGAAAAATACCAAAGATTTTTACGTGGATTTTCTTAATTTACGTTAGATGATATTTATTGGCTGAACGATTTCACACTTTTGCCGTAAATGATTTTGAATGAAAACACAGCCACAATGTACAGTGCTGTTCGATAAAAGTGACTCACCTGATTTTTTTTACTTAAAAACTTTTTCGTCTATTGTTTTTGGGGTCAAACTAATTTTTAATCTTACTAATATAAAGACCCCTTCCCGACCACCTAGTAAAAAAGTTGACTCGCCCTAAGGTATTCTATTGATAATTATAATTTGGGATATAAATGAGATTTATGGAAAAACTCTGTGCAAAAAAAGTGACTCACTTATTTCCTGCAACTAGTAATCAATAGAAACATAATCGAACACCTTTAAATAAAGAATAATAGAGTTATAATTTATTTATAATAGGTAATATAGTTCAAAATATTTAATAATCTATGGCTTCTCCTTTATTTTGAATAACTTTTCACTCCTTTTTGGCCTCTCCAAGCATTGAATTCCATTCGGATATGAAATTCACAATCATATCCTCTTTGTTGCTCAACTGCTTTCTCGAGAGCCTGTACTTTATAATGCACCATAAGTTTTCTATGGGGTTGAGGTCAGGAGATTGGGGCTGCCATGTCATAACACTCACTTGATTCTCATCAAAGTATTTCTTCATCAATTTTGATTTGTGACAGGGAGCATTATCTTGCATAAAAATGAGTTTGGTGTGGTCGATTTGCAACCTTTCAGCAGAAGAAAGCAGACAAGACTCTAAAATTATCTTGTACTGCTCGCTTCTGGGGATCTTTTCAATAGATTTTAAGAAACCAGTTCCATGAAAAGAAAAGCATCCCCAGAACATTGTACTGAACGGATGCTTGACAGTACTTACTGCTAAATTCAAAGAGCTTTCAAAGCTTCTTCTTCGGATTTTAGATCGCTTATCCTTTGAATTTAGCTCAACTTTCGTTTCATCAGAGAAGAGAACATTTAGTAAAAAAACATCAGGTGACTCACTTTTATCAAACAGCACTATATATATAACAACCAGTGTTTTATAACTGCTACAAAATGTGGCAGATATATAATTTTTGCGATAGAGAAAAGAAAAGCCCAAAATTTCAATCAAGCCGTCATTATAATTACCTAGTTTTTCGCAAACATCTACATGGTTAAATATACTTAACCATGAGGAAAAAATTATACAACTGTAGAGTGTACCAATAAGATTATACTTCTGTATTGAGTACCAATAAAAATAAAATATTAGGTTGGTGCAAAAATAATGATGTAATAATGTCGTTTTTTGACATTAAAAATACGTCAAAAAACGACATTATTACGCCATTATTTTTGGACCAACCTAATATATAAACAAGCAATGAAAAATTCAAATTAAAATAAAAAAATTGTGGTATCCTTTTTAAAACATTTATCTATTTCTCTCTCTCGCTCGCTCTCGCTATCTTTGAACATATCTGTCTATAGTTCTCTCAACCTATGAGAAGTTAACCTTCAAATAAAAAGAGGAAGAAAAGACTGAACCCGACTGAAAACAACAGAAGGATCAGGGCCTACTTATTACTGCTTCAATATGTCCTGTGAGCGTCAAATTCTCTGAGCCCTCTTTCCTCACTATGCGATCCATAAAATCTCTATTAAGAGTTCAATACTCTTTTCCTATATCTCAAATGTTTGCGGCTATAGGAAATTGAAATACCGATTCCTGTACTATCACAGAATTTAAACAGCATCGAACCTGGTCAGTAACAAGATGGGTGACCGCTTAGGAATACGGGGGTAGTGTAAGCAATATTTCTATTTCAATCTCCCTCCCATTTCATGTTCTGCAATCCATTTGCACAAGGTCATAAGGTAAATTTATTCGTAGTTCTCGCTTGACTTCAATATGTCCTGTGAGTATCAAAATCTCTAAGCCTTCTTTCCTTATTATGTATCCCAGAAAATGTCAGTTAGCAGTTAAGTACACTTCTCTTATATCTTAAAGGCCGTATCTTGAAACACCGGTTCTCGTACGCTCACAGAAGTTAAGCAACGACAAGCCTAGTCAGTACCTAGATGGGTGGCCGCTCAACAATAGCAGGTGCTGTAATCCTGTATGTGTAGATGGCATAATTGAATTAGAACACCGATTTCAATTTACATAGGTTTGTTTATATCCATTTTGGAAAGTTATGAATCCACCTCTTCTACCCCCAACTATGGGTTAATTAGCAGGACTTGTATCAGTAAAACATTTTTATCTCCAAAAGAGTATTACCATCTAAAAATATTTTCTGGATTAAGATAACCTGTAAAATAGTGTTAAACCGTAAAAAATCAAATTAGTCAATTTAAACCATTTTTTTATGACTTTCAAAATCCGTCTTTATCGAAATGATATTTGCTCTCTATCTATCTATCTCTCTCTCTCTCTCTCTCTTTCTCACACACACACGTGACCCTTTGTAATAACTTTTCTTTGTAGGTAGCAGACGTTAGTATTGGCTATTTGTAGACTTTTCTAACTTATATCATTATTGCTGTCTGCATAGAAAGAATGACGATTTTCGAAACTAGTTGATTAATTGCACTAATAAACTGGCATTTGATATCAGTGGTGGTGTAATTCCAGATATATATTAAAGCTGAAATTAAAGGTCATGAAAATAAATGTGTAGTATATTGGTATTTTTAGCGGCTAGAGGAATTGGATTATTCATAGGTACAAATGTTCTCAGCTTGATTAGGTTAGATAAATCAACAACTTTTGTATTCGGTGTGTTATACGACCTATTAATTGTATTGTAGCCATGTTTTTCAAACAACAGATTTAAGCCTCGAATAACTGTTTTTGATCTGAAACAGTTGTCCTGGCATCAAGCCTCGGAGAATCTATTTCGAATGAGGTGACTGATTCACAAAGTCAAGCAACGTCGAGTCTGGTTAGGAGCTAGAAGGGTGACCGCTCTGGAATACCAGGTACTGTAAACTTGGATGTGCAAGCGGTGTAATGGATAACGGCTGGCTATTGGAAATCGGAGAGCAGAGTTCCAATTCCAGTCGAGTTCTTTATATTTATTTCCACGCAGACCTCAATGGGAAAGGTATGAATCCACATCTTCTCCCCCTCCCCAGATATCTGTTAATTAGCAGGAGTTGCATCAGTAAAAATCATTATCATCTTCAAAAAAGTCTTAGTATCTAAAAATAGTTTTTGACTTTAAATAACTTACAAAAGTTTGGTAAGCCGTAAAATATAAATCAACTAATGATGCACAAAGCTGATTTAGTCAATGTTTACTTACTACTGTTTAACCTGTGCAGTCAGTAATCGGATTTTATTTTCGTTTGCAGAAAGTAATTAAATTACACGAGGTAGGATAAAAATCAAATGTAAGTTAAATTTATTCAGTAAATATTAAGATGTTCGGAACGTAATTAATTCTTACCCAAAAACATACTAATGAAAGTTGAAGGTATTTAAATATTATTAATAAAGAATGCACTCACCTTCATTGTCTACGATTTCAGTCCAACAGGAAGGCACATCTTTTAAAAACATATTCAAAGAAAGCTGTGATACCCAGGCTGGAAAGAATACCCTCCTGGATTAAACGATAAATCATATCCAGCAGCAAGTGCTCTGATCGGTAAGTTTTGGAAAGCGTGGAAACACTTTTTAATTACTGCTATTTCTAAGTGCATCCTGACTCGGGGTGGTAGCACTTGTTCTACCTCTGTGCAAATAGTTAGTCAACAATCTGGGATGAAAATAATATGAGAGTATAAAAAATAGATTTTTATAGTAAAAATACGAGTAATAATTTTTTTGAAAAAAAAAATAGCAATAATACTCTCGACAAAGCCTTCTTTACAAAAATACGTTTATGAAACCTTATCTACAAACTGATTTCTTACAGAAAATTCTATTCATACGAACCTATCCTAAAAATTTTATCAGCATTAAAGAACTCATTGAAGTTGATATGCCGGAAAACACAATAAACCAAACCTGTATTATTTCTGATTGAAACAAATAAAAATACTTGTGTTCACTATTTACATTATTCGGACTATTGACCCCATCTTTGTCGCCATATTTATCACAACGTTTCGGCCGTTGTAGGCTCCGGCGTTCTTCAGGTGGTTGGAATTTCGAACTGAACCCTTTATTTCGCTCACTGGGGTTGACTGTTCTAGTTCCACGTGCCATGTCTAATGGATGTCAGTTATCAGTTATCTCCTGTTAATTCCCCTCTCCAAGTTCTCCACCGCCTTAACAAGGAATTGAACTCACACTCTTTGGGTCCTGTCACTGGATCTAACTAACGCCTTTATCCACTGTTCGACGTTACAATTTTGAGTTCTGAAGTTTATTGTTGCCTATCGCAACTACTCTTGAACACATTAATATTTAGATAAATTTAACGTACATTTCCGCCATGAAGTGATTACTTCTCTAACACACTAGTAGTTTATTAAATAACTAGTAGTTAGATAGTTGTTAACTAAATTTAACTTACACTTGTTTTATAGACTTTATGGTTAAGCGTAATTACCTTTCGAACTCTCTCTTTTTGAAGCAAACTGAATTCAGTGATACTTTTATACACACTATTGTATGTAGGCCCATTCACACGACTTTTACTTCCAAACGTCCATTGTTATGCATTTGAGTACTACCAAGAAACATCTGCATCGGACACTGCACGAACACAGGCAAACATAAACAACTATTATTTACCCTTACTTTTCCTCTTTGAACAAGTTTTGCCTGCCAGCCATTTTTGTCCCCCTCTCTGTTCGATAAAACAATGGTGACGAGGAGCAGTACGAAGTCGACTTCGCTTCTTCTTATGTGACAATGACAATAGTAAAACTTTCTGTGATTTAAACTATTTGGGGGTGTGCCCGATTTAAGAAGAAAGGCGCGCCTAAGAAAGATATTCAGTTTTGATTAAACTGCCAAGTGCCAGGTGATCTTGTAAGAAGATTGAATTGCGCCAGAACCGTTTGTTTGAAAATTAAAAATCTGTGCTGGAAGAAATTCTGTAAAAATTACCGTTTGGATTTATTTAACTATCAGTCTACTTTTCTCAGGAAATTTAGACAGAGTAATGGCTAGCGTTTTGAAAGAGGAAATCTGTGAACAGGGTTCGAATTCCAGCCGTGTTAGTTATATTCACTTTTGCGCAAATACCCTTGAAAAACGTATTATGCAGTTAAAGGTTAAATTGTAGGACATGCTGGGGTTTTTTTTAGCCTTCAATGGCAAACAGAAGTGAAATTCAGAATTCAAAACTGGTTTAGTTGGGGGTTAGCAACACCATCCTTTTAAAAACCTTCTTTCCCACATAAAACACGACAGTGATGCCTGGTATGGCGAGGCTGGAGCGTTTAGTTATACAGAGAGGTTTACAGAATTTGAAAGAGAGAGAGAAGGAGGAAGAAAGTGTGAGCCTATATTTCTGCGTAGCTAGGTCTTGGCTAAATATGGCAGAAGAGGAAGAACATGTAACGTCAATGAGCGCTTGCATTAAATATTGTTATTCTAAGACTAACCATAGATGTCGCTGAAAAATATCAAGGTAGGCTGAACAGTCCATAGGCTAAGTATGAAGGAGTCATGCTTGAGCTGTGAAATTTTTGCATCCATTAATTTGAACTTATTAATAGCAGCATTGTTTATTTCCAGTTAAACTGACTTCTGACTGTTCATCCTGTTGGTCAAAAAACTCATCAGCAGCAAATATCATATCATCACTACGATACTGGTTCTAAGCTCAGTGGTTTTTCATCGTGGGGAACAGTTGATAATCAAATCAGGAGAATATGGAGGGTGTTCAACCAGTTCAAAGCCACACTCATCAAAGCAGCCATTGAAACTAAGAACCCGTTTGTTGGAGCATTGCCCTGATGAAAGAAAGCATTTCGTCAGTTTTCTTGTTCGTTTAGTCTTGATACACATTCGTAACTACCTCAGCAAAAGGGCATAATCATCTCCATTGACGTTGTGGCCCATCCATTTACAGAAGCTCGCTTTTTAGGTGATGTTTTGCTTTTCTCTTTCCCTCTTGTCTTCAGTCTATCCTGTGAGTGTCAAATTTTCCAACCCCCTTTCCTCATTATTGACCTAGAAAGTATAACTGTTTTTTGTTTTTTTTCTGATGTTAAGTAATAGTGTCCTTTTCGTTTTCATTTCCTCTAAAACTTCGTCATAGCTGTCAAAGGCACGGTGCAATGAAACTTAATCCTTACTTAATAACATATTAACTTTATTATTAAGTAAGGATTACGTTTCATTACACCGTGCCTTTGACAGAAAAGAAATAGTGTCTATACTCAATTAAAGAACTGCCTGTGGTGAGAAAAAGATTTTCAAATACATCAAAGGGAGATAATCAGTCGTTAACAAGGGAGAGAATAGAAATAGGAACCGGAAGTAAATGGCACCGCCAAAACAAGGAGAGCGTAGAGGAAAGAAAAGCAAGTTGATCGAGTTCACCGTCCTTGGCTAGACGTTCCTCACGTGTTCGATCCATGGTATTCCCAGAATCCTTCTGTAGCACGACATGTCTTCAAGTCTCTTCTTCATGCCCAAAGTCATTGTTCAACATTCGCTGCCATACAGCAGGATAGATATTACTAAAGATTTCAGTACTGTTTTCTTTGTTTCTAATGATATTTTGCTGTTTCTTCATACTTTGCTTAGCTTTTAGAAGGCATCTTGATATCCCGACGCGTCTTCGGTTTTCAGTGTTGCACTTTCTGTCCTCTGTTAAAGCACTTCCCAGATATTTAAATTGTGGAACTTGTTTGATTTTTGTGTCTCCAATTTTTATTTTCATGTTGGGATGTTCTTTTTCCTGACAACCATGTTTTGCGTCTTCTTGAAATTGATGTTTAGTCCTTTCTTCTCGTTTTCCTTCAGTATCTTCTGTAGGCTGTAAAATTTTGCTTAAACATGTGGGTGCAATTAGTACGTCTTTAAAATAAAATAAAAAAACATGTTAATTTGACAATTCATGTTAAAAACATCAGTAGCTGTTGAAACCTATTATGGCTTTTGTTTTAGAAACAAAGTAATTATACCCCCATACCCAAATATAATTCTAAAACCTACAAAAGAGAGTGAAAAAAAGCGAGAAGCCATGTTAATTTACTTCAAGTGTTCTCTTCTTTCTTCACTATTTCTTTTCCTGCTTTCTTTCTCTTTTTCTTTCTTTCTTTTTTTTAAATTTTCTTATTTACCTGCTCCCTTTCATTCTTTCTTTCTCCTTTGTTAGTGTCTTCCTCACTTTCTTTCCTATCATTATTTTAAGTGTATCTCTTTTTTTCTATGTTATCTTCTTTCATTCTTTCTTTCTTTTTTTCTTTTGTTTTTCTGCTTTCTTTCTTTTTTAACTTTACTTTTTCTCGTTTCTATCCTTTCTTTATACCTATCTATATATCTATCTTTCTTTCGATTTTACATTTTCCCTTTTTCCTGCTTTCTTTCTCTTTTTCTTTCTTTCTTTTTTTTAAATTTTCTTATTTACCAGCTCCCTTTCATTCTTTCTTTCTCCTTTGTTAGTGTCTTCCTCACTTTCTTTCCTATCATTATTTTAAGTGTATCTCTTTTTTTCTATGTTATCTTCTTTCATTCTTTCTTTCTTTTTTTCTTTTGTTTTTCTGCTTTCTTTCTTTTTTAACTTTACTTTTTCTCGTTTCTATCCTTTCTTTATACCTATCTATATATCTATCTTTCTTTCGATTTTACATTTTCCCTTTTTCCTGCTTTCTTTCTCTTTTTCTTTCTTTCTTTTTTTTAAATTTTCTTATTTACCAGCTCCCTTTCATTCTTTCTTTCTCCTTTGTTAGTGTCTTCCTCACTTTCTTTCCTATCATTATTTTAAGTGTATCTCTTTTTTTCTATGTTATCTTCTTTCATTCTTTCTTTCTTTTTTTCTTTTGTTTTTCTGCTTTCTTTCTTTTTTAACTTTACTTTTTCTCGTTTCTATCCTTTCTTTATACCTATCTATATATCTATCTTTCTTTCGATTTTACATTTTCCCTTTTTCCTGCTTTCTTTCTCTTTTTCTTTCTTTCTTTTTTTTAAATTTTCTTATTTACCAGCTCCCTTTCATTCTTTCTTTCTCCTTTGTTAGTGTCTTCCTCACTTTCTTTCCTATCATTATTTTAAGTGTATCTCTTTTTTTCTATGTTATCTTCTTTCATTCTTTCTTTCTTTTTTTCTTTTGTTTTTCTGCTTTCTTTCTTTTTTAACTTTACTTTTTCTCGTTTCTATCCTTTCTTTATACCTATCTATATATCTATCTTTCTTTCGATTTTACATTTTCCCTTTTTCCTGCTTTCTTTCTCTTTTTCTTTCTTTCTTTTTTTTAAATTTTCTTATTTACCAGCTCCCTTTCATTCTTTCTTTCTCCTTTGTTAGTGTCTTCCTCACTTTCTTTCCTATCATTATTTTAAGTGTATCTCTTTTTTTCTATGTTATCTTCTTTCATTCTTTCTTTCTTTTTTTCTTTTGTTTTTCTGCTTTCTTTCTTTTTTAACTTTACTTTTTCTCGTTTCTATCCTTTCTTTATACCTATCTATATATCTATCTTTCTTTCGATTTTACATTTTCCCTTTTTCCTGCTTTCTTTCTCTTTTTCTTTCTTTCTTTTTTTTAAATTTTCTTATTTACCAGCTCCCTTTCATTCTTTCTTTCTCCTTTGTTGGTGTCTTCCTCACTTTCTTTCCTATCATTATTTTAAGTGTATCTCTTTTTTTCTATGTTATCTTCTTTCATTCTTTCTTTCTTTTTTTCTTTTGTTTTTCTGCTTTCTTTCTTTTTTAACTTTACTTTTTCTCGTTTCTATCCTTTCTTTATACCTATCTATATATCTATCTTTCTTTCGATTTTACATTTTCCCTTTTTCCTGCTTTCTTTCTCTTTTTCTTTCTTTCTTTTTTTTAAATTTTCTTATTTACCAGCTCCCTTTCATTCTTTCTTTCTCCTTTGTTAGTGTCTTCCTCACTTTCTTTCCTATCATTATTTTAAGTGTATCTCTTTTTTTCTATGTTATCTTCTTTCATTCTTTCTTTCTTTTTTTCTTTTGTTTTTCTGCTTTCTTTCTTTTTTAACTTTACTTTTTCTCGTTTCTATCCTTTCTTTATACCTATCTATATATCTATCTTTCTTTCGATTTTACATTTTCCCTTTTTCCTGCTTTCTTTCTCTTTTTCTTTCTTTCTTTTTTTTAAATTTTCTTATTTACCAGCTCCCTTTCATTCTTTCTTTCTCCTTTGTTAGTGTCTTCCTCACTTTCTTTCCTATCATTATTTTAAGTGTATCTCTTTTTTTCTATGTTATCTTCTTTCATTCTTTCTTTCTTTTTTTCTTTTGTTTTTCTGCTTTCTTTCTTTTTTAACTTTACTTTTTCTCGTTTCTATCCTTTCTTTATACCTATCTATATATCTATCTTTCTTTCGATTTTACATTTTCCCTTTTTCCTGCTTTCTTTCTCTTTTTCTTTCTTTCTTTTTTTTAAATTTTCTTATTTACCAGCTCCCTTTCATTCTTTCTTTCTCCTTTGTTAGTGTCTTCCTCACTTTCTTTCCTATCATTATTTTAAGTGTATCTCTTTTTTTCTATGTTATCTTCTTTCATTCTTTCTTTCTTTTTTTCTTTTGTTTTTCTGCTTTCTTTCTTTTTTAACTTTACTTTTTCTCGTTTCTATCCTTTCTTTATACCTATCTATATATCTATCTTTCTTTCGATTTTACATTTTCCCTTTTTCCTGCTTTCTTTCTCTTTTTCTTTCTTTCTTTTTTTTAAATTTTCTTATTTACCAGCTCCCTTTCATTCTTTCTTTCTCCTTTGTTAGTGTCTTCCTCACTTTCTTTCCTATCATTATTTTAAGTGTATCTCTTTTTTTCTATGTTATCTTCTTTCATTCTTTCTTTCTTTTTTTCTTTTGTTTTTCTGCTTTCTTTCTTTTTTACATCCTTTCTTTATACCTATCTATCTATCTATCTTTCTTTCGATTTTACATTTTCCCTTATTCCTGCTTTCTCTTTTAAACTTTATCTTTTCTCGTTTACACGCTCTATTTCTTCTCTGTTTCTCCTCTGTTTATTTCTTTGTCACTTTCTTTCTTATCATTACTTTTCTCTCTCTCTTTCTTTCTTTCTTTCTCTAATTCAATTTTCTTCCTATTAATACATACTTCCTGTTACTGTTTCCTTTTAACTCTCTATCTATCTTTCACCTCTCAACTTTTTATTAATTCATCGAAACAGTTTCTTTCCATCCATTCTCCTTTTTTTCACATACAGGCTTCTTTCGCATTTCTCTGCCTTTTTCAACCTCCGTTTGTAGGTGAAGACTAAAAAAAATTGCTTTAATCTTTTCAAAAGTCGTTCACGCAAAATCTTCTCTTTGTTAACTGGTAAATCAAGTCTCGCGTGTTGTCGTCTGTTCTCACCCTTGGCGCTGGTAGGATTTAAGATGCTTAAGTGTTGACAATATAATAAAAGAGAAATAAAGTCAAGAACGAAGTGAAGAAATAATGCGACACACGATATAACCAATTCTTATTAATAGTGAACGGCACGAGATTGTCGTAAGTGGGCATTTATAGCATTCTATTCTTTAAAATTCGTTATCTCTTCTTTAGTTCATCGTTTCAATTCTTTAACGAAATTTAATAATAGTAAGTCTGTATTGTCATTTGAAAAATATCTTTTAATATCTACCGTTTTTTTTCCGTTTTTATGAGTTGCTTTTTATTCTTCTTTAATTATATGTTGTAAAACAATTCAATGTTGAGAGTTTTAAGCAGTAGCCTAATTTTTAAAAATAATTTAACGCTTAACAAGGTCATAAAGCCACTACGCCGCAAAGGATTACTGAATGTAAGATAAAAAAAGAAATTTTATTAAGGATGGAGAATAGTAAAGCAGAAGGAATGAAAAAATACCGAAGATAACGATTGACATTTCATTTATATTTTTGAAGATCAAAGTTGATTGGAAAGCAAGAAGCAGGATAAGAGTTACTCAAGCGTGAACGTGTTAGCATAGAACTTAAGGTTACGTCTAACGATTTCAACTGAAAAACGATGAGACCTAGCGGCCAATCTAGTACTGCGCTTAAATTCATAAATTCTACGCATCATATAGGCTGTCCATCAGAACAATTACTATGAAAATATTTGCAGAATATTGTAGATTAATGCTTAACGTTATCATTAATGTATCGTGTTCCTTCAGGCGGAAGGCAATAGCAGACCTCCATTACTTTATCTCATTTGTAGATCTAAGCAAGCAACATTCTGCCCTTTGACGATTAAACTTTCCAAGCAGTCCTTTCTCATATTGTTTCCCAGAAATTTCTACTGTTAAGTATATGTGTTTTTCTAGGTCCCATTTACTCTAAAACCGCCTCTTGTCCTGAAACGCGTAATTCATGGTATTCTTAGCATCTGTCTGTAGAACTTGCTTAACACCTGGAAGACATCTTTAGCTATTCAGACAGGCCTTAAAGTTACCGTAATAATAAGCGAATAATATAACAATAGTGAAATACGGGAGAACCGAAGTAGATCAATCTCCGTAGCATTGTAAAGAAACCAGTTCTTAATGAATATGAAATCCATTGACCAATCAACTCGGAAAGACCCATGACTAATAATAATGATTCTAATGAAAAAATTACGTGAAGGAATCAGACGGGAAATAGGGCAGGAACCATATAAGGCTGTTCAAGAAAATTGAACATGAAACGAAGTGCAGTATTCAAGGTTAAAATGTTCTCGGAACGAACAGTAAGAAATATCTATACTTGCGTTCCATAGACTAAAAAAATCAATCGATAACACGCAAAAGGAAGAACTATGTGAAATGTTTGGGAAAACTTGATCTACACGGAGAAGATATTCAAATAATAAATGAATAGACCACTCTTCCAGAAAGTACCCGAACGCCCCCGGTCATGCTTTATTTTTAACAGTGGGGGGAGGTTAGAACAAAAATGGAGCATTCCTGCTATATATCGACCGGTGCTGCACAATCCACCCTTTCCAGGCCTGCTAGAGTTCAAAGCCCTGTACGCGGCTTTCTAGTAGATGAATTGCTTCTCATGTGACAACCCCTTTATCAAAGGCAAAGCGTCGCAAGCAGATTTCAACTTGATTACTATTTCTATGAAATTAGTTACATTTCTTGATTCCACCATTTAAATCTTTTACAACAAGGATTCGGCATACCACGTATTCTGGAACGAATACTCCAAATTCTCTTCGTATTCCATTTGTAAGAAAAGTGCTATTTGTATTAGCTGCTTTGTGGAATAGACTCCCGAGAGGATATTTACCCTATCGCTACATTCTTCAAGTCTTGTGGCAAACATTATCTGCCCTATTAGTTTCAATAATCTGCACTTATGTTCTCATATGTTCTTCTTACGTTCTTGTACTGACTGATTTAGTAATCCCCTACATTGAGTTGCTCTTGGGCCTTAAAAGTATTATAGAAAATGTAGTCGGGAAAATAACGAAGAAAGTCTTAACCAATATCTGTAAAAAGTCAAAAAGCATGGTTGTCAGCAACAGGGGCACAAGAAATTTCTGAGTTATGTATTGAAGATGTGAAAACCAATCAGCTGCAGAATTTTTACCGAATCATAGAATAGAGATTGCACATGATGGTACTATAGCAATACTTTGAAAAGAGGAACTAAGCCAGGCTTTACTGGAAAAATATAGATATATATCTATAATGTAAACAAATTGTTAATACTTTTAGTATAGATATGCACTACATGTGACGAAGAAAGAAAACATGTCGAATGTAAATTTTTTGCTAATGAACTTACTATAGATCACGTTGAAACAGGGGTTCTCATCCGATCACCGAAGTTAAGCAACGTTGAATCTGGTCAGTGCCTATACGGGTGACCACTGGGGAAAACTAGGTTCAGTAAGATGTGTGGGTGGTGTAATGGACAAAGACTAGGAATGAGAACTCGGAGAACCGAGTTCGAAATCCAGTCCAGTTTGTTATATTCACCTACTTGCAAATAACTTTGAATGCACCTCTTCTCCTCCCGACTATGGGTTAAATTTTAAAACTTATATCAGAAACACATAAATTATCGCAAAAACATTCATACACTACAAAAATATGTTTCGGTTATAAATAACCTCGAATAGGTTGATAAGACATAAATAAAAAATCAAATAATTGAAGAGATAGATCAAAAATGTACACGTACTATAAAAATAAATGTACAACAAATATCACATAAGCATTTATCCTCATTTGAAGTTACTCCTTCCTGAAGCCACAAAATTTACTCAGCGCAGCGTCGTTTCAAATGATGATGACATTCTTGAAACTCCATTTTTTTGTGATAGCGAGTAGTTGCCCCGTCGCATTTTCTTGGATTTCTTCAACGTCTTGAAATCCTAATCCTTTCAAGTGGAATAGGATTTTTGAAGAAAAAAAGACGCCAGGGGCGTGATCTAAGGAATATTTGTGGTTGTCCGACCTAGGGAATATCTTTTCTCGGCCTAAAACCTCTTCACAAATCATATACAGTGATGGAATCTCTGCCGTGTGGTGAGACACTTCATAGTGTCCTTCCGAGCACGACTATGAACAACGGAAGCGAGCGAGAATTTTATAACTTAGTGTGCCTGCCCGAAAGAGTCCAGACTTAATCTAAGGCAAGCAGCTTCACTCTGCATACTTTAGCTCATTTACTATATCAATAGACCCGATACCTTTCGTTACACTAGAGACAATGACTTACCTCCTGGACGAAAACGGATTCGGATTTCTCGCAAAAGAAAATGGCGGCTTTACGAGTCGCATATTTAAAAAAAAAAAATCTCAGAGTCGGTTACTTTCAAGAGACTCTCTTTTCCACTCATGGAAATTGGAACTGTCGCTAAATCTAGAAAAAATGCTTGCATAAGAGAGAGAGAGAGAGAGAGAGAGAGAGAGAGAAAGTGAGACTGGGGTAGCGAACAGAAGACACGTGTTGTTTGACTTTGAAGGTTCGATGGAAGAAACTGGCTACACTTTTTGATCAGACCTCGTATAAAGTACATTAGTACGATAATTCCAAGTAACCATACTTATTATAAAACCCAGGTTGTGTGTGTGTGTGTGTGTGTGTACGTTTATATATTGGATCGGATTTCCTACATTTTTCAACCGATTTCAACAAAACTTCAAGGGACTGCGTAAAATTACCTTACGGTGGTTCTGACAGCGCCCAAAATTGGAAAAACAGAATTGTTTTTGCACGAAATCAATTTGAAAGAGGCATTAATGAAAGGGGGACAACTCACATCGAGTTATACTTATTATAAAACCAGGTTGGTTGTGTGTGTGTGTGTGTGTGTGTGTGTGTGTGTGTGTGTGTGTGTGTGTGTGTGTGTGTGTTCTTTTATATATGGGATCGGATTTCCTACATTTTTAACCGATTTCAACAAAACTTCACTTTTTTTTGGCAGGTAGTGTTTCTTATTGTCTTGCACACTTTTTTCTTTATTTTTACATTCAGAATACTTTACAAATTCCATTTACAAGACAATTGTTTATAATAAAATTCTATTCAATCGGATGTTTTTGTTTGAGTCTGACCAATTCGTAAAAAAAACAAACAAACAAAAAAACAAAAACTAATTAAGACATGCGTGTCCGTCAACCTTAAATAATAATCTTTGTCAATTTTATTTTTCAGTCTTTATGATGGTCGATAGTTGATCTATCTCTTATTGTTACATCCCTGGGCAACGCCGGGCTCTACTGCTAGTGTTTGTATAAAAAATGTACTGTACCGATTGTTCTATGTCATTTTATTAATAATGAGGAAAACTGAGTCTTCAATGATCAGATATAAAAACAATCTATACTGACAGGATAATGCTTTTAAATGCTTGATATTAACTTATCTACTAGAATTTTACTTCGACTAAAAGGAGTAGGAAATGGAAAAATACCAATAGGTTTCTAAAACAAAACACTGACACGTTTTGTCTTTTGTTTTTTCAAATGATTATATTTCTTTTTGCTAAAAAGAAATTCGATAGAGTTTCTTAAAATAGAAATGGATTCCGTTCTCTGAGATCAGAATTAAGATTCTATTTCTTATAACAGAGATAACGTCTTTTGGAATGAACTAGCTTGGTCGTCATAGCAATCCGATTTGCAAAGATAAATTAAAAGCTTCCCAACAACAGCTGCTCTGCGGAAGAGTCTCTCGGCAGTATGTTTTCCGAATCACCACAATCTTGATCCTCGCTGATCGCTACAATCTTAATCAGTTTCAAGTCTAGAGATAACCGTTACCTTCTCAACATATCCCTATAAACTGTTCCTCTTACTCTGTAACCCTATAAGTCTGGTCTCTCTTGTGTCATCTGCCGGGTGAATATTGTTGTAAAAAAATAACCAGGCCGGTTTGCACAGATACTAAGCAATAATAACCATGATATATATCCTGATGAGACATCGCATTAAAAGATGTTTGGTTAATTTCACTTGCGCCATAATATATTACACTGTTATTGTTAGTGTTTCAGAAGTTGGTCTTGTTCAGTACGGTACATCCTACTCGAGCTTACTTCCATGGGTTGTCCTACAGAAGTTGAAACTCAAGACGGGTTCGCTCTTAAGATCACAAAGACACGCAAGCCGTCTACCATGAAAAAGAACGACACTATATATTTTACGCTGGATGACGGAACTCCATCATAATGACACAATACATACACATTACGTGTTTTCGAAGCTCACAAAAAAAATAATAACGGGTTTTTAAATGTAGGTAAATAATGCACCAGACAGAAAGACAAATTCAGAAATATTTAAAAAATAAACAAACACAAATGTCGAAAATTTTGTTCATTTTAAAAACAGCAGAAACAAAAAAATGAAAATATATATCCAGATTTAAGCCTAAAATAATTGGAGATGAAGTGTTATTCAATATATAGTATGGTTCCCATAATTTGGACCGATTCTAAATGTGAATTAACTTTAAGCGTCTAATAATTGTTTTTTTTTTTTTTCTTTTTCTTTCACATTAACAAACTTATGTCTTTGGCAATTTCAACCATGGAAAGATTAACAATAAAACAAAAACTGTTAAGGTTATTAAAGCCTATTATGAAAATGGACGATCGTCACGTTAATTGTAGAAAAACAAATATATAGTAATACAGAAGAACCCGGTAACTGTGAAAAAAGTTAAAAGAAATAATAATAATAAACAATAGACATATAACCTTCAATTCTCTGTGACTCCTGCTCACAACTCTTCAGGAGTTGACTGAGCCTTTACATCCCTCTCCGTCACGGCCACCAGAGGTAAGAAAGGAAATAAGGAGAGTGGATAGCGATCCCGATGCTCAGATGCAAGCTGGTGTCGACGATGACACTGCCAAATTATTCATTTTTCATTTCTAATAACTGGCTGCAATTTGTTTCAGAAAAAACAGGCACGTTATCCTTGCGTTGGAATAGGGAATCGCACGTGGAAGCCCCCTATATATTCTCATAAAACACATATTTTGTAATAAAAAATCGAACTAGAATATTGATTAGTAAGAAAAATGAAGCAAACTCTCTTGCCTTTTCTTACACTAATACAAAAACACATAATGACCCTCTACCATGAGTGGCTTTTGGGCCTTGTATTGGATGAATTTTAGTATATATATATATATATATATATATATATATATATATATATATATATATATATATAGGATGTGCTAGTATCGGATAGATTTTAGTTGGGTACACGTGTAGGTTAAGGTAAAGAGTTAGTATTGTTATGAGATTAGTATTAAAAACGTAAAACATTGGATTAAACTATGCAAGGAAAAGGCCAGCTTACCGGAGTTAGGAATCTGGAAGTAGTAGATCGAAGCTAAACCGGAAAAAGTAAAATGACAATACTATCTAGTAGAGGAGCGTCAAAAGCCTTGTTTTTCATTGGCTGACGATGACTGATATATGCCAATAAGAACGGTCGAAGCAATGTCGGAAGTTTTTTTTTTGTAATATCGCGCTGCGTAGCACGACGCTTTCAGGGAAGACGGCCGGACGTGTCTTGAGTCAGGTCGGTGTTGCTGTTTAAGCCGATATGATGCAAAAGACGAAATCGGCGGTGAGGACAGTGCATCACTGAAGACCATTCTTGAAGCATCTAAAAGGTATTATGCAACTATATATACATATATATATATATATATATGTATATATATATATATATATATATATATATATATATATATATATGGAGAAATATAGTTTTAAGGTGTGCAATATTCATGGATAAAGTACTCAATATAAGAGATAGAGCGTATGTAAATGTAAATATAAAGGTGAACATTGAAGTCAACACTCAGAGGCGACAGGCTGTTTCACGCATGACGATTGCGTCTAGCATGAAACATCCTGTCGCCTTTGAATATTTCCTTCAATGTTCACTTATATATATATATATATATATATATATATATATATATATATATATATATATATATATATATATAAAATCAAAGTATGTCGATTAACATTACATTTAATTTTTTATTATAAGTATCAGGGACGCAAGTAAGAGAAAGGTAATTCCACTGTCGTGAAGTGCGAGAAAACAAGCTGTTGGAGAAAAGAGCTGGTTATATTTAACTGTTTTGACAATAAAAGTGTGGGACCGACATGCCAATCTAGTAGCACGCTTAAATTCTCGGTGACGGGGCACCTGGGAAAGAAACCCGTCAGAGCAGTTGTCGTGAAAATTGTGTTGAAAAGACAGAGAGAAGCCACATTACGTCTGTGAGAAAGTGACTGGTGTCGAGATGCTAGCTCAAGACCTGTCACATTGCATATCCGTCTTTGGATTTTTTCAAGAACCTCAAGATCAACAGCGGGGCACCAGACCATATATGGCAACAGTATTCCATGCGTGGACGAATGGTAGATTTGTAGACTTGAAGGAGTGTCTGAAACGAGAAAAGTCTTCTGGCGCGACACAGAGAACCAACTTTCCTTGTACTAGATGCAGCTATTGATTAAATGTAGTTGTTCAACCTCAGGTGAGTGGAAAAAAAAGATCAAGAAGGCGTAGAGAGACATCAACAATGCTGATAGGAGGCAGAGACCTTTCTCTATAAGGGGAGTAAATAAGAGCAGTTTCGTTTCGGGGGCATTAATGTTTACAATTCATTTCCTGCCCCAGTCAACCATAGATTGGAGGTCCTTTTTAAGACCAATGGCCAGGTTACCTTTGTCAGCAATGCCAGAATTTTCTATTGCGACAGGAGTAAATTGTAATGTCGTTTGCGTAGATGCCTACTTGAGAACTGACGACATTCGGAAGATTGTTGATGAAGATCAGAAAAACTGTAGAACACAGGATAGAGCATTGAGGAACATCAGCGTTTATATGAAAGGAACTGGAAGAGAAGCCGTTCAGGACGACGTTTATATCACGATTTGGCAGGAATGACGCGATTAAATCAAATTACCGTCCTGTATTATAGTAAAAGACAAACTTTACTAAGAACTACAAAAGAAGTTGTGGAGAGCCATGATCGCCAGCATCAAATTGTATTTAAATAATCTATTTAATTCTTATCTGTTCGGAGAGAATGGTGTGATTTCGCCAAAGGGTACTGAGAATACCCTGGGTCGAAAGTGCCAGCAACGACGCCGTTTTAGACAAAACTGAAACTAAAATGTCACCTATACTTAGCATCGGAAAGAGACAGTTGAAATTCCTAGAAGCAGAGAAACAATGAAATGAGCACGGAAGCGTTACGTAACCTCGGTCCTCCTGTATGGCTGGGAATACGTCATAGATAAAGAAGGGACTTGAAGAAAAAGAAATGTAGACCAACAGAAGGATGCTGAGAATTCAATGGACTAAAAAACAGCGAATGATTTAGAGAAAATAGAAACAAGGATTAGAGAACTTATATTAGCATCAAATTTGAGAATTTGAAACTCACAGGACATTAAAGGCGAGAGGGACAGCAGAAGAGAGCGCATAACATACCTGAATGTAATTTTGTAATTGGATAGAAGTACAGTGATTAGAAGAGATAGCAGTAAGACAAAACTTACAAAGGATAGGAAATAGTGGAGATCCATGTTCTCCTACGTCCCGAAGCGAGACGATATATTGGTAGTTTATGGTTGGTATACACTGATGTTGGGTAGAAATTATGGATCCTTCTATTTCTGGGTTGAGAGCAGGATCTGTCACGCACTGATAGAGTTTCGAGCTATATCAGGATTTCTGGCTCTGATAGAATATAAGCTCAGACTTTGGAAAGTCAGCAAAAGACAAAATTTACGAAGAACTATAATGGACAGGAAATGGTGGAGACTCGTGATCGCCAAAATCCTGAAGGAACATGGCACGTATATGAAGAATATAAAAAAATAATAATATCTTTTATTGCTATCTATCCAAAGAGGTTGATTCACAGAAAGATGTTGAGAATATCATGAACAAAACCAGATGAGTAACGAAGAAGTTCTGGAGAAAATGGAAACAAAAACGAAACTTATGCTTAACATCAGAAAAAGAGTGTTGACATTTCTAGGGGACATTATGAGAAAATAAGGCTTGGAAAATCTGATACTCACAGGACAGATTGAAGGCAAGTATAAAACAGTGCATAAACTACAGGTTTTACGGGAGATATCAAAAAGACGTGTAGCAGCTCGGATTGAAGAATCGGAGAGCCGAGTTCGAATTCCAGTCGAATCCATTACATTCACTTACGTGCTAATGCCATTGGGAAAGATATGGATCTTCTTTTGGGGGTAAATAGCAGGGAAAACCGGGTTCTATGGCCTTGGATAGCAACTGGTCTACCGCAGAAAGAAATGTCAACCTACTGCAGGAAAAATAGGCCTTGTCAGTCATGTATCGAAAGATACATGATCGCCTAAGCGTGTATCACGCATGGCACGTAAAAGAAAGAATTTAATGTGAGCCACAACAGACAGGAAACTGTTGAGGCATATAGAGGAAGAAGATAATGAGAAATTATATTTGAATAATATATTTTATTTTTATCTGTTCAGAGACAATGTTTTAATTTCGAAGAAAGAATATCTTCCAGAACAAATAGCATTCTTATTTTCGATGAATCAAATAGAGAACAGAAAACTGTTGACTCGAAGTCAGAATAAAGATCGCGTTCAATTACATGCAGCCAAGAATTAATGGATTCGAATTTAATGCAGTAGTTTTATATGGAAGACATTTTGCGTGCAAACATCATCCCGATTGCTCTTTTATTCTCTCCGTTTTTTTTTTTTTAATTTAAAAAAAAATTAGAAGCAAGATTGATGTCGGGTAAAGGTCAGTCCATTAGTGAAATGGTCTTATTTCTTTGATTTCTGTTTTTCACTTGTATTTTTTATTTTATTTTATTTTTTTTTTTTTTGTAATATTCCCACAAAGAAAAATGTTCGTGTTATGCAAAAGGGTTATGTGTTTTAAGAAAGTTGAATGAAGAAGGAAAATGAAAATGTAATCTGATATTATTGATCAAGATGGCGGTTATAAAAAGTCGAGGGCTATTTAGTCAAAATTCCTACAAGTAACTGTCATGATAAGGAGACAAGAGAGAGAGACAGAAAGAGAGAGAAGTAGAGAAAGGGAGAGAGAGATTAAGGAGAAAAGAGAGAAAGACAGAAAGAGAGAGAAGTAGAGAAAGGGAGAGAGAGATTAAAACAGAGAAAAAAAAGGAACAATACTTGTCGGGTAAATAGAAGATACTAATAGTTCTAAAGAAAGACAAGTAAAAAAAAAAATGTGAAAATGATAATCGTAGGAAAAGAAAAAGTGAAGAAAATGCAAAAGAAATTCGAAAAAGACAAAGAAAATGTTTAAAAAAGAAAGAAAAAAGAGAAAGAAATAGACAAGAAAAATGAATAAGAGAAAATGAAAAGAGAAAAAGTAAAACACAAAAGAAAAATTGAAAAAGAAAAGTTAAAAGAGACAAGAGAAAAGGAAAAGAAAAAAGAAAAAAAAAGATGAAAGACGAAATACAAAACCAAAGAAATGAGAAAAAGAAATAGAGCAGAAAAAAAAGAAAAAATTGGGAAAACAAAAAGAAAAAGATAAAAGATAAAAGATAAAAGAAAATGGCGACAGAGAATGACAAAAGAAAAATAGATAAATAAAAATCTAACTAAAAAAGAAAACGACAAAAGAATCAAAAGAAACGGTAAAAAGCAGAAAAAAATAAAAAAAATAACGACGTCAGGAGAAAAAAATAAGTAGCCATGATAATGTAAAAAATGGAAGAAGTAAACGATAGAAGTAGCAGTAGGAGTAAAAGAGAATGAAGGAAGAAAAGAAAGGAAAGGCAAGTTTAGTCGAAGCAACCGAAACATAGGTCGAAAAGAAGAGAAATAAAGAATCGGGTTATTAAAGGAAGACAAAATGCAAGAAAGACAATGACAACTCGTTTTAACAGAAAAGTTTATTAAAATTACCCCAAAATATAATGAAATACCACAATACGGTCTCCAGATGACTTCAGAATCCCCTGCAACTCTTCTGGGCGGTCTCCAAATGATTTCAGAATCTCCTGCTACTCCTCTTGACGGTTTCTTGAGTTCTGTGAAGAAAAGGAAAGAGGAAGAGAGAAGGGATTACTTACGAACGGGTTGCTTCAGCCTCGGGGGAATTGTGTCCAGATAAACTGGAAGCAAATGACCAACTGATATTTATGGTCTTGGTAGGAGGAGGATTATGGGAAGAGGTTAGCCTCCTTATAAAAATCGTCCTCCGTACTCTCACGAGATCTATCTTCTCTATCAGCCGACGCGTGACTGGTAAATTGTAGCGCTGAAGGATTATTACTTCTTTTTCTTCTCTGTTACTAGACCTAGTTGGAGCGGATCGCAAGAGGAGGACTCCTTTTGCAACCCTTACCAGGCTGTCGCTGCTCTCTTCTGGGTTTTCCTCTCTTTTACTGCGTCGAAAGTTTTTTTTTTTTTTTTTTTTTCGACAGTTCTTAAAGACTGGCGATACAGAAGAGGATGTCCAAGGAATCAGATAGTTGTAGATACTACGAAATTATTCGCTAGCTTCAGTTTTGTATCAGAAAGCAGTACAATGTAGTAATGCGCTTAAATTCATAAGATCTATGGAGCATATAAAAAATATTATGAGAACAATTACAATGTAAGTATTTATAGAAAATACATTGAAATCTATGTTATGTCGGTGGGAATGTGACTGAAATCGAAATGCGAGGTCAGAACCAATAATAATTCAAATTCATCTTTGAATTTTATCAAGAATATATAAATACATATCAGAAGCACCAGACTAGATCTGATAGGAATATTATTAGGTTGGTGCAAAAATAATGACGTAATAATGTCGTTTTTTGACGTTAAAAAATACGTAAAAAATGACATTATTACGTCATTATTTTTGCACCAACCTAATAAATACATGAGGAGAAGAATTTTTTTAGTATGCCACGGTGATCCAACTTTTCTAGCAGCAGAGCTAGCAACTGATTCAATACAATCTTAGTTGGTGAACGCTGCAATTATACTAGTCTTCAGTTCATCTTTGTGTGTTACAAAGAGTTTTGTCGGACTCTCGCTCACCTGGTACCCCACACATAATAATCAAGGGAGTTGCAGTCTAGGGAGATAAGTGGTCAGATGTAAGGGCTGGTATGGTTGCAGAAATTGTATGACAACCATGACTGGGTTTTCCTCTCATTAGATTGGAAAACAGTCCAGTAACTGTGCAAATCTTGAGGTCAGTTTCATCAAGTCTGCAAGCAATAGAAAGGAAATAAAAACGATAAAACTAAATATTGGACTTAAATAACTTCTTTGTCACGTGCGTACTCTTTGAACCGCTACATATTCATGTTGTTGGTTATAGCGTTTCAATGCTGTAAAATTTAGTTATAAAATGCTTAACAATATCCATTTTGAAAAAAACTCTCATCATTGTCTCTTCATCACATATGTGATCCTTGCTCTCCACAACGCAGTGTCGCACTTACCGTCCTCTGACAAGACACTCACCACATCCTATCTCGTGTGGCTATTAGCAGTTTTTGCTCCCTTTGCTAAGGCACCTACCACCATTCCGCTATCCATACGCACAAGCTTGTCAAGTAAGTGGCTCCTTGCCTTCCTCTATCTTACTTGCCCTCCAAATATCCCGTGGAGATTAAGTTTTCCAAGTCCTAATTGTCGGAGTGTAGTTCCTTATTGCGGTACAGTAGCTTCTCTTCTTACCTCGTTCATATTTCCCGGTTCTCGTTTTCGCATCAACGTTAAGCATATTTGAGTCAAGTCAGTACTATGATGGATGACCGCTTGGAAACATAGGGTACTGTTAGCAACCTCCTAAAATCCTAAATCACTTTCTGTTTTAAATAAACAAAAGAGATATTGAAAAAATCAAATTAACCAATCAATCGCTCTCATTGTAATCCCTATAAATCTGCGTTAATTTCATGATTTGCAGAAATGAACAGTATCAGTCATTTGGGGTGGGGTGTCTGTTTGTCTATCATCTCTATCTATAAATGGCAGGATATTTGTGTGTGTGTGTGTGTGTGTGTGTGTGTGTGTGTGTGTGTGTGTAACGAATGCACGGCCGCAATTTTCGACGGATTTGCACCAAAATTTACATGCACATGCTCCAAGTTAGCGGGAAGGCCAAGACCGACTTTGCATTTCCGAATTCTCATCGATAGTGGAAATAATCAATTTTTTTCATTCTTCTACGGCAGTTTTCATGTAGTTTGTAGCCATTTTGTACTGGCCAGAGTGAGAGCCAATAGCTGGCTGACACGAATGTTAACTAGCATGCTAGCGTGCAAAAAACATCGATAGCTGCATTCGTTACAAGTGGGAAAAATTTAAATCTGCATGGCACTTTATTCCAATTGGATCATTCGCTTGCTTAAACTCAATTCCGCAGAAATGGTTTGGGCGTGAAAAAGTATTTGTTGTTAACATTCATTTTTCATTCGGTTTTTCCAGTTATGAGTCC
Source organism: Acanthosepion lycidas (assembly GCA_963932145.1). Classification (NCBI taxonomy): domain Eukaryota; kingdom Metazoa; phylum Mollusca; class Cephalopoda; order Sepiida; family Sepiidae; genus Acanthosepion; species Acanthosepion lycidas. The sequence continues at coordinate 46,573,316 of OZ010607.1, read as the reverse complement.
TTTTTTAAAGCTGATCGTTTTGTGTTCATTTTGTTTAGTTCTTTTTTTGTAACAGATGTAATGTTTAGTATAGAGCTTACAAAAAATTCGCAGTGTGAGATAAGCAAGAAGTAAGGCATGTAGCAACATCAGCACGGCAAAGGGCACTCTTTTAAAGGCAAGGAAGGGCAAAAATATTTTAAGTCAAATGATAACGATTGCCGTATGAGTCGTACGATTTTTGAATCATGCTGCTAGTCATATATAATTATCTCCAAATTATTACAATTTACATATATTGTACTTAATAAAATTCAATATTGCCATTTATTAAAACACAGAAGCTGCAACAGAAATATCCTCATCACTTTAAACTGTCCGCCTGTGGTGATAATGAAGTTAGGCAAGTGCCAATGGTATCTTCATCAAGCTAATGCATTACCCTTTCTCTTCGAGCAGTTACCATCATGGCCTCGATCGATGCACATTGTACGTTTGCTGTTGAACCGTTTTTTAAAGAGTGGTGAATCTGTGACTGCAAAATATAGAGCTTTTCGTTCTCATTTCATGTTACGTCGAAATGATGCTCTTCCGGGCAGAAAATCGATACTGCTATAGGTTGAAAGATGCAAAGATTCAGCGCTTCCCCGAAAGACATCGAAGTACTCGAATCATGGAAATCTTTAAAACATCGTCTACAGAGTGTATGACGAACAGAGGCCACCATTTGGAGGATGACATACTAAAAACCATCATATATAATTATCTCCAAATTATTACAATTTACATATATTATACTTTATAAAATTACCATACATACAAACACAGAAGCTGTAACAGAAATATCAAACATATTTTAAACTGCCCGCCTTCGTGCTGCAAGTGAAGTTAGGCAAGTGTGAATAGTACCTTCATCTAGCTAATGCCTTACCATTTTCTTTTGCAGAAATCATCAGTTGCCATCATGGAGTGGACCAGTGCACATCGCCCTTTTGCTTTTGAAACTTATTTTTAAAGAATGTTGAATCTGTAATTTCAACACAAAGAAGTTTTCGTGCTCGTTTCATGTTACGTCGGGATAATGCTGTTCCGGACAGAAATCGATGCTGCTATAGGTTGAAAGACGCAAAGATTCAGCGCATAAAAAAACTGCTTCCTGGACGACCTCGAAGTGCTCGGATCATGAAAAACTTTAGAACATCGTCTACAAAGTGTGTGGCGAATAGAGGCCACCATTTGGAGGATGACACATTAAAACCCATGATATATAATTATCTCCAAATTATTACAATTTACATATATTATACTATATATTTCGAAATGGAGAAAGTTGAAGCAATGAATATTTCATTTATTTTTTTATTTATATATATTTTTATTTTATTTTTTTATAGTTTATTTATATATAATTTTATTTTATTTTATTTTATATTTTATTTATATATATTTTTATTTTATTTTATATTTTATTTATATATATTTTTATTTTATTTTATTTTATTTTATTTTATATTATATATATATATATATATATATATATATATATATATATATATATATATATATTTTCAATTTTTTTTTTAAATTCTGTAGTACGAGAGTAAAAGATTTGTCCGTTATTTAAATATTCAAAAGGAAGCGCTCGGATCATGGAAATCTTTAGAACATCGTCTACAGAGTGTATGGCGAAAAAATTTGGAGGTTGACATTAAAAAACCAAATGGATAAAAACAATGGTTAAATAAATTTTCGTAGATCACAAGAAAAGTAAATCGTCGTATTTCTGTGTTTGATGGAAAATATATGAATAAATTCAAACACCATAAAAAAAATGCTATAGTGTAATTAACCATGGTTAGCTGTAATTGGCAAGAATGTAGAATAGACAAAGTTTTCAATAAAGAATAAGATAAGGAAGAAAAAGTACAGGGGAAAATAATACTAATCAAACAATATATAAGAGAAATCTAGACAAAGCAAGAGTACATTATTTACATTATTCGGACTATTGTCCTCATCTTTGTCGCCATATTTATCACAACTTTTCGGCTGTTGTATGCTCCAGCCTTCATCAGGTGGTTGGAATGTCGAACTGAACCCTTTATTTTGCTCACTAGGGTAGACTGTTCTAGTTCCACGTGCCATGTTTGATGGATGTCAGTTATCAGTTATCTTCTGTTAATTTTCCCTCTGAAAGTTCTCCACTGTAACATGTGTCCTCAAGGACACATGGCACAGTTGATAAAGGCGTTGGTTAGATCCAACAACTAGACCCAAAGACTGTGAGTTCAATACCCGGTTAAAGCAGTGGAGATAACTTTTGTTTCTCACAATTGTAGCGTTCTGATTTCAAGACAAGAACAACAACAATATGGCGGATGAAACCAAGGAGTGGTTCGTATTATTATTTAGAAAAATGCCTCTGTATGCGTTTTTTTTTCAAGTACGACAAGCAAGGGGGGATGCCACTAGTACGTAGGGGGGATTTCAGAGTGTGAAAGTGAAGAAAAGATTGACTATAGGGAGGATTGACGAAAGCACAAAAGATGAACGGGATTCAAGAAGACAGAAGATGGCGATTGACATTGCATTTAAAATTTTGAAGATTGTAGTTATTAGGAAAACAATGAAACTGAAGGGAGTTCCACAGGCAGGAAGCGCAAGAAAACTGTTTAGCTATTTCAATAGTAAAAGAGTGGGACCTAAAAGCCAATCTAGCAGCACGTTTAAATTCATGTAGTTGGGGCACCAGGGAAAACGCTCGACAGAGGATTCGCCCTGAAAATATTTGTTGAAAAGACAGAGAAAAGCAACGCGGAAGTGACTGAACTCGAGATGCCTGGTCAGGATTGATTACATTACAGATCCTTCTTTGGATTTTATCAATAGTAAAAAGAAAATTCTAAGGCATTAGCTAGATGAAGATATCAGTGACACTGACGAATGGTATAAAATGTGCGAAATGATCTTTGCAGTAGATGCAGCAATTAATTCGATGTGATCCCACCACTTGAATCCAGTCGAAAACGTGAGGCCAAGATGGCACAGTGTATTGCTATCCAGGCGTTTCGCATGAGCCATGCTGTTGGCAACAGAAAAGTTTCTCTGCATTGGTTAAATGAGACTAGTTGTCTCTAAATTTGGGAATGAGACGTTTGTAGAAACCATTCCTTTTGATTTAAACTAACAAACAGCAAAAATCTCTTTTCAATACAAGATTCTAAATCTATATACGAGGGCCATTCAATAAATAAGGTGATTTTTTCGGTATAAGGACTTCTAATACAGATACAAGCTTACTTCTTTTTATTTTTCAACGTAGTCTCCCAGCACTGTCACACATTTTTCCCATCTGTGCACAAGCTTCCGTATTCCCTCAGAACACTTTTAACTTGATCGTCACTTTTAAACTTCATGCCTCTCGTGAACGCTTTCAAGGGACCAAACAGGTGAAAGTCTGAAGAGGCAAGGTCTGGGCTGTAAGGGGGATGTGGGAGCAGTTCCCAGCCCAGCTCGTTGATGGTCTGCACCGTTTGGCCTTGCGTTGTCATGATGCAAGTTGACTCCTTTTTTTTCTGATGACCCCTGCGTTTGTTCTTTATGTCTTTCTTGACCTGCCTCAGCAGTTCACTGTAGTTCTTCTGTCAGACTGAATGAGATCATTGACTGATTCGATCACCTCAGGAGACCTCACTTCTGAAGGCCTACAAAACCTGTCTTCATCCTCAACACTGCTCTGTCCTTCTTTAAACAATTTAGCCGACTTGTAGATATTTTTTCGCTGAAACATGTGGCACCATACACAGTTGACATTCTCCTATGAATTTCGACTGGTTTGCACCCTTCAGCAGCCAAAAACTTGATAGCTGACCGCTGTTCAATCCTGAAGCATGCTTCTTGGTCGGCCATCTTTGTTAATCGCGAAAACTCTCAAAGTTTTTTTTAATCTGCAAAAGAAATTAAATCCATGTGAAAAAAAAGTAAGCTTCTATCTGTATTCGAAGTCCTTATACCGAAAACTTCACCTTACTTATTGAAGGAACCTCGTATAATATAATTATAAGCTTGTGTCTATATTTTTTGTACATATGTAAAACAAAGCCGTGTTAAAAACCTGAATTGTGAGAAAGCAAAGAAAAAATGTCTGAACGTAGTTTTATAAAATCAAGAGGATGTTACTGTTTTTTTTTTACTGTTAAGAAGCAAGAGAAATAAAAAAGGATTTTATTTTTATCTGTGTGACAATAGTAGTTACTGCCAGGGGGATTAATTTGTTCGGGTTCTTTGATCTCTATTCAGGGGTGTCTGGTATAGGGTAGCGTGGAGTCTTTAGGCGTGTCGCGGCTGAAAATCGCCCTGTGTGTGTTGACTGGTCTTTGTGTACGCCTTTACATTGGAACAAAGAGGGTAAGGAAATGTTTTAAAGGGTGGTGGCTGTATACGAGTGTCGTTGAAAATGTTGGTAATGTCTTTTGATATGAAACTGAAATATCTTTATTTCTAGTTCGGGGCGTTTTGATTGGCCTAAAATGATTGTCGTTCTTTTTGGAAATGACGTCACCACCTCTCTTTTGGAAATCTACAAATCTGTATCGTATAAACAGTTTTATTTAATTATTTCTTATAAATGTCTGATGCAGTTAAGTCGCTAAACTACCGCACGTTATGGATGTTTGGATAGAGAAACGAATCCAAAAGCAGACCCCAGTCTGTTGCGTTTACTTTGCACTACTGATCTCGGGAAAAGTAAGAATTCATTTCTTCTACCCACGAAATATCAGACCTGTCTGGGCTCACTAGAAGGAAAACTCTAAATTCCAAACTGTCGCAAAAAAGAGAGATGACACTGCTGCATTCATCTACGAATATATGGAAATTTAAACAGATCGAATAAAAGGAAGCTATGGAGAACCACGATCGCTTTCATCATGAAACGTAATATTTACAAAGTGCACTGTTGCAATTCCATATCTAGTCAATCGTTAGAGGAACTCCATTCTTTAGTTCTACTTTTAATGCCTGCTTGTAGGAGAGATTTTGTCAATCAGATACAATAACAGTAATCGGTCCCACATATATATATATATATATATATATATATACATATATATCCTTTACCCGTCTTATTTCTTTCTTTTTATGTGCCATGTCCTTGCAGGACGTAGGCAAACATGGCTTTCCAGCTCCCTCTATCCCTTGCAGATCTCTGCTTCCTCACCCAGACCACTTTCTGTGATTCTCCTGCTTAAGCTATCCAGTCATATGACGCGCTGCTTTCCCTTGTCTCTCTTTCCCTCTATTCGACTCGTGAGTGTCAGATTCTCCAGGCCCTCCTTCCTCATTATGTATCCCAGAAACTTCACCTGCCTCTTTCTGCTGTTAAGTATAAGCTTTCTCCTTGTTTGCAACCTCTCTAACACAACCATCGTTGCTCACACGCTCGGTCTATGATATCCTTAGCATCCTTCTGTAGAAGCACATTTCCGTCGCCTCGAGTCTCTTCAACTTTGAGGAAATCCTCCAGTATTCGCTGCCGTAAAGAAGGACAGATGTCACGTAACAGCTCGGTATTCTTTTCTCGTCCTGTCTCGCAATACTCTGCCAGCTTTTGGAATATGTACTTAGCCATCCCAATACATATACGGATCTCAGTATCACACTTACCGTTCTCAACGAGATCTAATTATTTCAAGATGAGGTCGACTGTGTTTGCACTCTGACGATCCGTGTTCAAACCCAAATGTCGGCACTTTATTCCTATATAACAATTTGTTCAGACGTTTACAACTAGGACAAGCCATGGTTACTCCACAGGGATGAATCAGCCTCATTTCTTCTGTATTCCAAATTTAAGGAGAAACTTCTCGGCTATTACCTAAGTACCGCTAATTTCTGGGATAGACTTTCGCATAACTGCTTCCCTTAACACTTAACTTCTTCAAATGAAATGCGAATCTTTATCTTACCTATACCTTCTCTTTACTCCACATGGCATACCCCGTTCAGTATTACCATTTTGAAATCAGCGACATACCTTGAGTGGCTCTCGATCCCTGTACTTGGTGAAGTTTAGTACAGGAACAATTTTAATTGAAAAGGATATGTGGGAGTGACAGATCGCCTTTGGAAATGATAGGTTTACCATTATTGTTCCAACAATAGGAATTGCTGGAGTTTGGAAGAAATGAAGAAGCTTTGAAGAATTCATGAATATTTTGGTACCAGGGAAGGTTTTCTCCACAAACTATTTGAGCAAACTCAATATCTAATAGAAGAACGCCATACAGAACATGTTTTATTTATTTGATGTATTTTTTTTTATGTCTGCACGCAAAAAAGCGTCACACGGAATAGATTTTTAAGTTCTTTTCATGGCAAACCTGAGTCGATATCTCTCATGATAATAAGAAAAACACCAAAGACAATAATAATAATAATAATAATAATAATAATAATAATAATAATAATAATAATATAATAATAAGGAATGAAATGAACGAGAATAAAAATTGAGAAAAAGAAGAGAAAGATTTGAAAAACAGTAACGATCTATGTAATAAGGAAAAGAAACAAAGGAAAAGTCTAAATATTTATAGAGTCCTGCGTAACACGATAAACTGCGTAACTACATCCGTATCCTGGGTAAGACGATAAACTACATCCGCGTCCTTGGTAAGACGATAAACTAAATCCAACAGCAAGGCCTCCAATCAGGAGGTTTTGATGAGCTTGGAACCACCTCTTAACTGCTGGTGTTCCCAGGTCCACCCTGACCCGGGTTGGTAGCACCTGTTAAGTTCCCAGCTATGAGAAAATAGTTGACACCCAAATTAGGGTCAACACACTATGAAAGTGTAAAAATAGGTTTTAATACCAGCAATACAAGTTTGTAAAAGTTTATTACCAGCAATATATCTTTGAAGAAAAAAAAAAGTTATTACTAGCAATACATTTTTGAAAACAAATATCACCAGTAATACATTTAAAAAATATTACCAGCAATACATTTTTAAAAAAAAATATTACCAGCAGTAAAATTCTTGTCGGCTTTAAATAACCCATAGAGGTTGATATGCCAAACCAAACCAAACCAAACTAAATATTTATAATAATCGTCGGCTTTATCTAGTATTCAAGAATTTCATTTCTTCTCTGTTGAACACATCCTTTATGATGATGGTGAGGACTATATTCACCGCCAACATGCAGGTTGGAGACTCAAAGCTTCCAATTTCCCCAACCTGAACTTTCGGGTTAAGAAATTATTTGAAAAAGTTCACTTTCACCTGTTCATGACCCTGAATGATAGCAGGATCTCGGAAGATGGAATCATAAAACTGTCTCGAAGATGGCGAAAGATAAGAATACCAAAATGGCTAATGCCCGGCTGATTAAGTATATGTCTATATTTCTGAAATGAGGTATTATGTAAACTATTTACATTATTCGGACTATTGTCCTCATCTTTGTCGCCATATTTATTACAACGTTTCGGCCTTTCAGTATCTGTCTATATTTCTGAGATGAGGTATTATGAAAACTATTTACATTATTCGGACTATTGTCCTCATCTTTGTCGCCATATTTATTACAACGTTTCGGCCTTTCAGTATCTGTCTATATTTCTGAGATGAGGTAATATGTAAACTATTTACATTATTCGGACTATTGTCCTCATCTTTGTCGCCATATTTATTACAACGTTTCAGCCTTTCAGTGTCTGTCTATATTTCTGAGATGAGGTATTATGTAAACTAATTTACATTATTCGGACTATTGTCTTCATCTTTGTCGCCATAATTATTACAACGTTACGGCCTTTCAGTATCGGTCTATATTTCTGAGATGATGTATTATGTACACTATTTACATTATTCGAACTATTGTCCTCATCTTTGTTTCCATATTTATCAGAACTTTTCGACCGTTGTAAGCTCCGCCCTTCTTCATGAGGTCGGAAGGCCAGAGTGTACAACAGCCGAAACGTTGTGATAAATATGGCAACTAAGATGAGGATATTACTGGCTGATTAAATCTAAGTACATATATCTTATTCCGTTACGAGCTAAAACAGTTTTTAAAGGCAGGGGATCATCTCTTCCCATCAACTATCCCTCCATGACAGATTGTGTTCTATAGCCGTGTGTGGCAAGCAGCCTAAGGGAAGTAAAACTCTGATTTCAAAGCTGTATGTAGCCCTTGTGATACAGATACTAAGCAACTAAGAAAAGGATAGCTCGCATTGACTTGATGATTCTGACTACGGCCGACTTCTTAACAGACTGGGTTCTATAGCCTTGGCTGGCGACTGATCTAGGAGAAAGAAATCTCTTAATTCAAAACTGTATGTAACCCTGGCGAAGCACATACTGTACAGATTAGGAAAGGATCGCTCGCATTGACTCGATGATCATATATATCAGAATATTGTCTTTGAAATTCATTTAAATTGCTCAATAACAAGGACAAGAATAACAAGAACAACAACAATAACAACAACAACAGTAATAATAATAATAATAATAATAATAATAATAATAATAATAATAATAATATACGACGTGTTAAAAAACTGAATTGCCGGAAAGTAAAGAAAAATATCTCAATGTAATAATAACAAAAACCAAATTGTAACACGAAGTAGAAACAATTGACCTTCGTGTATCAGGTTGCAGGGTGTTAGCACCAACTTAATATAAAACTCGGCATGATAGACGCGGGATGGGGGGCTCAATATGTGTACGGGAAAATATGCAACTTTTACGGGAATGAAACTGCAAGAAACTGGTATGAACATCACACAGATCCGGTTAAAGAGATACGACTTATCACAGTTTTATGGGACTTTACTATACACACAGGCAGAACAATCAGATCTAAGGGTCAAGACGTCGTGAGCAAAGACCACAAAAACTGTGATTTCTTATTGTCATGACAATCCCAGTAGATTTTATTGTATATTTGAAGATCTTCAAAAAATAACTATCAAAATACGAGCATTTTGAAGTGGATATCTAAATAATGTGGCACATGAGAACATCGATAATTCTATTTGTAGTTGAAGCACTCGGATTGATTGGAAAAAGGTCCCGATAGACTCATCGAAAGGATACTTGATAGGCTATGACGTAGAAAAGTGTAGGAAATTTTACACACAAGTACAGCTCACACATTATAAAGAGCTGTATTCATGTAAAATGTGGGTGATCTTAGGTTTATTTTGTTGTTGTTTAAAAAAATGAACAATGGAAAATGTTATGAAGATGTTTCTGACCTAATCTTTCTGGTTGGGACCCTGAAAGAGACGTGCATACAACAGAAATTAATGTAAATGATGATAATAATAATAATAATAATAATAATAACAATAATAATAATAATGTAGACAAATGTAGACTGATGTAGACAAAACCCGTACCCATCTGTGGCTACGTAGTGCAGGGTTGAAAGCTGAACCAGAAGGTTTTATCCTTGCTACATAGACCAATGCTTGTTAACTAGAATTTATCAAGCACACATACTAAAATACTGTGCCCAAAATGCAGATTCTGTGATAAATACCCAGAAACAATTGATCATCTTGTATCAGGTTGCACGGTATTGGCACCCACTGAATATAAAACCCGGCATGACAGAATGGGCCAATATCAACACTGTAAAATCTACAGGAAGGAAACTGAAAGAAATTGGTATGACCCTGGTTACGGAGAAAGGACCTGTAACAAATTTATAGGACTACACAATACACACAGACAACAATCAAAGCTAGCCGTCCAGACATTGTTATTAGAGACCGCAAACTAAAAAAAATCCTCCTTATTGATATGACAGTCCCTGCAGACTGCGATGTATCTTTGAAGATCTTCAAAAAGCTATCAAAATAAAAGGACATTGAAATAGAAATCTAAAAAATGTGGCACATGGGAACATCAGCAACCCTTGTTAGAGTTAGAGCCCTCGGATTATTTGGAAAAGATGCCAGTAGACTCATTGAAGGGATACCTTGAAGCCTATGCCTTAAAGAAATACAAAAAATTGTTCTCACGAGTACAGCCCAAACTTTTATCTATGTAAAATATTTATTTTTATTTATTTTTTTTAACTGGTCAGTGGAAAATGTCATGATGCCATTTCTAACTTTAGGTCTCTGTTCGGGCCCCGGAAAGAAATGTGCAAATACCAGAAATTAAAGGAAATAAAATTAAAAAAATAGAGACAACAACATGATGCGGATATGTATATATGTATACCTGGTATTCGAGAATACCCGTCTACTAGTGCGGCTAGAAAATCCCTATTGCCGTCGCTTGCTCAAGCACATTTGCGTTTGTTCAACACCCAGAGTTCGAACCCGTCGTTTATATTGCAATTATACTGAGCAGACCTTAGTTACAGTATCTGGGAGAGAGCGTGTTATTTAGCGTGATCAACAATTTGAACAAGCATGACCACGCCCTTGGCACAGCTATTTTCACTCACAAGGCTTGGGTATGGTTTTCAGGCACTTTCCGAAGGGACCGCACGCTGGGAAAGATAACAAGAAAAGCTTCCTGACAAATCAATTATGGTGAGATTCGGACCCGGGCCTCAGGGTCAGAATGCGCACGTTCTAAACACTCGGCCACGTGCCCTGCGGATATGAAGGATTATAATAATAATAAATCAATTCGGTTTATTGGTAAAAAAAAGTATTTTACAAATAATCTTTAGTTTTATACGTAATCGCTTTCAGCCGTCTCAGTATAATACTGGAAATTAATGATATTGATCGAACATTATAGAGCAGCGCTTTTCAACCAGGGGAAATCTTTCAATTGCAGGCTTACAGTGAGGGACAGGAAACTTTTACGTCTTATTGTTTTTTTTTTATTTTCAGAATTTGATGAGGATAACTATATTGAAAAGATTTCCAATAATATATGCATAATATTTTGAATTTAGAGACGGACAGTTTTTAAAAGATGGTTAATAACATTCCGACATATGTTGAAAAGGTTGCATTGTATATGTTGTAGAGTAGTTTCACAGTAGAGGCTTGTATTTCACTAAGTCAGTTCTAAAATAGGTTCAACGTACAAAACGTTAGGAACTTGATATAATAGTTAATGACGCAGCAATCTAGTTGTGGTGGTTGATATTTTAATGTCCGACATCCACTGACTCACCAACTATCTGAGCAATATTCAGTCACCCCCCCACGAGGGCATCATGTGGCACAAGGCCGGTTTACCTCCCCGAAAGAGACTCCGCCCTTCGGCGTAGCCTCGGTCGGGTTCCTCCTCGCCCGAAGGCCGAGAGTTCAACGGGTCAGCCGGTCGTCCGACTTCAGACTGAACTCAGACCAACTCTCTGAACACCCTGGCGACTCCTGCTACTACTACTTATTATATGTGGGAGAGTCTATTAACAATAGAATAGGTATGTTCTAGTATAACAGTATAAAAAAAAAGAGTTGAAAACCTTTGTTATACACGATTCCCAGTAAAAAAAGCGTATAATTTATTATTGCTGTTTTATCTTTCAAGTTTAATTGACCTTGAGTAACCTTGAATAAATTTCTTGAATAATCATTCGATTACTTAACTCTGATTAGTTCTTTTATGATTGATTAATTGTTGTTCGATCTTGTGACTCGACATTAGAAGGTTATTTACAGACAATTTTCGTTTTTCCTTCTCGTATGCCTCAACAACTAACTGATTATGAATCTCAAGGTATCGTACTTTTCAAAGAGGAACATCCGATTGCGGATTGACGAAATGTGCACAAATACTTCCTGAATTTTTTCAGCCCCATCAGTCGTCACTAGTTTACAACAGATATCTCATGTCTTTCTGAATTTACCTTTTTTTGTTTTTTTCTGAACACCCTGTAGATTGACCATTGATCAGTGTTCAGTTAATCACATCGTGTCAGAGAACTGACTGGTTGATATAGGTTCGTATATAATTATATGAATATGAATATAGATATAGATAATAATAAATATAATATTGCGGCAATAAAATAAGCTTATCCGATCTTCCCTCTCGCTTGTAACTATCTATTATAATTAATATCATTTTTTTAGTGCTAAAGCTCAATTAGTTTAATAACAGTTTTAAGCTTCTACTTGGTATGGTTAGTATTATTACAAATATTACGGAACATGATACTAAGGATTATTTCTGCAACACCAGAAACGGGAGAAAATGGCTAACTTCAGATGAAGTAAAATGAATAAAAACAACTCCAAAATATTAATAAGCGCGAGAAAGATGAATGAAAAAGAGTTACTGTAACAATAACGTCGAGTAGAAATCCACTACAACAGAGACATTAATATTAGGCACTTCACCACCACCACCACCACCAATAATAATAATAATAATAATGATGATGAAGAAGAAAAAACATCGCATCAATTTTTGACATCTTCTTAAGGACAAGCTAATCCCAATTCTGTACAATTATCTCAGTGCCAAGCGTTCGCCATGAAGCTTCGTGACACGACGAGAATCCGCGTGACGTCATTAGCCTGTCATGGCGTCCATTCGGTTGGGGTCGTTTTTCCTACATTTATAACATTTTCTTTTTACTCTTTTCTCATTAGTTTTGTTTCTTTTTTTGTTTTCTACGCTTCTTTTTCCCCCTTTTTTTGGCTCAGTGTTCTTTTTTTAGCGAGGGAAGTTCATCAGTCTCCTTTGTTGATTCTCACAGGAATCCTCGCCTCCCCAAATCTTTTTCCGTTTCTTCTCCAGAGATCTGCTTTAAACACAAATCTTGGCATCTACAAGTTCTCGGGTTAGGAATTCGGACATTCGTTCTTCACACTCGTGCTCGTGATACATAATTCGATATAATGTATCATATATACATACACAGATAAATAGGTACACGCACATGCAGTCCCTACATACATACATACATACATACATACATACATACATACATACATACGGTATTATTTGTTATCATTATAGATGTTATTTTCATTCGGTACACGTTACGGCTATAGGAATGGTTTCCCTGATGAAAAAGAAATTCATGTTCGATTCCTGTTGGTAGGCACAATTTTTCTTTAGTAAAACTTCTCGATCTAGGCCGGGTGTTATTAATTTCACTCTTTGAGAAAATAAAAAAAAACTGCGATAGCAACTCAAACACATGCATCCATTAACATAAGAGTTATAATAATAATAATAATAATAATAATAGTAAGAAGAAGAAGAAGAAGAAGATAAAGAAGAAGAAGATAAAGAAGAAGAAGAAGAATGTAAGTGTAGCAGGTAGTGAACAATATTTAAGGTAATTTCATAAATAACTTTATATGTCCATCTTTCAACTTACAGGACCTTTTCCGTGTCCAGCCGGACAGTGGACATATCTCTTGCAATTATATAAATAAATATGAATATTTAATATCAAAATAATATATTTAACAGAATTGAACTGAAATTTGGTGTAGTACGTTTCTCTATATCTTTGTCTGAGACACACACTCACACACACATTCACGCACATATCCGGGGAGGCCGTGTGCCTGCACACGCATATACATATATATATATATATATATATATATATATATATATATATATATATATATATATATAAAACATACACAAATATATACATATTTCTTAGAATTTGAACCCAAAATATCATTAAGAAATATTCTCCAGATTCCATCGAATGAATTCTTGACTGAATTTACACTAGTGACTAGCTTATTATTCGCTAAGTATATATATACACACACACACATATATATATACCTGAGTTTGTGCGTGTGTGTATAATATATATATATATATATAT
>OZ010607.1:46544537-46554537 GCA_963932145.1 Acanthosepion lycidas | reverse complement strand
CTTAAATCAACGACCAATATGACAAAGAAATATTTCATATTTCTCTTGAAACAAAAGGCATTATACGACACCTGGAATGACTCATGATAAAAGATAATAGACATTCGTTGTGAATTATATTTAACAAAAAATGTTTGTATAATGACCTGCTGTCCATATATATATATATATATATATATATATATATATATATATATATATATATATATATATGTAATGTGTCTGGTTTTCATTAAATGAGTTATTGGAGGAAAATTTATAAATTATAAAATTATATCTAGGATGATGAGAGCTATTGGACATATCAAAATCAAACAACGACAAATGAAATACTTGGGATGTGTTTTAACAGAGGATGGAATGTGTGACACCGAAATCCGAAGGCGTATTTGGATAGCGAAATATGTCTTCCAAAACCTAAGCAAAGTATCAAGAGACTGAAAAATTTCGCTAAATTCAAAGCAAATAGCTCTTATGTAATATCCATTCTCTTATATTGCAGAGAATGCTAGACAATCTCTTCACTGATGAAACAGAGACTTGAAGCAGCAAAAATCTAGTTCTACAGAAGATATCATGAACTGAACATATGAGTAACGACCAAATTTTTAGACGAAATGGAAACAAAAAGGAAACATACTTAACATCGGTAGAGACAGTTGAGGTTTTTGGGACGGATAATGAAGAAGAAGGGCTTGGAAAATCTGATACTCAAACACAGATTGACCCCAAAGTGAACAGAGGAAAACAGATCATACTCTAGCTAGTGAGCTTGGGTAAATAAATAGCAAAACAAAGTTTGTTGAAAGAGAAAGAGGCTAGATTCTAAATAGAGCGGTTTCCTTTTTGTGACTAGGGAATCAAGGGAAATTAGATTTGTTTTTTATTTCTCGTGATCGTATGATTACTATACAATTTTTATTTCTCGTGATCGAGAGTTCAGCGTAACCTCAAAGTCTTGTATTTAAACTATGATATCATCTGCATATATATTAACTAATAATCTGAGAATTATCCTGCGCAGATCGTTAAGACGGTAGGATTAATGATCTGCCCAGAAGTCCTTTTTTTCTGCTTAGCTAGTCGCATATTTTTTTTTTATCATATTTCTTATGCAATTATATTTTAAATATCTGCTGTAACAGAAGAAGGAAAGTGTGACAAAAAAATCCGAAGGCGCATTTAGATAGCGAAAGGTACTTCCCAAAAGCTAAGCAAAGTATTGATAAACAGGAAAGTTTCGTCAGATACAAATAAAATAGTACTGTTACGCAATATATGTCCTCTTATATTGCAGAGAATGCTAGACAATCTCAGAAGAAGTGATCTAAAGCAACAGAAATGTAGTTCTACATAAGGTTGCTGGGAATGCTCTAGATCGAACATGTGAGTAAAGATGAAGTTTCAGAGAAAAAACGAGACAAAAAGGACACTTGTAATTAACGTCGAAAAAAGACAACTGAGAAATCTACGACACATAATGAGGAAAGAGCGCTTGGAAATATTGATACTCACGGCACAGATTGAAGGAAAAAGGAAATCAACATATAGTCTACCTAGCGAGCTTGGGTAAATTAAAAGCAGAACAGTGTTTGGAAGTGATAAAAAGACTTTCGCTATCATCTTGAAGGGACACAACACAGAAAAATAATCTAGAAGATGTTTATAACAGACTACTGGAAATGTGATATAGATGTTTGAACAGCGAAAGATGCCTTCTAGAACCTAGGCAAATGTTAAGTAATATTTCGTTAGAAAGATAGAAAACATTACAAGATCTCTATGTAACGTCAATCCTACCAATATTATTAATAGGGCAATTGATGTATTCATCATAGAATGTGGCTCTCCAGATGGATGCTGAGAATGTCATAGACGAAACATGTTAGTAATGAGGAAGATTTATGTAAAAGAGGTACACAATGAGGAAAGATTGCTTGGAGAATTTGAAACTCGCAGGACACACGGAAGGAAATAGGTGCAAATGGGAACAGCTAGTAACATACCTTGTGTGTTTTTATAAATGAATGGCCGAAATAGAATTGGAGTGGATATTAAGGAGGCAAATATTACTTGACTAATGTGACTCACGATAGGAAGATTTCACTAATCATTTCACCCAAAGTAAAACGGGAATACCACTAGTACACTGGTGGTTACAGGGAATGAAACTGAGATAAAAAGACTGAATATAAAAAGGACTGAGGAAAGCATAAAAGATGAACGAGATTCAAGAAAATAGAAGATGGCGTTAGACGTAGCATTTAAATTTTGGAAGATTGCATTTATCAGGGAAGCAAGTAAACGGAAGGAAATGCGGGCAAAGAAACGGTTGGGGTAGAAGAGACGGTTTTCATTTAACAGTAAAAGAATGAGACCGAGATGCCAATCTAGTAGCACGCTTAAGTTCATGTAGTCGGGACACCGAGGAAAAAAGTTCGGTTAGTGTAAGCTGAGGTGAATATGACGGGTGTGACAATGTCTGTAATGTCACTATTACGCAAGGGGTTACAGGGAGTGAAATCGAGAGAACAGACTGAGTATAGGGGGAAGGAGGAAAGAACAAAAGATGAAGAACGGGATTCAAGAAGAAAGATGACCATTGATGATGCACTAAAAAATTTTAAGATTGTAGTTTTCATGGAGGAGAACCGCAAGCCGGAAGTGAAAAGAAAATAATCTGTTGGAGTAGAAGTGGCAGTTACATTAGATATTTCATCAGTAAACGGGAGGGACCTAGTTGCCAATCTAGTAGTAAACTTATATTCACGTAGACAAGGCACCAGTGAAAAGGGCTTGTCAGGGCAGTCGTCATATTTGTAGAAATGAGAAAGGAAAGCCACGCCACGCCACGTCGGTGAGAAAGTGATTGAAGTCAAGATGCCTGGTCGGGATCGATTACATTACAGATCCTTCTTTGGATTTTGTCAAGAACCTGGAAATGAATAATAGGGGAACTAGACAAGATATAGCAGCAGTATTCATTGTACAGGTTAATGATAGATTTGTAAATGTGAAAAATGGACTTTGCAGTAGATGCAGCAATTAATTCGATGTGGTCCCTCCACATGAGCCAGTCGAAAACGTGATGCCAAGAAGGCGCAATGTATTACTTTCCAGGCGTCTCGCATTAGCCATGCTGTTGGCAAGCAGAAAAGTTTCTCTGTAGTACTTAAATGAGACCAGTTGTCTCTTAATTTGTGAATGAGACCGTTTGTAGAAACCATTCCTTTTGATTTAAACTAACAAAGAGACAAAATCTCTTTTCCATTCAAGATTCTATACAATATAATTATAATCTTTGGTTTTATATTTTTTGTAAATGTGTTAAAAACCTGAATTGTCAGAAATTAAAAATGTTTGAAAGTGATATTATAAAATCAAGAGGTTGTTACTCTTTTTCTTTGACTCTTCAGAAGCAAGAGAAATAAAACGCATTGTTCTTTTTTTTATATCTGTGAATCAGCAGAATCACCATTCCAGATATAACAGCAGTATTCAATGCACGGATGAATGGTAGATTTGTAAATCTGCAATAGGGCCTCTGTTGTGGAGAGCTATGATGGCTCACGTCATCAAAGGAAAAAGCACATAACAGAATAATCTAATACATGTATTCAAACAATTTCATATCAGATTATGGCTTTTAATAGATTATTGTCCTTAATCATGAACAAATTTAAAATAAGTAGACGACAACAAAAAAAAGTAAAGATTAGGACCGCGCTCATTACTCAGTCGTAATTGATCTCGCGAAACACAATTTTTGAGTATTCCCAAGTCGAACTGCTCCAATTAAATAATATATGATAATAAAAAAATAAATCGAATTGATTTATAAGGTTGGTGCAAAAATAATGTCGTCTTCTCACATATGTTACTATGTGAGAAAACGACATTATTTTTGCACCAACCTAATATCTAAGCAGCTGATGAGCGGATTTACATTATTCGGACTATTGTCCTCATCTTTGTCACCATATTTATTACAACGTTTCGGCCGTTGTATGCTCCGACCTTCTTCAGGTGGTTGCAATGTCGAACTGAACCTTTTATTCCGATCACTGGGGTAGACTGTTCTAGTTCCACGTGCCATGTTTGATGGATGTCAGTTATTAGTTATCTCCTGTTAATTTTCCCTCTGAAAGTTCTCCACTGCCTTAACCGGGTATTGAACTCACACTCTTTGGGTCCTGTCACTGGATCTAACCAACGCCTTTATCCACTGTGCCATGTGTCCTTTAGGACCATGTGTGCCATGTGTCCTTGTGGAACTAGAACAGTCTACCCCAGTTAGCGAGATAAAGGGTTCAGTTCGACATTCCAACCAACTGAAAAAGGCAGGAAAGTACAGCGGCCGAAACGTTTTGATAAATATGGCGACAAAGATGAAAACAATAGTCCGAATAATGTAAATAATGTACATAATACCTCATCTCAGAAATATAGACATATACTCAAAGGCCGATACGTTGCGATAAATATGGCGACAAAGATGAGAACAATGGTCCGAATAATGTAAATAATGTACATAATACCTCATCTCAGAAATATAGACAGATACTGAAAGGCCGATACGTTGTGATAAATATGGCGACAAAGATGAGGACAATAGTAGGAATAATGTAAATAACGTACATAATACCTCATCTCAGAAATATAGACATATACTGAAAGGCCGATACGTTGTGATAAATATGGCGACAAAGATGAGGACAATAGTCCGAATAATGTAAATAATGTACATAATATCTCATCTCAGAAATATAGACAGACTTTGAAGCCTGGTGGTAAGTTTTTTGTCTTTTAATTTTCTTTACACTGACTTCCACATTTCCCCATAGTCCGTCCTGGGTATGGCGATAAACAACTCTGTGTCCTGGGTAAGACAATAAACTACGTCCAACATCAAGGTCTCTGATCAGGAAGTTTTGAGCAACGTGGAAGCACCTCTTAATTGCTGGTGTTCCTAGGTTCATCCTGACCAGAGGTGGTAGCACCTGGAAGGGTCCCAGCTATGTGTAAATAGTTTACCCCCAAACTGGGATCAAAACAGTATGAAAGTATAAAATATCAGATTACTTTGTAAAAAATTTATTACTAGCAGTACATTTTTGAAAAGAAATATTACCAGCAATAAAAAAAACTTGTCCGCATTAAATAACCTATTGAGGTTGATATGACGTAAAACAAAACAAAGCAAACCAAACCATTTCCCCATAGTAATGGTTGCTTTAGCAAAGGGAGACTCTGCTAAGAGCCACAAGGGATAGGAAGTTGTAGAGAGCCATTATCGCTTATGTTCTGAAAGGACTCGACACAGAAGAAGAATTAGAAGAATGGTAACATTAAATGTTTCCTATTCTGGAAACATTCGACATTTATTGATAGAACAGCACGTCCTACATGCATAGGTTTAAATCTTTTTCCAAGAATTCTCTCCTTGATCAATTTTTGTTTTTATTATTTTTATATTGCAGTAAAGTTTGCTTCACACACTTGTAGTGCTTTGAACTTCTTTCATAAATAATTTAATTAATGACCTTTAAAATTTTTCGCGGCATACCGTTGAAATGTCTTCAATATTTCTATCAGGTCATCCCATAAGTTCTGTCCGAATTTTGAATAAAGAAAACAAGTGACCAAATGTTACATTTAATTACAGATTCATTCAACAATGTATTTTCCCTGATTATCTATGACTTCCTTCCATCTATTAACAAGCTTATTAATTCCATTACTGTAAAATTCTTTTGGCTTTGATTTGAAGAACTCACAAATGTCAGTTTTAACCTCTTCCTGTGTTACAAAAGCTGTTTCTTCCAAATGATTCTGTAAGCTACGAAACAAATGGTAGTCTGAAGGAGCAAATCGGGAGGATAAGGTGGATAAGGAATTTTCTCCCAACCAAGTTCTTCGATCTTTTGTGACGGGATTCTTGCTGTGTAGGGTCGCGCATTGTCTTGATGAAACATCACCTCTTTTCGATTCACTAGAGCAGGTCTTTTTTTTTCCCTCGAAACTTGGTTTAATCGCTGTAATTGCTGACAGTATATTTGAGCATTAATTGTTGCATTAGGAGGTAAGAATTCAAAGTGGATTATTCTTTAGTGATCCCACCAGATTGAAAGGAGAACCTTTTGCTCATGAAGTTCCCTTCTCGGCTGTAGCTGGGGTCCTTCCCCTTTACCAAGGCACTGTCTACGACGCTTAACATTTCGATAAAAGATCCATTTTTGGTCGCCAGTTTCAAGTCTATCCAAAAAAGGTGAAACAAGTTGGCGAGAATGGAGAGAAGCGCAGATGTCAACTCGGGATTTGAGGTTGTTTTCAGACAATTCATGAGGCGCCCATTTTCCAAGTTTAGGAACTTTACCAAGTTGTTGAAGATGACGATGAACAGTTGTATGGTTTGAACTGAGAACCACTGCCGATTCCTCAACTGATAAAGCAAGATTTTTTTCAATGGCTGCTTTCATCAAACTCAACTGGACGTCCGGTTCGATCTTCAACTTCAAGGGTGAAATCTCCACCTCTGAATTTTACAAACCATCTTCTACAAGTTCTTTCATTCACACATTCCTCTCCATAAACTGAGTGAATGTTTCTAGCCGCTTCGACTGCTAAGTATTCCTTTCTTGAACTCATAAAGCATTATGTGCCTCAAATGATTCTTGGATATTTCCATGTTAGCAGGGTTTTAATCAAACAAAATTTAATTTTATTGTTCTCTGAAATAAAATTTGTTCAGTTTAAATGCATCTAAACATAAAAATAATGTTCAACTCCATTAGACTTTATAAAACAACTCTTTAAATTTCGTTCATTTAAAAAAAAGTTAATTATTCGGACAGAACTTATGGGGCGTCCTGATATTAAAATAATTGTTCATGAAGATATGTTTCGAAATTCATAACTGTTATCGCTCTTTGCAGTATTAGTGGGAGTTCCCTTCCTAAACGTTTCTTTGAAGTAATTTGAAACATCATCTTAATTATAGCATTATTTTTTCTTCAAGCTATATTTGCTTTCCATTTTAGTTGTTGCGACTGTTGAAAGTCTTTAAATGATGTAGTTCCTGTTATTTGGTACAGTTCTTGGTTTATAAGAACCCACGAACTTCGAAGAGCGATGGTTTTGGAAGTCTACTCAAGTAATTGGAAGCATTAAATATAAAGGTCCTGGATAATAGAAGTCTGCATAAATTCTATGTTGACCTCACAGCAGGATACGACCATATCGCTAAAGACTTCATCTTCACGTCCATTACAAAGTGTCTTTCAAGATCGGAGGCATCTGGATGTATTTGTAACAAATCAAATCTCATCAGTTGTACCACGAAGCCCAGTATATTTAATGCCTTCTTAGACTATACTCTGCGCATCTACAAGCAGAGATATGAAGAGATGGGCTCTGGTCATTTAAGAATTCCATATCTCATCTTAAACGAATCATCTTGAACAACAATCTTCTTTTCACTCACGATCTATAGTGTATTGATTATGAGAGAGGGGATCTGTGCTAAATAATATTTATAGATGGGATAAAAATGATATTGAAATAGAACTCAACATCCTCTACCAAATATTGTAAGAAACTATGATGTAGATTGGTTTTGTTCTGTTTTACGGCTTGTCAACCCTAATGGGTTGTTTAATGCCGACAAAGATTTTATTGCTGGAAATATGTTTTGTTAAAAATCTATTTCTGGTAATAATTTTTCCTTGAAAAATGTATTGCTGGTAATATTTTTTTTTCAAAAAAGTATTATTGTAATAATTTTTTTCTTCAAAAATTTATTGTTTATGATAATTTTTTTACAAATTATTCCCGGTATTAAAACCCATTTTTACCTCAGTTTCGGAGTTAACTATTTGCCCATAACTGAGACCAAAACATGTGATACCACCCAGGGTCAGGGTGGACCTAGGAACACCAGCAATTAAGAGGTGGTTCCACGCGCCTCAAAACCTCTTGTTCAGAGGCCTTGTTGCTGGGCTATGATGGAGAATTGGCTGATTTTTTTCTTAGTGGCATATCATATACTTTGTGTTATTTAATGCGAAATCTAAACACTGTATTTGTCAGCATATCGGACGCACTCACGCAATAGATGCGCACAGATTTTGGCATGGAATGTTTATGGAAAATTACACATATCACAGCCAAAATAATAAAAATTATAAACTTAACTTTATGTGACATTCTCACTAACCATATAGAAACACTTACAGAAATAGCACAAATTATACTACTTGTACTCTTTAATAGAAGTAGGGTATGGTTTAATCACCAGGTTTTCGGAAAAGAAGGATTTTAGTCCAATTGATCATATATTGATTGAAAATTGTTTTAGATTTCTTTGAGGGAGCAACATCTGCACATACAGTAAATTCCTAATAGCTATAAAGAAATCTACTGGTATAAGTGAACGCTGGTATTTATGATAATAGACAAAAAATAGAAGTATGGCACTTGTTGGTAAATGAAGTACCATACTGTACGTGCAGAAAAACAAATTCTAATACCTGTAGATCAACAAAACACACACACAAAAGAAGCAGCAATATACCAGTCAAAGCAAATATTTATGTATCAACAAGTATGAAGAACCTCCCCCAAAATAACAAGCAGCACTTTATTGTTCAATTCGATGAAATTCTTAAGTTGCTGTGTGAATACTTCAGGGATATTGTTATTGATATAATAATCGTTCACTTCCAGGAATCCTAGTTTCAGAACTAAGCTCAATGCGTGCACTGATTCCTGGTGAATATTTTTCGAGATTTTCATCTCCCATTCATACATAATATTTCTGTATTGGACAAAGGGTACATTTTTGGTTATTTTTTTTTAAATCCAAGGCCAATACGGTATTTTGTACGCCATTATGGTTTTTTGAGTGGGGGGATGATAATGGTTTTCATACTAGAAGTGAGACTATATACACCATAGCTGAGGAGAGAAGGTGTAGATTTATACATTTCCCAAGAAAGAATATCAACAACCAAACTGATATTGGAACTCGGCTCTTCGCTATCCATTAAACCACCCACGCATCCAAGCTTCCAGCCCCTGGTATTCCCAAGCGGCCATCCATCTAGGTCCTGCCAAGGCTCGACGTTGCTAAACTTCGGTGATCGTACGGGAACCTGTGTTTCAACGTGATATGGTCGTAAGCTTCTAGAATTGGAATATAATCACTGATTGCAAATACTAAGACTCAATTCTGAAAAGTCAGTATGCGGAATTATTAAGTAACAAATACTTCAAATAATTCGTAGAATGGATCAGTTATAAGAAATTTAGCATAGGAATTTGAACGTAGAATAGTTTGCGCTAGGGGTAGTTTCGCTTAATGACACAAGTTGCTACAAAACCAAAAACATTAACATAAGAACTCGATTCCTAGATTGAGATTTTCATAAGGATGCAATGCATGGTGCGTGACTCGTTTAGAAATATCTAAACTGTCAGCTGTATTCAACGGCTTTCAAAGAGGAAATAGTTAAAAAAATAGCCTCAAACGAATGAAGCCTGTAATTCTTAGTAATTCTTACTGAGGGTAAAATTTCTAAGTACCAAGTGGACTGGCGCTAGAAAACCACAAAGATCTATAGCAAATAACAGAAACCACACCAGGGATTTCAACAGCAACGACTAAAATGAATAGCATATAAAACGTATCAGAAAATGACAAAGCATTAGAATATATTCGATATATCAACACCAAAAACGTAAAAATAATACACAATGTTGACTTTAAAACACGATTACGAATACTAGAAGCATTAGGTCACCATGGTATTGGCTGTGTGAATTCTAATGGATTACGCCTTCTTACCATCTGCAAGAAATTTGACCTTAGTATTACTAATACCTTCTGCAAGCAACCCAGCTGTTGTAAGACCATGTAGATGCATCCTCGTTCGAAAGACTGGGATCTGATCAACTACGTCATCACCAAAAGATAGGACATAAAAGATTTTAAGATAACACG
>OZ010607.1:46484537-46539537 GCA_963932145.1 Acanthosepion lycidas | reverse complement strand
CTGTTAAGGAGATTCACTTCAAAATTGGTGATGACACGATACCAACAGTTAAGGAAATGCCAGTAAAGAGCCTCGGACGGCTGTATACAATCCCACTGATTGATCGACATCGGGGTACAGAGGTTCATAAATCAGCTCTAAAGGGACTAATTTCGATCGATAGAACCTATCTGCCCGGCAAAATGAAGGCGTGGTGCTATCAACATGGTCTATTACCCCGCCTTTTGTGGCCTCTGCAAATGTATGAAATTGCATTATCTCGTATTGAGCGCATTGAGCAAGTGATCAATAAGTACTTGCGTAAGTGACTTGGAATTCCTCCTTGTTTTTCGAAAGTGGGCCTATATACCAACTCCGGACATCTGCAGCTCCCTATACATTCATTGTTGAAGGAATTCAAGGTTGGGAAGGTATGCCTTCTTATCATGATGAGAGACTCAGCTGATGATTGGATACGGAAGGTGCATCCAGAGATTAAATCTGGTACAAAGTCGTCAGCTGCAGAGGCCACACAAGAAGCAGAAACAAGTCTGCGAGTCAGAGATATCATGGGCGTGATTCAGAATAATCGGGCTGGATTGGGAAACACGACACACAAATACTTCTCCAAGGAGAAGGCAAAGGGAAAAAGGCGTATGGTAGTTGAAGAAATCAAAATGTTCGAAGAGGAGCATAGAATGGCTACTGCTATTACTCAAGCGAAACAGTGTAAGTGGACAACATGGAATGATATCGAACCCATTAAGCTTTCGTGGAATTCATTAATTGCGTTGGAACCATTGGCGATATCTTTCCTTCTTCGATCTACATACGATCTTCTCCCAAATAAAACAAACATGAAAATGTGGGGATACACAGATACAGATATCTGTTTTTCGTGTCAAAAAGACGGAGGTACCTTGCGTCATGTGCTTTCTGCTTGTCCACTTTCGCTCCATATGTACACGTGTCGGCACAACAAGGTATTAGAGGTGATAAGGGATCTAATAAGAACACAATGTGAGACAGCAAATCAACAGCTTGTGACAACCAAGGAAACTAAGATTGAATTCCATAAGGAAGAGGAATGCCCTGCAAAGAAAAAACAAACAACCCCCAATATAAAGTTGCTGAGTGGTGCAAGTGATTGGAAGGTTTCAGTGGATCTAATGACATCCTTAAAATTTCCAATACACATCGTACAGACAGACAAGCGTCCCGACATTGTGTTGTGGTCCGAATCAATAAAGACTGTCTTCCTAATAGAGTTAACCGTCCCTTGGGAAGAGAACAGGTTGGAGGCTCACGAAATAAAGAAAAATCGGTACAAGTGACTGCGTGCCGAATATATGGAAAATGGTTGCACGTGTAACGTGATGCCTATTGAGATTGGGTGTCGTGGGCTTCTGAGACATTCGGTCATTTTCTTCCTTTCAAAAATAGGCATCACTGGCTGTTGGCTGGAAAGCGTTTCGCATCGTATTCAAAAAACTTTTCAACACGCGTCAAGTTGGATTTGGTCGAGATCAAAACAAGCAAATAAATTGCGCGCAACATCACGACCTAAAATGCGCAAGTGAGATATTTGCGTGGTCGTCTATAACGATTTTTACGAGCGCGTCTATAACGGCAAACGCGTTCAGGAAACTTTCATTGCAGATGGATTTTACTTAAAGGAACGATTAATTAGCTTATCTTCATACTCTGCCTGGTGGCAAATGCTGCTGGTGGCTCCACGGTTGGCGGTCTCGCCATAGCCACCGAATATCACCCCTGGTTGGCGGCTGATGAAGACAGGGTATCGCACTTGTACGCACTTTAAGTAAATATATATATATATATATATATATATATATATATATAGATAGATAGATAGATAGATAGATAGATAGATATTTTTTTAAACATACAACATGTGTTAGCAAGTGCGACACCCTGTCTTCATCAGCCGATATATATATATATATATATATATATATATATATATACACACATATACATCTATATCTATCTATATATCTATATATCTATCTCTCTCTCTATATATATATATATATATATATATATATATAGATAGATAGATAGATAGATAGATAGACATCTATATCTATCCATCTATCTATCTATCTATCTATATATATATATATATATATATATATAAACGGAACCGTCATTTAGCTTGAAAGGACGAATATTTTATATATATATATATATATATATGCGCGCCTGGGCATGTTTCTATTGTCTTATTTTATGATGCTTATAAATAAATTGGCATTTATTACCCCAGCTTAGTGAAATTGGCCATCTTCTTTAATATCGTGTGAGTTTATGTGTTTCATATCTGTCCTTATTTTAAAAATTCGTAATATTTTAGAGTGCTTATTATAAAAACGACATCTTACATAAATGTTTATTTATAAAGTAATCCAAAACACTAGCGTCCATAGACACGTAATCGCTCATACCTCGGTATTGCGGTCCTATCTTTAAAGAATATCAGAAACAACGGGCAACGGAATCTGGGGCAGCTGATCCTGTTAAGTAAATTCCACGCGCTATGGACGGGGCTGTGGCCATACTGGATACAAGCCGAAACTTCGCGAGCTAACTGCTAGTTGGAGGTGCGTTACTTTGTTTACATTAGTGTAACCACACGTGTAGTTTATTGCTCGAAAGGTTCTTTTCTCTTTTTTATATGCTAGTTTGTTTAATTAGGGGTATATTCATCATATTCTATTAGGCCTGTCGTTTGCAGGAAGAGTAGAAAAGCAGAATAGAGTGAAATTAAAAGTAACATCAAATTATATATATATATATATGAAAATTTCTCCGAATTAATCAGTAGAGAGACAATATTTATGAATAAAAATGACAATAGGAAAACTGATAATTGCTGACGCGTTTCGTCCAACGTGGACTTTATCAAAGCAAAATACGAAAATGAAATTAAATGAACAAAGTAACTAATAAAAACAAAAACAGAATGTACCTAGCAACTGGAATGGAGAGAAACGTTATTTTCATATTTTTAACTGAAAAATAACGTCAGTAATTGTCACGTGTGGAGAATATTGTAATTATAATTGTGTTGATGTATTCAACCATTTTCTTTTGATTTTATGAATCTGTTGTGTATATTTGTTTGTAAGAGCATTAATTTTTTCCCTATTTCACCTTAAGAAAGGTGAAATAGGGAAAAAACCTGGGCGTAGATTAATATTTGGGTAGTTTACTATGGCGGCACTCTCCAGAATTTTCCTTCTGAGTGAGTTATTTTCTTTTTTTATGAGTGTAGCATTTTTAAAATCAAAATTATGGTTGAATTTATTTCTATGTATGACTAGTGCATTAGCTAAGTTGTTTTTTGTGAGGTCTCTTTTGTGCTCATAAATGCGTTTTCTCAAACTTCTACTTGTTTCTCCAATATATTGAGAGGAACAGTTTTGGCAATTACCAGTTTTCCTATTGTCATTTTTATTCATAAATATATATATATATATATATACAATGTGCAGGCATTTCATTCAGTATCAGATTGGATAGAATGTATGATTAAATGTACAGTACTATATTAGCCCTTTCTCTTTCGTAGTGTAAATGTTGATATTATCCACGACTAACTTAATATCGGTAACAAAGGACAATCGGCATTATCTGACCTATGTTTCCCCGCTTTTTCCGTTAAAGTATGAGTTTATTTTATTAAGGAAATATCCAATATATATGAACAAGGGTTATTTAAAAGATCTTTGGCTTTAAAAACGTTGAAATATCTTTGATTCGTTGATTTAATTAACTATTCTATTGGGTTGGTGCATTATTATCAGGCGTTTTCAAACAATATTATGTGAAAAGAAACATACAAATTCAACAGTAATATTTTTAAATGGTTATTCCGGAACGTATGATTATGGACATGCATTTTTATAACCTGAAAATAAATTAATATTTCCATTAAAAAAAAAGTCAACAAAACAGCAATTTTTATTAACAAATAACTCGACTACAAAAACGCCTGATAATTATGCACCAACTTAATAGCTAAATTCACTTACTGCGGTTTACTGCCTTTTAATAATCAATTTTGCGTGAAAATTGTTTTTCGTTCTCATAAATTCTTGGTAGCCGTTTTCTAAGGTAAGTACTTAATCCCTGTTGCAAATGTCTGCTCAGACATATTTCACAGGGCATGCCTGTGGTTTATACTGCTCCTAGGCTCAGCTAAAGTCACTGTTTTGGGGAGTAAGTACATAATTTGACGTATTTAACAATTTGAACAATATCAGCATCCCCAAATCCTCAGTCACAGTGACTTGTGAATACATGCTCGCACAACCATTTACAGCTTCCAAACAGTACCACCTAACCAATTTCGCCTCGAAGCCTCAGTGCTGCACGTTGCGATTGTCTACCCAGAATGATATTATAAAGAAGTCACCTCCTCGACATTTAAATCACAGTCTCATACACGAAGCGCAAACCACTGTAGGTTTATTTCCAGCATTGTGAAAGAGAACCCAAATTTTCTTCATAGAATCAGCACAGCAAAGGGAGAAAACATTGCTAAGAGCCACACCAGATAGGAAGTTGTGAAGAGCTATGGTTGACTATGTCCTGAAGGAGAGTACCCACTAATTTTTTTATTCCCATGTCCATCACCCTTACGACAGACACAAATTTATTATTTTTTATTTCAATGGATTAATATATGGAAATGCTAATGATCATTCCATCATTTGTTTTCTTTTTGCTGCCTTCATATTTTTAATCATTTCATCCCAGACAAGGCAATAAAGCCACCAAGACACAAAAAGTTACTGAGTGTGAGAAAATGTGAGCAAAAGAACGTATTATTAACAATAAAAGAACATAGATTAAGAAGACAGAAGATAACGACGGGTATTGAAAGCAAGAAGTCGGAAGAGATTTCCACAAGCGACAATTACGAGAGAAGAAACTCTAAGCATATAACTTACGGTTCCATCTAGCCATTTGTATCCAATTTAGTACAATGCTCAAATGTATAAAGTCTAGTTATCAGAGACAAAAATTATTCAGAACAATTACCATGAAAATATTTATAGAAAATGACACAGTAAAGCTACCTTACTGCGGTGAGAAAATGATTGAAGACTAGATGCCATGTGAGGACCAATAACATTGCAGATTCTTATTTAGATTATTTACATTATCCGGACTGTTATTCTCATCTTCATTGCCATATTCACAACTGTTTATAGGAAGTGTCCTTGCAGACACTGTGCTTTGAACACAGATCACCAGTGAGCAATTACGGACGATTCCATTATTAAATACGTACATTAAGTGAACGTAATGAAAACATATAAATGGGAATTAGCGTGGCGTCTAAGTCATCGCTATCCACTATACTATTTCTCTATACTCATCATTATACGAATTACTATTCGGCGATTACTATTTAAACAAGTATTATTAGGGCGAGTATTATTAAAGGCGTTACTAATACTAGTACCTGCGTTACAAAGTCTCTACTACAACGAGCCTTATGAGCATGATAACGAACATTCGTTGTTCTAACGAAAGTTAGAGTGAGTGAGCGTCTAACATCACAAAAACAACGCTTCTGCCGTTGTACGCTCCGGCCTTCTTCAGGTGATTTGAATTTCGAAGCCATTATTTCTTCTACCGGGGTAGATTGTTCTAGTTCCACGAGCCATGCCTCTTCCGGATGTCACAGTTATTTCCCTCACATGGCCCCGTGGATAAAGGCGCTGGTTAGATCCACTGAATAGACCCAGAGAATTGTGAATTCAATACCAGACTACATCAGTGGTGAACCAAAAACTTAGAGAGTTGATTTAAAGGGAAATATCTGAGACATCCGCACGTGGAACTAGAACAAAGGTTCGATTTGAAATTCCAATCACCTGAAGAAAGCCGGGGCGTACAACGTCCGAAATGTCGTGAATATGGCAATGAAGGCGAGGATAACAGTCTGAATAATGTAAATAATATCATAATATCTCAGAGATATGAATAGATAAAAACATCAAATAAATGAAACGTCGCGTGTCACTTAAAAGATGTCTGTTTAATATATTCTAGTATACAAACACTATACCTACATTATTTACATCATTTAAACTGTTATCCTCATCTTTATTGCCATATTCACAGAGTTCCGGCCGTTGTACGTTCCGGCCTTCTTCAAGTGATTGAAATTTGGAACCGAACTCTTTATTTCGTTCACGGGGTTAGATTGTTCTAGTTCCACGTGCCATTCCTCTTCCGGATATCTCAGTTATATCGCTTTAACTCAACACGCCAACCTTTTGGGTTCACGAGTGCTGCAGCCTGGTATTGAACTCACAACACTTTGGGTCTAGTCACTGGATCCAATCAACGTCTTTATCCACTAGACCATGTGTCCTTGAGGACATCTGTGTATGAATTTCTCGGACGGAGGAGGCCTGGCACGTGGAACTAGAACAATCTAACAACCCCCACCCGCCTGTGGAAGAAATAAATGGTTCGGTTCGAAATTCCAATCACCTGGAGAAGGCCGGGCCGTGCAACGACCGAAACGTTGTGAGTACGGCGATGTAGGTGAGGATAATAATGTAAATAATGATAATACTTCATCTCGGATATAAGGACAGATATTGCAGATTTTTCTTTGCATTTTATCAAGAATCTCTAAATTCATAGAAGAAAGACCGTACCAGATGTGATTGAAATATTCGATGCATAAACGGATGGTCGACTTATAAAAGTTTAAGATAGATGAATGAGAAAAATTATTTAGCACGACACTTTGAATCAACTTTATTAGCAGCAGGCTTAGTAATTGATTCAATATAATCAGCAAAATCTTTATATCAGCATAAAATCGTTAGCAATGAGTCATTCTCCTGAAGATACTAGCATTTGGCAACGTAGGTGATAGTCATTTTGAAAATTGTGACGCTACATTGTCTGTGATAAATATACTCTTTAGAATTTATATTTTTCCAAGTCTACTATTTATCTTATGACTATTATTGTAGCAATCACAAAAAACAAAACGTCAATGTCTTCATAATTTTACTCTGATTCGCATTGAATGCTTTATCGATATTAATATTAATTTATAATCATTTTTCGCTTTCAATTTTAGCGGTACCTTCACCATCTTTCCTTTATGAATTTTCGGCATTCATGTGAATATTAAAATAATTGTACTTGTCACTCCCTTAGTTATTTCGCACGACCGTTACGCTCTGTCAACACCTCAAAATAATGGTCTACAAACTATCAAGACACAAGAATTTTGAAGTTGAAACTGGCACATGAGGACATCACTGATTTCAGTTGGGATTGGAGACCTTTGCTTGACTGGAAAAGCTTCCGATAGACTCATTGAAGAGATTCCGGGTAGTCCATGCCTTAAATAAATACAAAAGTCGTCCTCACAAGTCGTCATTACAAAGAGCTTTCTTTATGTAAAATGTGTGTGATCTTTTTTTGTTGTTTTACAAAAAGGAGTTGTGAAAAATGTATTCAAGCCTTCGGTCTGTTGTCTTTTCCGAAAGAAAATGTGCCTACAACATAAATGAAAAGGAATAATAATAATAATAATAATAATAATAATAATAATAATAATAATAATAATAATAATACCCTAGTCATCCCATATCTCTGTCGGTGCGTGTATATGTACATGTTTGCTAATCTCTCTCTCTCTCTCTCTCTCTCTATATATATATATATATATATATATATATATATATATATATATATATATATATATATACATTGAATGTACATGTAGATATGTCCACACTGACAGGGATCATACTGTATTATATCTGTGTTTTCTGTTTTTTTTTTGTTTTTTTTTTTTTTTTTCTTCATGGCTACAGGTGTAATTTTCCTACAATGCTCTGCCCTTTGTCTATCATCTCTTTGAGTGAATATTCTAAAACATATCTTTCAGCGGCAAGTAGGTTGAGAGATGACCGGAAAAGTATAACTTTTATTCCCTTGCTCCTACCCCTCTGTTTAATGAATTCTTCGATATTCCCCCTACCAATCTGTAGTATAAGTCCAGTCTACCCCATAAAATTTGATAAGTATCTGTCGTTGGCGACGGAAAATTGAACATTTGTGGAGAGTCACTTGTGCCATGCTCCGAAGTTGTAAGAAATGGTAAATGTAGCATCTTTGAATGATACTTTTCCTTTAGTTTGATATGATTGTAAATCCTAATGTCTCAAGTTAATTCCTTGCTTTTCAGTCCCCTTTTCTCTCCTCTAATAATTTTTTTTTTTTTAACTTGTATTTCAAGTTTTAATCCACACCCCAGACCTTAAGCGGACACCCGTGTCCATTTTTTTTTTTTTTACCCTAGTCATCCCATATCTCTGTCGGTGCGTGTATATGTGCATGTTTGCTAATCCCTCTCTCTCTCTCTATATATATATATATATATATATATATATATATACATTGAATGTACATGTAGATATGTCCACACTGACAGGGATCATACTGTATTATATCTGTGTTTTCTGTTTTTTTTTTTTTTCATGGCTACAGGTGTAATTTTCCTACAATGCTCTGCCCTTTGTCTATCATCTCTTTGAGTGAATATTCTAAAACATATCTTTCAGCGGCAAGTAGGTTGAGAGATGACCGGAAAAGTATAACTTTTATTCCCTTGCTCCTACCCCTCTGTTTAATGAATTCTTCGATATTCCCCCTACCAATCTGTAGTATAAGTCCAGCCTACCCCATAAATTTTGATAAGTATCTGTCGTTGGCGACGGAAAATTGAACATTTGTGGAGAGTCACTTGTGCCATGCTCCGAAGTTGTAAGAAATGGTAAATGTAGCATCTTTGAATGATACTTTTCCTTTAGTTTGATATGATTGTAAATCCTAATGTCTCAAGTTAATTCCTTGCTTTTCAGTCCCCTTTTCTCTCCTCTAATAATTTTTTTTTTAACTTGTATTTCAAGTTTTAATCCACACCCCAGACCTTAAGCGGACACCCGTGTCCATTTTCTTTTTTTTTTTTTTATGCCTATATACTGAAATCTAATTATCCCACTTGGAGGTGTCTCTCGGACTTATAGTAAGTTAAAACTTAGTATTATCTACCCAACTGAATACCGAAGATTCTGCCTTAGACACAACCTCTAGTTCTCCAGAAATTGTCACTGAAGATGACTCCAGGTACATTAATTTAGAATTCCTTGAAAACCACGAAGCTGAAATCACCGAAGCGAAAAATGACGTCATCCAAGTACTCAGCAGAGTAACTTTCATACAATTGTCAGACAGAGACCAGCTCCCGAAAATCCATATGACAAATCCCAACAAGCACATCGTGAAAATATACAATGCTGCACTGGAAACACTGTTAACAGATAAACCACCGGGAAACATAACAGAAGTTAACAACGTCATATACGCAACAGCTCTAGCAGCGACTCGGAAGCTTGGTGCCAAGACAATAAATAGAATTAACAGACACAGAGAACCAGCTTGGAAAAGCAAACTGATACGAGAAATAAAACAAATCAGATGTGAGCTGTCTATATTAGATGAGCTCACCAGAAACCCTAATATTTCCACACGTAAATCCAAAAAGATCAAACGGAAATATAGCATTAAATCCCTAATTGATATTCCATCGATCAAGGAAATGCTGAAACAGAAACTTCAGCTAAAAGCACAGAGAACAAGACGATACGAGAAACGTTGTAGATTCTATCGCCAAAATAAAACATTCCGAACAGATCTTAAGAAATTTTACAGGGAAATTGGAAAAACGCCTATACATGTCGAAACGCCACCATCGATTGATAATGTACAGACATTTTGGGAAAATATTTGGAGCAACCCAAAGGAATGTAACCCAAATGCAGAATGGATACGGCGTGAAGAAGAACGACTGCTGGATACACCTCTGCAAGAATGGGTAAATATATCCACAGATGATGTTAGGCAAGCACTAACGAAATCCCAAAAATGGAAATCCCCAGGAAATGACAAGGTGCCCAATTTCTGGCTGTATCATCTCTCATCTACCCATGACATACTTGCAAAAACATTATCAACGCTTGTAAATAATCCCAATAAAATCCCGGAATGGGTTACTGAAGGTATTACATACCTCATACCAAAAACAACTGAAACAGACGACCCGAAAAATTATAGACCGATAACATGTCTTTCCACAACGTATAAGTTGATCACGTCTGTACTGACGAACCGTACTTACTCCTTCTTCGAAACAAACAGCATTCTCCCGCTGGAACAGAAGGGATGCAGTAGAGGTTCATATGGCTGCAAAGATCAACTTCTGATAAATAAAATGATCCTGGAAAATTGCAGGAGACGACGCAGAAATCTCAGTGCAGCGTGGATTGATTATCGTAAAGCCTTTGATAGTGTTCCACATTCTTGGATCCTTAAGGCTTTGGAAATGTACAAAGTCTCCCCTATGGTATTAAACTTTCTTAAGCACAGCATGGGGATGTGGAACACAAAACTATACCTTAGGCACACCGGGGGCACTGCTATATCCAACCGTCTGAATATCCGACGTGGAATTTTTCAAGGAGACTCTCTGTCACCCCTTCTGTTTTGTTTATCCTTAACCCCTCTTACACATGAACTGAACAACAGTAGCTATGGTTACAAAATAAATAAGAAAATTTTCAGTCACCTACTATACATGGATGATCTCAAACTCTTTGCCAAAGACGACAATGAGTTGAAAGGCCTCCTCAATATTGTAAAATACTTTAGTGACGACATAGGTATGGACTTCGGATTAGATAAATGTGCAAAAGTAACATTCAAGAAAGGTAGAATTACAGAAACACCCTCAATAGATTTAGATTTTGTCACAAAGATTAGGGAATTGGAGCATGAAGAAGCTTATAAGTACCTAGGAATTAGCGAAGGAGATGGCATACAACACCCCCAAATGAAAGAAAAAATAAGAAAAGAGTACTACAGGCGTGTACGTCTGATACTAAATACTGAACTAAACTCAAAAAATAGAATATCAGCTATAAACACATTGGCTGTCCCAGTGGTGCATTACAGCTTTAATGTCCTTAACTGGACCATAGCTGAAATTAAGCGAATGTACGCCAAAACGAGAAAGCTTCTCACTTGCTATCGCATGCATCATCCCAAAGCTGATGTTGATCGTCTGTATGTGTCCAGATCCGAAGGAGGCAGAGGATTAGTTCAACTAGAACTGTCCTACAAAACTACAACAATTGGCCTCCAAAAATACTTGGAAACTACAGAAGACTGGATGATGGTATGCGTCAAGGAACATGAAAGTAGTAAGCGTCTTTACTCCGTAATGAAAGAAGCCAACAAATTCAAACTGGAGCTTCAAATGGGCGTAGAGATGCAACTACAGCACAATACACCGGCTGAAACTGCAAAATACTTGAAAAAGACAGCAAAGACGAATGCAACCGACCAGATACAGAAGCGATGGCAAGATAAACCGCTTCATGGCCAATACTCTGCCCGTATCAACCAAGCTGATGTAGACAAAACCCGTACCCATCAGTGGCTACGCAGTGCAGGGTTGAAAGCGGAAACTGAAGGTTTTATCCTTGCTGCGCAGGACCAATGCTTGCTAACTAGGAATTATCAAGCACATATACTAAAATATTGTGTCAGCCCAAAATGCAGATTCTGTGATAAATATCCAGAAACGATTGATCATCTTGTATCAGGTTGCACGATGTTGGCACCCACTGAATATAAAACCCGACATGACAGAGTGGGCCAATATCTGCACTGGAAAATCTGCAACTTCTACGGGAAGGAAACTGAAAGAAACTGGTACCAACACCATCCAGACCCAGTTACGGAGATAGGACCTGTTGCAATTCTATGGGACTACACAATTCACACTGACAGAACAATCAAGGCCAACCGACCAGATATTGTTATTAAAGACCACAAACAAAAACGGTGCCTCCTTATTGATATGGCAGTCCCTGCTGACTGCAATGTATCTTTGAAGATATTCAAAAAGCTGTCAAAATACAAGGACCTTGAAATAGAGGTCTCGAAAATGTGGCATATGGGAACATCAACAATCCCTGTTGTAGTTGGAGCCCTAGGACTGGTTGGAAAAGATTGCAGTAGACTAATTGCAGGGATTCCTGGAAGCCCATGCCTCAAGGAGATACAAAAAATTGTTCTGACAAGTACAGCCCACACTTTACGAAGGGCTCTATCTATGTAATTTTTTTTTTTTTTTTTTTTTTGTCAGTGAAAAGGGTCATGATGCCATTTCTAACCTTAGGTCCCTGGGTGGGACCCGGAAAGAAATGTGTAAACGCCAGAAAGCAAAGAAAATAATAATAATAATAATAATAATAATAATAATAATAATAATAATAATAAAGTTGGAGCCCCAGGACTGGTTTGAAAAGATTGCAGTAGACTAATTGAAGGGATTCCTGGAAGTCCATGCCTCAAGGAGATAAAAAAAACTGTTCTGACAAGTACACTTTACGAAGGGCTTTATCTATTTTTTTTTTTATTTTTTTTTTTTTGTCAGTTGAAAGTGTCATGATGCTATTTCTAACCTTAGGTCCCTGGGCAGGACCCAGAAAGAAATGTGTAAACGCCAGAAGTCAAAGATAATAATAATAATAATAATAATAATAATAATAATAATAATAATAATAATAATAATAATAATAATCTATTTGTTCCTTAATTAGATAGCATGTACGTTACGTTCTGCCAGGGAATCATAAATAATGGACTGTTCCATCTTGATCGTTGATAAAAACGGGAAAACATAGTATGAGAAAAAAAGAGAGAAATAAAGCAAGAAAGAATGAAAGAAAAAAGAAAGAAAGAAAACAAGAAAAAAGCGAGAAAGAAAGAAACAAACAAACAAACAAAGAAACAAACAAACAAAGAATATAAAGAGGGAGTAAACGTTTAAAGTATTTGACATCAGCTTCAGGGAAATGAAAAACATATTTCATATCATTTCATTTCTACCGTCTTACTTCATAAAAATGACATGGATTCCTATAATTGATTATTATTGTAATGCAATAGGAAAATTTCCAATAATCTTTTATAGTCCTAGAAATCGCAAGGAGTTGACTG
Organism: Acanthosepion lycidas; assembly: GCA_963932145.1. NCBI lineage: Eukaryota > Metazoa > Mollusca > Cephalopoda > Sepiida > Sepiidae > Acanthosepion > Acanthosepion lycidas. The sequence goes on along the minus strand of OZ010607.1, from coordinate 46,526,418 downwards.
AACAATCGAATAAAGAAGTATTATTATTCTTCGAAAAAGAAGGAGAAAGAACCAACAAAAAACATATCAGTGTTTATGGGGCGCCGGTTTCAAAGCTGAAAATGAAGGCCTAAGTATTACAGCTTAGGACCAAAGACTCACAAAAAGATCCTATCACTGTCACATAATCAAGGATAGAACCCGAAATACGCGATCTGCGGAAAATATGATGAAACTGTCGACTATATTATCTCAGTAGGAACTAGCAAAAAACGAATATATCCACAGCCATGACAAGGTGCGCTGGAAGATGATCCAGAAGCACAAATCGAAACCACTGCGAGTTGGTATCAGCACCAATTAGATACAGTTAACAGAAATAACGATGTAATTGTCTTATGGAACATGTCAGTTCCAACTGATAGGGAAAGAAATGCCAACAGAGCTGATATTATCATAAAAGTCAAGAAATGCAGGAAGTGTATGATTATTGACACAGCAAAAACATCTGAGGGAAACACCTACATGAAGATTATCAAGAAATTGTCCAAATACAAGGACTTGGAGATCAAGATTAACAGGATGTGGGGTACGAAGATTGAGACTGTATCAATAGTAGTCGGGGCTCTGGACTTCGTGAGAAAAGGAATGGGCAATTTTACTAACATTTTCCCTGGTAAAAAGACCATGAAAGTGGCCTCGAATATCGCCCTACTAGGAACATCCCATATACTAAGAAAAGTTTTAAATGACAATTCTCCTTTAGGACCATAGATTGGATTCGGCTCTACAGGATAGAAAGCAGGAAACATAACATACACAAATAATAATAATAATAATAATAATAATAATAATAATAATAAATATCCAGAAAAAATTGATCATCTTGTATCAGGTTGCACGATATTGGCACCCACTAAATATACAACTCTGCATGAGAGAGTGGGCCAACATCTGCACTGGAAAATATGCAACTTCTACGGGAAGGAAACTGAGAGAAACTGGTATGAACACCACCCAGACCCGGTTAAGGGGATAGGACCTGTTACAATTCTATGGGACTGCACAATACACACTGACAGAACAATCAAAGCCAACCTCCCAGATTTTTAGAGACTCCAAACAAAAAAAGTGCCTCCTTATTGATATGGCAGTCCCTGCAGACTGCAATGTATATTTGAAGATATTCAAAAAGCTTCCAAAATACAAGGACCTTGAAATAGAAATCTCAAAAATGTGGCACATGGGAACATCAAAAACCCCTGTTGTAGTTGGAGCCCTAGGATTGGTTGGAAAAGATTCCAGTAGACTAATTGAGTGGATTCCTGGAAGTCCATGCCTCAAAGAAATACCCAAAAATTGTTCTGACAAGTGCAGCCCACACTTTACGAAGGGATTCATATCTCTCTCTATATATATTTCTCTCTCTCTCTCTCTCTCTCTCCATATATATATATATATATATATATATATATATATATATATATATATATATATATATATATATATATATATTTGTCAGTAGAAAGTGTCATGATGCTATTTCTAACCTTATGTCCCTGGTAGGGGGACCTGGAAAGAAATGTGTAAACGCCAGAAATCAAAGGATATAAAATAATAATAATAATAATAATAATAATAATAATAATAATAATAATAATAATAATAAACTTTGATTCTACAATATAAATGGCTCATGGCTTTTGATTATAATTGACTTGTGTGAATATTTCAGTCCGCCATATTGATTGTATTTTGATGGTCATACTCAAATGGTTATGTCTTCTTAGCCACTGGTGCACAGTTATTCTTTGGAATAATGTGGTAACATTTGACTTAAATCGGCTGATCTTAACAGAATGGGTCTAATAAAATGTGTACAACGTCGGTGTTAAACAAAAATATTTTTGATACATCCTAATAGCTACATTATCGTCATCATCGCATGTAAGCTCTTAAAACTCCCCTAGGGAATACAGGACTACAACATTTCCACACTAAGCCTAACTGCTATAATTTTATTTTCATTTAGGTTTATACAGAGTGGAATGTTTGGCCCCACACCAAACTGATTTTGAATTCAAAGTTTTTATTCTAGAGTTGTTGCCAAGCAAGGCAAGAAAGGCTTGTCTATCCTAGTTTTAGACGAATTGAGAAGGGTATCTGTGTAAGAACGAATCTCGCCTGTTTTGTTTTTTTTTTGTTTTCTTTTGTTTTTTTTTATCCAGCACCCAACAATTTCCACCAAACAACGCGCACATCCGTTCAATATCAAGAGAATGAAAATTATTGTTTACTTTTACTTTTTTGTTTTTCTTCTATTCTTTTTAATTGCGATCATTTTTGTTCTTCTCCTTCTCGTCCACCTTAATTGAAAAAAATATTCTCCTTTTCTTTTTCATAAGGGAAATTATCGCTTTTTCATTTTCCCAGAAAATATTGACTTTTCTTAACTGAAAACATCTTCTCTCCTTAATAAAATCATCGTTTTTTTTCTTAAACTTCTCTTTCTTGATAATTAAAATTATTGCCATATCTTGTGAACAGTAAACATTGTCTTTTTCTACTTTTTTACTTATTCTTTATGTCAGAAAAATTCATTTCATTTTCTTCATTAAAAACAGCGTCTTTCTTCTCATTCATCATATTTAAATTTCTTAAATGAAAACAGCGTTGTTGCTTCTCATTCTTGATATTTGAAAACATCATCTCTTTTTTCTTAATAGAAAATATAAACTTCTCTGCCTAGACTATTTGCTACTTCTTCTTCTGCATAATTGAAAACACTGTCTTATCTTCTTCTTTTGCATAATTGAAAACACTGTCTTATCTTCTTCTTCTCCATAACTGAAAACACTGTCTTATCTTCTTCTTCTTCTTCTTCTTCTTCTTCTTCTTCTTCTGCATAATTGAAAACACTGTCGTATCTTCTTCTTCTGCATAATTGAAAACACTGTCTTATCTTCTTCTTCTTCTGCATAATTGAAAACACTGTCTTATCTTCTTCTTCTGCATAATTGAAAACATCGTCTTTTCTTCTTCTTCTTCATAATTGAAAACATTGTCTTTTATTCTTAATTAAAAACATTGTCTCTCCTTCTTAACTGGAAACATCGTTTTTTTCTTCCTCATAATTGAAAATGTCGTCTTTGCTACTTATTCTTCTTCTGCATAATTGAAAAAAAATATCTTATCTTCTTCTTATGATTTAAAACATCGTCTCTTCTTCTTCATAATTGAAAACATTGCCTTTTATTCTTAATTAAAAATATTGTCTCTCCTTCTTAACTGGAAACATCGTTTTTCTTTTTCTTCTTCTTCATAATTGAAAACATCGTCTTTTCTTCTTCTTCTTCATAATTGAAAACAGTGTCTATAATTCTTAATTAAAAACATTGTCTCTGCTTCTTAACTGGAAACATCGTTTTTTTCTTCTTCTTCTTCATAAGTGAAAACATCGTCTTTTCTTCTTCTTTTTCATAAGTGCAAACATCGTCTTTTCTTCTTCTTCTTCTTCTTCATAATTGAAAACAGTGTCTCTTTTTCTTAATTAAAAACATTGTCTCTCCTTTTTAACTGGAAACATCCTTTTTTTATTCTTCATCATCGTAATTTAAATCAACGTTTTTTCTTCTTTTTCTTCTTCTTGTATACACATACACAATCAGGTATATATATATATATATATATATATATATATATATATATATTCTCCTTCTTGGTCATCACATGACTACTGTCATGCAAAGACACCAAGACGAAGGAAACTTCATGAAATAAATGGAAAAATGCAAGAAAATTAAAGTTCGTTAAACTCCTTTGCTTTTCTTTTTTATTTAAACTTTGTTTATTAATTTTTAATTAAAACTACTTCGCTTACAACAAATGCGCTTTCTATAAATGGCTCAGTCCATTTTGCCCGTGAATGATGCAAATAGATGTGCGCCGATACAACCCGCGTTTAAAACCGGCAACATAATTAGAGGACGTATTCATCTTGAACAGGTCGGCTAATGTCAAATGTCGAGCGCAGTCCACTTTCAGGAATATGCATCATCCTTTATGGAGAAATAACGAGATATTTCCCTTTTCTTAGCCGATATCGCGTTTTCAGCATCATCAATTTCGTGACATGAATGCCGCACGGCTTAGAGACGAAACGTCAAGAATTAATGATAGACAATACACATATAGACATAAGTAAGTATGCAAAAATAGTATGTCAGATTTTATTATGCAAGTCAAAGGTTTCTCAATAAAGCTGGTATATTTTGCATTATTTACATTCGGATATAATGCGCTTATTTTCGTTAGTAATATCACTAAGTTTTGCTCGATATTTCCTTTGGTTTTCTTCTGTTATCATTCAGGGAATTTCGAAATGAACCAGAAAGTTGCCCGAATAGAGATATAACTGACGAAGGCAAGAAAGCACACTGGTCGAAACGTTGCGATAAGAACAGCAAAGATCAGGATATGAGTATGAATATAAACAAAGTAAATAATAATAATTATTATTATTTACACTGTTTATTTTCGGACTGATACCCTAAACTTTGCGGTCATTATCACAACGTCACCCCAGATACCCGGAAAGAACTTTGGTAAAATCCAAGCAATTTTATTTTGAAAACATGGACTGAATTCGAGATAAATGAAATGTCTAGAGAGAGAAGGAAAACTTGAACCTTCTGAATAAACCCAAAATGATTTGGTAGCACCTCTCATATATATATATATATATATATATATATATATATATATATATATATATACATATCTGTGTGTGTGTGTGTGTGTGTGTGTGTGTGTGTGTGTGGCGTTTCATAACATTCGTAAAAACAATACACGTAAAAAAAATTCTCTCTGCCGAAATGCCGATGGCTTAGAGGTAGAAACTCTTATGGATACCAAATCGGTCAGGTTTCCTTCCTGGCTTGGAGCATTGAGTTGTCTAGTCGCACTGATGGCTGTGATACAGCTAAAGAGGTTTTTATGCGAATCACACTAGATTGATAGAAAGTAATTTATAACGTACTGGGCATGACGAGAAAATACATCCGGCAGCAAGATATCTCTGATCAGGAGAATTATTGAGCGTGAAAGCACAATTAATTGCTGTTGATCCCAGTCCACCCTGATCGTTGTGGTAACACTTGTTAGGGTCCCAGCTATAGGAAAATTCTTAACCCCACAAACTGGGGTCAAAATACTATGAAAGAATAAAAATAGATTTTTATTGTTAAAAATACCAGTAATAGATTTTTGAAAAAAATATTACCAACAATGCGTTTTTGAATAAAAATAATATTACAAGCAATATAACTTGACTCTCAACAACAAACCTCTTTACAAAAATACATCAATGAAACTTGATCTACAAAGGGATTTCTTACAAACAATGCATATTCATACGAACGTAACCTAAAAATAATGTCGGCATTAAATAACCCATTGAGGTTGATATACAGTTAAACAAAATAAACCAAAACAAACCTATTTTATATTTAAGTGGATATTCACTTTGAAAAAACCTCAAGAGAGAACAAGAGAATTCATCCTCTCGTCCGCTATTGATATACCGTAAAACAAAATAAACCAAAACAAACCTATTTTATATTTAAGTGGATATTCACTTTAAAAATTCCCCAAGAGAACGCGCGCGAATTCCTCTTCTCGTCGGCTATTCTTTAAAGAACTCGACAACGTGGAAAAGACCTTGGTAATTTCCGTTTCCGAATTGTTTCATAGATAATCGAGATAGACTATTTCTTTCTAAATTATTTAAGACTAACACTGAACATACAGGGGAAAACAATAACATTAAAATTTTCCATAAAAATCAAATAAAGGTTAAGTTAAATTTTTTGCCTTAGAAACATTATAGAGAAATATACAACGAAAAAAATACACCAGAAATTTAAATGAATTATCTATTTGAAAAAGATTCAAACAGCTAACCTCATCGTCAACAATAACTGCCATGCAAGATCCAAGTTATAGAGGACCAATAGTATTTATGAATTTGCATATCCGTTAAGGAACTGTGTTCTTAAACCAAACTGAAGAAATAATTATATTGGACATACAACTACATCCCTATCAAGAGGACTTACGTTTCATCTTGCGTAATTAAGTTCCATTTAAACACAGACGGAAACCTACCAAAATCCGTCCGCAACGTACTCATGGAAAATATAACTATAATAAATCATTCGCATGTAAAAAGGCTAAAAATAATGGAAACATTGATAAGAGAAAAAAAAAAGAAAAAAGCCAAAACAAAATAATATCAACTATGTACACGAGCACAACGTGATGACTAGATTTCGAAAAAAAATTTTTATCACTATAGAAACTCCTATATAAAAATCTGAAATATTCAGTTAAAAACATCCTTGATAACGGCTAACAGAATAGCTGAAAGCGCTCTGATATATAGTCTATTTGGACAGTTTTTACACATTTTATATTGAAGAATAAAAACACTTATACGCACACAAGAAAAATTGAATAAAATGCTTAATCGCAACACGGTGTCAGACGTCTTTCATGAAACTTGTATAAAAAATGGAGTACTGTCTAAATACACACACGCACACACACACGCACACACGTACACACACACACACACACACACACACACACACACACACATATATATATATATATATATATATATATATATATATATATATATATATATATACCCAAGTATAGGATTGGTGTATATGGAATGAATTCCAATAACCAACAATTACTATTCTTAAAAGAGTGCTCAATACAGAGTAGAGCAGATATAATTGATAAGACACCGGGTGTTGTAACAAAATGGCTATTTTTGTAGTGATTTTATAACATATTTATGTTATAATTTTTAAATAAATAATTATATATATATATATATATATATATATCCTTCACAAACATTTTAAAATTTGTACAATAGATAGTTTTTAAATGTTAGGGCTTGATATTAATTGTTTTTACATTATCTAGCAACTAATCATGCCCAGAAATGTTGTACATCATACCTAGTTACCTCCCTTTAAACGATGACTATCAACCAGCCATGACACAACGTTCATAACTTCACTTATAATAATGGTAAGTTTCGAATGACCACAGCATTTTTTTGTCCTTCACAACCATGAACACTAAATACTTACTCTATATTTAACAATACCCTGATGATGATATTATGCTATGTCGAAAGTACTCGGAATAAATAAAATATGAGCCAACACGGTGTTTTCCTCTCGGCTTTTAATAACTGCACCAAAAAGCTTATTCGCGAATATGAAAGGATCTTATCGAAAATAAGTAGGCATATTTAACGAGATCTGTTTGAATATATATATATATATATATATATATATATATATATATATATATATATATATATATATTAAAGACATTTTTATGTTTAACGTTCTTTTTATAGATACAAGTATTTAAGTAAATGCTCTGTTTATTATAAACAGTATTAAATAACATTTACCGGCCTGAATGTCCGAGAAATTTTCATAGAAAATATTCGTCCTTTGACAGGATTCGAACCTGCATCCTATACGGAACCGTCATTTAACCTGACTCATGGCGTATCAAATGTAAACAAATGACGTCATACATTTGTTACGCCATGAGCAGTTAGGAATGTACGAAATACATGGAAGATTGAAGTTTATAAGCAGTAAATTTGAACTTGCCAACCAAACGATCCTTTGTGGTCGAATCGGTTAGGCACCACGGGCTAAATGGAGGTTCCGTATAGGATGCAGGTTCGAATCCTGTCAAAGGACGAATATTTTCTATGAAAATTTCTCGAGCATTCAGGCCGGTAAATTTTATTTAATACTGTTTATTACAAACAGAGCATTTACTTAAATACTTGTATCTATAAAAAGAACGTTAAACATAAAAATGTCTTTAATAAATAAATTGTCGGACTTTGTCCATTTCTTAATGTATATATATATATATGTGTGTGTGTTTCTGTTTTATTAAAACTTCATCAGAGATTGTAGATATAGAAAGAAGAAAGAAATTCAGCTATTTTTACTTTTGTGTTGTTTTATTTTCATTGGTTATTCATGTTTCACATGCATTCGACTTGTTAAACAAACGTGAGTATAATTTGTGACGTTCCGAGTTCAAGGAGAGACAACGAAAGTTCGAATGGACGTATCGCTGTTACTGCGCTGTTTTTTTGGATCCATATTATTTTCAACCGGTTTCGTATCCATAAGGTCCGGCTATTTATTCTCTATGACAGCTAAGAAAACGATTCATAATTTTATTTTGTATAAAAAAAAGGCAGTGGTTTCCGGTGGAATTTGAACTCAACACGCTGATTTCAGTTTCCACGCCAGTGACTGCTACGCTCCGCGCGCACACGCAAAAATACGGCTGCGTATATAAATAGAGGCAGCATATATAATTTTAACTTGGCGTCCTCTCAGAATACGCGCGTAGACTGGGACACGGTTATACGTTACACAATACGAATATCGACTCTCAGCTTTGACCTATATATTGAATATGTGTTTAGTTTAATGATTAGATCATTTCAATTTCAGTGACAACACTATTATGATACGTTGCAGAAAAAGTACGAAATGTAAAGCTCTTTGTGTTGCCGACATTAAACTGACACTTAATATTCTTGAAGCAAGAACCAACTGAACATACTCTTATCCTCTTGGGGTAGGCAATTGATTATGCGTGTTTGTAATGAAAGGTCGTCCTGTCATACTTTCCCAAAAAAGGTCAAATAAAATGGTTTGGGGAAGGGAATCTTGGTACGATAATAACTTAAATGCGTGCACATTTAAGAAAAGGAATATCGGATTTATTTTCTCTAAGATTTATTAATTGCAAAGTAAAGTCTCTGCAGGAATGGTAAACGAAATGTCAACTTATTTCTTGCACATGAATGCCTTCCTTTTTGTGCTATCCACCAATATGGTGTTATCAAAAATGGTTTGGTTTGAATTTTTTACGGCACATCACCCTCAATGGGTTATTAAATGCCAATAATATTTTTATTACTGGTAATATTTTACCTTCAAAATGCATTGCTGGTAATGTTTTTATTTATTTATTTATTTATTTATTTTTTCCAAAAATTTATAGCTGGTAATATTTTTTCCTACAAAACTTATTGCTGATAATTTTTTTTCTTCAAAAATATATTGCTTGTAATATTTTGTTTAAAAATAATTGTGCAACATAAAATGTTTATTCATTTTCTATTTATGGAAACTTATGGCCCATCCTGTAGAATATTCTTCGTGGGATGTTATGGTGCCGAGAGACATCCTTTGTTTTCGATCAGAAGCCAAATCACAGAAAGGTCTATTAACTACAAAATGTTATTAACAGAATATTCGATGTAACGTACATCGTTATTAGGGTTATCATAATCAAATCAATAATTTTATTCATACAGTACATACTTTTTTTTATTACTTTATTTACGTCCTGAATGTGATGTTTGCAGAAAAGAGCAAAAAATTAAAAGTCACTTACTTACTGGCCGACCATAATTAAAGCACTTAATCTAATTCATTTTTCACATGATTTTGAGGATGATGATGATGATGATAATCATCATCATCGTCATCGTCATCGTCATCGTCATCATCATCATCGTCTTCATCGTCATCGTCATCATCATCATCATCATCGTCGTGGTCATCGTCATCATCATCATCATCATCATCGTCATCGTCGTCATCGTCATCATCATCGTCATCATCATCGTCATCGTCATCATCATCATCGTCATCGTCGTCATCGTCATCATCATCGTCATCATCATCGTCATCGTTATCATCGTCATCGTCATCATCGTCATCGTCATCGTCGTCATCATCATCATCATCATCGTCGTCGTCATCGTCGTCGTCATCGTCATCATCGTCATCATCATCATCATCGTCATCATCATCATCGTCATCGTCGTCATAATCATCATCATCATCGTCGTCGTTATCGTTATCGTCGTCATCGTCATCGTCATCGTCGTCGTCGTCGTCGTCGTCGTTTCGCCTGCAAATAAGTTTGTTTCTCATCTTTATTTACTGTGATCAGTCCCCTCCAAACCTGTATGTATCACTTTCTGGTGTACGGCCACATCACTGTTCGGCCCACGAAGTTAAGCAACGGGTCAATACCTCGGTGGGTAACTTGCCGGGAATAATAAAAAAAACGGTAAATGAATAGTAAATAAAAATTCATTGTTTTAACCCTAGAACACTAACCATCAATTAAAGTTACACCATTACTAACCATGGGTATATCATACCCGATTTTGAAAATATCAACAAAAAATATTAAATATAAATCTTTATTTGAAATATTTTATATGCAGGCATTTCAAACATTTCTTTTACTTTGAGTTAAAATTAATAGGAACTGAAAAAAATTATTTAGGTAAGAAAATCAGGTACTGAAAATTGTAATTAAAAGTAGGTAGATTTGCGTTGGGTACTATATACCCATGGTTAGTGTTCTAGTGTTAAGCAGGGGACTTAGAAGTATGAGAGCTAAAGCATACATTTGACGGAACCGGAAACCGAATCCTAAACAGGTAACCTCTGCTCATATTCAAAAGACAAATATATTAAAACAGAGAGGGAAGAAGAACAGGGGTAAGTAAAAACAGTTACTCGCCGAAAAGTGGTGATTCGAAAGATATGCCCTCCACCCACAAAAAATAAAAGGCTAATCGTTTATCGCTCCTCACTTTTCAGAGCACAACAGAGGACAAAACCTAATTATATGTGTACAACGATAAAATGGCGGACGAATAATTCCATAGATTCAGCAACGTAAATCAGAGACAGGTTACATTAACTGCCAGCAACCATTCCTTCTGTCTATTAGGTTGGTGCAAAAATAATGTCGTTTTCTCACATAGTAACATATGTGAGAAAACGACATTATTTTTAAATAAAAGGCTGCTTAAACATAACGTTAGTTCTTTTGCGGTTTTAATATACTTGTATATATTAACCCATTGAGCTGATCGTTCCTGAACAATTTTTACCATTATGCCTGTGCTCCTGAGTTAAAATTTGCAAATAATTGTTATGTAAATTTTCACGGTAGGTATGAAAATATTGACAAATGCTTACCCATCGTTCAACCGGTGACTGGGCATAAAGTCATTTTTCTCTACCACTGTTCAACCGGTAGCTGGCTGGGTACTACGTCATTTTTCTCTACCACCGGTAAAACGGTGGTTAGGGCTCAAAGAGTTAATATAAACAACTGAAGACTTACGGCGACATATGATCACTGAAGTTAAGCAACATCCTGCTTGGTGAGTACGTTTATGGGAAACCACTCTGGAAATACCAGGTGTTGAAAGTTTGGATGTGCGGGTGGTGTAATGGATAATAGCTCGGAATTTTAATCGGAGAGTGGAGTTCTAATTCTACATTATATTCTAGGTTATATTGGCGCAAAATACCCTTGGGAAAGTTATGAATTCACCTCTTCTCCCCTCAGCTGTGGGTTAATTAGTAAGAGTTCCATCTCTAGTCTATTATTATCTATCCGTTAATTTTTTTATGGGGAATGATGAAATTTTCTTGATGGTTCTTTTAATGACGATGTTCAATATATGTACATATGTTGTTCTAGATATTCATTCTATTTAATACTGATTTTCTTTTATGGATTGTATGTTTTCTATATTCAGTCTGACATAATCCTTTCGACTTGACTTGAGCCGAGGAACTGATATTCTGCTTAAGACTTTCAAATGTTTATGGATTTGTTCTTCTAGTGGATATTGTTGCCAAAATTATTTGCATAATATTTGCTGTTTGTTTCCTAAACTAGTAAATTGTTCTAACACCAATAGAAATATCAACTTCTTTTATTTTGCTTTCTTGAAGGCAGAATATATCAAGGAACATCCCAGGATTATAATACCTGATTTTCTTTGAAATTAAATGAATATTAAGCAACAAAAACTTGTGACGGAAACGGAAATTTTAATCACGAAGGTGCAAACAAAGCTTGGAAAATTGCAAAATCGTAATAACGGCATGGTCCCAAATTTCAAGAGTTGTTCCAGAATATGCTCAGATGCATGCCAAGAACTAAAGAGGCTCTAAAGGAAAATGTGGGTCTATCTCGGTAGAGAATAGTATATAGATACATTCCCCTACAAATGTATTGGAACGGGAAGGCCATTTCATTTGTTTTTTGTTATTCACTAAAGATACACGGGTTTAAAATCAAAAGATGAATATGAGACAAGATTGCCAGAAATTCAGCTTCGCTAGTGTTTTCTTTCAGATTTGTCAGGGCATGCCACTTTTTGTTTGAACTCACTCATTATCCATTGTGGGTCTATCTCGGTAGAGAATATTATATGGATAGAATCCCCTCCAAATATATTGGAACGGGATGGCCAATTTATTTGTTTTTTGTTATTCACTGAAGACATGTGGGCTTAAGATCAAAAGATGAATATGAGACAAGATTGCCAGAAATTCAGCTTCGCTAGTTTTTTCTTTCAGATGTGTCAGGACATGCTACTTATTCTTGGAACCCACCCATTATTCAAGCGAGCAAAACTATTGGAATACGTGACTCACATTTGTTTTGCTGTCTTTTAGATTGATTGTTTAAATATTAAATAGCTCTGAAGGACTACTCTTGGTTTTCGTTTTGGGTTCCCCTGTAAAACTGCATTTCATGTTAAAAAGACATCAAGAAGACGAGAGATCTGTATTTGGGAGCCATTTTCAGAAAATAAAGAAAATCGACTAAAGTCATTGAACAAACAACAGACATAGCCGGCACAAGGATTTTGAATGTTCTGAGAAAGAAACTACAGGTGTACTGAACAAGAGATTAAGGACAGGTCCCTCCAGGAAAACAATAACAGTTGATGACAAAAACATTGTGAGAGCTGTGAGGGAAAACCATAAAACAGTCAGTGACATTACCAATAACCTCCACAGTATAGTGGTGAATGTTTCACAATCCACCGTTCGAAGAAAACATTGAGAACAGAAATATGGAGACCATACCACAAGATGCAAATTAACCATCAGCAGGAGAGTCCGAAGGAAAGATTGGAATTTGCAAAGAAGTGCAAAGATGAGCGACAAAAGTTTTATTACCATTATTCGGACTATTGTCCTCATCTTTGTCGCCATATTTATTACAACGTTTCCGTCGTTGTACGCTACGACCTTCTTCAGGTGGTTGGAATGTCGAACTGAACCCTTTATTTCGCTCACTTTTGGAAGAAAGATTTATGGAATGATGAGACCAAGATATATCTCTACCAAAGTGATGGAAAAACTAGGGGAGAAATAAAGGATCTGCTTATGTTCCAAAGGATACAACCTCATCTAGGAAACATAGTGGAAGCGGTGTCTTGGCTTAGCCTTGAATGTCAGGCTCCTGAACAGACTCATTCATATTTATAGATGATGTAATTCATGATGGTAGCAGCAGATTGAATTCAGAATTCTACAGAAACATATTGTCTGCTAATTTTCAGAAAAATGTATCCAAACTAATTCGGAGGAAGTTTATCATGCAGGCGGTCAATGAGCCAAAACATACTGCCAACGCAACAAGGAACTTCATCAGGGAAAAAGTGGACCGTCTTAGATTACTGGACCCAATAAAACATGCATTTCATCCTCTGAAGAGGACATTGAAGAAAGACCTCCCCCAACATCGAAACAAACAAGAAGTGATGCGATAAAATCTAGAAAAGTATCACAAATGACGAATGCAACAGTTTGGTTATGTCAGTGGGTCTCAGGCTTGATGCAATCATTGCAAGTAAGATTTATGCAAATAAATATTAAATGTCATTTACTTGAAAGCTATGTGTTCTTTTACTTTCGCTCATTTAAATATGGGGTCATCTGATGCAAAAGCTGGTATGTCCTAAGCTATTTCCGAGGCTCAACTTCACGAAAGCGTCTTTTTACGCCTTCTCGGTCTCATGTTTTCCACTGACCTCAGGTGGAAAAACTACAATGAATCAATAGCTTCATCTACGGCAGGGAAATTTGGTTCTATAAGTCGCGCAAGAAGGTTTTTTTCTCGTCTTAGTCCATCCTTCAAATCTACAAATGTATCCTTCGTCCTTGCATTGAATACTTTTGCTATATATAGTCTAGTGCCTCCGCTATTTATCTCGAAGTCCTCGACAAAATCCACAGACGGATATGCAATGTGATAGGTCTTGACCTGTCACCTCGACTCAAGTCACTTTCTCACAGCCGTGATATGGCTTCTCTCTGTCTTTTCTACAAATACTTTCATGGCAACTGCTCTGACCAGCTATTTTCACTGCATGATTTTAAGCGAGGTATTAGGTTGGCATCTCGGACCAACCCTTTCACTGTCGAAAAAGTTAAATGTAACCGCCTCATCTACTCCAACAGCTTTTTCTCTCGCACTTCCCGACAGCTGAACTCCCTTCCTCTTAATTGCTTCTCTGATAGCTTAATCTCCAAATATTCAAATGTAACGTCAATCGACATCTTTTTATGCTGCATTGATCCTGATTCCCTTACTTCTCGTTATCCTTTCCTCAAACACCTGACTCTTTCTCTCACTCTCTGTAACCCCTTGCGTGCTAGTGGCAGTCCCGCCTTGCTTGGGGTAAAATGATAAAAAAAAGAAAAGCATATAAAAGCTGAAATTTGAAACTATTGCCTTATGTTCATTTTTTGATCTTAAACTAAAATGTCCTCAGTGAATAAAAGAAACAAAGGAATTGGCCTTGCCATTCCAATACTTTTGCCAGAGAGAAAGAAAGAAAGAAAGAAAGAAAGAAAGAAAGTAAGAGGAATAAAGAAATAGGGAAGAAAAAGAAAAGAAAAGAGAGGATGAGAAATTATAAGGAAAAAGAACTCAATGAAAAAGTTAGAAATAATGAACAGAGAAACGATGTATGAGAAAAAAATAATATTGAATAAACAAAAATGCAAATGAATCAGCAAATTCAACATTCGAGGCAAACTATATTTATTAAAATATCCAGAAAAACAACCAAGCAAAAACTAACTAAAAATAAATCAATAGTGAACTTATGCATGTATAACTATAGCATTGTTATTCCTGCCAGCACACGCATACCCACACTCGAGGGACGAAGATATAGCTGTGTGCACTTTTTATTCTTGAAATTCACGCATGCGCATGAAAAGTGTACTACGATGGGAAATCAACGGTAAAAATGGCCGCATTGCTTTTCACTCTTTGACAGTCTCCATCGGAATGTGCAACTATTTTTGGCTTCAGAGCCTTCATTCGTTGAAAAGCAATTAATCGTCTGGGGAATTTAAAAGGGATTGTAAGATCTGACAGTTAAGGGATACTATTTTGAAAGATGAGGGGAGAGAAAGAGATCAAAGAAAAAATGGAAGATGATGGATAAAGAGTCGAAGAAAGAAGCTACTGATTGTAACGAAGATGTAATATCATAAAAATAATCAGTACCTGCTTTTCTTTAACATGTCATAGATTTCACAAGCAAATTATTGTTGGTAAGCGATGACAAAACGGAAGAAAATACTCTACGTTTCGTTCCAAAAAAAAAAAACTTTGAATAGACGAATCAATGAAGTCAGTCCCACAGCGCAAACCCAAAAAGAGATTAAGGAAATTTATGAACTAAGGCATATCATTTTAATATGTAGGTGAGCAACCAGCGGGAGCTATCCCTTGGCAGAGTTGAAGAGAGAAAATCTATTAAAGATAGTAGTATGTTCAATATGAATCTAGCCGCATTAGGAATGAAAGTTGAAAAGTATTCTTAGAAAAGCGGGACTCCATATCTGACCTACCCGGATTTCAGTCGTAGGAGTGTAATGTTTACGACTGTGCCATGAAATCGATAACTACCTATGCCAATCATCTTAAATCTCATCACAGTACTTTTGCAAATGATTTTGATCGCCTTCGCCGAAGACCAGATGAAAATGTGTGTGTGGAAAATTCTGTAAATCCAGTCAGAGTGTAGTGTGCAAAGACACTTGAAGGTCCATGAGGACTACTTTACACAATTTGATCCAATAAATCCTGCCAAGATTCCTTCCCTCCTTAATATGACGATAAACTACATCCTGCTGCAAGATATCTGACCAGAAGATTTTCAGGGACGTAGAAGCACCTCTTGATCTTGTTCCCAGGACCACTATGACGCGAGTTTAGGGTCCCAGCTGTTTTCAAATAGTTAACCCCCAAAACGAAGTATAACAACCTGATTTTTATAGTAGAATACACGCAATATATTTTTGAAAAAAATATTACCAGCAATACACTTTAAAAAAAAATGATTACTAGCAATATATTTGACTCTCAACAAAAACCCTATTTACAAAAATACGTCAATGAAACCTTATCTACAAACTGATTTCTCACACACATATATATATATATATATATATATATATATATATATATATATATATATATATATATATATTCTATTCATACGAACCTGTCCTAAAAATCTTGTCGATATTAAATGTTGTGGATTCCGTGATGAAATCCGGTCTCAAATGAATGACAAACGTAGGAATGAAATATAGCAAATAAATGTATTGACGTAATAATACAATTGGTAATACGGTTAGTATATCCAGAAATGCGGTTAGTAGCAATAATAATATATATACAGTCTGGGAAATTCAGTATCGAAGTAGGACTTCCTTCTGAGTCTACGCGCTCGTAACTGTGACTCCTACAAAGCGGTTACCTCACACTCTCTCACTCTCTCACTTCCGGGTATTCACCGGCAGCAGTACAAGTACACACTGGGCGAGTCCACTTGTATAAAAAGGGGCGGACCCTTAACATTAAATAACGTATTAAGGTTCATATGCCGTAAAGCAAAGTAAATCAAACCAAGGTGCCCTCCTTTGTACGTTACACACACTACAAGCCGCGTAAGTCTTCTGTTGGGCTTCAAAGCATCCTGGGTGGCTGTGCTATTTTACGAGTTGGAAACTCATTTAACGATGTACAATATGACGGCAATCGTCTGTAAAGATGAAGAAATCGCCATCGTCATCATGATTAACATCTCTTTATATATATTTATATTTTCTCTTACACACAAGCAATACTGACCAGGCATCTCATTTCCAGTCACATTCCCACGGAAGTGACGTCGCTTTTCTCTGTTCTAGAAATATTTTCATCGCAGCTGCTCGGATGAGCTTTTTTCTTTTTCCCTGGTGCACAGACGACATGAATTTAAGCGTTTTACTAGATTAACAACTAGGGGTCGTCGTTTTATTGCAGAGCTAGATAGATGCGACTACTCTACTACTTCTACTCTAGCAGTTGTTTTCCCTTACCCCCACCACCTGTGTAAATCCCTTCTGATTTCTTCCAACCCTGATAACTACAATCTCCAGAAATTGAAATTTTATGCTAAGAACCATCTTCTGTCTTCGTGAACTCTGTTCATTTTTTGTCCTTTAACCAATCCTCCCCATCCTCAGTCACTATATATATATATATATATATATATATATATATATAGGTTTGTTAGGGTAGGGTAGGTTTGTTTGGCTTACTAGGTTTATATATATATATATATATATCGGGTTTCGATCCTAGCTAGAGGCAACCGGATGTCTAGCCGCACTGATGAGCTGTGATACAGCGAAACAGTCTGTCTGACATTATATTAGCTCTTGAATTAATTCCAGTTGATCACTCTCGGGCTGAGGTATGGGTTTGTAAACAGTGACTATTATAGCTATATAGCGAGACTCTTCGCAAGCCGAATTGAGTCACTGTCGGTCACTGGGCGTGTTTCCTAAAATAAATACGCCAAAAATCCACCTTCATCCCAAACGTGCGCCGACAGCTTTGTGGTAGAATATCCGCCTGATACCAATTCAGTCGGGTTTCGATCCTAGCTAGAGGCAACCGGATATCTAGCCGCACTGATGTGCTGTGATACAGCGAAACAGTCTGTCTGTGGATGACATTATATATATATATATATATATATATATATATATGAACCTAGTGAGCCAAACAAACCTACCCAGGTTTCACCTAAGCGGAACCTAGTGAGCCAAACAAACCTACCCAGGTTTCACCTAAGCGGAAGACAGGGAAAGCCAGCTACCGAGGTTTCACAAACAAACCTACCCAGGTTTCACCTAAGCGGAGCGTCAGGGAAAGCCAGCTACCGAGGTTTCACCTAAGGGGATCGTCAGGGAAAGCCAGCTTTCAATGACGATCCCCTTAGGTGAAACCTCGGTAGGTTTGTCTGGCTCACTAGGTTTATCTACGTCTGTTCTACGGTTGTATTGATCTCTTTCGTTAGTTGTTTACTCGTGTCGGCGTTTTTTCTTTGGGCTTTGAACCTGTATCCGTGCGATTTTTTTCGACAGACTTTCATGTTTCTAGCTCTTTCTTTTTTTAAAACATTTTTTCCCCTCGGGATTGATTTGATTATTGGCAAATCAAAAATTCGCGGGTTTTTCGAACCGAGTATAGTTATATATATATATATATATATATATATATATATATATATATATATATATAGAGAGAGAGAGAGAGAGAGAGAGAGAGAGAAAGAGAGAAAGAGAAAAAAAAAGCACACGGTAGAGTAATGGATATTGGCTTGGATTGGGGAATCAGAGAGCCGAGTTAGAATTCCAGTCGAATCCATTACATTCTCTAACGTGCTAATACCCTTGGCAAAGGTGGGAATCCTCTTCTTCTCACTCCAGCTATTGTTAAATAGCAAAACAGACCGGATTCTATAGCCTTGGAGGGCAACTTGTCTAGGAGAAGGACAACTGTGAATTCAAAACCTGCGGAGGTTCGTTTGGGGACCCTGTGGCACTTAGTGCACCAGGTCTCTGTATTCGGCCCTTCAAAAAGTGTGGATGGTCTTGCACGAAACCTTCACCACTATAATCAAACTTCATGTGCTGTTGTCGGGCTGTCGGTTTCCTGGGAACTGATCTGCTTGACCCTCATACGTCGAATTGGACGGGAGAGTCGACTATATATATATATATATATATATATATATATATATATAAACTCTAAATTAAAATTAATGATTTGTTCTATTCTCAAGCGATACTGAATAACTTTCAAAAAATGAATTAGATTTTTTAACCTAAATATTAGGTTGGTGCAAAATAATGACGTAATAATGTCGTTTTTTGACGTTAAAAATACGTCAAAAAACGACATTATTACGTCATTATTTTTTCCACCGACCAAATAGTATTATATAGTTTAAGTTGAGGGGAAAAAGGATTACAAAAGTTTAAGAGGGTGTTGGCTTTTTGGGCGAATCAGAATTTAAGATGGCAAAGTGTAAATATAAGTCAAGGGTTAGGTGTGGGGTTATAATTTCTGCCTGTCGATACTGGCTTACTTATATGAGAACGTGTTATTCTTTCTGTTTTTTTAGGGGCATAAATAAGATACACTAAAATACATTGGCATTTTTATTTATCATATATATATATATGTGTATATATATATATATATATATATATATATATATATATATATATATATATATATATACAGTGTAACTCGGATATAAGAGAGTTGTCGGGACCGGAGATCAAGTATCTTATATCCGGGTTTCTCTTATATCCAGGTTTGGTCTATTTTATATACATTAACACAGGCTCTAATTTGGGACCAGAGAAAATCTCTCTTATATCCGTTTTCTCTTATATCCGGGTCTCTTATATCCGGGTTACACTGTGTATATATATATATATATATATATACATATATATATATATATATATATATATATATATATATAGGTATATATATAAGTATATATATAAATATATATATATACCTTCGTTTCAACCTTACAGTATACACAGGCGATTTTTATCAAATGACCTCTTAACGCTTTATTTTCCTTTTTTTTTTAAATTAATGAACGCTGTAATATTTTTTTTTTAAAATAATAAACAAGCGATCGGGTTTGGATGTAACAGAAACTGAGAAGAAGAAGAAGAAGAAGAAGAAGAAGAAGAAGAAGAAGAAGAAGTAGTAGTAGTAGTAGTAGAAGAAGAAGAAGAAGAAGAAGAAGAAGAAGAAGAAGAAGAAGAAGAAGAAGAAGAAGAAGAACATTATTTTTTTATCTATATGATTCTTAAGAGTAATTTTCTAATATGTAAGCAAAGACTCAAGACTTCTGGTTCAAATGTTTCTGTGGATCCGGAAATGTAATAATTGGTGTGTGTGTGTGTTTCTGTGTGTGTGTGTAAGAGGTTTCAGAATATATCTGTATAAAAGCCGAATTGAATAATATATATATTTTATATATGTGTGTGTGTATGTGTGTAAAAAGGTTTCAGAATATATCTGTATAAAAGCCGAATTGCATAATATATATATATATATATATATATATATATATATATATATATATAAGTTTGAACTGGACCTTGCATTTGATCTATACATTGTATTGTTATTTATTCAGACCTGCCCAGTTATTGCTCTTCTTCTTTCTATTAAATACAAGTACACACTGCCCTATGCATGGATTGAACCCACAATTAATATATCGCTAAATTCAGGAACCAACGCTTTAAACCCGGTTATAGTCTCGTTGGACAAATCTCTGTGGAGAACATGGAGCCTTAAATCTAACTTGTCTGCTGCTGTTTAACAGTACTCACCGAAGCTACTCTTTTATTATAGCTGCTGCTGTTGAAGATTTGCTGTCAGTTCTCTTTTTTTCTTTATTAGCTGTTCGCATGTCGTATTTATTTCTATGCTAGGCTTACTAAAGGGGTCTGCATAAATATAATTCTTATTAACTCCTAAGCTACTCAAATGTAAACAAAAATACTCTATATTGCTATGTTTTTTTTATTTTATTTTTTTATTTTTTTTACTTCCTGGTAAGGTTTTCAGCATGGCCTAAATAATAGTGATAATTTGATCAAATTAATGATGAAACGCATATAAAACCTTATATAACTTTATTCATAAGACATTATAGAATTCTAATGCTCCACAAAAAACGAAAATCAATACCGTTAATTGTACTAATTAATTAAGCAATTATTTCTTCCGATAAAACTTCAACATCACCATCGCTACTCAATATATCAATGTCTACTTCAGAAGAAATTCCATTACAAAAAAACAAACATTTTCATTGCTTGAATTATCTGTTGTTATTAGACACGTCGCCATGTTGAATTTTTGTTTTCACTAGAAACTGGGAAAAAATCTTATCGGAATGAATATTTGATAAAAGATAAAAATAACCCGGGTTATGGCGCGAGAAATTGTAAATTTGTAACAAAATTACCATAATCATCAACAAATCAAATTCTATATCTTTTGTTGCAGGTGTGTTTCAAGGACATGATAGTGGAAGGCAGTATTTTATCATCCGACCGCAATTGTCACTGTCCGATATACAAGAATTAATGAGCCAAGTCGGGTCTGTGAGGTGGATGAGGTAAATTCACTCGAAACATATCGAAGGAGCTACCACTTTTGCCTGACTGGCTCTGCGGGATTGCGCTGGCTTAGAAGAAGAAAACGCTTCTTTCGACGTAGGGTTACTTCAGTGTTTCACAATACATGGCTCTCCACAATTTCCCTATCGTTTGCAGCTTTAGTAAAATTTGTATTTTCGATATCTCTTCTGCCAAGCATTTACTAAAGCTTGTTAGGTAGCTTATGCACTACTTTTCTCTGTCCCTCTTGCCATTAATATGTCCTGTGTGTATCACATTTTCTAAACCCTCTTTTCTCATTATGTTTCCTAGAAATCTCAACTGTTTCTTTCTGATATTAAGTATGAATTTCCACTTTCGATTTTTTTCTAAAATTTTCCTTATTGTTTAGTCCGTTGTATTCTCAGTAGTAGTATAGCTGGCCACTCGTATTCGAGAATACCTGTCTACTAGGGCGGCTACCTAATCCCTATTGCAGACGCTTGCTCAGGCGCATTTGTGTTAATTCAACACATTTGAACAAGGTCAGCACGCTGAAGCCCTCGACCACGATGACTTTGTGCTAGGACAGCGATCGACGGCCCCCAAGTCTACACAATTTCACTCACAAGGTGTGGGTCAACTGTGGTATGATTTTCAGGCACTTCCCAAAAGAATCGCCCTCTTCAGTCTGATAACACCAAGAAGTCGCCTTACCGACAAATCTACCATGGTGAGATTCGAACGAGGGTCTAATGGTAAGAATGCGGACGTTCTAACCACTCGGCCACCTATAACTATTGGTATTCTCAGTATCTTTCCGTAGAACAACATTCATTTTTCCTCAAGTCTTTTTCATCTGTGAGGAGATTGTCCAGCAATAACTGCTATAGAGGAGGACCGACATTACATAACTGTTAAATATTGCTAACTTTTATTCTTAAGAAATTGTTTCTTATTATTTTATTGTTTCTTTATTACTTAGCTTTGAAAAAGCATAATTGGCTATCCGAATGCAATTTCGCATTTTGATATTGTATGTTCTGTCCTGCACCAAAACAATTCCTAGATATTTAAATTTTTGTTTTTGTTTTATTTTACTGTCCCCAATTTCTAATTTTCATGTTGAGCTGTTTCTTTTGCTAACAACCATACATTTTCTCTTCTTATAATTGATGGTTAGTCCTTTCTTCTTGCTTTCCTTTACTACATTCTACAGAAATGCCTGTATTTTTCTTTCTGCATATTCTATCAACACTGTGTCATCGGCATGTTATGTTGTTAAGAATATCTCCGCCAATAATGCGCATTCGGATGTTGGTGTCGTATTTTCCGTCTTCAGTTAAAAGATTTCCTAGATATAAAAATTGTTCTACTTGTTAGATTTTGTAATTTGCATATTGGACTCTTCCTTTTCATTTAAAAGACTTCCTAGATATAAAAATCGTTCTACTTGTTAGATTTTGTAATTTGCATATTGGACTCTTCCTTTTCCACGAACAGCATCCCTTTATTGCAACTCAGAACACAAATGCCATCAATTTCTTATTTGACTGCTGAACTTTGAATTTTCGGAGGGCCGGTGACAATGGTAGCTTCCAGGTCAGGCAATCAACCTTTGCTCGTAGATCACAGCAATTCCGTGACATATTCAAAATATGAGGGATTAGAACAACCCACAGCCCTTATTCGTTTCAGGAGATCAAAAAGAAAGAAAGAATAACAGACAAGTTTTAGTTTTGACCTCAGAGAGCATCAAACATTGACAAGATATTTTAGAAAATAGTTGCAAAGAAGCTAAAAAGCGTGAAGTATATGATCTTTAGCGAAAAATCAATATTATTTAGCAAGTGCACCAATATAACTTAAGATAAACATTTCCAGAACAATTTGTCCTCAGTATAACGATAAAATATTTCCAGCAGCACGGACTCTAAACAGGAGATTCGTGCTTTTCGGAAAGCCTCGAACCACCTCCTAACGTCTGTTGTTCCCAGGTCCACTTTGACCCTGGATGGTAGATCCTGTTAGGGTCCCAGCTACAGGCATATAGGAAACACCCAAACAAAAATCAACACGTCGTTTTTATAGTAAAATGACGAACAACAATATTATATTGCAAAATGACAATTAATTCAAAGCTAAAAAAATGCATAAAACAACAATACATTTTTTTCAGTGAAATTACAATCTATGCATTTTTTAAAATAATAGCACCAATCCATTTTAAGTATCTGTCTATATTTCTGAGATGAGGATATTATGTACACTATTTACATTATTCGGACGATTGTTCTCACCATTGTCGCCATATTTATTACAAAGTTTCGGCCGTTTTACGCTCCGGCCTTCTTCAGGTGGTTGGAATATCAAACTGATCCGTTTATTTCGCTTACTGGGGTAGACTGTTCTAGTTCCACGTGCTTTTAATGGATGCCAGTTATCAGTTATCTCCTATTAATTCCCCTCTCCAAGTCCCCAAGCCATAACCGGGTATTGAACTCACACTCTTTGGGTCCTGTCAGTGGATCTAACCAACGTCTTTATCCACTGTGCCATGTGTCCTTGACAGTGAGCGAAATAAAGTTCGACATTCCAACCAAATGAAGAAGGCCGGAGCGTACAACGGCCGAAACGTTGTAATAAATATGGCGAGAAAGATGAGAACAATAGTCTGGATAATGTAAATTGAGTACATTTTTACTATATATGTAAATACATCTTCATCCTGAAAGTATAAAATTATGTAGAAAATATTTAGATTTCGGCACTAAATAATCAAAAGAGGTGCCGCTAAAGAAAACCACCAGAACATAAACTATAATCTAGAATTGGAATCAATTGAGGTCTATCATAAAAAAATAAGAAAATATTCCACCTTTCAAAGACCTTCATGTATGAATCCCTATTAACAAATGAAGTATCGTGCATAAAGAAAGTTAACATAGAGTAGGCTGTTGTAAGTGGTATTTTTTTACGATCACAATTGGTAAAAACCCATGACATTAACCTAACAACTTGAATCATATTCTTAAAGAGCCTCGGTTTGATAAATATTCTCTCACTTATGGGTAAGATTCAGAAATATTTAAACTATCAGCCGTATACAACGGTTTTCTCAGATCAGTAATAAAAAATATTTTCAAGCGCATTGAGATATATAATTCTTAAAGGAGACTTTCATCAAATCTCATAGACTTTTTTTACAGTAAGGTTCCCCCTTGTACAAAGCCCAGGGGTCACTCGAAATAGAGGGTTACGTTAAGGTTATTTTATATGGATAGAATGGGAAAATAACAGTTAACTTTAGACTTGAACAGTTTAACATTGCAGTGACCAGGGAAACAGTGGTTGTGTGTTTGAGTGGAACTTACTTTTCATCGATCGAATAGGGAGTGAATGTGGGTGGATTGCTAATATGTACGTGGCATATGGGGCCCTTGCCGTGAAGGCCAGACGTTGTGGAACCAGGATATGCAGTTTGTTGCTATCGTATCAAAAACAAAGTACTTTCCCAAGATAGAAGAAATAACGGGACTAAAATGCTTCAACCGTAGCAACACAAATGAACTAACTAGAAGGGAAAATAGTTAAACTAAAAATTAGAAAGGAAACTAATACTAAAAAGAGCGATAACAGTTAGTGGACTTGAGAAACCTATTTTATTGGCAAATTGTTTTAAGACAAATATTTTAGAAATTTCAACCGACAGTAACGCTAAATATTTGGCCAATGAAATCTAAATGTTTTGTTTTTATGTGTATAAAAGGTTACTCTCATTATTAAAATATATATCATTGATCCTTATAAGAGTATGCAGGAAAATTTCTCGACTATTCCAAGAGGTCTGTAAATCAGATAATAAAACCAGATAATTCTTTTTAAATGTAATATTAATCGTTATCTTCGATCTTCTTAATTCCAGCTCTTTTATTGTTATTTCACTTTAATATTGATTTTCTTTTTCTAATATTTTCTCATACTCAGTAACCTCTTGTTTCTTAGTGGCTTTATTGCCTTGCTTGTGGCGAAATGATTAAAAAATAAAATAAAAATAAATATAATCGTTTTGATGTTTAAAGAAATTGATTAAATTTTAGTACGCAAGTCCGTTTGAGAATTTTTTTTTTTTTTTTAGCGCTGCATTATACTAAGTGGAAAAAAAATCAACATTTATTTACAAAAATTTCCTGAATTGAAAATAACAATGTCCTGAAATTGAGGAACAATAAAACACCCTGATGAAACATCAATAGGTAATTGTTGTGTCGGAAACCTACCACCCCTCTTGAAGATGAACTTGTCTGCGTCTGCGAACAAAGACTTTAAAGAGTGGCATGTCAGTTGACATGAGGGAGTCAGAAAGACAGACTCTCGGCGACTGTCAAACTCTCTGCATTAGCAGAGGGGAACCCGGACGAGGCTTTGCCAAAGGGCAAGGTTTCGTCCGGGGAGATTGACAGTGCCTGAACCCGTCTAGGGCGGTTCAGAAAGGCCATATTTTTGGCCAAGCCTACGGGCTCGGGGATACCCACATTAAAACGGCTTTGTGCCACATTCGATCCTCGTGGGTGGATTGATAAATACGAGACCGAGAGACAGAAAAGTTCTTAGCTGAGCTAGTTATTGACTACTCAGGCGATTTCTGTACCTTTTTACCAACCTATTAAAACCCCTTTTATTGTTACGTGTTATTTGGCGTTTGTCTCTACTAACCCCAAATCAACATCATAACAGTAATATAGAATCTGGGCCGTACATGAAGAAAGTAGTTCGTAAAACTTTAAAAAAAATATCCAGTCAATAACGGATCAATGTTTCTATTGTTAACATATATACGGCGTTACATAGTAAATAATTACTTAAGGAAAGGGCTATTTTATTTTATTTGATGTAAGAATTAATGTTTGGCTAATTCATAAATCGTTGGATCTACGAGTTATTTTTCCTATAATAGTGGACAATACAGATAGAAAAGTCGGTCTCCTTCTCTGTGATTTTCTTGCCTCGACTTTTTGTTGAGTGCTAAAAGAATCATTAATATTATGGCCTGAAAAGGAGCTGAAATATTCGTTGACGTACGTGTTGAAGGCCTGATATGTCCCGGAAAGGGATATATTTATTCGAAGTAGCAAAGTGATTGTCGAGTACTGTAACGGGGTAGGACAATCTAGCAGGTAACCGTAATGGACTGGTCCTCATCATAGTGGTAGACAATAGACGTAGGCAATAGGCGAAGACAGTAGGCTGTCGTCCCTGTACCTCCACATCAGTCTATATTTATGGCTGATACCAGCCAATCATATTACTGTGAACCCAGGTGTATGCATATTCATTACATCACGGACTTTCCGAATTGACTGTCTCTCCGATAGTGAGAATATGACGTTTATGTGTGTTTAAAGGAGAAAAGTATGTAGAGAGAGAGAGAGAGAGAGAGTCCTCATACGAATACCATTGAAAATCTATGGCAAGAATTAAAAGTTCGAATAAATCGTCGGTCACCAAAAAACCTTCAGGAATTAGAACGGGGAACCATTGAAGAATAGAAGAAAAGCCTAGAAAAGACTTGTTCAAATCTCATAAACATTTTTAGAAAACGATTGCAGAAAGTTATAAAGAGGGGGAGGTTATTGACTATTAATTTTGTGAAAATTGTTCATTTCTTTTATTTTTCTTACTGTGCGAATAATTTTGTCTTTTCCTCTTTTGCATAATTCGCCTCTCAAATTTATTGTATTTGATCTATTGTTCGGAAAATGGAGTTTAAACCTTTTTTTTTTTTTTTTTGGCTTATTAACATATGAAACACCTGGCATCATACATGCATTACATTCTGAGAAGTGCATAAAAATATTTAAAATTGATGGGTGTACTGATAAATTCGTCGTTGACAATATATTATGAAAAGGATTCGACAGTTATTTAACATATTTTATGTTTATATATACACGCATATATAAATAAATAAATATATATATATATATATATATATATATATATATATATATGTGTGTGTGTGTGTGTGTGTGTGTGTGCGTGTGTGTGTGCAGGTATGTAGAAAAATAAGAAAGAATACGTTAGGTAAATAATCCAGGGTTCTTTAGCATTTTTGTTTTTATTTAAAAAAAAAAAACAGTGCTCCATACAGAAGTAGAGCTTAGATTATAATTATTTTTTTAAATATTATTCCTTCGCTACATAATATTACTCAGGTTTCAAAAACGAGAGCCGAAACCATCAATATAATTTAAAAATAATTGTTTAAATTAAATTGAACTAAAGTAACAAGCCCTGTTTCATCCTCAAGCGAAAATTTTAATAATTATATTGTTGGTTTCAGCTCTCGTTTTTGAAACATGACAACTCTAACGTAGCGAAGGAATCATATTTTAAAAAAATTATATATATATATATATATATATATATATATATATATATATATATATATCGTACATATAGTGCTGGTGTTAATAAAATAGTGTTCAATGTAATATAACAGAGCTATTAAGTGTATATTAATAAATATACATATTATCCCTCACTGGTAGTACCACTGGGAGTTTCATGCAACATGAAATCTTCAGGTGCTGATTATATACTGTCCGTTATGTAATTTGATTTTTAAAAAATATATTTGGAAATCTTAATATTGCCGTAGATATATATTATACTCGGATTACAGTTTTTTAATTTTAAAAATATTTGGTATTTATTTTAAACGCATAATATAATGAAACTCCGAGTCGTGCAATCGGTGAGTGATAATATCTATCTATCTTTCTACCTATCTATCATCTCTCACTCTCTCTCTCTCTCTCTCTCTCTCTCTCTCTATATATATATATATATATATATATATATATATTAAAAATTCTTTTAACATTTTCTATCCATTCTGAATGATTTTCCATCCAAAAACTCGGACACTTAATCCGAAGAATATAAAATGTTAAACGATTATTTTTAAGTTATTCATTTTCTTTTCTGTTGTTAGTCTCGAACAACGCTAGACTGGGAAATATAATATAAGATTTAATTATTTTAAATACGTATAAATGCATGCACACGCAGCACATCTTTTCGTGATCCATATAATGAAGCCATTGAGGCGAAATGCATTATCGGATGTTAATTTTCGAAACATACTTTCATTGGCGCTTTTCCATTTGTCAATAAGTTATAACTCTTTCGGGATTACATACCCCAATTTATTACATACTCTCTACACGGGGAACGCAGGGATAGAAACAATTTCTTTCGTTTATTTTCTACCCATTCTGAAGAATTTTCCATCTCAAAAACTCCAACTTTTAGGCGGGGAATATAAAATGTAAAACGATTTTTTTAAAGCCACTCATGTTCTTTCTCTCCTTAGATTACACTAGCAGCATTGGCCCGGCGTTGCTCGTGCTTTATTCAAAAATCGTACGACTCATACAGCAATCGCTATCACGTGACTTAAAATATTTTTGCCCTGCCTTGCCTTTAAAGGAGTGCCCTTTGTCGTCCTGATGTTGCTACATGCCTTACTTCTTGCAATCAGAGATTCACCACTGTTTAAAAAACGGTTCAACAGCAAACAAGGTGCACCGATCGTAGCCATGATGGTAACTTCTCGAAGAGAAATGGTAATGCATTAGCTAGATGAAGATACCATTGGCATTTGCCTAACTTTACTATCACCACACACGCGAACAGTTTAAAATAATGGTGATATTTCCTGTTTCAGCTTCTGTGTTTGCATATATGGTAATACTGAATTTTATAAAGTATAATATATGTAAATTGTAATAATTTGGAGATAATTATATATGACTAGCGGCATGATTCAAAAATCTTACGACTCATACAGCAATCGCTATCATTTGACTTAAAAATATTTTTGCCCTTCCTTGCCTTTAAAGGAGTGCACTTGCCGTGCTGATGTTGCTACATGCCTTACTTACACACTGCGAAGTTTTTCTAAGCTCTATACCAAACATTAAATCTGTTACGAAAAAAGAACTAAACAAAATGAACACAAAACGATCAGCTTTAAAAAAGGACTCGTAACTGGAAAAACCGAATGAAAAAAGAATGTTAACAACAAATACTTTTTCACATCCAACCCAGTTCTGCAGAATCAGAATCAACGTTGAGTTGAAGCAAGCAAATGAGCCAATTGGAGTAAAGTGCCATGCAGATTTAAATTTTTCCCACTTGTGACGAATGCACCTATCGATTTTTTTTTCGCATGCTAGTTAACATTCATGTGAGTCAGCTGTTGACTCTCACGCTGGCCAATAGAATCTTCCTGCCTATTCGTGGCAGTCAATTATAGGCTCTCACTCTGGCAAGTAGAAAATGACCACAAACTACATGAAAACTGCCGTAGAAGCATGAAAAAATCGATTATTTCCACTATCGATGGGAGTTGGGAAATGCAAAGTCGATCTTGGCCTTCCTGCTAACTTGGAGCATGTGCATGTAAACTTTGGTGCAAATCCGTCGAAAATTGCAGCCGTGCATTCGTTACACACACACACACATCCAGCCTTTTATAGATAGAGATATCAAAAATTATTACATATATCTATATCTTATACACAAGTTCACAATTTACTTGTAAATTTATTGAAATAGACATGCATAATTTAGCGTGTTTAATGCCCTATTTATAATAATAGCATGAAATGAAAAACAACAAGCAAATTTTGCTACAACCTCTACGCGGCGAAAGAGACATTTGCTGAGTTGTGCGTGTAGGTGAATCATGCGGGCGAAAAAATTAGAATTGATAACCTAAGTCGTTTAAAATATGCGGTATTAATAACGCAGAGGATGCGACCGAGGATTCTCTTTAGACATAAAATTCGATCCAATTATGAAATGTCTGATTCCTTTCAAAGGGATAATGAAAATGCGAATAATTTTAGAGCATTCGTGGCAGATTAGATAAGAGGCAACACTTTTTTTTTATTTACGACGTTCATTTTTATTTTGACGTTTTCAACGCTTTTCTGTTTAGAACACTCTATCTCCTTTTTCATTGGCTCTCCACAATTTCCTGTCTTTCGAAGAAACGTTTGTTTGTTGCTAGAGCTCCTACTCACTTTTCTGTCATCGCTTTACACAAGAAAAAAACAGCGTATAACCGAACTAACAAGTTCGGTTATACGCTGTTTTTTTCTGACTCTTTTGCCTCCAATCTGTCCTGAGAGTATCTAATTTTCCATGCTCTCTTTTCTCACTATATGCCCTGGAAATTTCAAATGTTTCTTTCTGATGCTACATATAACTGTACTTTTTGAGTCTGTCTATATTTCTGAGATGAGGTATTATGTACATTATTTACATTATTCGGAATGTTGTCCTCATCTCTGTCGCCATATTTATCACGTTTCGCCCGTTGTACGCTCTGGCCTTCTTCATTTGTTTGGAATGTCGAACTCCCACCACCTGAAGAAGGCCGGAGCGTACAACGGCCGAAACGTTGTGATAAATATGGCGACAAAGATGAAGACAATAGTCCGAATAATATAAATAATGTACTGTGTTCCTCTTTTCTCTGTATTCATGATATTCTCATCATCCTTCTGCAGAAATACATTTCTGCTGCATCAATATTCTTCTTCATCTGTGAGGAAATTGTCCCGCATTCACTGGCGATTGATATTACATTATATTTCAGTTGTTTTTTTTCTTTATTTCCAACAATATTTTACTGTTTCTTATTACTTTACTAAGATTTCAGAAGGCATCTTTCGGTATCCCAATACGCCCTCGGGTTTCTTTATCGCTACACACACGTTCCCAAGAGTTGATACACAATCTAAAATATGTAACCAATTTTCAAGCTAATGGAGTTAATAGTATCACATGTCGGATATCACCATCTAATAGGAGTTAATATCATGTCGTGGTAAATCACTAGATAATAGGTGAGTTATGGAAACAAGGTTTAATCCCTGGGTTTGTATTTTCCCTATTATAGTCCATAATTGCTATATACATCATATAATAACACCTCATTTCATACACGGAACGGAATGACTGACGGAGAAGTAAATGACGAACTTACTTTGAGAGAGTTTTATTTCGCTAAGTCATACACAAAATTATATATAGATTTCTCCGAGGCAGAGAAATTATAACATATATATGCAACAACAAGCAGTACGTAAGGTAAGGTAATAATTCCCAACTGCAATGGATCTTCTGTGTTTCTTCAGTAGCCATAATTAAGGTCTCAGATTCGAGCAGGGCGGATTTATATGCTATGTTGCTAGCGAAAATATATCCCGCAAACAGTAAAAACGGCAAGTCATGTTTTTTTTTGTTTTTTTTTCCAAATTGATGATTACGAGCCGGTGATAATTTCCATATATGGCGAAGACATATTTCTATGGGAAAACGGCGCACTGGGCTTGTAACCTGCAGCATGTTGATGAGGAAGGCAGATTTAGCCGCAGTCCGGGCCGAGTCGGCGCGCTAAAATACAATTGCTCGGTTTAACTTCTGGAAGCTGACTGATTTCTTTCGTCACTTTGTGAAGTGACGTCACTGAGGGGCCGTCACATGACTCAGATGACTTCATCTCAGCACTACTGCAAATGTTTCGTTGTTTTTGTTGCTGTTTTATCTGTTTCGATCAAATACCTATCAGTTGTACATATTGTTGATGAATATATTAACTCAATATATATGGAAGACACCTTCAAAAATCAACATATTTGGAATCTGGGAGCTGATATTTCACATGCTATGAACTAGCTTCAAATGATAATAAACTGTAATGTTCAACAACTCAAAATCCATGCTAATAAAATTTCATCTTAACCCAGCAGATCTTGATATTTCGCCTGTCACAGTGAACGTCTACACCCTAAGTAAGACGTCATGCCTTGTAGGTCTAGTGGATCTCCTATATACGATCCGTTGCTAAATGTACTGGAATAATGGTCGGCTCATGGTACCTCATCAGAAAATTCCGATCTCTGAGACAGAGGAAGTTTATTCTCTGTGTCGTGTTAGACAATTTTTTCTGGCCCGAATCTATTTTATATATTTATAAATCTATATTTTGTTCTTAGCTTGAATATTTCTGCCACATCTGGTCTGGTACTCCTGCTAAATATTTAGAAATTCTTCACAAAATAAAAACGAGAATCTGTAATGTTATTGGTTCTACTTGGCATCTCGGCATCAGTCATTTTCCCACCGCCGTAAAGTTGCTTCCCTGTGGTCTTTCTATAAATAATCTGATGGTAATTGTTCT
This sequence comes from Acanthosepion lycidas, assembly GCA_963932145.1. NCBI lineage: Eukaryota > Metazoa > Mollusca > Cephalopoda > Sepiida > Sepiidae > Acanthosepion > Acanthosepion lycidas. The sequence continues at coordinate 46,493,706 of OZ010607.1, read as the reverse complement.
GATGACTCTCCTCTATGGTACCTAAAATTTACGACTTTAAGCGCAATACTCAACTGGCTGTTAGGTCTCATCATTTTACAGTTGAAATGGCTAGATGCAGCCGTGATTTCTATCGCACGTCTCGCTTGTGGGCCTCCCTTTCAGTTTCTTACTTCCAGTCAACTTTGATTTTTAAAAATTTAAATGCAATGCCAATCGTTATTTTCTGTCTTCTTAATTCTTGTTTCTTTTATTGTTCTCTACCCTTAATAGTATTTTTCTCATCTTCTCTAATACTCACTACCCCCTTGTCCTAGTGCCTTTATTGCCTTGTTTGGGGTGAAATGATAAAAGAACTGATTCCTGTTATCTTTACAAGAGCCAGATCAGACCCGAACTGACTATTACAACAATATCTGGACCGAATATGCCCAATCCTTACTTTACAACTTTGACAAAATTAAGTTCAAAATAGTTTACACGGCCTTGCGGAGAATGACGTATTTTCCACCCTACAACCTCTTTCACATAAATATAAAGTTGTGTTAAAATTTTTAGGTACTATTTACTAGTGAGCTAACCAAAATGAGCTGACTCATTTTATAGTCCACCAAGAGAAGGGTTAACCAATCAGAAAGGTCAAAATATTCAATCCGACGTGTATTTTTCTCCCAAAATATCTTCACTGCTAACCTGATATCAAAGACTTAAAGAATTACTTAACAGCTGCTACTTTCTCTGAATCTTCACTGCCAACCTCTGATATTGAAGACATTACGGACTTCACTGGATTCCATATTCAGAGACTACGGCAAACATGGTCAACACGTTGGAAGTCAATCATATACTTCCATTATTTCTCCGGCAAATGATCAGCAAAATGTTCCATTATTTCATTCCACAGTTCATAAAGACTGACAATGATCCGTCCACTATCATCTCCGTATTTAAGTTGTAAGTAGCAACTACTACTCAGAGAGCTTTTTTTTTCTAAGACTCTCCCATGGATGCTTCCACGTGCACAACAATATTAACCTCTTCATGTCAAGGGTCAGGTCATTTGTTATGTGTCTTCCATATCCTCATAATTTTCACTTCCTACTTCCTCTTCGTTAGTGACCTCTACTAAGATTTAAAATGAACTTCGAAAAATGCAAAAGCTACCTTGAAGCTTTCAATTTAGCTTTAATTGAAAGTTAAAGGATTAAATTTACTATTTCCAGTAAGTAAAATACTCTGTAGTGTATTTCAAACAGAAATTTTATTGATTGGAATCGATTTTCATTTTTTGCTGTTGCTAAAATAGCTGATTAGTGCCATTTTTTAGTCGTCTTTCATCGCAATATGATTCTTCTTATTTACATTATTCGAACTATTGCCCTCATCTTTTTCGCTTTATTTATTACGACATTTCGGCTTTTGCACTCTCCGGCTTTCTTCAAGTGTTTGGAATGTCGAACTGAACCCTTTATTTCGCTCGCTGCGGTAAACTGTTCTAGTTCCACATGCCATGTCTAATGGATGTCAGTTATCAGTTATTCTCCACCGCCTTAACCTGGTATTAAACTCACACTCTTTGGGTCCTGTTATTGAATCTAACTAACGTCTTTATCCACTGTGTTCTCAAAGCCGAAGCGTCCAACGACAGAAACGTTGTAATAAATATGGCGACAAAGATGAGGACAATAATTTAAATAGTGTGCATAATACCTCATCTCAGAAATATAGACATAGTGATTCTCTTTGGTAAATATCATCCAAAAATAAGAATACTTTTTTAATCTTTATTTGCATAATATTAGCTTATTTTAAACATAATTAATCTGATTTGAAGAAAATATAATTTACTTTAAATTTAAAATAACATAGAAATGTACTTTAAAAAAAAACAGTGGTTGATTTTTTAACCGTCTTTTTAGATAATGACAGTTTTATTGTTTTTATTTTTATTTTACCATTTAGAGCAGCTTTCCGATAAATACTTTCCAGCTCGACAAAACAATATATCGCTAAAATTATCCAAGAAGCCCTGCTTTTAACTAATATAGAAATGAAGCGGCTGAAATTTTAATTCCTCGAAAGTAACGGATGTAAAAAAAATCAGATGTAAATATAGTTTTATCAAGGTTTTTCTAAAAGAAATATAATTAAAAAAAATGTCATTCATTTGTGAATAAGTCCTGAAAGTTTTATTAAAATCAGACAATTATTTGATTTTTGCAAGAATTTGCAATTTAATCAGTTTTTATCTGAAAACAGACGCTAAAGGACCCAGAGTAATGTAAAAACGATTTTTTAACCAAACTTTCGAACGTGCTAAAAAAGATTAAAAACTTTAATAAAATAATGAAAAAATACTTTTGTCTGTTCTCTATCAGCATAAATACTTAGACAAAAATACCTTGTTTTTATCAAGTTCGGGGCTTTTTTTTTCCATCTTTTTAGTGAAAAAAGTGATGGTACCTACTCTTCTTACATTCATATCACACACTCCATTCATTAACGCTCTACCTTGAGTAGCTCTTGAACCTTGTATTACGTGAACATTAGTAAAAAAAAAATGGCATCTAGATGTTTGATAAAGAAAGCAAAGCTGATAATTAGTTTAAATTTTGATGTTGGGAGATTTGTGAGTCATCACCATATCTGCCTTTGAATAATGACGAATAAATTGGACATGACATTTCTTCGCGCCAATATATCTAGCGCCCAAGCGTCTAGAATCAAAATGTCGCCTGCCAAAACGACTGTGCTCAGACGACAATGACTAGTTATCCAATCACTCTGCGTTATATCGTTTCATTTTGGTGGGTTTTGAATACTGATTTTTCAGTGAAGCTATCTTGACCACGAAACTTGACGCATCCCGTCTACTCTGTTGCGGAAACTGTCACGCAAAAAGCTAGACTTAGTAAACATTATATATATATATATATATATATATATATATATATATATATATATATATATATATATATATATATAGAGAGAGAGAGAGAGAGATAAGTTTATTTAGTTAGAAATTGGGAAGAAAAGTTAAAACAAAAGAAAGTTGCAGTACCACTCGTACAAATAAATGGTATGTATAACTGGCCACTCGTATTTGAGGATACTCGTTTACTAGGGCGGCTAGCAAATCCCTATTGCAGACGCTTGCTCAGACGCATTTGTGTTTATTCGACATCCACAGAGCCCATCTGTGTTTTATACTGCAACTATGCTGAGCAGGCCTTAGTTACAGTTTTGAGGAAAAAGAGAGTTATCTACCCCGATCAATAATTTGAACAAACCCAGTACGCAAACTCGGCCACGATGACTTTTGAATTCGTTTCAGCACAGATATCGTCGGCTTCCAAAGCTTCCATCGATCAAATTTCACTCACAAGGTTTGGGTCAACCGATGGTATTGTTTGACGGCACTTTCCGAAGGTGCCGCACTCTGGGCTCGACCCGTCCAGTCCGATAACATCAGTAAGTCACTTTCCTCACAAATCGGCAATAGTGAGATTCGAACCCGAGTCTTATGGTCATAATTCTAACCACTCGGCCACGTGCCCATAAAATCGTAACGAAGAATAAAAGGGGAAAACTCAAAAGGTGAAAGAAATAATCCTTCTTGGAGGTTTTTTTTTCTAAAGTTGAAATGTTATAAGCCTCAAGAGTCACTCAATGTAGAGAGCTACTGAAATGTGTGTGTTAGGAATGTCAGAGTAAGAAGTCAAGATTATGTGTATGTATAGGATAGGAAACGATTGATGTATGATTAAGATTAAGATTGTAACGTTCGCGGAAGCATTCCCGCAGGAGGCTGTTCCACAAAGCAACGTTTCATAGATAGAAAAAGGAAGCTAGAATGAAGGAAAGAACGAAAAAGAAATAACACATGATATATTAGTTCACATATATTAGGCTTAATCTACTTTGGCACAGGTCATTTGTATAGGGCTCTATGTAATTCGCGTTTTTTGTCCTGAGTGCTTCTCTACGTTTGTTTTAACTTAGAGAAGGACTTCTTCTAGACTGGTTGCCTTCCAAGGCTAGAAAACGCTGTTTCTCTTGGTATATAAACATTACTCAGGTAGCGTAGAAGAAATCGATTTATATTTTTCCAATAGATTTTTAATACAATGTCCCTTCAGCGTATAGACAACGGCTCTTCACAACTTCCTGCTACCATATTGTGTCCAGTGTTCCTGCTATTTAGTCAGAGAATCTTGAGAAAATTCAAAGGAGAATCAGAAATATCATTGGTCATGACCTGACATCTCGGCTTCAGTTATATCCCACCACTATAAAGATGCTTCCCTGTGCCTTTTCGATAAATACTTTCAAGCTAATTATTCCGATGAGCTCTTCGACATGGTACATATACTTTATGAATTTAAGCGCAGTACTATATTACCAAAATGGCCTCGTCAATTTACAGTTGAATTGGTTAGATATAAACGTAACTTCTATGCTAACAAACATTTTCCCTACACTTCTTGCCTGTGAAACTCTCTTTTTGTTCTATGCCTTTCAGTGGACTTTGATATTCAAAAATTGAAATGCAATATCAATCGCTCTCTATTGTCATCCTGATTGCACTTCTATGCTTCCCGCTCCTTCTTAATACTTTTGTTTTCAAATGTTTTAGTACCCGTTGTGTCTAGCGACTTTACTGCTTTCTTTGGTATTAATTTGATTTTTTTCAAATAAAAGCGTATCGCCCTGATATTTTAGAGTAATACTGTGAGAGAGTGAGAGTCACAGTTGCAAGCACGTAGACTCAGAAGGAAGTCATACTTCGATACTGAATTTCCCAGACTGTATATATATTATTATTGCTACTAACCGCATTTCTGGATCTACTAACCATATTACCAATTGTATTATTACGTCAATACATTTATTTGCTATATTTCATTCTTGCGTTTGGGATTCATTTGAGACCGGATTTCATCCCGGAATCCACAACACTTTTTGAGCGAGTATTATCGAGCAAGTAGTATTGTTCAAGACCAGTATTGTTCAACGGCGTGCTATAGTTGTATCTGCGATTACAAAGTCTCTACTAAAACGAGCATTATGAAAGTGACAACGAGTATTAGCTGGCATCACAAAAGTGACAATGAGTGTTCGTTGACATCACAAAACCTCGTTCGCAGTGGTTTACATCACTGAGGTATTGCTTCTCCAACCAAACCTTTTTTGTTCGATGCGTATCTAAAACCGTATATGTTTCAACTGTATTCCTTATTCTGTCTTGTTCTGGGTAGGAACTACGTAGAAGAGCAGGTAGAGGGTAGAGGATTTATCGTAGTCAAATAAAAACGAACAAAAGTACAGTATCTACCGTATTTGACGGCTTATAAGACGCACGGGTGTATAAAACGCACCCCCAATTTCAGCAGGGCAAATCAAGAAAACATTTGTAATTAGTGAAATTAGTAAAATTATTGGTAAATGGTACAGCCTAGGCTGTATTTATAATGTATCGGTTTGGTTAAACAAGCTATGATTACAATTAAACGAAAAATAATAGGAAAAAAATACGAACTTGTAAAATTTTTATAATACCCAGAGGTAAGAAAACAACATAAAAATCAAGCAATTATTATAATTGAGCAAAACAGTACCGTTCCTTTTAAAATTGTCTTCAATTTCAAATGCGTAAAATTCGTTGTCTTCGTTATCAAAACGCTGATACTCATTTTCCATGCTGCTAACATCGTCGTTAAATAATGCGTCATCTAATTTCGGTTGACTATTGCGAATTTTAAACCTACATATGGCATATATGACACAAAGGAATTTTAAAAGATATTTTTTACGAAAAAAAAAGTGCGCCTTATATGCCGTCAAATACGGCATATCTTCGTATCAGATATTTTACCGTAAGTGATTTTTTTATCGTCAAATTCGGGGCTGCTTTATACAAAAAAGAATGAAGACCATTTGCTATAAAAATATGCCCAGAATGTTTCCCAGTACTGCAATATTGGACGACGGTAGGCCTAATATTATTGCTCAGATGCTGGGGTGGCAATATATATGATGTAGGTTTATAAATACGAATACATTGTTTCTTCTTTTTTTTATGTGCCATGTCCCTTCAGGATGTAGACGATCATGGCCCTCTACATTCTCTTGTCCCTTGTAGCTGTTAATAATTTTGTCTTTTTGTTATTCCACCCAAACACTATTCTGCCATCCATTTGCTCAAAACCATTAAGTATTAGGTTGGTGCAAAAATAATGACGTAATAATGTCGTTTTCTGACGTATTTTTTAACGTCAAAAAACGACATTATTACGTCATTATTTTTGCACCAACCTAATACACCATGCGTTGCTTTTCTTTGTCTCTCTTTCCATCTATCCGTCCCGTGAGTATCAGATTTTCTGAGCACTTCTTCCTCGTTACGTGCCACAGATATTTCAACTGCCTCTTCTTGATGCTAATTATAAGTTTCCTTTTTGTTTCCATTTTCGCGAACATGTCATCGTTGCTCACATGTTTGACCCAGAGTATCCTTAGCATCCTTCTGCAGAACCACATTTTTGTTGTTTCGAGTCTCTGCTTCATCTTCGAGGAGACTGTCCAGCATTCGCTGCCATACAGGAAGACTGACATCACGTAACTATTCAATACTCTTTTCTTTGTTTCCAACGAAATTTTGCTGTCTCTTAATATTCTGTTATGATTTTGGAATACGTCTTTGTCTTTCCCAATACGTCTTCGTATTTCAGTTTCGCTCTTGCAGCCTAATTTGGCACATGGCCACTTGAATAGAGCATTATATAATTGAATTTTAACAAACCAACTATGTCACTAACTCCGCAGTGAGGTGTCTTTATATACTAAACTGGGTTGGGGCAACTCGAGGTGGTGTAATGGTTAGCAAGCTTGTCTTGCTAGATCTGTTACTACTGAAAAGTGAGTCCGATCCTCACTGGATGTCCCATACTTTCGTCCTTGTGCCGCATCTAAGCTACGCTTGGAAAATCCCTATACTAAGCTGTTTTTTTTTAAATGGCCATATGGCACAATATTAATATCGAAACAAATATCCAGTAAAAATGGCCGACTCTGCTATTGCGATAAACATTACACTACACCGAGGCACCTGAGTAAATTCCACTTGTTACGTAGAATAACTAAGCAATGAATAATAATGAAGAAAAACGCAAGAAAATTAAAAAGACAGATTGAAAAATAAAGGAAAGCAACAATGAACTAAAAGTAACAAATGAAAAATAAACTATGTACATTATTCGGACTGTTATCCTCATCCTCATTAGCATATTCACAACGTTTCGGCAGTTGTACGCCCCGGCCTTCTTCAAGTGATTTGGATTTTGAACCGAACGCTTTATTTCGTCCACCGGGGGGTAAATTGTTCTAGTTCAATGTGCCATGTCCTCAATATCTGTCTACACTGCGTGCCAAATTATTATCGAGATATCTTTTTTTCTAATATTTCAAAAACCGTCCAATAAATTCACACAAAATCTTCACACAATATTGGCAACACTGACCTGCAGAAGCACTGAAATTTTCGTACTGATCTGCACAATGTAAACAAACTCGCGCCATATTTGTTATCAGCACGGTTATTTGAGCGTGCCAAATTATTAGAAAAGTGTAAGAATTTAGTGAAAAGATAGGCCGTAAAAGCTGTTCAAAAGATTCTGAAAAGAAAACTATCACCTCAGAACTCTCAAAAGGTAAATCTACACTATAAATTTCTAAAATGATAGAGAGGTGTCATCAAACAGTGAAAAAGTTCACGGCCGACCCTACACAAGTACGGAAAAGGGCAGATAAAGGCAAGCCGAGAGTTATTTCACGTCGTCTCATGTCACGACTTAAACGAGAGGCCACGAATAAACCTGGACTTACCAGTCAAGAGCTTTTCAGTCGCATTGGGGATACTACTGTGTATAAAGTACTCGGTGTCAGTATCTGAGGGAAATAGCAACAACATCAAACCTGTATCGAAGCCTCCGTTGACGAGAAATCACATTCAAAATCGATTGAAATGGGCCGAGGGCAATATGAAGATTGACTTCTCTAAAGTTTTGTTCACAGACGAAACTCGAGCAGCACGTGATGGGCCAGATAGATGGTTCAAAGGCTGGGTAATGAACGGACAGAATCGCTATCAGCGTTTGAGACGCCAACAAGCCCGTGCAGGCATAAAGATCTGGGGTGGTATTATTGGAAAAACATTAGTGAGTCCATGGAGAGTACAAGATGGCGTCAAAATGACTGCTGATGCATACATAGCGTTTATGAAGGAGCATCTTGAACCGTGGATGAAAAAGCAAATAGTTGCCTTCAGATGGGCCATTGTTTTTATGCAAGATAATGCTCCCTCACATGCTGCCCACAAGACTACTGAATATTTGAAACAGTTAGGCTTCGATGGACCTCGAAAAATGAAGTGGCGAGCAAATTCTCCGGATTTGAACCCGATCGAAAACCTTTGGAGCATCATGAAGCGAAGACTGTACGCCAACAATTCAGGAGCAATGCTGAGTTGTGTGAAGTAATTCTTGACATATCTCGCGGCATTACAGCAGATGACATCCTACAATTAACAAATTCTATGGATTGTCGACTTCTTCAAGTAATTTCAAAATAGGGAAAGCACATCCCCTATTAATTCGTTTAAAACTGTGTCTTTGTTTGTATCTGTTATTTTTTGTTTGATTATCTTATTTATTAGCTTCTTTTGATCACAGACATTCACGTGCAACATTAATAAACGTTTCGTTTGCTCAATTCTGGGAATTTTACTAAACCTTTTTAATAATTTGACACGCTCTAATCACCGTGCTGATAACAAATATGGCGCCAGTTTGTTTACATTGCGCAGTTCATTAGGATAATTTCAGTGATTGCGCAGGTCAGTGTTGCCAACATTGTGTGAAAACTTTGTGTGAATTGATTGGACGGTTTTTGAAATATTAGAAAAAAAGTTATCTCGATAATAATTTGGCACGCAGTGTATATCTCTTCAGATGATTGGAATTCCGAATCGAACTCTTTATTTCGTCCACCGGGGTAGATTGTTCTGGTTCCACGTACCATGCCTCTTCTGGATGTTTCAGTTATTTCCCTTTAACTTAACTCTCCAAGTTTTTTTTTTTCATCACTGCTGTAGCTTGGTATTGATTTCACAATTCTCTGGGTCTGGTCAATC
>OZ010607.1:46407037-46482037 GCA_963932145.1 Acanthosepion lycidas | reverse complement strand
CTCATAAGTGTGACTAGATATTCTATTGCCCGACTAATGTGACATGAGTTGGATATTTACCACCTCAGCTATCAGCGTCCTGTAGAGAGGACGGTGTATTTTTACGTACATATTCTTCGAATAAACACGCCAATGACTGAGAGGGCTCACTTCATGGAAGAACTTTGCTGTATTAGCAGTAGTAGTCATTGTTTACAAATTTGAGCTTTCTCCCCAGAGTGCCTGACCGTTATTAAATTATATATATATATATATATATATATATATATATATATATATATATATATATATATATATATATATATATATATAAACCTAGTAAGCCAGACAAACCTACCCGGATCGTCAGGGAAAGAATGGCCATTCTTTCCCTGACGATTCGCTTAGGTGAAACCCGGGTAGGTTTGTCTGGCTCACTAGGTTTATCTAGGTCTGCTCTACGGTTGTATTGAGCTCTTTTGTTAGTTAGTTGTTTACTCGTATCGGGTTTTTTTTTCTTTAGGCTTCAGACCTGCATCTGGGCGATTTTTTCGGCAGAAGTTCATGTTTGTAGCTCTTTCTTTTTTTATAACCTTTTTTTCTCTCGAGATTGATTTGATTATTTGCAAATCAAGAATTCGGGGGTTTTTCGAGACGAGTCTAGTTGTCTATATATACATATATATATATATATATATATATATATATATATATATATATATAATTCCGGAAAAAACATGTAAAACATATAATCTATATGTAGTTTATAATCAAAATAACCTCATGAAAACTAAGTTGATGATGACTAATATAGAATATCAGTTACACTGCCCAGTATAACAATGTGTTTCTTGTCATAAATTAGAGATATCGGACATACGACTACCCCCTTGCGTAGACGCATCGCATGTCACTTATCAGAACAAAGCGCTATAAAAAACTTCTATCGACACAAGAAATGCACTCGTCTAAAATATTAGAGTCCTTTGTAAATCAAATTTCCCAAATCATCAAACAGCAGTCCCCCACCATCAACCTTAACTTGTTTAGCGATTATAACGGAGTTAACTACAGAGGAAGTGTCTGGTTAGCAATATCAAATTACTGTTCGCGAGGAATCATGGGAAATGTATTGTTTAAAATCAGTAATCTGATTTTTCTAACCAGACGCTTCCTCTGTAGCTAAATAGTATAGCACCTCAGGATATATGACGGTTACGTGTTCACGATGCAAGTTCTATTCCTCTCGGAAGACGCATATTTTCTATGAAATTTCACGGACATTCAGGCCGGTAAATGCAGTTAAGACTGTTTATTATAAACAGACCATTTACTTAAATACTTGTATCGATAAAGAGTAACGGATATCCGAATATATATATATATATATATATATATATATATATATATATATATATATATATATATGCATGTTTCATTAAAAATGATAGAAAATGTACTACGATTAAGTTTTTTATTTATTTTTTTTTAGTGTTCCAACAAGTGTTTACATTTTGTGACACAGAATGTGTAGAAACTGTCCAATGTCCTGTAATTCCGAGCGCTTTTGGTTATACGTTTAGCCATTATCAAGGATGATTTCACTTTTTTTTTCAATTTATTTGGGAGTGTGCGTTGTATGTATCTTTTTAATGTTATAGAGATGTTTTAGATTTCTGAACACAGTCATCACATTGTGACCTTGCTCGTAGTTAATATTATTAATTGTTGGCTTTTTCTTTATTAACTACATTTATCAACTACGAACACAATATCAGTCATTTCAATATATATATATATATATATATATATATATATATATAAGCCTTGTGAGTGAAATTCGGTAAGCGGGACTCTTGTGGGTGATGAACAAACACAAATGGGCCTGAGTGAGCGTCTTCAATAGCGATTGGCTAGCCACCCTAGTAGACTGGTATCCTCGATTACGAGTGCCCACCTATTACATACATACATATATATATATATATCTATATCTATCTATATATATATATATACAGATTGACCCAAAAAACGGGAATTTTTGAAGTGCATATTACCAGACATGAGCAAGTGGCAACACTGCAAGACAGTGACCTTGAGCAAGTAAACATTTCGCCATTTAGAATTCAAGATGAAATTCACAGTATCCCAGCTGAGATGTTGCAGTCAATGAGGAATCTGAACAGAAGATTTCAAGAATGCAATCGTACAGGAGGACGCCATCTACAGGACGTAATTTAAAAAAAATTAAAATTTCATCATTGTTTCTTACATGGCATGTTTTAAGGTTTCAATTACTATGAATAAAATATTTTTCTTCCATCATTCTTGGTTTTATTGGATTGTTAAAAAATTTCCCTTGAATTCTATTCTATTTGTCTCGAATTTAAATAAACTCCTGCGAGAGTCTCTTTTTACTTTTTTTTTTTAAATTTTGGGCTGTCAATGAAGGTATAAAAAGGTGCATAACGAAGCGACAAACAAAAACGCTAGCTGGTGTAGTGAACCTGAGACACCTGCTGCGATCAGTGTCGATGGATTATTTGGCTTAAAGAAAACAGATCACGGAAATTGATTACAATCTAGAAGAAAGTACTATTTAACAAACTTTACTCACAATCTAAAGAATATGCCTTTACTTAGTAAGGATAAAATTATGTGTTATATAGGAATGAAGTGTAGCTGCTGACACTTGAGTTTGAACATAGATCGCCAGTGAGCAAACACAGTTTGAAGTTATCGACAACAAAACTTCGGTCTCATTCGCCCGCGGTGAGTGAATTTGAATTTAATTCTTGATTCCCAAATAATCGACGACAAAGAACTGAAAAAATGTAATTGTACTTTATTTTTTTGAAAGGATCAACTTCGATAAACGAGAACGGAAAATATTTCTGACTCAACCTAAATATTATGCTTTCACTCTAAGTATCAACCATGATAGAATTTAACATAGTTTCTTAAATTTGACAGGAACTATTTTATGATACTTTAAGGGTGTTATTTATTGGAAAATCGTTTTCCCTTTGGAGAGATAAGCTCTCGTCCATGTAACAAATAAGAATTATAAAGCAATATTAAAGAATCATACATAAAACCTCGAACTCAGATACTAAATACTGTCTTTTGAAAGAGCATAGAGAAAAGGGAAATATGATAATACTATAAGAGAGAAAGATCTTGAAGAGTAATAACGGCGTAATGTTTAGCATTAAAGCATCCAAGGGCCTGCTATAAGTGAATATACAGGATGTCCCTAAAGTCTGGAGATATATGAAATCTCATTCATTATATATATATGTATTTTTACCTCTACAGATTAAACAGGGTTTTGTTGAAAGAATTGACTTCTTTCTTGGAGTATGCTACAGGAAAAGGTGCACTCAATAAAAATCACAGACGTAGCATACTTGATTGAACGTATAAAGAGTCAATGTTTTAAAATTGTCGGCAATGAGGATGATATAGCGTCGAGTTCAGGTGAATCTTGAAAAGTGCATCAACCTTTGCATCACAGATGATGAAAATCATATTGAAGATCGTATTTGTTAATATTCCAATGCAGTAAAATGTTGAATATGTAATTTCTTGAAAATATACATTTATGCCGGTGTATGCCCTGTATATATATATTCAAAAACGTTTTGCCGTATATACATGCGTATCATGCAACTTTTAAAGCCCTCATGTAGAAGATAATTTTAAGGGAGTCCCATCATACACGAGGTATAAAATTAGTGTATGTACTGTTGGTCCTGGCTACACCGTTGACCAAACTGTAATCAAATTAGCTTCAAATTTAAGGCTTCAAATTTCGCATGATACACATGTATATACGGTTGTTCTGTAATAATTTCGCTGATGTATTTCCTTTGACCTATTTAAATTCATAATCAGTTTTACTTGGTGAGTTGGATTATGCGTACAGCGGGCTGATTGATTGATTTGTTGACTGATTCATTTTTATACGGTTTATCAATACTTTCTGGGGCATTTAAAGCCGAAATTCAAGATTGTATGAATAATGATGTTTTTGCGGATAATAATATATCGACACCTTTTGGCGAATATCAACGATTTTATCCAGATACAAGTCTTACTATTTAACCCATAACTGGGGGGAATATGGATTCATACCATTTGTAAGGGAATGTAACGAACCAGACTGGTGTTCGAACTCAGCTCTCGGATTTTTCATTATGAGTCGCTGTCCATTACACCACGACCACAACCAGTTTACAGTGGACGAATGCTGAGTCATTTATTGACAATTACGTCATCAAAGAATTTGTTACGTCTTTCAGTAACATAACTTCTTTAAAAAATTTTCAGTGCCCTAGAACTTTTGGATGCTTTGAGATTTATTTTGAGATTTTTGGAATTGGGTCAGATCACGTTCCAGAAAAAACATTAGAAATGATTATCTTACCAATGTGGCATGGCAAAATAATAATTTCTATTTTTTTTTTTCTTTTTCTCTTAGTTTGAATTTAACGTAAGTCGTATTTGATTGGTTGCTCAGGTTGAAGCCCAAAGCCTAATTTTTTTTTTCAAAAAAAGAGGGTGTATTTTGCTTTTGAAACTAAATTAATCGTTCCATAATAATGTATTCTTTTTTCTAATATTGCCTTACACTCAGTAACTCCTTGCATCTTAGTGGCCGTTATTGTTGTGCTAAAGGTGAAATAATAAAAAAAAAATGAAGATAGCCAAAAAAAAAAAAACAAAAACAAAGTTACTAATTTCTATGTTAACAGTTTTTCTGTCTCGCATTTCTTGCTTGAGGAACTCTGTTCCGTCCTCTTGTTTTCCTGCCAATTTTGATCGTAAACAAATTTCAGTGCAACATCGTTATACAGTGCAACCCGGATATAAGAGAGTTGTCGGGACCGGAGAAGAAGTATCTTATACCCGGGTTTCTCTTATATCCGGGTTTGGTCTATTTTGTTTAGGTAAGTATTGCTCTAATTTGGGACCAGAGAAAATCTCTCTTATATCCGGTTCTCTTATATCTTGGTCTCTTATATCCGGGTTACACTGTAATTTATCTTCTCTCAATTCCTGTTCTTTTATTGCTTCCTCTGTTTTTTTGTTTGTTTGTTTTTTTCTTTTCCTATTCCTTCACAACCAGTAACCCCTACGTCTTAGTGGCTTTATTGCTTTGCTTGGGGTGAAATGGTTTAAAAAAATGGAATGTAAATCTTCAGGAATATTTGAAGTGAAACTCGCTGTTCATTTCTTTCAATAATGCATTTTTGGTTTATTATTGGGATTTCAAAACGATCGACGGTTAAAAAATAGATCAATACTATCTTTAAAACATAAATACTAGTTTATAATTAATTTTACATTCGTATGATATTGAAGTGGAATTATTAAAATTGCAAATGTCTAAGTATCTTATTGATACTGAGTATATGAATTCCAACAGAAGAATAATCAATATATATCACTTCCCCTGCTTTTATTATAGGTGGAAACCTACACGTTATTCTAAATCGTGTAATTATCGCAAAATCATATATTTTTATCCTCTCGTTTACGAGTAAATTGAAAATTTAACCATCTCATACATTTTTGTGAATTTTCTAATTATACGTGTTATTGGAAGATATAAAACTAATAGAAATACGCCAAATTTGTGGTTATTTTAATTTTTTTTATTAATTTTCCCTGATATACTGTTTAAATTTTGTTTCCTCAACATGTGAATCCAATTTTTTTTAATTTCTTGCAGTTTTTGCTTATTTTAATTTTCTGTTAAAACGGTTATTTAGGATGACTAGATTAGAAGTTTAGCAATATTCGACATTTCCGAAGAGGAATTTCATTAAACGTTAACTGGAATCATTCTTTTTTTCTTTTTTTTTTCCAGTTACATGACAAAAAGAACACCTAAAATAATTAAGAGACGGAACTTTTCTTACTAAGTTTTGTTTTTATTAAAATATGCAAATTCAATTAGGCTGTAAATTAAAAAGAATGTTTCTCAAACAGTAAATGAATTAATTGAAATTTGACGCAAAAAAAGCATAAATAGATGAAGAAAATATGCAGAAAATTACAATTTAATTTATAGGGAAAATCACTACAGTATTTCGTTTAGATACGTTTAAATATATGACAAAAACGTTCCAATGAAAACCTGTTTCTTTTCTTTTTTATGTACCGTGTTCTTTCTGGATATAGACGATTATGGTCTTCCCCATCGTCCTGTCTCCCGTAACTCTTAATAAGCTTTATCTTTTTGTTATATCTCCAAAACCCTTTTCTACCATTCATTCATTCAAACCCATCAAATATGTTACGCGCTGCTTTAATCTGTCCATCTTTCCTGTCTTGTGAGTATTAAATTTTCCATGCTCTCTTTTCTTCATTACATGTCCCAGAAATTTCAACTGCGTCTTCTTGATGTTAAGAATGTTTCCTTTCTTTTTCCCTTTTTTTCTAAAACACCATCGTTCCTTACATGTTCGGTCCATGGTATTCTCAGCATGTCTGTAGAAAAAAAAATTGTTGCATCAAATCTATTCTTCATCTTTGAGGAGATTTTCCAGCGTTCACTGTCATATAGGACAGATGCTTAAAAAAAAAAAGATTTAATATTAACAAATCATTTCAGGATCATGAGAATATATTATATATATATCAGTAAATCTGAAATGGTTGTTTTAACATGATTTTCACCTGGGCTTTTTTTGGTATTTTCATAGGTACTGCATGCGTCAGGTATTTCAGGACAGATCTTTAAAAAACCGGAAGTCACCAACTTTAACCAAAAATCTTATCGTTTTTTTTAAATTTTTTTTTCAGCGCTATATTGTAAGCCGCGTCTCTAAAGCAGGAGTGGGTGTGCAAATGGTGTAATTGATATTAGCTGAGAATATGGGATCAGAGAAACGTCTATGAATTGCAGTGGAATTCGTTACATTTACTTACGCGCAAATAACCTTGATAAATTACGAATCCATCTCCTCCTTGCAGTTATGGGTGAAATAGAATTTTTTTTTTTTGTTTTTTTTGTTTTGTTTTTTTTTGTTTTTTTATCCGGAAAAATCATTGTTATCCTAAAAATAATTATTAATGAAATATTCACTTTCTAAAAAGTATTTTTTTCTTAAAATCCAAAAGATTTATCGTCTGTAAATAGCCCACAAAATGTTGATAAGGCTTAGTTTTGGCTTTAAATACAATTCAAAAGTTTGAAGACACCCCCAGACTTAGCAATTAGTGACCTTGACAGAAGAATAAAAATAGAAAAGAGAAAAAGAGATCTTAGAGTTATTGAAAAAAGAATACAATTAATCATCAAATTTATACTTTGGGTAACTTTTGCAACAAATGCCAAAAAAATGTGCTGCCGCAATCAAGGCTAAAGGAGGATATTTTGACAAGAGCAAAATTTACTTAGATTTTTTTTTCTTACAAAATATCTAAATAAAAATCATTTCTCACTTTTTTTTGATGATTTATAATTAATTTCTCTTATTTAAAGTACAATAAGCTATTTTTCGGGCCAATTTTTAAAAAATACCAGGATTAACTTCAAACTTTTGAACTGTGGTGTATATCACAAAGTTTTGATATTCCGTAAAAAACGACAATCAATCAACTAATGCAGGAGTTGGAAAATATATTCTGTTCTCGTGATTTCGGCCGTCAACCGTACATATTTAGTAATTACAGCCTTCTTATATGTTGCCATTTTCTTATATCGCCATGTTGTTTGTGTTTCTCGGAAGTGAAGGTGGGACATTGCCCGGAATAACAAGTTTTTTTTTGTTTTTCTTTTTTAAACATTACACCCCGAGCAAGGCGTGAAGCCACAAGGACGCAGGGGGTTGAAGAAGATTTGGAGCGAGAGCAGATAGGAGTGATAGAAGAAAGGATTAGGAGAGGGATAGTGGATAGATAAAGGTAACTGGAGATGTCGATTGACCTTACATTTGAATAGCTGGAGATTTTGGCTCTCAGGGAAACAGTAATAGGGAAGGGTGAGTGCGGGATGCCAGCCTCGTAGAGCGCTTGAATTCATGAACTCTGGGAACCAGTGAAAGCAGCTCAGCGGAACAATTATCATGAAAGTATTTGTAGAAAAGACAGAGAGAGGCGACGGCGCTTCTGTGAGAGAGTGAATGTAGATGTGATGCCAGATCAGGGCCAATTATATTACATATCCGTCTCTGGATCTTGTCAAGAACTCTGAGGTAAACAGAAGGTGTCCCAGACCATATATGGCAGCAATACTCCATGCAAAGGCGAATGGTTGATTTGTATATTTGAAGTATCGATTCGAGGGAGAAAAATTTCCTGGCACGGCACAAAGAGCCAACTTTCCTCGCGGTGGACGATGCAATTGACTCAATGTATTTGTTTCATCTCAGGTCAGCAGTTCGCCCAGAAAGATTTTCACGACCAGGTTAGGCTTAACATTTGGCCATCTTGCACGTCTGAGTCAAATTCTATATTATGTTTGAGGCGTCATTTAGACTAACAAGGAGGTCCACAATGTCAATGACTCGCAGGTGGGTGATATCAGGAACATCATAGTCACCATGAATAAGGAACACCTGATCAACGTTTTAGAAGTATGGTGGCCATAATCGGAGCCGCATCGAGAGCGTAATCGAAGCTGAAGACAGTGACATTGAACAGACTTACGTTGTGTATACGTGTGTGTGTATGAGAGAGAGAGAGAGAGAATATGTGTACAAAACTCTGTAAAATATATTGGTTTCCTAGTTAAATAATATGATTACCTGAAATTATCATTCGTTCTCTAATACCTGACGTAATCCGTACAATATTCATGATTTAACTCAATGTATTTACAAGGCAAATAAATTGCAAAAATTATGATCATGTTATGATGTATTTGGAGGAGGCACAGTGGAGTAATGAATAATGGCTCGGACTGAGGAATCGGAGATCCGAGCTTGAATTCCAGTCGAATCCATTACATTCACTTAGGTGATTGGGAAAGGTATGAATCCTCTACTTCTCACCTCCCCACCGCGAGCTATGAGTAAATAGCAGGACAGAGTGGATTCTATAGCCTTGGATGGCAACTGGACTACTGCAGAAAGAAATGGCAACCTAATGCGGGAAAAAATCTGCCGCGTGAGTCATGTATCGAATGATACATGATCGCCTAAGCGTGTATCACGCATGGCACATAACTGACTATGAAATTATTTAATGCTAGAGAACGAAGCACCAGATTACTGTGATCTGAGATTTGATCCAAAATTTTTACTGTATAATATTTCATCTACACCAATGAAATGACAAGGTTATGTTGAAAGCGACATCCGTGTGCGTTTTCTTATATCAGTCTATGTATTTTTTTTATTTCTTTAAGTCAAAATATGAATTTTGATGTCTGTATCCAGACCCGTAGTTCATTGAATATTGATTTCAAATGATCACTGTATATTTTTTGATAGATAGGATTAATATTAACGACTGAATTAAGTCCATTTACAAAGAAGCAGCTTATATTTGCTGGGTTTTTTTTTGTTTGTTTACCGTAACAAGCAATATCTAAACAACTGACCATGACATCTCTAGAATAAATAAACTTAATATGTCCTGGGACGAAACCGATTGTTTTTATTTTAGCTTTTGAAAAATGCCTTATAAATATTGCCTTTTCCTATCTATTATTAAATTCTGTACCATGAAAAACTTATTTAAATATGTATATATATATATATATATATATATATATATATATATATATATATATATATATATATATATATTTTAGGTTGGTGCAAAAATAATGACGTAATAATGTCGTTTTTTGACGTTAAAAATACGTCAAAAAACGACATTATTACGTCATTATTTTTGCACCAACCGAATATATATCTATATATGGCTCAGATTCATGGACTCCATACAGATACAATAAACGCCAGCTGGATGTTTTCCATAAAAGCTCTCTGCGTGCAATCTGTGGAGTTAAGCTTCAAAATAGATCTAACGTAGACCTGTTTAATAGGTGTAATATTGGAGGAATCGAGACTTTTATTATACAGTCTCAGTTACGGTGGACTGGTCATGTCTTGAGAATGTCTGATGACAGGATAACCCAAGATCTTAATGTACAGCCAGTTAGATCGGGGCTACAGGAATGTAGGACGCCCATGGCTAACATACAAAGACAAGCTGAAAAGCAACTTGTCAGCAGTTAATATACCACATAACACCCTTGAGCGCTTAGCTTTGGAGCGGATAAAATGGAGATCAACGTGTTTTAGTAGACTCTGCAATTTTCAATCTGCTTGTCTGAATCATCATCAAGAAGCGAGAGCAAGATCTAAAAGGTCAACCAATCTAACAGCGTTCTCATCTCACAATCCTCACACTTGCTCCATATGTGGCCTCCTTTGTAAATCACTAGCGGGTCTTAAATGCCACTTAAGATTAGCGCATAAACATTCATAACTGAATCAATAAGCTGGCAGATCCTCATACGTCGAAACCGACAGGAGAGTCCATTATATATATATATATATATATATATATATATATATATATATATATAAAATAACAAGCCACTCGCAATCGAGAATAAGCGTCTACTACGGCGGCCTAATTTCAGATGTGTGTTTGTTCAACACCCACAGAGACCACCTCTGGTTTATACTGCAACTATGAGCAGACCTTAGATAGAGTTTCTGGGAAAGAGCGTGTTTAACAATCTGAACAAAGCCAGCATACTTAAACCCTCGATGACTTCGCGCTAGAACACCTATCGACGGTCCCCAAAGTGTTAGATCTTCCCAATTTCACTCACAAGGCTTGGTATGTCTTTCCAAATATGCCGCACGCTGTGACCGTCCTCCTCCACACCAATAACATCAGGAGACTTCAACCGTGGGGAGATTCCATTCGGACCTCATAGTCAGAAAGCGAACGTTCTAACCACTCTCACTCTCTCTCTCTCTCTCTCTCTCTCTCTCTCTCTACATATATATATATATATATATATATATATTTATCATTCGCAGAGAATACTGTTTCACAGCTCCTCAGTACGACTAGACATCCGAATGCCTCAAGCCAGAATCGAAACCCAACTGTTTCTACCACTGAGCTATCTGCACTCGGTACAGCTAAATCTAGCGTATTGTTTTCACGAATGTAAAAAAGTTGCCAATCAGCCAAAGTGCTCCATTAATTATATATATATATATATATATATATATATATATATATATATATATATATATATATATATATATATATACTCACGTAAAGTGAACAAAGGGTTCAGTGCAAAATCCCCTGAAGGTTATACACATTGACAGATATCTGAAGAAGGCCATATGAAACGTTGTAAAATTAAAACAAAAAGAAACAAACTGTAAATAATGTAAATATTATGTTGTTGACTCATAAATGATTTTTTGTGATCAATATGATCCCCATTACAACTGCTTTCGAAAAACGGAACACAATACAAATGTTCGATAGTCAATATAAATAAATAACAGCTGATCAATGCAGGGAATCATTTTTAGAAAACGCATTGGGGCCGTAATCAAAAGGCAGTTACATTAGGTTGGTGCAAAAATAATGACGTTTTCTCACATAGTAATATATGTAAGAAAACGACATTATTTTGCACCAACCTAATACTTATTAGGTTCGTGCAAAAATAATGACGTAATAATGTCGTTTTTTGACGTTATACGTCAAAAAACGACATTATTACGTCATTATTTTTGCACTAACCTAATAATAGACTTACGCTTTCTGTGTTCGTGTGTTTTTTGTGTCTGTGTATGTCAGAATATGTCAAATAATAAGATTACCTGAAACATTCTCAAACATCTCACGTACCCTCTACAATATTCACTATGAAATTCAGCGGAATGTAAAAAACATGTCTACTCATGTAGATGGGTTCAGTTCCAAATCCCCTGAAGATTATCCGTATTGATATCTGAAAATTCCTTCTAATTGTTTGTGAAAATAACAAAAAATAAATAAATAAATAGAAGTCGCTATTAACCCGACTGTAAATAATACAAATATTAGTTTGTTGACTCATAAATCATTTGTGTGTGTTTCATACTTCGGATGATATATCCGTCTTTAAAAATGGTTTCGAAGAAAACGGGAGTTACTTATGACTCAATCTTATAAATCAAAGTATTGATCATTGCTAAGTCATATTATAGCGACTAGACGTTTAGTACACAGACTTGGTATTTTTGGCTTTATTTATGGAAAATCTTTTGAGAAAAAAAGGAACGGAAAAAAATAACAGAAATTATATTTTTATTCTTTTAAAATGCATATTCTAATTTTAACTCTAATTGGGGTCTGGATGTTGAGTTAAAAAAGCGTATTCAATCTACCTAGACTCTAGCTATGCGTACAGAACCAAATTAATCGTCTTATATGCTAATGAATGCTGGACAATCTCACCACGGATCAAGAGGAAAATGGGGCCAAGAGAAAAAATTGTTGAGTATACCATAGGCGGAACTAGTAAGCAACTAGTAAGTCTTAAAATGGTAACAAAAAGAACACTTATACTTGTATTGTTTTAAAGGATTAAAGAGTCTCTACCGACACTGGAGTTTGAACACAGATCACCAGTGAGCAAATTCATTTTGTATATGTAGATGCCGTGATGATAAAGGAAATGTATATATAGGAATTAGCGTGACGTCTAACGAATTACTCTTTCTACAATATCCTCTATTCCCTATAATATTTACTATGCAATTTCTCCATACTGATCACTATACAAATTACTATTCGGATCACTATTCGCTGGTTACTTTTTCCAGCGAATATTATCGAGAAAGTACTATTAGTGCGAGTGCTATTCGAAGGCGCCTGACACCAGTATTGTTCAAGGGCGTTACTATAGTTGTATCTACGATTACAGTGTCTCTACTACAATGAGCATTACGAAAGTGACAAGGAGTATCCGTTGACATCACAAAAGTTGCAACGTGTCTTCGCTGACATCACAAAATCTATGTACCGTGTACTTTCTGGATATTGAGGATGGTGGCTCTCGACTTTATGCTCTCCTTTGTAGCTCTTAATATATATATATATATATATATATATATATATATATATATATATATATATATATATAAAGAAAGAAAGAACAGTAAGATATATAATTCGGTGTTCTTATAGATAGTTTTATTTTTACAAAATAGTGCTCAATGTAAATAATTTACAGAGCTTTAATATTATAAATTACTTGATTTAAAATATGGTTTTTCCTTACTATTTTCCTACCATATTTTAAATCAAGTAATTTATAATATATATATATATATATATATATATATATATATATATATATATATATATATGTGTGTGTGTGTGTGTGTGTGTGTGTATGTGTGAAGAAAAATATACGGAAAAAACAAACAAAAATTCTAATATGCAATTATGCTGTTTTAATGTCAATTATGCTGTTTTAATGTCAACGTCGGACGTTTCGGTCTAGTAGACCATCTTCAGGACATATTCATAAAACATAATTAACATTAGACTATATTTAATTCAACATGAAAAGACGATGGACATAAGAGTAAGACTAATCAAAACAGACAGCTGAAATTTTTTTCAAGATCACCGTTCCTTTTCAATATGATCACGTCGGCATCACGTCGGCGAAGTTGTGAAAACGTATTCCTAAAATAAAGTATATTGAATGAAATATGAAAAGAATTTTATTTTAATCTAAAAGTACGTTTGTCGAGCATTAATCTTGCTAGGAAAGGGGAAATATTAAAGAAGCCGGGTCTAGTATTCACCGTGCGTGAGATAGATATTATGCCCGCCTCATATTAGGATTTTTGTTTGTTTTCTCCGTATATTTTTCTATATTCATATATTTACTTACACACACACACACACACACACACACACATATATATATATATATATATATATATATATATATATATATATATATATATATATATATGAAAATTTCTCCGATTTAACCAGTAGAGAAGACAATATTTATGAATAAAAATGCCTAGAGGAAAACTAGTAATTGCTGACGCGTTTCGTCCAATGGGGTCTTTATCAAAACAAAATACGAAATGAAATTAATTGAACAAGGTAACTAATAAAAACAAAAACCGAATGTTCCTAGCAACTGGAATGTAGAGAAACGCTATTTTCATTTTTTTAACTGAAAATAACGGCATTATTTGTCAGGCTATTTTCTTATTTTTAATGACAATATTCTCCACACGTCCTCTGTTCCTCTTGACTTCAATCTGCTCTATGAGTATCAAATTTTCCAACCCTTCTTTCCTTATAAGGTGCCCTAGTAATTTTTAATGCCTCTTTCTGATATCACGTATGAGGGTCGTTTTTGTTACCATTACCAGGATGAAAGACCTTACATTTTTTGGATGCATAATACGAAAAGTGGGCATGGAAATCTGTCACAGGGCATATCCAGGGCGAAAGAAGCAGGAGAAAGCAACGGGTCATCTACTTGACGAGTTTTGTATTAATGAATGGTACTGCTAAGGGGTAGGAAGTTGCAAAGAGCCACGATCGCTCATGTTCTGGAGGAACATGGGGCATAGAAGATTCTTCGATATTTCAAGAACACAAAAAAAAAGGATTAAACACTAAACATATCAGTGCTACGATGGTAACTGTTACCCTATATATCCGTGTAACGCGCGATCTTACGTATCGTGTGACCCTCATGTTTCCATGCTTTTATCAGATATCACATATTTTTAAGAGACCAAATTACAATAGACTAACCACTTTTTCTCTATCTCTTTATCCGATCTTCTAGTTAAATAAGTTAAAAATTTTAAAAAAGAATGATAACAGTATCGTTGGCAACACTACACTCGTTGCGTCAACGCGTACGGCCATAAACAACCAAACGAGAAACAGCTAACCATATTATAAACGTAAGCAATATAAAAGATGCATATTCGCTATATTTGTATTTTAGAAAACGATACTAATATATTAATATTTCATGCATTATTAGTGGGTACAGTTAAGTAAAACATCAGTTTTATCAAAATCATGTTTATTTTAAATGCAGCTGTACTTTTTTTATTATAATAAGTATAGTTTGGTCAACGGTGTAGCCAGGGCCAGCGTTATATACGCTAATTTTATATATGACGCGACCCTCTTAAAATTAGCTTCGAAATTATGTCTTCAAATGTCGGATGTACTCGAGTACATACGGTAATTTCGATCATGACGTAGAAATTCCCCAAGAGAGACAAAAAATAATTCAACAACAGATGAAAGATCTTTTGCCAAACATGTTTAAAAGATATGACATAGTCATTAAAATCACGATGACTTACTGAGAGATATCGGTTCGCCCCCATAACTTGCGAAATCTTTAAGTCGAGATAAAATAAAATAATCTCAGTAATAACTATCTTTTGGTACCGAATTTCTTTTGGTAGCGAAACAATTCAGGAGCTTCAGTTTCTTGCACTCATTTAAATGAATATAGGAATTTCGCCAAGATTAAACACAAATGACTAATAGTAAGCGTTTCCCTAATGTTAAATTTAATGAGCTGAAAACATTATTTTGTTCGTAACTTGTTTTATAATAGTAACTATTCACTAAATACAATGCCCAAGGGCCACACAGGGTAGAAGATATAACGATGAAGTTGTCATATGTACGTAAGATTAGAAAGGAAGGTTAGGTCATTATAATATGTTGGAATAGATAATGTTTGCCTCTAGAATAGGAGAGGTCAAGATTTTAGTGAGCGGTGAACAATCGTCTCGGAAATGTGTTTCACGGATTCAAGCACATTTTAATGATTATGCATATTAGCATTAATATCCTGATCTTTATTTTTACTACGATAAAGTTTCGACGGTTTTGGTTTGGTTTGGTTTGTTTTGGTTTGGTTTGGTATGTCTGAAGGCATATCAACCTCAATGGGATATTTAATGCCGAAAAGATTTTTATTGCTTGCTATATATTTTTTTTTCAAAAATGTATTGTCACTAATATCTTTTTTTGCAAAAATTTATTGCTGGTATTAAAACCTATATTTACACTTTTATAGTGTTTTGAGCCCAGTTGGGGGTTAACATTTTGCCCATATCTGGGACCCTAACAGGTGCTACCACCCGGAGTCAGGGTAAGCCTAGGGACACTAGCAATTAGGAAGTGGTTCCATGCTCCTCAAGACTACGCGATCAGAGACCTTGCTGTTGGTTGCATTTTATCGTCTTACCCAGGACACGGATGTAGTTTATCGTCTTACCCAAGAGGGGGGTCGTTTTGGCCTTTTTCAGGTGTCTGTTAATCTGGGTAACATTCAGAGAATTTCCAAATGAGCCCATTATTCAAAGTATCACTTTTTAGAACTGCCTTGTTATTGGCCAGCCAGTTTCCAGTGTAGTTGAAGCTGTACCACCAGGGATTGAACTCACAAATATTATCCCACCAATTTAGAATATATACGTTAATCTATTACGTTCAAAGTTCCGCGCGTCAATCCTGAATCTAGAATTTTTAGTGATTTTAATTTTGCACACCTGAAATCCAGGTGAGAAACTTTTCCAACACAGCGAGGAGTATATTGACGCACAAAAAAGAAAACTGTTAATACTAATAAGAAAAAAAGCCGAGAATTGCTAAATTTGCTCCATGAAACAAACACCTTAGGAAATGTTATAATTGAGAAGACAGAAAATGTCGGAGAAATGACGGAAGAGATAAAGTAATCAAAAATACCCCCGTAAATTTAATGAGAACACGAGACAGAATCTATAATATATAATATTACATTTTACTCAACTCCGAACATTATATCAGTTATGGTCGGCCAGTATGTAGTTTCTTGTAACCTAGGAAAGGTTACTGAATAGAATAATCGCATGAAGGTTGGTAATGAACGATAATACTTAGGACATGAACAACAATTAAATTAAAATTATTAGTTCAATTTCATCCTGAACTGAATTTTTCGCTTGAGGATGAAATGGAACTAATGTTTTTAATTTAATTACAAAATTAAATTGGAAGCTTTTACCTTACATTTTTGAAACATGGTTATTACTGCGTATCGAAAAACCATACTTTAAATCAGTTAATTTATAATATTAATGCTCTGTAAATTTACATTGAGCACTATTTTGTAAAAATAAAAAATACCAATAAGAACACCGCATTATATATCTTACTGTTCTATCTTTATATATATATATATATATATATATATATATATGAATCATCTTCAAGAAGCAAGAGCAAGATCTAAAACGTCAGCTAACATAACAGTGATCTCATTTCACAATTCTATCACCTGCTCCATATGTGGCCTCCTTTGTAAATCACTAGCGGTTCTGAAATGACACTTCAGATTATCCCATAAACTTTCATAACTTAATCAATAGGCTGGCAGATCCTCATACGTAGAAACCGACGGGAGAGTCCATTATATATATATATATATATATATATATATATATATATATATATATATATATATAAATAATATAATATAATAATATATAATACAATATAATAATATATATATATATATAAAATAATAATAATAATAATTATAATAATAATAATAATAATAAGAATAATAATAATAATAATAATAATAAGAAGAAGAAGAAGAAGAAGAAGAAGAAAAGAACAGGAAAAGAAAAATCATTTGGTATACCCCTCCGTTCAACCAAATGGATAGTATTAAACTAGGACAGAAATTCCTAGCTTTAATTGAAAAACACTTCCCTACCAATAGTAGGCTTAATAATATATTTAATAAGAACACCTTAAAATTGAGTTACAGCTGCACTGAAAACCTAGAAAATATAACAAAAAAAACAATAATAAAATCCTGAACAAACCCCCATGCCTGAATAGTATTAATAAAACCCTACTCTTAAATTAGACAAAAACAGTGCAAAATTGTGATTCTAGAAACCCAGAAGACTGCCCATTGTGAAATAAATGCTACATCAAATCTGTGGTATACCAATGTACTATCTCATCCACTGAGAGTGGTAATATTAACATGATATACACTGGGTCTACGAAGAATGAATTTAAAACCAGATGGAGGCAGCATAAGTGCTCTTTCCACAATGTAAATAATAGAAATCAGACATCTCTATCTAAATATTTTTGGCATTTGAAGGAAATGAATAAAACACCAAAAGTAAAATGGAAAATTATAAACAAAACTAGAACTTGTAAAACCTGGGATGACCCATGCCCTTTAGGCCTACATGAGAAACTACACATTATTAAGTTTCTAAATAATAAAAATCGATTAAAAAATAGACATGAGTTAACGGTTTTTTCCCCGACATCATCAAATCTTTGCATTGAATAATTAACATATATTTTTTTTTAAATCCATAATCCTAATAAATAGCTTAAATACCCTACAAAAAAGATAACCGTTTATGAAGTCGTCAAAAAACAAATGTTACGGCAGTTTATTTTTTTGTATACACAAAACCCTTTCAGAAAAAATAAAATAAAAAATAAATAAATAAATCTCCATAGACACGTAAACCAGACTAGAAATCATCTTCCGTTTTAAATTTAGACACGCCAAACATACCCTGACATAACACCTATGAATGTAACTCTATACTGATACAAATTATTAAGACCCTGCGCCCCTCTCTATATGAACAATCGCGCTGGCCGTTACCATGGAAATTTTGATTTCAATAATGAATATGATGCTATTAAAAGACGTAAATTTCAGAAATAAGTTATTCCAAAAAAAATTTCGCTTGAAGATGGAACAGAGCTTACTTTAATTCAATTTAATTCAAATAATTATATTGAAGTTTTCGGCTGTTGTTTTGAAACATGAGAACTCTCATGTAGCGTGTTGGAATCATATTTTTAATTATATATATATATATATATATATATATATATATATATATATATATATTGATTTACATATAAGGATCATATTTCCAGTTTTATTGTTAAAATAGATACAAAAGTGTCTCTTTTAAGAAAAAAGTGGGGGATCTATGGCGCCTTTCAGCCGACACGTCTTCAGAAAAATAATCGTCGGCAGAATAAAACAAAGATGTTGATAAGAAAAATTATTATCAAAGGCCGATGTTAAAAACAATAGATTACTAAGAGGTAATTGTTGTGGATTCCGAGATGAAATTCGGTC
Organism: Acanthosepion lycidas; assembly: GCA_963932145.1. Classification (NCBI taxonomy): domain Eukaryota; kingdom Metazoa; phylum Mollusca; class Cephalopoda; order Sepiida; family Sepiidae; genus Acanthosepion; species Acanthosepion lycidas. The sequence goes on along the minus strand of OZ010607.1, from coordinate 46,462,872 downwards.
TCCAATGAATGACAAAAGCAAGAAATAAAGATCAGAAATTAAATGTATTTCCACAATAATACAAAGGGTAATTCTGTTAGTAAATCCAGGAACGCCGTTAGTCACAATATATATATATATATATATATATATATATATATATATATATATATATATATATATATACATTCTCGTAGTAGGACTTCCTTAGCGTCTACGTGGCTGTAACTGTGACTTCTAAAAGCGGTTACCTCACACAATTACTCTACCTCCAACTCAATCACAATCTCTTCTCACTCTATCAATATCTCTCTCACACTCTCTCTCTCTCTCTCTGTATTTATCTATCCACCCACGAGGATAAAATGTGGCACAAGGCCGGTTTAATATGGGTATTTCCGAGCCCGTAGGTTCGGCCAAAAATATAGCCTTTTTGAACCCACCTAGACGGGTTCAAGTCCTGTCTACCTCCCCGGACGAAACCTTGCCCTTCGGCAAAGCCTCGTCCGGGTTCCTCTCCGCTAATGCATAGAGTTCGACAGTCACCGAGAGTCTGTCTCTCGGTCTCTATCTCTATATTCTGACTGCCTGTGGGTATTTAACGGCAGCAGTCTAAGTAACACTCTGGTCGAGTCCACTTATATGAAAAAGGGGTGGACCCCATAACAGTAATAAAAGGGATGAAAGTTAAAGGAAGAGGAAAAAAAAAAACTTATGAGTACTAAATATCCACTAGGTTAAGCAGTAATGTCCCCGAAAAGAACCAACCAGAATTTCATCTCCCTCTGTCTACACAGGACAGGACGTTGCATATTAATAATAATAGACTTCAAGATATCTAAATAGAACCTCGTCCTTGCCCTGCGTAAGACAGAAAAGAAATATATATATATATATATATATATATATATATATATATATATATATATACAGAGAGAGATATATTTGCATATTTAGCAGCAGTCCCACTTTAATACATGTTTCATTAAACGAGACTGACAAGGATCTTTTTCAAATTTATTTTTTTAAATCATAATCTTCTTCATTGAGTACAAGTATATTTTTTCAGTTAAGTGACATGCACCCATTACTTATATCTAAATAAATAAACGGGAAATTTTCTCTGTCGGTCCGTGCGAACTAAACCCCTTATAACTCGAACAACAGTTGTTCTACATACACGTATTATACCCTTTTGGAATCAGGATAATTCCGGGATTGAAACCCTACCCTTCACTTGGTGGTTGAACATCCAGCATTATGATTTATGCCCGGATGATGTGGAAACCGTTAAAAATTCAAATTTTAAAAATAACTGAAAAAAAAAGTACTGGTTTTATTTTCTTTTAAAATTTATACTGACTTTAAAAGTAAAACAAAAACTTTGTGAATAGAATGTGTCTTCTTTTACATTCAGTTTTAAATATCTCCAAAAATTTTGAGTCAATTTTATTTCTTCAAAATGCCAAGAGATCAGAGTTACAGTCAGAGGTTTCGGGACGTGATGTTTTGAAGTTCCACGGATTTTGTATCTAAACTGGAATATATATATATTAATAACAAAGTGGAAAAATATTTTGGAGAGCGTCCTAGGATAACAAACACGTATTTTGATATCGCACTGACTGAAAGATTATGTTAATGATTTATATATATATATATATATATATATATATATATATATATATATATATATATATATATTGCCATCATCAGAGAAACACATTCGCTGTATCACAGCTCCTGAGTGTGGCTAGACATCAGACTGCTTCAAGCCAGGATCGAAACTCGACTGATTTGCCATAAGTCGGAGATTTTTCCCCTAAACTATCGGCTCTCGGGAGAGAGGGAGGTGAAGTTTTACGTATTTATTATGAATAAACATGCTAGTTACTCAGAGTGCTCGATTCATAAAAGAGCTTTGCATTATCAGCAGTGGTAGTCACTGTTTATAAAAGTTCAAATTCCCGTCGTGCTAATACCCTTGGGAAAGTTATGAATCCTCTTCTTCTACCTCCAGTTATGGGTAAGTAGGAGGACAGACTGGTTTCTCTAACCTTTGGTGGCGACTTTTTTTTTCTTTTTTTTTTTTTAAGCATTTCACCCCAAGCAAGGCGGGAAGCCACTAGGACGCAAGGGGTTACAGGAAATATAGAGCGAGATCAGATAGGAGTGATAGAAAAGGGTATGAGGAGAAGGGTAGTGGATAGATCAAGGCATTTAGGGACTTGTTTAGAAGAAGGACAACACTGAATTCAAACCCTGCGGAGGTTCATTTAGGGACCTTGTGGCACACGGTGCAGCAGTTCTCTGTATTCGGCTCTTCAAAAAGTGTGGCTGTTTCTGCACAAAGCCTTCATCACTATCATCAAATGATTTATGCGGGTAGTCTGTCTGCCGGTTTCTAGGGACTGAATATCTTGACACTCATATGTCGAAGACGACTGGATTCACCATTATATATATATATATATATATATATATATATATATATATATATATGGTTGGATTGATGTGAGTTTGTGATCCTGGGTTTCACGCTTTTGCGATCGTCAGAAAAACGTTAGCTCTATCTCTCATATTGAGCGCTTTCTAATAAGTACTACGCATATAATATATAAATAATTATATATATATTTTTATATTTATATTTATACACACACACACACATACACACACAGATATATATATATATATATATATATATATATATATATATATATATGTTATGTATGTATGTGTGTGTGTGTGTGTTATACGTATTGGTTCTGATCATATCCTTAATTGGTTTTTCTCCTTCATAATTGAAAACATCGGCTTTTCTTCTTCTTCTTCATCTTCTTTATGATTGAAAACATCGTCTTTTCTTCCTCCTCCTCTTCTTCTTCTTCTTCTTCTTCTTCTTCTTCATAATTGAAAACATTGTCTTTCATTCTTCATTAAAAACATTGTCTATCCTTCTTAATTGAAAACATCGTTTTTCTTCTTCATAATTGAAAACATTGTCTATTATTTTTTCTTCTTCTTTATGATTGAAAACATCGTCTTTTCTTCTTTTTCTTCTTTTTATTTTTCTTCTTCTTCTTCATAATTGAAAACATTTCGATTTCATTTTTGCCTTGAAAAAGTCGGAAGACAAAACGCGTCGGCAAAATCTAAGATTTTTTTCCAATTATAATTTTATACCAAATTGTCTTTTATGTTTAATTAAAAACATTTTCTCTCCTTCTTAACTGGAAACATCGTTTTTTCTTCATCATCATAATCAATGTTTTCTTCTTCAGGCATATATATATATATATATATATATGTGTGTGCGTGTGTGTGTGTGTGTGTGTATGTATATGTGTGCATGTATATATATGTATGTTTCTACTTATAGTATATATGAGATATTTATATATATATATGTGTGTGTGTGTGTGTTTATGTTCTTTCTTTTTTTATATATTAGCTAGTTTTATTTTATTTTAACTGTTCCAATTTGCCTGGACGTTTGAATTTGATGTTTTTATGTGAGTGTATGCGTATATATTTATTTTTTTATCCACTTCTCTCTATTTTAGTGTATTTTTTTTGCGTTGTACATTGACGAATATTTGTTTTTCTATTCTATCCTTCTTAAATTTTACCTAATGAAGCCTCTTTTATCTACATACCTTAGCGCATATAAGGAATATTTTAATAGTATTCTGTTTGAATTCGTTTACTAACACTTTCAAATTTTAATATTTGTTAGTGTGTATATGTGTGTGTCTTTATTAATGTATGTGTGTATGATCGCTTATATAGGGTGACCCCAAAAAATGGGAATTTTTGAAGTGCGTATTGCCCGACAGGAACAAGTGGTAACACTGCAAGACGGTGACCCTGAGCAAGTAAATATTTCGCCATTTAGAATTCAAGATGAAATTCACATTATTCCAGCTGAGATGTTGCAGCCAATGAGGAATCTCAACAGCAGATTTCAAGAATGCATTCGTACAGGAGGACGCCATCTACAGGGCGTAATTTTAAAAAAATGAAAATTCCATCATTGTTTCTTAAATGGCATGTTTTAAGGTTTCAATTACTATGAATAAAATAGTTTTCTTTCAAAACTCTTGGTTTTAAGGATGGTTAAAATGTTCCTGTTTTTTTGGGTCACGCTGTTTATGGCTTTCAATGTATGTATATGTTGTCTGTTTGTGTTATTTTTAAGGGTCGTGGACATCTGTTTCGTTCGTGTTTCGGCGTATTTGTATATCTAAATATGTCTACGTGTTTGTGCATTATAATCTGATTGTGTATGCATTGTCTTTTGCAAGATTCCATCCTCCCCTGCCCCTACCGAGGGATGTTTGGTCGATTTGAACCTTTTAAAACTCTTTATTCTAAATTCAACACCATCACTTGATAAGACACCAGAAATGTTGAAACAAAATGGCTATTATGCTATAATTTTCGAATAAATTATATTTTCTCTACTCGGTATTGAGCACTCTTTTAAGAATAGTAGTGTTGGTTATTTCAATATATTCCGTATACACCAATCCTATACGTATATATATATATATATATATATATATATATATATATATATATATATATATATATATATATATATATAGGGGGAGAGAGATAGACTGAAAATTCCGTCTGTTGCTAATATGACATTCAGACGTATTTAGTCATATGTCTTTTACGAGGTGGCCTGACATAGAAACACTCTCACATTTCTTTCAAAACTTACTTGATAAATAGTATAAGGTACTTTGTGGGAATAGATATCACGCCTAGTTTTTAAACCTACACTTTAGATAGGATCTGCGAACCTGTCATGGAATCGACAGGATCCAAGATTCAGGGTAACTTTAACCTAAACTGTCGAGGGTCTGCAAATTGTGACGCTTATGTACTGGAAAACATTAGAGGATGGAAGCACCGATTTACTAATATATTTCATCGAATCACGTGGTGACTGATTTAATTTTGCAATTAGTGATCTATATTTAATTCCAGATTTAATTATCTTTAAAATAGTTTCAGTTAACTGGCAAAAAAGAATTTACTTACGATGGCTTTCTCGCTAAATAGTTAATTTACTTAGCAGGAAAAAAGAATTACTCTTCTGCTTCTTTAAATTTTCATAAATTTATATATATATATATATATATATATATATATATATATATATATATATATATATATATATATATATATATAGTGAGATAAAGAGAAATAGGAAACGTTTATCAATCTAACATGTTTTACCTGTTTATATTGTAGAGAGAGAGAGAGAGAGAGAGAGGAAACAGAAGACAAAAAGAAGAACTTTACAATTTCCATTTTGTTTGGGTCACTTCTCACTGGTCAGTCATATATTACGTGCGTTAATGCCTATTCGTAATTGATTATGTGTGTCTGTGTAGTAGGATGAGTTTTAATGTTTTCACATTTGTGTGTGTGTATATATATATATATATATATATATATATATATATAAATTAGACAGTCTTTATCATGCTTATACCCAATCTTATAAAGACTAACGATTGTGTATACAAAGAGTCTCTTCCTGTCTTTGACTTCAATGTCCACTTTTATATTAACATAAGTTCTATCCCTATTTAGTACTTTAACACTTAAACTATATTTTGTCATATATATATATATATATATATATATATATATATATATATATATATATATATATATGAAGACATATAGTCTTAAGGTGTGCTATATTTATGGAATAAAGTGCTCAATATCAGAGATAGAGCGTGTGTAAATATAAATAGGAGTGATAGAAGAGGGTATGAGGAGAAGGGTAGTGGATAGATCATGGCATTTAGGGACTTGTTTAGAAGGACAACACTGAATTCAAACCCTGCGGAGGATCATTTAGGGACCTTGTGGCACACGGTGCAGCAGTTCTCTGTATTCGGCTCTTCAAAAATTGTGGCTGTTTCTGCAGAAAGCCTTCATCACTATCATCAAATGATTTATGCGGATTGTATTTTATGAACCACTGATGCTAGACAATTTGTATGAGAACGTACACCGTGAAACAATAATTGTGTTGTACCTGCTTTAATTTTTCAGTCAAAGAAACTCTGCCCAACCTACCGTCTATGTAGCTCTGTGAATATTTATTAAATACGTGACCTTTTTATAATTCATTTAACACTAAGTAAGGCAATAAAAGGTAGGTGTTACATTTTTGAAGTTCCTTCTTCGCAAGAAAGCAGGAATCTGGAAGAGATTTCCAAAGGCGAGTATCGTGTTTAAAGAAACTAGTAGCATAAAACCTATGGCTATAACTGGCAATTTCAACAGTACAATTATGAGACCTAGCTGCCAATTGAGTAATGTGTTTAAATTCATGAAGCGGAGGTACCAGCGAGGTACTTTCATCAGAATAACAACCATAAATCTATTTATAGATGAGACAGATGTAAACTGCTTTAGGGCAGTTGGAATGCCACTGAAACCTAGATGCCACTCAAGGATCAATAATGTTTCCTATTCTTCTTTTTGTCACTGGATAAAAATCAAATTCACCAGAACAGATTTGGCAGTAACATTCGATGTAAACTTATGAACGCGCTAAAATAATTTATAGCGAAAAGATTATCGAGCACAAGACCGTAAACCGACTTTCCTAGCAAAAGTTTTAGCAGTTCAATGTAATGATTTCAATTCATGTCAGTGGAAATCTCTGAAGCAAGAAGGCGCAGCGAGTTGCTTTGCTAGAGGTTAGCATCAGCCATACTTCTGGAAGGCAATAAAGGTCCTTTAAGATGATTGATAAAGAGCAGATTCGTTTTAGAGACGTTGAAATTAACTAGCAAATTCTTGCCGCCGTTCACACTAGTTTGTAGGTAATTTTCTAGAACAATTGTCAATTTGAATTTCTCGAACCTGTGAGACTTAAAATTAGGAAAGGTGTAAATAGTTGTGACGTCTGCATAGACCTCGCCCGAAAGATAGTTGATGAATAAAAGAAACAGATTGAGGTCCAGGATACCTGGAGGGAACCCGCATTAATGCAAAAACGACCAGGAAGATTGGATTTTAAAGACAACTTTCATTACGCGATTTGATAAGAATTATCTCGTGGGAATTTGAGTAAACAGAAATCACTATAAAGATAGAGCTTTTTAATCTCAGAATTCGTGGGAGAATTGAACTCTCATTTCGCAATTATTCATATAGATTCCATAATATAAGTTTTACTTGATTGGCTATTATGTTTCTCTAACTCTTCAAATGTTGAAATTATAACTAATTCTAATTTCTATTTTCCGATTTTTACACTATATTAATTTTATCTTATAAATTGTCCTCTGTTCTGTCACTCATGAAATAAAAATAATCGTTTGTACAGAAAATAAGGATCTATGTATATTAAATTGTCTTTAAATTAAGTGTCCGCAGAAGAATTATCGTTAAACTTTTAAAAGGTAAGCTTAAACATTAATCCAATACTTAAATTCAGCGATCAAATTTCAGATCTTCTGTAGTTTATTGGGGCCTATCGGTCTACTCCTCCCTAGCTATTGTGATGATAGCCAAACCAAGAGTCTTTCACTGGAGCTAGGTTAAATGCCGTCCGAGATGGCGGTTTTTAAGCTTGCTTAAATTTTTAGCTAGCTTAAAATTTTAAGCTAGCTGCAGTTTTAGATACAAAAGGAAAAATAAATGTTACTCCCCTTGATCCATGAAAGCAACGATAATGTCTAGTATAATATATTCATATATATTTTTACCTCGCATAATCTGGCAACTCTGAATCTGAGCTCAACAAAAAATAGTTCACTGCTCCTAACTTTTCTCGGTTTTTTTGAATGAGCTATGAATCGTTGAAATCGGGTCAGTGGGAGCAGTGACGTTTCTTCGAGACACACACACACACGCGCTCAAACACACATACACTGTACTTTATATACACGATTATTGCTGTTGTGTTTTATTTAACAATGTGTGATTCACCGGAATGTGTGATTTGTTAATGATCTGTGTTCTTATACACACACATTCACAGTTTGATGCACAAACGTACACGAACCCACATTATTATATATAGTAGAAAATACATCCAAAAAATACATAAGGGAAACCTCGAGGAATTTAAAGAAAATATTATAGTATTTACACTATTTAAATTTTTCAAGCTGTTCTCCTCATCTTTGTGGCAATATTCGGTCGTTTTAGTCAGCGACCTTCTTCAGATGAATTGGAACTGAACACATCATTTCGTCCACCGGAGTAGATTGTTCTAGTTCCACGTGCCATACCTCTTCCGAGTAATGGAGAAAGCCAAGCCGCCCAAATCAAGCATATCGCAACTGGACAGGCTGGCAATCAAAAATCATGCAGAGGAATGCCATCCTCATCATACTACCAGCTGACAAAGTCAATCCCACTGTAGTGATGGACAAATCAGAATATACATGAAAACTAGAAGACCTCAGTAGAAATGGTAGCTATAGTAATGTAAAGAAAGATCCTACAATGAAAACGGAACAGAAACTGCTGCGGATCCTTATCGACAAGGGCCACTTCCCACCGAAGACATACAGGCAGTTATCACAGCAAACTACCTCACATATAAACAGTCCCACCAAAACTCACAAAGGCTGTATTCCGTTCAGATGCCAAAACTCTGTGTGCCATCCTCTGAGTTGCTTCCTTGTGGATATAATTGACCCATTAATAGGAAAATCCGAAACTCCGCCCACTCCGTGGAAATAATCAAAGATGCTCCCATCCAATCGAACCAGAGGGTCAGCCTGGATATGGTGAGTTTGTTCACCAAGGTACCCACGGAGGAGGCGCTGTCTGAAGTCAGGGACAGACAGGCCTCGGACGAATCCCTAAAAGAAATTACCAGTATACAAATAGATAGCATGATGGAGATGCTTTCTGTACTCACAATTCGGAATGGGATCAAACATATATCGAACATAAAGAAATGGACTCGCCAATAAGGGCTAACATATACAGGGAATACCCCAAAGAAATGGTATTAGAATCAAAATCACTAAAACCAACTCTGAAATAAGAACCGTCTTGGTTATGACGATAAACTACGTCCGCGTCCTGTGTAAAACGATAAACTACGTCCTCGTCCTGGGTAAGACGATGAACTAGGTCCAACAGCAAGTACTATAATCAGGAGGTTTTAGGGAGAGTGGAACCACCTTTTAATTGCTGGTGTTCCCATGTCCACCCTGGCTCGGTATAGTAGCACCTATTCGGGTCCCAGCTATGGGTAAATAGTTAGCATCAAAATGGGTTAAAACACTAGGTTTTAATACCAGTAATAATTTGTAAAAAAAATTATTACCAGCAATACATTTTTGAAAAAAAATTATTACCAACAATACATATTTGAAAAAAATTATTACCAGCAGTACATTTTTGAAAAAAAATTATTACCAACAATACATTTTTGAAAAATATTATTACCAGCAATACATTTTTGAAAAAAAATTATTACGAACAATACATATTGATGTGGGGCCAAAGTCGGGAGCACAGAAGGAAAACACAGAACACGGATTAGAGGTAAGAAAGATATATTAAACAAAAGGTCACAAGATAGTGTAAGTGTAAGCGGAGCTTACTATGTGCTAGTGTCTAATATTAGTAGTCGTACGCGGAGGATACTACCGTATTAGAATATTCTCTCTTCTCTTCTTCTTCTCTCCGAGTGTTATTTCGCATACTTTATATAGCCCTGGAAGACTCCATGTTGTAGGTATGTTACGGTCTAACAATACCCCCCTTTTAAGAGTTTTCTTTTTTGTTCTTTTCGAAAAGGATAAAAAAAAAACTGTTAATACATTTTTCTCTTGGGATTTACGTCGAGCGGTTGAGTAAATTTTCTTTTCCTTCCTGAGTGTCGTACTTCAGGAGAGACTTGGGGCGTGTCGAGATCGAAGTGATCACAGCTATTTTGTAGTGATTCCTCCGATTCCTTCAAACGGCATTTTCTGAGCTGGTTTCAATGGTGTTTGTGAGTGTTTTTCGGTCCTTGGACAATATAGACCAGTTCGCCAATTCTTTGTTTTATGGTGCCTACTTCCCAGAATGTTATGTTGTTTTTGTAAGCCTTGAAAAAGACTTTATCGCCAGGATTGAAATATGAGGCAATACGTTTTTTTTGTTTTTTTTTAACTTTGCTTGCCGTGGAATAAGTTTGTCGAAGACAGACTTGATTTTCCTTGCGAACATTGTTTCTGCAGGCGAGCTTCCCATAGGGGTGTTCGGATTAAAGGTTATCCGATACACCCGTAGAAACTGTTGCAATGCTCTATCTGTCGGTGTGCCTAGTGCCTTTTTAAAGCCCTTCTTAGAGTGTCCACGAACGTTTCGTCCTGGCCAATCGACCTAGGCTGGTACTGAGGCGTTGTAATGTGGTCCACCTGATATGACTTGCAGAAAACTTTAAATTCACTTGATGTGAATTGAGTGCCATTATCTGTAACTACACAATCTACCACCCCAAAACGCGCGAATAGCTCGTGTAGAAATCCGATCGTGCAGTTTTTGGTTGGTCTTTTGCATTGTAGGACCTCATGCCATTTTGAGTGGCTATCCACAACAATGAGGTAGTACATGTTAGCTATAGGCCCTGCAAAATCGACATGAATTCTTTGCCATGGATGGTCTGTGTTTGGCCATGGTTTGCACGTCGTGGTTGGAGCTTTTGTTGCAAGCGCGCATCCTTAAGGAGCCAACGCGATCAGAAACTTGCCGGCCCCAGATAACGTTCAAGCATTACAAAGCTTCATCGGCCTAGCTAATTTCTACCAAGGGTTCATTAAGGACATGCAAAATTTGAGAGGGCCTCTCAACCAACTCTTAAAAACCATGGTCATGGACCCCGGAATGCCAAGACGCATTCGAGAAGATCAAGAAAACTCTTACTTCAGACCTCTCCCTCACCCATTACGACCCTAGTCTCGACATCATAGTCGCAAGTGATGCAAGCTCGTACAGCATTGGTGCTTGCATTCTGCATAAACTGCCAGATGGTTCGAAAAAAGCTATGGCTCACGCATCAAGATCTCTACTTCCAGCTGAGAAACAATATTCCCAAATAGAGAAAGAGGCTCTAGGGTTAATATTCGCTGTGAAAAAGTCTTTATTTATGATGTGCCCTAAGTATTTAATCTCTGGTAAGAAAAAGTCACACTTTGCCTCCTTAACCTTAAATCCGTATTTTTGTATCTTTTCGAATACGTTTATTATATGGTTCCGGTGTTCTGTCGTAGTTTTACTAGTGAACAGTATATCATCCAAATAGGCTGTTGCGTAGTCAAGGTCGCCCAGCATTGCGTCCATGACCTGCTGGAAAATTGCAGTCTGTTGTATTTGTACAACCCTCTATGGGTGTTTATGCAGAGCAATTTGAAACTTTCTTCTTCCACCTCTATCTGAAGGTATGCGTCCGAGAGGTCGATTTTAGAAAAACATTTTCCACCATTGAGTTTATTTAAAATTTCTTCAGGGCTTGGGAGAGGATAGTGGTGATCTTGCAATGCATCGTTTAACCCTGTGGAAAAATCTGCGCATATTTGTATTTGATTGGACTTCTTTTTTATGTAGACTGTAGGTGCTGCCCACTCGCTGAAATCTGTTTTTGACAGAATACCTGCCTGTTCGAGTCTATCCAAGTGTTGATTTGCTCTAGAGCAGCGAAAGGGACGTTCCGTTTCTTTTTGAATACCGGTTGTGCATCGGCCTTCACCTTGAACTTAGTTTTCATTTTAGTATTCCCAAGGCCGCCAGAAAATCCTGGGGAAATTGTTGTTTGAGTTCCTTTTTAAGATTTACCAAATTGGACGTTTTACTTTGTATCCTGCGACAAAATGTACTCATTGGGCAATCCCAAAGATTGACTTTTTCTATCCAATCTGTTCCAAATAAGTTATCTGAAGTTTTCAATACGTAGGCTTTGAGCTTTTTGAAAACTTCATTTAGTGTTACTGTAAGTATTACCTCGCCTAAAATGTTAATCCTTTCGCCAGTTACGGATTTTGCTGTTTTATCCGTTTTTAATAAGGTAGGCTTGTTTAATTTTCGCCAAGTACGCCAGTTAATGGTTGAAAGATCGGAACCCGAGTCAAGCTGGAATTTAATGGAATTATTGAAAATATCCACAGTTACATATTTCCTTAAATTTCTATCGACAAAGTTTTCAGATTGAGCTTGCCTAATTTTATTTTTGGGTTTTCTCGTTCTGTTGTCGTACCAGCACCGAGTTAAAGTATGCCCACTTTTATTGCAATTTTTGCAATATTTTTTGTTCTTAACTGGATAGAATTTCATCCAATGCCATTTACCACAATGGTAACATGATCCGGTCGGTTTCTTTAACCTATTTGGGTTTTGGTTACTGCGGAATTTAGGACATGAGATTTGCCTTTTGTCTTTTTGAGGGGAATAAGAGGTAGACTTGCTTCTGATTTTATCAATCTGAGCCACACCTGATTCCTCGATAGTGTTTGAGTCACACTTTACAGATATTACTCTTTGGCAGTCCTCTGCCAGTTTTTGGAGAGTCAATCCTTGTTCGTTCTCAAGCTTGGTCAGTACCCGTTGTCTGACTTCGGCGTCCTCTGCTGATACTAGACCTTGTGCGAACATTAAGCACGTGAAATCATCGGCAGTCAGTTCGTCTAGTTTAAAATCCTTACAGAGCTTGTTTACCGATGCTGCAAACGTTAGAAAATCTTGCTGGTTGTCTTTGACAGTGTTCAGGCATTTCCAATGTTTGTGGAAGAAGTTGTGTTAGGCCCGAATAGTTCCGATAGGAGCTTAATAGTCTCTGAAAAATCCAAGTTGTTTTCTTGGGTAGTATGAAGTCTACGAACCTACTATGTTCTGTAGTTCCCAGTTTTCTCAATAGTAGACGAACCTTTTTTTTTTACTGGCCATTGTTCACAGTCTACGTTTAAAATATCATCGTAGCGCCTGTAAAAAGCCTCGAACGTTTTGTCGTTCTCTGGTACGTATTCAAAGGTTTCCATTGAATTGTAGATTGTACTCTGGGAGAATATTGTATCTTTTTCAGAGTTTGAGCCTTTTAATGCATTTACGATTAATTCTTTAAGTTGTTTCTGTTGTAGTTCAGCATTCTGAAGCGTAATTTGTTGGAATTCCATTTGTTGTTTATGTAATTCCAAAAATAGTTGTTGTTGTCTTTCTTCTGATTTTTGTTGCTGATCCAAATGTACTTTTAGCATTTGCACGATTACTTTTTGAAAATCATCCATATTTAGACAAACAAAAATGACAGCGATTTTTTTTTTGCTTTAAACCCCGTGTACCAAGGGGAGGTACACAAAAAAATCTTAATAGATTTTTTTTTCTTTTTTTTTTTCTTTTACAAAAAAAATTGGAGAGACAATTAGTTAAACTAAACTAATTATGTGTTTAGCTTTATTTGCGATTCCGTGGTTCCACACATTTTAACGTAATTGTATAAATTTTCACCACACTTATTATGTATTTTTTTTTTATAGAGGTACAAAAAGAGACAACTCGCCTCAGTGAGAGAATAATTCTCAGGGGAGAATAATTTTATGCACGAGTTCAACTAAGTTACATAAAAAAAATTTAGATAGTTTTTTTCGAAAACTTGAGTCGTCAATAGTACTTCGGCTCTTGTGTTGTCAGTTTGTTTTATGAACAAACTGTTTTTTTTTTCTGTGTGTGTGTGTGTAAGAAATCGTTCTCGTAATGTTATTTGGACAGACTTTAATATTCCGTAGATGTCGAATCGCTAGTTCGTCACTGCTGTTTGGTATCGGAATATATTTTTTTATATGTAGACGCTGGGTGTTGCGTTTAAATCGCTAATGTAGTAATACCAGCTTAATTTCTCGTTCAACACTGCTGTGGGAACACGTGGAGTTTCTGTGTATTTTTCGAGCACTCTGTCGCTATTGATATGGTGGGAACGAAATTCTCGAATCTTTCTGTCGCCACTGATGTGGGACTGGCAAGTTATTGCGGTTTTCGACATGAATGCGTTTTTAGAATTCTTCCTCGACACAGATGTGGGACTGGTAAGGTAATTAGGTTTCGGCGCGAGTGCATTTCTCGAATTCTCTGTCGCCACTGATGTGGGGCCAAAGTCGGGACCACAGAAGGAAAACACGGAACACGGATTAGAGGTAAGAAAGATATATTAAACAGAAAGGTTACAAAGATAGTGTAAATGCAAGCGGAGCTTACTATGTGCTAGTGTCCAATCTTGATAGTCGTACGCGGCTGATACTACGGTATTAGAATACTCTCTCTTCTTCTTCTTCTTCTTCTTCTTCTTCTTCTTCTCCCCGAGTGTTATGTCGCATACTTTATATAGTCCTGGAAGAGTCCATGTTGTAGGTATGTTACGGTCTCACAATACATATTGAAAAAAAATATTACCAGCAATACATTTTTGAAAAAAATATTACCAGCCATGCATCTAAAAAAAATTACCGGCAATATATTTTTGAAGAAAAAATTATTACCAGCAATAAATTTGTGAAGGAAAAAATATTACCAGCCATAAAAATCTTGTCCGGATTAATTAACCCAATGAGGTTGATATGCCGTAAAAGAAAACAAACCAAACCAAACCTGAAATAAGTAGATGGCACCTTCATACTCTTACCACACAAGGAAGAGGTCCAGCATCGACTTGACCAACTGAACTCAATAAGACCATCAATACAGTTCACAATGGAGGGAGAAAACAAAAACAAGAACAAATAAGCATTCCTGGATATATATATATATATATATATATATATATATATATATATATATATATATATATATATATATATATGAAATGTGTCCTAGAGGCGTTCTAATAATAATAAAATGAAATAAGTCAATAATATACCTGAAAAAATACTATTTAGCAAAGTTTTTTTCCCATTTGAAAATTCATTTTTGACATTACGTTCGTCAAAGTTCAGTTTCAGGGTCACTAGTCATGTGTGGCCTTTCTGTTTAGTCTCAGAAAAGAAAATCAACTTATATTTCATTTGGCCCTTCTGAATTACCTTTAAAAATACTATGACATTGGATGAAACATTTCACTGTCAAATATATTTCTAATAATTTCTTGATCATACATTAATTATAAAAGAAAAATTATAGCCTTATAATGAGTGTATAGAAACGCTAATTTCTAGTATGAAAGCTAATTCTGAATAAAAGAAAGTAGGACCTGTTCTTTCCCGATATTAGGTCTGATAAATATTCGTACCAAGTTCTACATGAAATACTTTCAAGTGTGTAACAAATAAATAAAAACTTCCATATTATATATAAATGATTGCATCTTAAAAATAGTGGGAGGATGCTGATATCGTTGAAAATCTCGGGTTCAAAGATTTCTTTTCTGTTTAATTCTTCATCAATTTTGCTACATCCAGCCTCCCATAAGTATTTCTTTGGGTCAAGAGAGTTTAGAATGTTGGTTATTTGACAACATGGGAAATGTGATTGAAGACACTTTAGTGGAAATGTATGTCTTAAACACGATGCGACTTTGATTGACGAATCACTCGATCAGAAAACAAAAGTTTTATGCCTACAAATATTTCTCGATTATATTTACTTGTACGCACGTATATATATACACATCATTTTACACAGACAAAAGTATATATATATATATATATATATATATATATATATATTTGTAAATGTACATCTGTCAGTCTATGCTTGCATCTATCTACCTTCGACTGTTCCTATCTATCTATCACAGTATGTTCGTATCTATCTAAGTCTATTAATATCTATCATTCTATATATCTAATATATGTATATATATTTGTAAATATATATTTGTAAATGTTCATTTATCTATCTTAGTTCGTTTATATCTATCTATCGATCTATCTATCTCAGTCTGTTCGTATCTATCTATCTATGTCTGTTATATCTATCTATCTATCTTATTCTGTGCGTTTCTATCTATCTATCTATCTATCTAAGTCGATTAATATCTATCATTCTATCTATTAATCTATGATGAATGCACCGTATATTGTTGTGCCAAATGCAACTTGAGTATAATTCTGATATTTTTTCTGAAATTCTCCGTTTCGAAACTTATTTTCTACTTTTTTATGCTGAGTGCATTTGCGATCTTTTGCTAAGATAATTTTTCAGCTGAGTAAAAATTTCAGAAAAAGAGTAATTCTGTATAATACGCACGCGCTTTGTGCCTTTAATTTTCGCTCCAAATTTATCATATTGTAAATGTAGTTAAGGAATTAAAAACCTACATAAAGATGAAAAAAGACTATATAACAATTAATCCTTTTGCTATAACTGAAAACCATTATCATCTGGCCTAACTGTTAGTATTCACCACAAACAGACATTAAAGGCACTGAGACACATGGGATTACTGGATGTGGAAGAATTAGAAAACAGAAACATCCCTAAGGAGAAAATACAAAAGCAGAGTAACCCTTTAGAACTGTAGATAGCGATTGATATTGCATCTAAATTTCTTAAGTGAGAAGTGCATGAAAAGGAACTCTTAACATAGAACGTACGACTGAATCTAGCCATGTCAAATGTAGATAGTACTGCGCTTATATTCGTAAAATCAAGGTACCATAGCGAAGAGGTCTTCCGAATATATATATATATATATATATATATATATATATATATATATATATATATATATATATATATATATATATATATATAAGAGAGAACAGTAATATATACGATCCGGTGTTCTTATAGACATTTTTATTTTTACAAAAAGGTGCTCAATATAAATTTACAGACCATATATATTATTAATTAATTGATTTAAAATATGTTTTATCTCTACACAGTTCTAACCATGTTTCAAAACTGGAAGCTGAATGTTTCGAATTTAATTTTATAATCAAATTAAAGTCATTAGTTCCATTTCATCCTCAAGCGAATTTTATGAAATGGAACTAATGTCTTTAATTTATTCACAAAATTAAATTCGAAGCTTTCAGCTTCCATTTTTGAAACATGATTAGAACTGTGTAGCGAAAAAAATCATATTTTCAATCAATTAATTTATAATATATATATATATATATATATATATATATATATATATATATATATATATATATAGCGTAATGAACAAAAAATAAAAATTCTTGAAGCCATATATATAAAACAGTTGAAACCTAACCTGAACAAAATAAACTACGAAATTTCCACAAATGTCTTTAAATGTCTATAATTGGTAACAGAAGCCATTGGTTTATACCAACGATTCCCATACTTAATACTTCTCGAATTCACTCTAGCGTGGTCATGTGTGACGTCATGAGCTGCAGTACGATTTTCGCTTCCAGCGTCTTATATGCTCGAGTTTGTCGTTAAATGGAAATCTTCCATGTCAACTGTTATGGGACCTTACCCATAATAACATAATGGACTATTCCATAAATACTGCGCCTCGAGAGGAAGCAGGGAGTTTAGTCCGAAGTCGGGCGACCGGCTGACCGGCTGATCGGTTGAATCTGCATTCGGGCGGGGTGGGGAACCTGAACGAGGCTACGCCAAACGGCGGAGTCTCTTTCGGGGAGGTAAACCGACCCTGAACACGTTTATACACGTAAGTTCTAACACTTTCTTCTAACGCGCTTCTCTCTCTCTAGTGGAACTCTTGCAATTTCTTGGTTCTCAGTCAATTTTACAAAGATTTAAATGAAATCTCAATCGCTGACTTCTAACTTCTCAATCTCAGTTCTTTTATTGTCTTTTCTCCTTAATAATGTTTTCTTTACTTATATTCTTTCATACTCAGTAACCCCTTGCGTCTTAGTGGCTTTATCACCTTGCATAGGGTGAAATGATTAAAAATATATATCATCATTGTCTAGAGAACAAATCGAAATTCACTATTTCTCTTGTATCCACTATTACTATACGGGTCACTATTTCTCTTCTATCTTCTATTATTATGCGGATCACTATTTCTCTTCTATCCTCTATCACCACAGGGATCACTATTTCTCTTCTATCCTCTATTACTATTCGGATCACTATTTCTCTTCTAACCTCTATTATTATACGGGTCACTATTTCTCTTCTATCGTCTATTACTATTCGGATCACTATTTCTATTCTATCCTCTATCACTATACGGATCACTATTTCTATTCTCTATTACTATACAGGTCACTATTTCTGTACTATCCTATATTACTATTCGGATCACTATTTCTCTTTATCCTCTATTACTATACGGATCACTATTTCTATTCTATCCTCTATTACTAGTCGGATCACTATTTCTATCACTATACGGATCACTATTTCTATCCTCTATTACTATACAGGTCACTATTTCTGTACTATCCTATATTACTATTCGGATCACTATTTCTCTTTATCCTCTATTACTATACGGATCACTATTTCTATTCTATCCTCTATTACTAGTCGGATCATTATTTCTCTTCTATCCACTATTACTATACAGGTCATAATTTCTATACTATCCTCTATTAATATACGGGACACTATTTCTCTTCTATCCTCTATTACTATTCGGATCACTGTTTCTCTTCTATCCTCTATTACTATACGGATCAGTATTTCTATACTATCCTCTATTACTATTCGGATCAATATTTCTATTCTATCCTCTATTACTATTCGGAGCACTATTTCTATTCTATCCTCTATTAATATACAGGTCACTATATCTATTCTTTCCTCTATTACTATGCGGATCACTATTTCTCTTCTATCATCTATTACTATACAGATCAATATTTCTATTCTATCCTCTATTACTATTCGGAGCACCATTTCTATTCTATCCTCTATTACGATTCGGATCATTATTTCTATTCTATCCTCTATTACAATTCGGATCACTATTTCTATTCTATCCTCTATTACTATACGGGCCACTATTTCTATACCATCCTCTATTACTATTCGGAACACGATTTCTCTTCTATGCTCTATTACTATTCGGATCACTATTTCTTTTCTATCCCCTATTAATATACGGCTCACTATTTCTATACTTTCCTCTATTAATATTCTGATCACTATTTCTCTTCTATACTCTATTATTATTCGGATCACTTTTTCTCTTCTATCCTCTATTATTATTCGGATCAGTATTTCTCTTCTATCCTCTAGTAATATACGGATAACTATTTCTATTCTATACTCTATTACTATTCGGATCACTATTTCTCTTCTATCCTTTATTAATATACGGGTCACTATTTCTCTTCTATCCTCTATTACTATTCGGATCACTATTTCTCTTCTATTCTCGATTGCTATACGGATCACTATTTCTATTCTATCCTCTATTAATATACGGGTCACTATTTCTCTTCTATCCTCTATTACTATTCGGACCACTATTTCTATTATATCCTCTATTACTATACTGATCACTTTTTCTATTCTATCCTCTATTAGTATTTGGAACACTATTTCTATTCTATCCTCTATTATTATTCGGATCACTATTTCTCTTCTATCCTCTATTAATATACGGGCCACTATTTCTATGACTATTTGGATCACTATTTCTATTCTATCCTCTTTTACTAGACGGGTCATTATTACTATTCTATCCACTATTATTATTCGGATCACTATTTCTATTCTATCCTCTATTACTTTACGGGCCACTATTTCTGTACTATCCTCTATTACTATTCGTAACACTATTTCTCTTCTATCCTCTATTACTATACGGATCACTATTTCTATTCTATCCTCTATTACTATTCGGAATACTATTTCTCTTCTATCATCTATTACTATACGGGCCACTATTTCTATACTATCCTCTATTACTATTCGGATCACTATTTCTCTTCTATCCCCTATTACTATACGGGTCACTATTTATATTCTATCCTCTATTACTATTCGGATCACTATTTCTCTTCTATCCTCTATTACTATACGGGTCACTTATTCTATTCTATCCTCTATTACTATTTGGGTCACTATTTTTCTTCTATCCTCTATTACTATACGGATCACTATTTCTATACTTTCCTCTATTAATATTCGGATCACTCTTCCTCTTCTATCCTCTATTATTGTACGGGTCACTATTTCTCTTCTATCCTCTATTACTATTCGAATCACTATTTCTTTACTATCCTCTATTACTATACTGATCACTATTTCTATTCTATCCTCTGTTACTATTTGGATCACTATTTCTCTTCTATCCGCTATTACTATACGGGTCACTATTTCTATTCTATACTCTATTACTAATCGGATCACTATTTCTCTTCTATCCTCTATTATTATACGGGTCATTATTCTATACTATCCTTTATTACTATTCGGATCACTATTTCTCTTCTATCCTCTATTACTCTACGGGTCACCATTTCTCTTCTATCCTCTATTATTATTCGGATCACTATTTCTATTCTATCCTCTATTACTATACGGGCCACTGTTTCTAAACCATCCTCTATTATTATTCGGATCACTATTTCTCTTCTATCCTCTATTACTATTCGGATCACTATTTCTACTCTATCCTCTATTACTATTCGGATTACTATTTCTCTTCTATCCTTTATTAATATACGGGTCATTTTTCTATACTATCCTCTATTACTATTCGGATCACTATGTCTCTTCCATCCTCTATGACGGTACGGGTCACTATTTCTCTTCTATCCTCTATTACTATTCGGATCACTATTTCTTTTATATCCTCGATTGCTATACGGATCACTATTTCTATTCTACCCTCTATTACTATACGGGTCACTATTTCTCTTCTATCCTCTATTACTATTCGGATCACTATTTCTATTCTATCTTCTATTACTATACTGATCACTATTTCTATTCTATCCTCTATTAGTATTCGGATCACTATTTCTGTACTATCCTCTATTATTATTCGGATCACTATTTCTCTTCTATCCTCTATAACTATACGTTCCACTATTTCTATACTATCCTCTATGACTATTCGGATCACTATTTCTATTCTATCCTCTATTACTATACGGGTCACTATTACTATTCTATCCTCTATTAATATTCGGATCACTATTTCTCTTCTATCCTCTATTACTATACGCGCCACTATTTCTGTACTATCCTCTATTACTATTCGTAACACTATTTCTCTTATATCCACTATTACTATACGGATCACTATTCCTATTCTATGCTCTATTACTATTCGGAATACTACTTTTCTTCTATCATTTATTGCTATACGGGCCACTATTTCTATAATATCCTCTATTATTATTCGGATCACTATTTCTCTTCTATCTTCTATTACTATACGGGTCACTATTTCTATTCTATCCTCTATTACTATTTGGATCACTATTTCTCTTCTATCCTCTATTACTATACCGATCACTATTTCTATACTTTCCTCTATTACTATTCGGATCACTATTTCTCTTCCATCCTCTATTACTATATGGATCATTATTTCTCTTCTATCCTCTATTATTATTCGGATCACTATTTTTCTTCTATCCTCTATTACTATTCGAATCACTATTTCTATTCTATCCTCTTTTACTATACTGATCACTATTTCTATTCTATCCTTTTTAGTATTCGGATCACTATATCTATTCTATCCTCTATTACTATTCGGATCACTATTTCTCTTCTATCCTCTGTTACTATACGGGTCACTATTTCTATTCTATCCTCTATTACTAATCGGATCACTATTTCTCATCTATCCTCTATTACTATACGGGTCATTAATCTATACTATCCTGTATTACTATTCGGATCACTATTTCTCTTCTATCCTCTATTACCCGACGGGTCACTATTTCTCTTCTATCCTCTATTATTATTCGGATCACTATTTCTCTTCTATCCTCTATTATTATTCGGATCAGTATTTCTCTTCTATCCTCTAGTAATATACGGATAACTATTTCTATTCTATCCTTTATTACTATACTGGTCACTATTTCTATTCTATCCTCTATTAGTATTCGGATCACAATTTCTGTACTATCCTCTATTATTATTCGGATCACTATTACTGTTCTATCCTCTATTACTATACGTGCCACTATATCTATACTATCCTCTATGACTATTCGGATCACTATTTCTATTCTATCCTCTATTACTATACGGGACACTATTACTATTCTATCCTCTATTACTCTTCGGATCACTATTTCTCTTCTATCCTCTATTACTATACGCGCCACTATTTCTGTACTATCCTCTATTACTATTCGTAACACTATTTTATATCCTCTATTACTATACGGATCACTATTTATATTCTATACTCTATTACTGTTCGGATCACTATTTCTCTTCTATCCTTTATTAATATACGGGTCATTTTTCTATACTATACTCTATTACTATTCGGATCACTATTTCTCTTCCATCCTCTATTACTATACGGGTCACTATTTCTCTTCTATCCTCTATTACAATTCGGATCACTATTTCTATTCTATCCTCGATTGCTATACGGATCACTATTTCTATTCTATCCTCTATTACTATACGGGTCACTATTTCTCTTTTATCCTCTATTACTATTCGGACCACTATTTCTATTCTATCCTCTATTACTATACTGATCACTATTTCTATTCTATCCTCTATTAGTATTCGGATCACTATTTCTGTACTATCCTCTATTATTATTCGGATCACTATTTCTCTTCTATCCTCTGTTACTATTCGGATCACTATTTCTCTTCTATCCGCTATTACTATACGGGTCACTATTTCTATTCTATACTCTATTACTAATCGGATCACTATTTCTCTTCTATCCTCTATTATTATACGGGTCATTATTCTATACTATCCTTTATTACTATTCGGATCACTATTTCTCTTCTATCCTCTATTACTCTACGGGTCACCATTTCTCTTCTATCCTCTATTATTATTCGGATCACTATTTCTATTCTATCCTCTATTACTATACGGGCCACTGTTTCTAAACCATCCTCTATTATTATTCGGATCACTATTTCTCTTCTATCCTCTATTTCTATTCGGATCACTATTTCTACTCTATCCTCTATTACTATTCGGATTACTATTTCTCTTCTATCCTTTATTAATATACGGGTCATTTTTCTATACTATCCTCTATTACTATTCGGATCACTATTTCTCTTCCATCCTCTATGACGGTACGGGTCACTATTTCTCTTCTATCCTCTATTACTATTCGGATCACTATTTCTCTTATATCCTCGATTGCTATACGGATCACTATTTCTATTCTACCCTCTATTACTATACGGGTCACTATTTCTCTTCTATCCTCTATTACTATTCGGATCACTATTTCTATTCTATCCTCTATTACTATACTGATCACTATTTCTATTCTATCCTCTATTAGTATTCGGATCACTATTTCTGTACTATCCTCTATTATTATTCGGATCACTATTTCTCTTCTATCCTCTATAACTATACGTGCCACTATTTCTATACGATCCTCTATGACTATTCGGATCACTATTTCTATTCTATCCTCTATTACTATACGGGTCACTATTACTATTCTATCCTCTATTAATATTCGGATCACTATTTCTCTTCTATCCTCTATTACTATACGCGCCACTATTTCTGTACTATCCTCTATTACTATTCGTAACACTATTTCTCTTATATCCTCTATTACTATACGGATCACTATTCCTATTCTATCCTCTATTACTATTCGGAATACTAATTTTCTTCTATCATCTATTGCTATACGGGCCACTATTTCTATACTATCCTCTATTATTATTCGGATCACTATTTCTCTTCTATCTTCTATTACTATACGGGTCACTATTTCTATTCTTTCCTCTATTACTATTTGGATCACTATTTCTCTTCTATCCTCTATTACTATACCGATCACTATTTCTATACTTTCCTCTATTACTATTCGGATCACTATTTCTCTTCCATCCTCTATTACTATATGGATCATTATTTCTCTTCTATCCTCTATTATTATTCGGATCACTATTTTTCTTCTATCCTCTATTACTATTCGAATCACTATTTCTATTCTATCCTCTTTTACTATACAGATCACTATTTCTATTCTATCCTTTTTAGTATTCGGATCACTATATCTATTCTATCCTCTATTACTATTCGGATCACTATTTCTCTTCTATCCTCTATTACTATACGGGTCACTATTTCTATTCTATCCTCTATTACTAATCGGATCACTATTTCTCATCTATCCTCTATTACTATACGGGTCATTAATCTATACTATCCTGTATTACTATTCGGATCACTATTTCTCTTCTATCCTCTATTACCCTACGGGTCACTATTTCTCTTCTATCCTCTATTATTATTCGGATCACTATTTCTCTTCTATCCTCTATTATTATTCGGATCAGTATTTCTCTTCTATCCTCTAGTAATATACGGATAACTATTTCTATTCTATCCTTTATTACTATACTGGTCACTATTTCTATTCTATCCTCTATTAGTATTCGGATCACAATTTCTGTACTATCCTCTATTATTATTCGGATCACTATTACTGTTCTATCCTCTATTACTATACGTGCCACTATATCTATACTATCCTCTATGACTATTCGGATCACTATTTCTATTCTATCCTCTATTACTATACGGGACACTATTACTATTCTATCCTCTATTACTATTCGGATCACTATTTCTCTTCTATCCTCTATTACTATACGCGCCACTATTTCTGTACTATCCTCTATTACTATTCGTAACACTATTTTATATCCTCTATTAATATACGGATCACTATTTATATTCTATACTCTATTACTGTTCGGATCACTATTTCTCTTCTATCCTTTATTAATATACGGGTCATTTTTCTATACTATCTTCTATTACTATTCGGATCACTATTTCTCTTCCATCCTCTATTACTATACGGGTCACTATTTCTCTTCTATCCTCTATTACTATTCGGATCACTATTACTCTTCTATCCTCGATTGCTATACGGATCACTATTCCTATTCTATCCTCTATTACTGCGGGTCACTATTTCTCTTTTATCCTCTATTACTATTCGGACCACTATTTCTATTATATCCTCTATTACTATACTGATCACTTTTTCTATTCTATCCTCTATTAGTATTCGGATCACTATTTCTATTCTATCCTCTATTATTATTCGGATCACTATTTCTCTTCTATCCTCTATTAATACACGGGCCACTATTTCTATGACTATTTGGATCACTATTTCTATTCTATCCTCTATTACTAGACGGGTCACTATTACTATTCTATCCTCTATTACTTTACGGGCCACTATTTCTGTACTATCCTCTATTACTATTCGTAACACTATTTCTCTTCTATCCTCTATTACTATACGGATCACTATTTCTATTCTATCCTCTATTACTATTCGGAATGCTATTTCTCTTCTATCATCTATTACTATACGGGCCACTATTTCTATACTATCCTCTATTACTATTCGGATCACTATTTCTCTTCTATCCTCTATTACTATACGGGTCACTATTTATATTCTATCCTCTATTACTATTCGGATCACTATTTCTCTTCTATCCTCTATTACTATACGGGTCACTTTTTCTATTCTATCCTCTATTACTATTCGGACCACTCTTTCTCTTCTATCCTCTATTAATACACGGGCCACTATTTCTATGACTATTTGGATCACTATTTCTATTCTATCCTCTATAACTAGACGGGTCACTATTACTATTCTATCCTCTATTACTTTACGGGCCACTATTTCTATACTATCCTCTATTACTATTCGGATCACTATTTCACTTCTATCCTCTATTACTATACGGGTCACTATTTATATTCTATCCTCTATTACTATTCGGATCACTATTTCTCTTCTATCCTCTATTACTATACGGGTCACTTTTTCTATTCTATCCTCTATTACTATTCGGACCACTCTTTCTCTTCTATCCTCTATTAATACACGGGCCACTATTTCTATGACTATTTGGATCACTATTTCTCTTCTATCCTCTATTACTATACGGGTCACTTTTTCTATTCTATCCTCTATTACTATTTGGGTCACTATTTCTCTTCTATCCTCTATTACTATACGGATCACTATTTCTATACTTTCCTCTATTACTATTCGGATGACTCTTTCTCTTCTATCCTCTATTATTGTACGGGTCACTATTTCACTTCTATCCTCTATTACTATTCGAATCACTGTTTCTTTACTATCCTCTATTACTATACTGATCACTATTTCTATTCTATCCTCTGTTACTATTCGGATCACTATTTCTCTTCTATCCGCTATTACTATACGGGTCACTATTTTTATTCTATACTCTATTACTAATCGGATCACTATTTCTCTTCTATCCTCTATTACTTTAAGTGTCATTATTCTATACTATCCTTTATTACTATTCGGATCACTATTTCTCTACTATCCTCTATTACTCTACGGGTCACCATTTCTCTTCTATCCTCTATTATTATTCGGATCACTATTTCTATTCTATCCTCTATTACTATACGGGCCACTATTTCTATACCATCCTCTATTATTTTTCGGATCACTATTTCTCTTCTATCCTCTATTACTATTCTGATCACTATTTCTCTTCTATACTCTATTACTATACAGCTCACTATTTCTCATCTATCCTCTATTATTTTTCGGATCATTATTTCTCTTCTATCTTCTATTACTATACGGATCACTATTTCTATTCTAACCTCTATTACTATTCGGATCTCTATTTCTACTCTATCCTCTATTACTATTCGGATTACTATTTCTCTTCTATCCTTTATTAATATACGGGTCATTTTTCTATACTATCCTCTATTACTATTCGGATCACTATTTCTCTTCCATCCTCTATGACGGTACGGGTCACTATTTCTCTTCTATCCTCTATTACTATTCGGATCACTATTTCTCTTATATCCACGATTGCTATACGGATCACTATTTCTATTCTATCCTCTATTACTATACGGGTCACTATTTCTCTTCTATCCTCTATTACTATTCGGATCACTATTTCTATTCTATCCTCTATTAGTATTCGGATCACTATTTCTGTACTATCCTCTATTATTATTCGGATCACTATTTCTCTTCTATCCTCTATTACTATACGTGCCACTATTTCTATACTATCCTCTATGACTATTCGGATCACTATTTCTATTCTATCCTCTATTACTATTCGGATCACTATTTCTACTCTATCCTCTATTACTATTCGGATTACTATTTCTCTTCTATCCTTTATTAATATACGGGTCATTTTTCTATACTATCCTCTATTACTATTCGGATCACTATTTCTCTTCCATCCTCTATGGCGGTACAGGTCACTATTTCTCTTCTATCCTCTATTACTATTCGGATCACTATTTCTCTTCTATCCTCTATTACTATACTGATCACTATTTCTATTCTATCCTCTATTAGTATTCGGATCACTATCTCTATACTATCCTCTATTACTATTCTGATCACCATTTCTCTTCTATCTTCTATTACTATACGGGTCACTATTTCTATTCTATCCTCTATTACTATTTGGATCACTATTTCTCTTCTATCCTCTATTACTATACCGATCACTATTTCTATACTTTCCTCTATTACTATTCGGACCACTATTTCTCTTCCATCCTCTATTACTATATGGATCATTATTTCTCTTCTATCCTCTATTATTATTCGGATCACTATTTCTCTTCTATCCTCTATTACTATTCGAATCACTATTTCTATTCTATCCTCTTTTACTATACTGATCACTATTTCTATTCTATCGTTTTTTAGTATTCGGATCACTATTTCTCTTCTATCCTCTATTACTATACGGATCACTATTTCTATACTTTCCTCTATTACTATTCGGATGACTCTTTCTCTTCTATCCTCTATTATTGTACGGGTCACTATTTCACTTCTATCCTCTATTACTATTCGAATCACTGTTTCTTTACTATCCTCTATTACTATACTGATCACTATTTCTATTCTATCCTCTGTTACTATTCGGATCACTATTTCTCTTCTATCCGCTATTACTATACGGGTCACTATTTTTATTCTATACTCTATTACTAATCGGATCACTATTTCTCTTCTATCCTCTATTACTATAAGGGTCATTATTCTATACTATCCTTTATTACTATTCGGATCACTATTTCTCTACTATCCTCTATTACTCTACGGGTCACCATTTCTCTTCTATCCTCTATTATTATTCGGATCACTATTTCTATTCTATCCTCTATTACTATACGGGCCACTATTTCTATACCATCCTCTATTATTTTTCGGATCACTATTTCTCTTCTATCCTCTATTACTATTCTGATCACTATTTCTCTTCTATACTCTATTACTATACAGCTCACTATTTCTCATCTATCCTCTATTATTTTTCGGATCATTATTTCTCTTCTATCTTCTATTACTATACGGATCACTATTTCTATTCTAACCTCTATTACTATTCGGATCTCTATTTCTACTCTATCCTCTATTACTATTCGGATTACTATTTCTCTTCTATCCTTTATTAATATACGGGTCATTTTTCTATACTATCCTCTATTAATATTCGGATCACTATTTCTCTTCCATCCTCTATGACGGTACGGGTCACTATTTCTCTCCTATCCTCTATTACTATTCGGATCACTATTTCTCTTATATCCTCGATTGCTATACGGATCACTATTTCTATTCTATCCTCTATTACTATACGGGTCACTATTTCTCTTCTATCCTCTATTACTGTTCGGATCACTATTTCTATTCTATCCTCTATTAGTATTCGGATCACTATTTCT
This sequence comes from Acanthosepion lycidas, assembly GCA_963932145.1. Classification (NCBI taxonomy): domain Eukaryota; kingdom Metazoa; phylum Mollusca; class Cephalopoda; order Sepiida; family Sepiidae; genus Acanthosepion; species Acanthosepion lycidas. The sequence goes on along the minus strand of OZ010607.1, from coordinate 46,434,018 downwards.
GTACTATCCTCTATTATTATTCGGATCACTATTTCTCTTCTATCCTCTATTACTATACGTGCCACTATTTCTATACTATCCTCTATGACTATTCGGATCACTATTTCTATTCTATCCTCTATTACTATTCGGATCACTATTTCTACTCTATCCTCTATTACTATTCGGATTACTATTTCTCTTCTATCCTTTATTAATATACGGGTCATTTTTCTATACTATCCTCTATTACTATTCGGATCACTATTTCTCTTCCATCCTCTATGGCGGTACGGGTCACTATTTCTCTTCTATCCTCTATTACTATTCGGATCACTATTTCTCTTCTATCCTCTATTACTATACTGATCACTATTTCTATTCTATCCTCTATTAGTATTCGGATCACTATCTCTGTACTATCCTCTATTACTATTCTGATCACCATTTCTCTTCTATCTTCTATTACTATACTGGTCACTATTTCTATTCTATCCTCTATTACTATTTGGATCACTATTTCTCTTCTATCCTCTATTACTATACCGATCACTATTTCTATACTTTCCTCTATTACTATTCGGACCACTATTTCTCTTCCATCCTCTATTACTATATGGATCATTATTTCTCTTCTATCCTCTATTATTATTCGGATCACTATTTCTCTTCTATCCTCTATTACTATTCGAATCACTATTTCTATTCTATCCTCTATTACTATACGGATCACTATTTCTATACTTTCCTCTATTACTATTCGGATGACTCTTTCTCTTCTATCCTCTATTATTGTACGGGTCACTATTTCACTTCTATCCTCTATTACTATTCGAATCACTGTTTCTTTACTATCCTCTATTACTATACTGATCACTATTTCTATTCTATCCTCTGTTACTATTCGGATCACTATTTCTCTTCTATCCGCTATTACTATACGGGTCACTATTTTTATTCTATACTCTATTACTAATCGGATCACTATTTCTCTTCTATCCTCTATTACTATAAGGGTCATTATTCTATACTATCCTTTATTACTATTCGGAGCACTATTTCTCTTCTATCCTCTATTACTCTACGGGTCACCATTTCTCTTCTATCCTCTATTATTATTCGGATCACTATTTCTATTCTATCCTCTATTACTATACGGGCCACTATTTCTATACCTTCCTCTATTATTTTTCGGATCACTATTTCTCTTCTATCCTCTATTACTATTCTGATCACTATTTCTCTTCTATACTCTATTACTATACAGCTCACTATTTCTCATCTATCCTCTATTATTCTTCGGATCATTATTTCTCTTCTATCTTCTATTACTATACGGATCACTATTTCTATTCTAACCTCTATTACTATTCGGATCTCTATTTCTACTCTATCCTCTATTACTATTCGGATTACTATTTCTCTTCTATCCTTTATTAATATACGGGTCATTTTTCTATACTATCCTCTATTACTATTCGGATCACTATTTCTCTTCCATCCTCTATGACGGTACGGGTCACTATTTCTCTTCTATCCTCTATTACTATTCGGATCACTATTTCTCTTATATCCTCGATTGCTATACGGATCACTATTTCTATTCTATCCTCTATTACTATACGGGTCACTATTTCTCTTCTATCCTCTATTACTATTCGGATCACTATTTCTATTCTATCCTCTATTAGTATTCGGATCACTATTTCTGTACTATCCTCTATTATTATTCGGATCACTATTTCTCTTCTATCCTCTATTACTATACGTGCCACTATTTCTATACTATCCTCTATGACTATTCGGATCACTATTTCTATTCTATCCTCTATTACTATTCGGATCACTATTTCTACTCTATCCTCTATTACTATTCGGATTACTATTTCTCTTCTATCCTTTATTAATATACGGGTCATTGTTCTATACTATCCTCTATTACTATTCGGATCACTATTTCTCTTCCATCCTCTATGGCGGTACGTGTCACTATTTCTCTTCTATCCTCTATTACTATTCGGATCACTATTTCTCTTCTATCCTCTATTACTATACTGATCACTATTTCTATTCTATCCTCTATTAGTATTCGGATCACTATCTCTATACTATCCTCTATTACTATTCTGATCACCATTTCTCTTCTATCTTCTATTACTATACGGGTCACTATTTCTATTCTATCCTCTATTACTATTTGGATCACTATTTCTATTCTATCTTCTATTACTATTCGGATCTCCATTTCTTTTCTATCCTCTATTACTATTCGGATAACCATTTCTATACTCTTACTAAACGGATCACTCTTTCTGCTCTATCCTCTATTACTATACAGATCAACATTTCTATTCTATTTAGTGTTACTATTCGGATCTCCATTTCTCTTTTATCCTCTATTGCTATTCCGATAACCTTTCTTTTCTCTACACTATGTTCTATAGTGTTCACTATATGGATCACTACACTGATTACTATTCGATGGTTACTTTCGAGCGAGTATTATCGAGCAAGTAGTATTAGTGCGAGATTATTCGAAGGCTTCAGTCATCAGTATTGTTCCACGTCGTCCCTGCAGCTGTATCTGCGATTACAAAGTCTCTACTACAACGAGCATTACGAAAGTGACAACGAGTATTCTTTGACATTACAAAAGTGGTAACGAGTGTTCGTTGACAGCACAAAACAAGGATTGCTTTTCGGAAGTAAAAAATGAAAAAATCGATTCATCAGTGTATTTTTTTTTTTTTTTTTTGGTCGTTATAAAAACGTTTTTGAATAAAGAAATTTTAATACCAACAAATAGAGCATTTACAGAAAATGCTGAATTTAAATGTTTAACTTATCTTTCATGGATATAATATTCCCTCGTCAAGTTGGGGGGTGATAGAAAAGAGGAAATTATTTAGAGAAATCGTACATTTCTGATGTTACTTAATTTTCACTTAAGGACTTTTTCAAAAATCGATTAGATATTGATCCGCAAAACATCCAACAGGAAAACAAAGGCTAAACATCGAATTTTAGTCATTGTTAGATAGATAGATAGATAGATAGATTGATGATGAATTTTCTCAGGTTGAGAGACGAGCATAAAGAAACCCAGATATATATATATATATATATATAGATAGATAGATAGATAGATAGATAGATAGATAGATCATGAATTTTCTCAGGTTGAGAGACGAACATAAAGAAACCAAGATAGATAGATAGATAGATAGATAGATAGATAGATAGATAATGAATTTTCTCAGAGAGACGAACATGTAGAAACCAATATAGATAGATAGATGGATGGATGGTTGGTTGCTTGTTTGGTTGGTTGAATTTAAGATGTATAGATATAGATATTATAAACTATTTCACAAAGCTTAAAAATGTTCGATATTCGCAGCACATGTGACACGGCAAATATCGAAGCAGTTGAGTGCGATGGCTAAATTATCGCAATTTTACATTTTTACTTTCACGCATGCGCGTTATTTGTTTTTGAATTTGTCGATTGCACACTACAGTAGGGTTAATTGGGTAGCGTCTGTGTGAAAAGGATCAACATGATGCAATTTACTTCGCCAGAAACTTAGAAAAGGCATATTGTACTGCTTGGCATTCACACCGGAAGCTCCAATACGAACATTTCGGAGTGTTTGGGTGTCAACTTAAGGATAGTGCTGAGGATTCGGAAAGTGTTAGATGCGTCTACTACTGGTGATAACGAATGCGTTTGCAGTGATCACCACGTATGAGGACGTTATACCTACATTCATCATCCCACAATGCCTCAAACTCGGCACGGATGCCTACATCAAGTTTCTTGAGGAGGTAGTGCTGCCCTGAGTCAAGAGCACCTAGTCATGGCAGTCCGACAATTTCTACAACAACATCACCCTTTACAACTGGTGACATATTTCACCAGTCTGCAACCCCCTTGATTATAATGTGTGGGGTGCAGTTGAACGAGAGACCAACAAAACTCCTTGTAACACCAAAGATGAACTGAAGGCAAGGATTATGGAAGCATTCAGAAAATTAAACAAGGAGATCATCCAAAAGAGATTCAGGAGATTCCGAAGACTTCTGGAGCCCGTGGCTGAAGCCAATGACGATTTTATTCAATAAATCTACTCTTTAGTATTTCAAGATATTTTTGTGTAATTTTGACAAATATATCTGTTAAAATGAGATCTCAGTGTTATTTTCAGTTTTGCGTAATTTAGATAAGCATTTATCCATCGGACTAAATATATATATATATATATATATATATATATATATATATATATATATATATATATATATATATATATATATATATATATATATGTCACACATTATGAAATGGACAAAGTCCGACAATTATTTTAAGACATTTTATATTTATACATTCTTTTTATAGATACAAATATTTAAGTAATTGCTCTGTTTATAATAAACATTTTCTGGCCGGTAAATATTGTTTATAATAAACACAGCATTTACTTGAATATTTGTATCTATAAAATGAATGTATAAACATAAAATTTCTTTATATATATATATATATATATATATATATATATATATATATATATATATATATATATATATATATATATATATATATATATATATATATAAATAAATATATATATATACATATATATTCATGCACGTTTCATTAAATAATACAGACAGGTGTTGTCTATTTATTTTATGTCATTTTTTTTTCGTAACGTCTGATTAGTTTAATAATATTATCGTTGAAAGAAGAAAGAAATTCACAATATTGATCCATATTTTTTTTAATACAATCTAAGCTTTCGCCTTACATAAGCCATTATCAAAGATGTCAATTACAACATATTAAGCAATATACGGACAAGACAGTGATGATAGTCTGTCAATGTTTACATAGATGATTTCTAAGTAACATGTGCATATAAGACGCTAGAAGCGAAAATCGCACCGCATCTCATGACGTCATACATGACGATATTCAGTCACCCCCCCCCCACCACCACCACCACCACGAGGGCGTCATGTGGCACAAGGCCTTTTTAACGTTGGATCTCCGAGCCCGTGGACTCGGCAAAAATATGCCCATTGAACCCGCATAAACGGGTTCAGGGCCGGTTTACCTCCCCGAAAATAGTCCGCCCTTCGGCGTAGTCTCCTTCGGGTTTCTCCCGCCCGAAGACAGAGAGTTCAACCGATCAGCCAATCGACTGACCGACCGACTGACCGACCGACTGACGTCACACATGACAACACGAGAGTGAATTGGAGAAATATGAAGTATGGGAGACTATTGGTATAAACCAATGGCTCCTGTTACCAATTATAGACATTTAAGGACATTTGTGGAAATTTCGTAGTTTATTTTGTTTAGGTTGGGTTTCAACAAACTATAAACTATATATATATATATATATATAGTTTCTTTATATATATAAACAGAGATATATTTATTTACTTACAGAAATATATTTTTAGTAGATGTTTTGTTTTTATTCTGTCTCTATTTTTATCCTTTTTACTATTAAATATCCCACATTGTGATAATAGAAAATCTGCCAACGTTGTAAGTACCTGGAAAGAAAATTTACTGTGGATGATGTAGCGATTAATGCATTTTCTATGCATTTTCTTCGTTCTCTCATGCTTGTATTAATATATATGTGCATGTCTGACTGTGTGTGGGAGTTGTATTTACATCTATATATACATATAGAAGGCGGTATCAAAAATTTCGAATATTAACAATACACCTAAATTTTATAGTCTCCATGGGAAGTAATTCTCTTGAACATGTATACTAGTACTACATTTACTTCTCGCACGACATTAATAATCATCGACACACACACACACACTCACACACCTGTATATATATATATATATATATATATATATATATATATATATATATATATATATATATATATATATGATAAAATGACAATTGGAAAAAAGATCTTAGATTTTGCCGACGCGTTTCGTCTTCTGACTTTTTCAAGGCAAAAATGAAATCGAAATGTTCTTGTAATTATAGTTACATTAAAAAAAAAAAAATCCAAATTTAAAAAGATAGACGCTTCTGTCTAAGCCTTTTTTTCTGGTTAATGTAAATTACATTTATAGTAATAGATTTTTTTTTTCCATGTCAACAATATAGTTAAATTCTTACTATAAAGGTAATTTACATTAACCAGAAAAAAAGGCTTAGACAGAAGTGTCTATCTTTTTAAATTTGGATTTTTTTTTTTAATGTAACTATAATTACAAGAACATTTCGATTTCATTTTTGCCTTGAAAAAGTCGGAAGACGAAACGCGTCGGCGAAATCTGAGATCTTTTTTCCAATTGTCATTTTATTTATACCAATCTGTCTTGTCCACAGAATTGATCTGGGAATTTAACTATATATGTATGTATATATATATATATATATATATATATATATATATATATATATATATGTAAGCGTGTTTCATTAAGGCAGATTATAGATAAGGGTGTTTCATTAAGACGGATCAAAGTCCTTAGTAAATAAATCAATGTTATTTGTGGAAATGTATTTATTGCTCTATTGGCTCATCTTATTTAAGTCATGACAAGTATGTGAAAAATAATATCGCCCAAATGTCCGCCAAATCTGAAAGAAAAAGAAAAAAATCATTAGAATCTGAAACTTAATTCACATTTAAAATCGATCCAAGTTATTGGAACACCCTTTATATATATATATATATATATATATATATATATATATATATATATATATATTTCTGTAGTTTAGTGCTAGCAGCAAGCAGAAATATTTCTCCTCCCGATGATGGCCATTTCGGCTGAAACTAGTCGAGGAATCTAAATGGAATAATAATAAAAAAAACGAAAGAATATTAATCTACAACCCAGTGTGTCTGAAGATTTTAATTTTTTAATTTTTTTTATTGTTCAAAATATATATATATATATATATATATATATATATATATATATATATATATATATATATATATATATATATATATATGACGGTGCAATTCTTCTCTGTAAAATAAGCTAAAGTAACATAGACCGATCGAAAAAGGAACTGATGAAGTTTTTCAAAGATCCCGAACTAAACATTACCACACCCATTAATGCTAAAGCCATTAAGATTCTCGATGCGACCTTTGGCTAATTGTGTACTAATTATCAAGACCGTTTACCAAAGATCCACATCACAATAGATACGTTAATAATGAATCTAATATTTTAAATAACTTTCATAAATTCGTCCAAGTTCGATTATCTAATAACTCCAGCAATAAAGAAATAGTTGATGATAATAAAATTATATATATAAAGGTTTTAGAAATAAAGAATTATAAGGTAAAGTTAGAATATTTAGAAAAAAAAAAGTTAACAATAAACAGATACACCGTAATGTGTTATCATTTAACTCCCCTTACTATCAGAATGATCAAACGAATTTTCCTAAATGTAATTTATGAACACTTTAGTCAGTCTGCAATATTGAAGAAGAATTTTAACAAAAATAATATGAAGATCAGCTGTAGCTGCGTTAAAAATATCGAAAAATCAATATGCCAACATAAAGATATTATTCTAAATAAAACACTAACCAATTTACAAAAATTAAATGTAACTGCCGAAAAAATAAATCTGTCCCTTAAACGGCCAGTGTATAATACTGTATACCGATCTAGCATTCAGGTAAAGATGTCAAATTTTATATTGGTTCCACTAAAAATGCTTGGAATTTTCTTTTCTAGCATCATCGAATGACTTAGATACATGAATAGTACTGCTCTCTCCAAAAATTTCTAGAAATTAAAGAATGGCGGTAATGCACCCATTATTACGTGGGATATTGTAGCTAAAACCTAATCTTACGATGCCGATAGAAATAGTTTATGCCTAAAATTAGCTATCTTTAAACACTTCACGCTAACTTATTAAACCAGATAAATGAATTGATAGTCACATTTATCCATGAAAATAAATATCTGTTGAAATACGTTGATTTAGATGAATTCCGACAGTAGAGTATAACACATTTTGTTTTTATTTTATTTTCTTCTGTTCAGTTATTTTATGTCGAGAATATATAATTTTTTAATAGTTTTAAATCCGTTTATTTTAATGCAATTTAAAAAAAGAAAACTTTGTTCCCCGTTTATGTTTTTTTAGAAAAAATAATATGTTAAGTGCAGGCTTTATCTTACTCTAGGTTATAACAGACAAACGACTGACCGGATATTAAAACTACCATCCGTTCCATTCAGAAACATTTTTCTATAGGTTTTCATGGAAGATTAAAGTTTAGAAACAGTAGAATAGACCTTGCTAATCGAACGCTCCTCTGTGGCCGAAACCGTTAAAGGCACGTCAGGCTATATATATATATATATATATATATATATATATATATATATATATATATATATATATACAGTCTCGTAGTAGGACTTCCTTAGCGTCTACGTGGTTGTAACTGTGACTTTTACAAGCGGTTATCTCACACAATTACTCTACCTCCAACTCAATCACAATCTCTTCTTACTCTCTCAATATCTCTCTCACTCTCTCTCTCTGTATTTATCTATCCACCCACGAGGATAAAATGTGGCACAAGGCCAGTTTAATATGGGTATTTCCGAGCCCGTAGGCTCGGCCAAAAATATAGCCTTTTTGAACCCGCCTAGACGGGTTCAAGGCCTGTCTCCCTCCCCGGACGAAACCTTGCCCTTCGGCAAAGCCGCGTCCGGGTTCCTCTCTGCTAATGCATAGAGTTCGACAGCCACCGAGAGTCTGTCTCTCGGTCTCTATCTCTATATTCTGACTGCCTGTGGGTATTTAACGGCAGCAGTCCAAGTAACACTCTGGTCGAGTCCACTTATATGAAAAAGGGGTGGACCCCATAACAGTAATAAAAGGGATGAAAGTTAAAGGAAGAGGAAAAAAAAAACTTATGAGTACTAAATATCCACTAGGTTAAGCAGTAATGTCCCCGAAAAGAACCAACCAGAATTTCATCTCCCTCTGTCTACACACGGCAGGACTTTGCATATTAATAATAATATTCAAGATATCAAAATAGAACCTCCTCCTTGCCCTGCGTATGACAGAAAATATATATATATATATATATATATATATATATATATATATATATATATATATATATATATATATATTTAACTCCACTTTAAAACTTCCCTCTGTTAAATTTTAATGCCCACGTTCACCTTCAGGTCTTCCTGTTCTTTCTTCTGTTACCCGTCTCTAGTGCTTTCATACATTTACACTCCCACACATACACTCTCAGTAAAATTTTATTTTTTATACCCGGAGTTATATTTTCCGTTTTCTTTTTGAATTTGTAGGTCTGATGAATTGGATCGTGATTACGATTCCAATGTAATAAATTTTAACAATGAAATATTCGTGTTTTGAGCCTTATTTATTATATTCTTACTCTGTCTTGGACATTGAGTTCTATCTGGATTCTATCCTCTTGGAAATCTATCTGTCTATCTATCTATCTATCTATCTATCTATGTATATTGACCACTAATATTATCTATCTATCTATCTATCTATCTATCTATATATATATATATATATATATATATATATATATATATATATATTAGGTTGGTGCAAAAATAATGACGTAATAAATAATGTCGTTTTTGACGTTAAAAAATACGTTAAAAAACGACATTATTACGTCATTATTACGTCATTATTTTTGCACCAACCTAATATATATATATATATATATATATATATATATATATATATATATATATGTATGTATATTGACCACTAATATTATCTATCTATCTATCAATATATATATATATATATATATATATATATATATTAAAAGAAAACCGTAATCCTCGTATAATATATGGACTGTATAAGTATTACATTCAACAGATATTTTTATGAAAATTTAAAGTATGCAACGGTAAATCTCTCCTCAGCACCTGAAGATTACTTTGTGCGTGAAACTCTGAGTCGTGCTACCAATGATGAATGATATATATTTTTTTCTGTAGTTCAGTGCTAGCAGCAAGCAGAAATATTTCTCCTCCCGTTGATGGCCATTTCGACCGAAACTAGTCGAGGAATCTAAATGGATTAATAATAAAAATAAACCAAAGAATATTAATCTACAACCCAATGTGTCTGAAGATTTTAATTTTTTAATATTTTTTTATTGTTCAATATATATATATATATATATATATATATGTAAATTCAGAAAATATCTTATTGCTATAAACGTTATTTTCATGGGTACATGGGTGTTATTCGAATTTTGGGATCCAATTCTCTGCATCAAAATCCAAATGATAGTTAAACTGGTCAAAGTTATTATGTTGATAGATAGATAGATAGATAGATAGATAGATAGATAGATAGATAGATAGATAGATAATGAGTTTCTGTACCTATAGAAATATATTGTATATGTAAGTGATTTGTCTACCAGAACATTTCTCCTGCGTTTTCTCCATCTGAAACGTTTTGTTTCGGTGGGAAAACTCGACCATCTCAGGCGGCCAAATATTTCAATGTCGTTGGCTTTTCTCCCAATGTAAGTTTTTGCGCCCTCGTAGTTCATTGCGCGCGCACACAAAAACACAATTACACAGACATACACAGACACTCACACAGACACGCATAGATAGATAGATAGATAGATAGATAGAAAGATAGATAGATAGACTCATCCATAACGAGCTTTCGTACAGATAGAAATATATAGTATATATAAGTGATTTGTCTACCAGAACGTTTCTCCTGCTTTTCCTCCATCTGAAACTTCCCCTTTTTATCTTGTGAAAGTCTATAGCAATTCTTTACGCTAATCATTTAAACAAAAACTCACACAGCAAGAAAAGGTGAAGAACCCAAGAGAATGATTATTATGTCTTGGACATGATAAACACCTTTTTCGCCCAAGTCCAGTCGATTTTACTTGCTACTGTCGTTAATATTCAGAGTCTAGATAGGAAATGTCAAACTTTGCTTTTTGATTAATTGTCTGGCAAAAATCGGTCGTTGGAGTCGATTTACTTTTCTTCTTCTTTTGGTTCTTTCATCGATTTCTATGTACTAACTTAAAAGTATATCAGAAGATTTGCGTATTTCACTGACAATTCTATGTCGATAGGGAAGATTTTACAAGTGTTTAATATCAAATCTACCTATCTATCCCTCTATCCCTCTATCTATCTATCTATCTATCTCAGTACGTTATCTATCTATCTACCTATTCTCAATTTGTTCATGTCTTTCTGAACCTATTAAGATTTATCTCGGATGTCTTGGCTTCTGGTAATGGTTAAGGATGATAGTTAGGTTATCTATTACTTGTGAGTAGTGTGTTCTATCTTCAATGGATGCCACAAACAAAAATGCATTAAGCCAGCAAGAGGTGATACGTCTTAAGTTCAACAAAAATATCTCTCTCTCTCTCTCTCTCTATATATATATATATATATATATATATATATATATATATATATATATATATATATCAGTTTGTTCATTATGTCGGGCGTCTTAAAGTCAGACAACGAATCAACCAGTTTCTATCTATCTATCTATATATATATATATATATATATATATATATATATATATATATATGTCAGTTCAAACCTGTCCTCCTGTTCCCTTGTATCAATCTAACTACCTTGTTAGTTACTTCAGTTCCGCTCGGTCTTTTCATATAGATCAACCTCAGTCTATTCATACCTATTTATTTTTCGAGTGATCTATCTATCTATCTATCTATCTATCTATCTATTGATTTCTTTTTATAAATACCTATATATATATATATATATATATATATATATGTGTGTGTGTGTGTGTGTGTGTGTGTGTGTTAGCTGTCTCCTGAGGTCACCATATAGATTAATAAATCCGTAGCTTGATTGAATTAACAGATAAATGTTACAATTGTTATCCGAATAAAGGATTGCATGGGGCCAGATACGCCTTTTCGCCGTCTCTTCCAGGGTTCATCGGTAAGCCAGAGTCGACGACAAACGGTGGAATATCAGTTGCATTGAACGGCAGAGCAATCTTCGATTCAATGAATGCCTTTCTCGCGTTTCATGGGAATTCTAACTTCAGAGTTCTTTCTTATTCGAAACTGACATCCATCGAAGGATCGAGATCCCATTCTCTCCTGCTCTTTAACTCAATGGTGGTTGTAGAGAGAAAGGATACATTCATGATATTCTCACAGATAATTGGATTAAGTGAAATTAAATTCTATTTTCCATGTTGATAACTGTCAGGCTACTTGGACGTTTACGAATATTATAATCTATACTATTTTTAAAAAAATGTATTTTCATAAAATACACGGATTGCCGCAGCCATGGCAGCCATGGCAGCCATGGTTACATTGAAAAGAATATAGTGGAGCAAAATCAGCTTTCAAACAATGTACCGACTGTGTCTCTGTTATGGCGAAATACACTTATTCTATAGTTAATAGACTCTCCCACCTAATATAAGTAGGAGTAGTAAGAGAAACGAGGGTCAGTCGATGTCAGACGACCGGCTGAACGGTTGAACTCTCTCCCTTCGTGCAGGGAGGAACCCGAACGAGGCTACGCCGAAGGGCGGAGGCTCGTTCGGGGAGGTAAACCGACCCAGAACCCGTTTATACGGGTTCAATGGGCATATTTTTGGCCGAGTCCACGGGCTCGGAGATCCCACGTTAAACCGACCTTGTGCCACATGATACCCTCGTGGGGGAGGGGGTGACTAAATACTAGTCGATGTCGGACGACAGTAGTCGACAGTTAGTCGAATACGAAAGTAGACAGAGACCACAAAAAGATTACTCAGCGTAATACCTATTATATCAAGTTCCTAACGTTTTCGTACCTCGAACCTATTTTAGGACCGATTTAGTACAAATACAAGCCTCCACTGCGAAATAACTCCACAATAGTCTCCATTCTCCTATATGGATGTGAAACTTGGACACTGGTTACAGAAACATAGAAAAACATTTGAGCATAAATGCATGAGAAAACTCCTTAGAATTTTCTATTGGTAACAAAAAAAAAACTATGATTTCGTGAGGAAAAGGGTCGATAGTTTTGTGGAACCTCTTCTTTCCACTGTCAAACGGAGAAAAAATGGCGTCGTTTGGATATGTTACTAGGCATGGCAACCCTGTGCAAGACCATCATGCAATGCAACGGTGAAGTAACTCAATCCCATATATATATATATATATATATATATATATATATATATATATATATATATATATTAAAGACATTTTTTATGTTTAACGTTCTTTTTATAGATACAAGTATTTAAGTAAATGTTCTGTTTATAATAAACAGTATTAAATAACATTTACCGGCCTGAATGTCCGAGAAATTTTCATAGAAAATATTCGTCCTTTGACAGGATTCGAACCTGCATTCTATACGGAACCGCCATTTAACCCGGTGTGCCTAACCGCTCGGCCACAAAGGATCGTTCGGGTCGAATTTACTGCTTATAAACTTCAATCTTCCATGAATCTCGTACATTCATAACTGCTCATGGCGTATCAAATGTAAACAAATAATGTTATACATTAAGAAATGGACAAAGTCCGACAATTTATTTATTAAAGACATTTTTTTTATGTTTAACGTTCATTTTATAGATACAAGTATTTAAGAAATTTTCATAGAAGATTGAAGTTTATAAGCAGTAAATTCGACCTTTGTGGCCGAGCGGTTAGGCACGCCGGGCTAAATGGCGGTTCTGTATAGGATGCAGGTTCGAATCCTGTCAAAGGATGAATATTTTCTATGAAAATTTCTCGGACATTCAGGCTGGAAATTGTTATTTAATACTGTTTATTATAAAGAGAGCATTTACTTAAATACTTGTATCTATAAAAAGAACGTTAAACATGAAAAATGTCTTTAATAAATAAATTGTCGGACTTTGTCCATTTCTTAATGTAAATATATATATATATTAAATCAGCCCATTCACAGTATATCTCTGATTTTTCTCCCTTAGCCTCGTACTATTGCTTTTGCGATGATGGGTGATATTATTCATTGTCTCCTTATCTTCTGAGTGAATTCTTTGTTCTCCTGTTCAGACTGGCTTTTTTTTAAGTCGAAATTGTTGTCAGATGTATTACGGAGAACCGCTAGTGCGTTTAACCTATTGTAATGCAGCATATCTCTGCGATGTTCATATATATATATATATATATATATATATATATATATATTTAAAAGAAAAACAGACCACTTTAAGGTACCATTATAATAATTTATTTCACCAGTCTTTTTAAAGGACGCCGGATCATCAGATAGCACTTTCAAAAATGAAATGAAACGACAATATATATATATTTATATATATATATATATATATATAATTATTTATTAAAAAATTATCAAGTAATAATGCTGAATTCTACATTCAACATCATCACTTGATAAGACACCAGAGGTGTTGAAACAAAATGTCTATTTTTGTAGTGATTTTATAACATATTTATGTTATAATTTTCAAATAAATAATTATATTTGCTCCACTCTGTATTGAGCACTCTTTTAAGAATAGTAATTGTTGATTATTGGAATTTATTCCGTATACACCAACCCTAGACTTGTCTCTCTCTCTCTCTCTCTCTCTCTCTATATATATATATATATATATATATATATATATATATATATATATATATACACTTAAAATCGCCGCCAAAAGCAGTTGTTTTTTTTTACTTTAAATAAGAGAAAATTATTATACTTGGGTAAAAAAAAGTGGGAGCAGATTTTTAATTGGAAGTCTTAAAACAAAAAGTAAAAAAACATTTCATGATTAAATTTTGTTCACGTCAAATTATCCTCTTTTGGCCTTGATTACTGCAACACAAATTTCAGGCATTCGTTGCAAAATTATATGTTTGCTATTGATTCCATTCTTTTTTCTATGAATCTAAGTGCTTTTTTTAATTTCCGGAAAGGTTTCACTCTTCTGTCAAGTTTATCGTAAGCTAATTCTGGTGTTTGTTTTAATCTTTTCAACTGTTATATATATATATATATATATATATATATATATATATATATATACGCGCCCGCGCGCACACACACACCCACCCATATATATATATATATATGTATATATATATATATATATATATATATATATATATATATATATATATATGCCTTCCAATGATCTTCACACTGTAGTTACTGAGATTTTATCTTACTTTGAAAAATACAAAGATATCTCATCTTAAGTTGTTTTAAAAGGAAGGCAGGGTGGACGCAAACCTTTTGTTGCTAATTTATATATATATATATGTATGTGTGTGTGTGTGTGTGTGTGTGTGTTTTGCGTTGTCCTGTATTATGGAAGGCAAGTGTTCTGTATCAGAAACAGAATGTAAATAAATATAAGCAGTGTTGACATAGGCATAAATACTGAATGACGACAAGCTGTTTACTGCATAAACGCAATCATCAAACTATGGCGTTTATGTTTCAGCAGTAAAAAAACCGACGACATTCAATTTTGCTACTTATGTACATACGTCTTATATATATATATATATATATATATATATATGTGTGTGTGTGTGTGTGTGTGCGTGCGTGTGTGCGCACGCTCACATACATATTACCAAATAATGATGTGCGATTTTAATTCAATTTACTTTATTTTGCATTTAATCGGAACAAATGGTCACAAATAAAATATTTCTGCTACAATTTGTGAAATAATTGGACCTGTCAAATTCCCCTAAATACATGTTCTTTCATTAATTGAATTGAACATATATATATATATATATATATATATATATATATATATATATATATATATGAATTTGACTACTTTCTTCGTTTATTTTGCTTTTACTATACGTTTATTAAATAAGAATCTTGAAAGGAATAGACTGGTTTCTGGCGAGACGGTGTGTCGTTTATATTGCATACGAGCTCTTAACATTAGGAGGGAATATCATTTTTAAAAGCATCATATGCATCATGGCTTACTGTATGAATTCCGAACGGATACTTTTGTTACAGAGACATTTTTAAAACACATGCGCTTTGTAGACGGATGCAGCAAAGACTCGTGCATGTCAGCTGTGGTTTACAAGGTTTTGAAAATGGCGATTTTGTTACAGCCGACAACCCTTGCTCTGGAAGAGAAATCCAGCTAAGATCCTTTGAATGAGATTTATTTTTAATCGCTTCACTCCAATCAAGGTAACAAAGTCTCTAAGACGCAGTGGAATTTCTGAATCCGAAGGAATATGAGAAAAATAACTAGCGAAAACATTAAAAGTACCTACATTGAGATGACAGAAGATAATGATTGACATTAAAAATGAAAATGAGGATATCAGTCCGAATAATGTAAATATTGCAAGTAATCATAATACCTCATCTCAGAGATATAGACAGATATGTTTTTTTTTTTTAATTTTATAATTATGATAATCATCGTTAGCATAGAACATGATTACAACTAGATATTTCAACTTTAAAATTTTGAAGAACAAACTTGACTGGGAAGCAAAATTACTGAATTGGATCCACATCAATGAAAAAGGGATCTCGCGTAAAAATCAAATATATCTTTATTTTTTCCTTTCAAGAATTTCTTCCAAAAATGGAATTTGAGTACCTCATTAATTTTCGCTTGCAAACCAAAGACAGCGTTATACAATTTAAAGTAGC
Source organism: Acanthosepion lycidas (assembly GCA_963932145.1). Classification (NCBI taxonomy): domain Eukaryota; kingdom Metazoa; phylum Mollusca; class Cephalopoda; order Sepiida; family Sepiidae; genus Acanthosepion; species Acanthosepion lycidas. Next base: position 46,417,276 of record OZ010607.1, on the reverse strand, counting down.
TTAAAAAAGAACATTAAAACTTTTCTCTTTAGCTTCTCATTTTTACGAGTGATTTTAAATGGGCTTTCGTGTGAACAGAAAATGAAAATCCAGTGGTTATCAAAACATGAAACCAGGACTCTATTCTTGCTTTGTGTTTTACCGGAAAATGAACACTGCATCTTTTATTGGGAGCAAGTGAAACATGGAAGGACCATCACTATAGATGCAAGGGCAAACTTTCAAAATAATCCCAAGAAGAAAAAAAAAGATATTTATGAAAAGAAGGTAGTTCCGTGTCTGTCATATTTTCATTCGTTTCGCGTGACTGAAATAAATGGAAACTTGTATCTATCGATCAACATATATTTATAATAATTTCACGCTAATGAAGGAGTATATGTATGTATATGTATAGCTGGCCACTCTTATTCGAGGATACCTATCTAATAGGGCGGCTAGCCAATCCCTATTGCAGACGCTTGTTCAGGCTCATTTGTGATTATTCCACGCCCATAGAGCCTATACATTGCTGACCAGACCTTAGTCAGTTTCTGTGAAATAGCATGTTATCTAGCGTGATCAACAATTTGAAAAAGGCCAGTACGCTCAAGCCCTCGGCCACGATGACTTGTGAATTGGTGCTAGCACAGCTATCGACGGCACCCAAGGGTTCCGTCTACCCAATTTCACTCACAAGGCTTGGGTCAACCCGTTATATGGTTTTCAGGCACTTTCCAAAGGTGCCGTACGCTGGAGTAGAGCGATAACATCAGGAAGTCTACTTCTCGACAAATCGACTATGGTGAGATTCGAACCCGGTTCTCATTGTCAGAATGCGAGAGTTCTAACCACTCGGTCACGCGCCCACAATGAAGGAGAAAAAGCCATTAAGATGAAAGGAGTTATCGAGTGTGAGATAATCTGAGAAAAACAAAACATTAGGGACGGAAGATAAGAAAAACACATAAATTTAATAAATGACGATTGATATTACACTTAAATTAGAAGAGAGTTCCACAAGCGAGAAGAGAGTCTTTATCCAATGCGCCGTGTGTCCTTGAGGACGTTGTGAATATGGCAATGAAAATGAGGATATCAGTCCGAATAATGTAAATATTGCAAGTAATCATAATACCTCATCTCAGAGATATAGACAGATATGTTTTTTTTTTAATTTTATAATTATGATAATCATCGTTAGCATAGAACATGATTACAACTAGATATTTCAACTGCAAAATTATGAGACCTAATTGCCAATCGAGTATTGAGCTTAAATTCAAGGGACCAAAGAAGAAAGCTCATGAGGACAATTAGCATGGAAATATTATAGAAAAGTCGCGGCGGTATGTGAGTGACTGAAAGTGAGATGCCAGGTCTAGATCAATAACATTGCAGATTCTTCTTGTGATTTTTAAAGTATCTTTAAAAACGTGGCAGAATTACCAGACCGGATGTGCCAGCAATAGTCAATATATGAACGAATGATTGGCTTATATATGTGCCAGATAGGTTCTGAAGATATATATATATATATACAGAGAGAGAATGATGTAAAAAAAAATTTAAATGTAGAGAATATTTTTTAGCGGATAATTGTTGAAAAGATACATGGTACATCACTGAAAAATTCCATTCGTATTGCAACTTTTGGGTTTGTTATTTTTTTTTTTTTCAATTAACTTTCATCAAACATAGAAAACATGACGAATTGAAAATGAAAGAAACAGACACTAATATTTTTTAATAAGTTTATTTTAACGATATAAGGTGCATCTATTTCCAATTCACGTTTAAAATATTATTAATCCAACCATGTTATCAACGTTAATAAAATTTTAGGCAGCAATAAATTCAATTTAAGGAATGGAAAAAATAAAGTTTTTTTGAACATCTGTGTTAAAGTATGAGAATAAGAGAATAAAAATAAAAACGAATATGAATAAAAAATTTTAAGATGGAGGTTCTAAGAAAGGTATTCATTGAAAGAATTGCAGAAATTGTCAAAATTTTAAGAACAAAGAAAGGAAGAAGGGAGTAAATAAAGTAGAATAGGGGGAAGATAATGAAGACGAGGTGCATGAAGAAGGAGAATATTGAAGAGGCGATAAGATAAGATAAGATAAGAATGAGAGAATAATAATAAAAACGAATAAGAATAAGAGTTATAAAATGGCGGTTCTAAAAGATATTAATTGAAAAATAGCAGCAAATGTCACAATTTTATAAACAAGAAACTAGAAAATGAAGATAAGGGACAGGAAGAAGAAAAGAATGAAAGAAGACAAAGACAAAATATATGAGAAGCAAGAAAGAGTATTTTGATGAAAAACAGAGGGAACAAGGAAATGAAACAGTGACGAAAAAGCTGAAAATAACGAAAACATGACAATGAGCGAAAAATGGATAAATTTTCGTAGAATGTGACTTTTTATAAATACTTTTTTGGTTATTCTCCTGATGAACTTTCCTCTTTCGTATCTTCCACCAAGTTAGCATAGCTGGGCACTGTATGGTCATTGGCGAATTTTATTTTTTCCCCACATTTTTTTACCTTAATTCACCCTAAATAAGGTGACAGAGATGTCAGTTCTCTGGTAGATGAGGAGCGCTTTTTGTTTTCTAGTATGTATTTCTATTTTGTTTTTTGTGTTTGGATGAGTATATGTTTTATTGATTGTTATAATTATCTAGTTTCACATTAATTTCGTCCAGTTAACTGATATGTCTGCCACAATTAAGTATTTTGTTATGTTTTGTTTTGTTTTACAGTATATCAACACTTCAATGGGTTATTTAATGCCGACAAGATTTTTATTGCTGGAAATATATTTTTTTTTCCAAAAATGTATTGCTGGAAATATTTATTTTCAAAAAAAATATTGCTGGTATTAAAACCTATTTTTATACTTTCATGGTGTCTTGACCCATTTGGGGGTGGGGGTGGTTAACTATTTGCCCATAGCTAGGATCCGAACAGGCGTTACCACCTCAGGTCGGGGTTAGGGGTACACCATCAATTAAAAGGTGTTTCTACGCACCTTAAAGCCTCCTGATCAGAGGCATTGCTCTTGGATGTAGTTTATCGCCTTACCCAGGACGCGGATGTAGTTTATTGCCATACCCAAGACGATAAGAATGTTGTTGTTTTTTTTATTGCTAATATTTTGTTTAGTTTCTTGTATATAAATTTTATTCATTGTAAATATTCATTGAGTTTTCATTTTTAAATGTTGTTATTTTTATTCCCTATCTCCACCGACAAATTGTACATATTGGAAATAGTTGGGACTCATAGAGACTCCGAGGTATTATGGTGACTGTAATAAGAACGATAAGTAAGAATGCGTTTTTTAGTGTAAGGAATACTGTGGTATGTTTGGTTAAGTTTAAGATAAGACAGAATGACGACCAGTCTTCCCATATCCACCTGCTGCTTCATGTTTGTATTACGCAAAATAAATATTTCTTTCTTCTTTCGTACTTTATGAACTAACAGCACTAGATTAGCAGTTAGGTTTCATCATTTTACAGTTGGAATTGTTACATGTAATCGTAAGTTCTATGATAACAGTTTCTTCTATCATCCTTCACGTCTTCTTGCTTCCCAATTAAACTTGGTCTTCAAAAAATTGAATGCAATGTCAATCGTTATATTCTATCTTCTTAATTCTCGTTTTTTTTATTGTTCTCTCTACTTAATAATGTTGTTTCTCATATTCTCTTAGTCTTAGTGGCTTTTTTTTACCTTAATTGGGGTGAAATGATTAAAAATATTTTTACAAATGTTAATTTATTTTAATATTATTCATTAAATCTGTTATCGACTTCATTTTAAAAACTGCAGCCCAGCAGAAAAAAAAAAACGCCTGCACATTATTAAAAATCTGGATTCTTTGTTTCTGAACGATTCTTGAATCAGCTGGTGCAATTTCTGTTGCATATGGAGGATGTCGTAATGAATTCCATCTTAAAGATTTTCTTTGCTTTTCCGTTAGTTTTGCAAGGTGTGTCTTAGTATTGTTAGGCTGGAGAATAACATTCTTCCTGTTTGCCAAAGAATGGTCCTTTTGACATAAAGCTCTTTTGTTTGCAATCAACTTGCTGACAACAAAAGACTACAGCGATATTTTCATACTTCTGTTCGTTATTGGATGACACCCTTTTGTATATCAACAGACAAAACAACACAAAAACATTCTGTAATAAGCAATATTTTGTTCGTTTTGTCTCGACATACAAAAACTATTTTTCATCACAAGACGATGCAAAAATACAAAAAGGGGGCACACCTTATCAAAAAGCAACGTACATTGGATTCGGTTCTCGAGCAAAAGCTTTTACGATACATGGTTACTTTTGTGATGTCAACGAACACTTGTTGTCACTGTTGTAATGTCAACGAATACTTGTTGCCACTTTCGTAATACTCGTTGTAGTAGAGACTTTGTAATCGCAGTTACAACTATAGTAACACCATTGAACAATACAGGTGTCAGACGCCTTCGAATATCACTCGCACCAATAGTACTTGCTCGATAATACTCGCTCGAATAGTAAGCGTAGGCAGATTAATCCAGATAGTGAGATATTCACAAACGGTCCCACGCGTTCGGATGCGACATAAGGCCGAATTTATAGTGAGTTATCCGAACCCGTAGGCTTGGTCAAATCTTCCCCGTAGACCCCTTTCCAGACGAGACTCTGTCATTCAGCATAGCCTCGTCTGGGTTCATTTCTGCCCGGACGTAGAGAGTTTGACAAGCACACTTCCCAAGTAATTTCATAGAGTGATGTTATTCACCTACTGCCCCACGAAGTCGGATGTGGCACAAGGCCGAGTTTATTGTGGGCTATCCGAGCCCGTAAGCTCGGGCAAAAATTCCCCGTAGACCCCGTAAAAAACGGAGTCGGGTAGCTGTCTACAACCCCAGACGAGACTCTGCCCTTTGACATAGCCTCGTCTGGGTTCGTCTCTTCCCAGAGGCAGAGAGTTCGACAAGCACACCTCCAAAGTAATTCGGAGAGTGATGATATTCTCCTACCGCCCCACCCGGTCGGATGTGGCAAAAGGCCGAGTTTATTGTGGGGTATCCGAACCCGTAGGCTCGGGCAAAAATTCCCCGTAAAAAATGGGGTTGGGTTGCTGTCTACTACCCCAGTGGAGACTCTGCCCTTTGGCATAGCCTAGTCTGGGTTCCTCTTTGCCCAGAGGCCTAGAGTTCGACAAGCACACCTCCGAAGTAATTCCGAGAGTGATCACTTAGACACCACGCTGATTCCCATATATACATTTTCTTTACCATCACGTAATCTACTTATTAAAAATGGGATCGCCTGTATTTACTCTCTGGTCATCTGTGTTCAAACTCCAGTGTCGGCAGCGACACTTTATTCGCATATAACAGTTACATAGTAAAACTAGTAGACTAGTAGTCTGACCTGACATGCAGATAATTGTACCTACGTAGATAGATGGTGATTGCCACAAATTAATCAGATGATAGCCGCCGAGTCACATATCGCGTCATTTGTAATGGCTTCACTGTCGTTTCTGCGTCCACGATCCCTACGATAACTATAGAGACCTGCATTCGATTTCAGAGGTATAATGCATATATGTTAAACTAAATGTTATCCTTGATTAGACCGATTGGATCTGCACGTCCTACTAATCTCCTGTGTACCACCAAGTGTCTTTTCAGTCCAGATAATGATCCGCAAACTTTGTTACAAGGTATTGTTTAGCAGGACGATGATGCAAGTTGGCATAGATGACTTACTTCTGGTTTACAGAAACTGACGTCGACAACAACATGCACTGAGATGTATCACATTCCTAAAACTGCATATTAATTGCCCAATCAGAGTGAGTGTCCGCTTAGAGATGACGTTTGACGTGAGCATACCTGAGACATTCATCCTCAAGGGCGTTGCATTATTCGCTTGTAAAGTGCTTCTAATCTCTACTATTTAAAGTCAGCTCTTTCCAATAAATTTATTATCTTTCTTGTGTATCTCAGATTCCCCATAATTTTTTTTAGCGTAAAAGGTTTACAGGAGAGAAGATAATGGTACGACCACCATCAAGCCCCTATCGGAATCCGATCGAAAATCTATGTTCAATTGTAAAGATAAAATTATATGAAAGTAAAAAAAAGTATTACAGCAGAGCCTTAGGGGAAGCAATTCAAACCGCCATGTCTTAGACTGAATCTGCCGAATTAAAAAAAAATCAATGTATTGCTGGTTGTTATTGAGAAAACTCATTATATTAAGATGGAAATGTATCCTACATATTTGCTATTTATTCTATCATAATTGTTGATCATATATTGATGAGTTTATTATATTCTTAAGTAAAAAAAAAAACTGATGTCCTCGTTTTGCATAATTTCATGACAGCAGCTTTTGTAATAAAGTCAATAACTTTAATAAAACATATTGACGTCAAAATTAATGGTTTAAAATTTGAGAACATTTTCTCAAATTACATTCAAGTTTATGTGATTTGAATAACAGACGGACAATCGTCGTTTAACAATTGTCATTCATGAGGGCAGCAGTATCTTTTGAAACCAATGATTGACTTTACATATTTTTCGCAGACAGCAAAAAGATATTCAAGTTGAGTAGTTTCTTTGTAGTATTCATCAGAGCTTGCACTCTGGTACACCATCCGGTGGTATTTTAGGCCAGAACGAATTTTGCTGACTTTTCTGCATACTTCACATGTTGGATAATTGACATGAAGGAATCTCTCAATATTTATTAATCGTCCATCAGTATGGCGATGTCGATGACTGGTAAGGCCTCCTTTTGGCAGAGAGACTCATCCACACTCTCAAGACTACCTGTGATACAATTTGGTCATCATTATGACCTTTTCTCTGTGTTCTCTTTGTTTTAGCCCAAGTATCCGCATTGTGTTCTAAGCAACACTTTCTCCACTTACGTTATCATACAACGTTATTACACAGGAGGGCTTGTCAATTTTACACCGTACTAGAGAATATTTAACACTTGAACAGTTTCTTTAGTTTAGACGAGGGTTTCTCAACATGGGCAATGTCGCCAAACGAGGGACGATTTTAACAGTTGGATGGTTGACAAGTAACTGAACAGAAACTGATGAACGACTAGACATTTTGGGAGACGGTATAGGAATTTGAATGTTAAAAATGTGTTATAACACATGTTACGCGTAAAAAAGAGATAGGAAATAAAAATCTCCCCCCCCCCAAAAAAAAATATACCAAAAGAAAACATGAATTTAACTGGGAATAACAATGTCATATTTCTAGGTAAGATATAAATGTCCCCGCAAACAAGGAATTTTTTTTTTGTATTTTCTTTTGTTTTCAGAAGGGCTATTACCATAAAAATTTTAGAGGAAATAACATTTTTCAAATATAATTCAAATAAGACAAGACGAAGAACAACAAATAAATATTCACTGAATTTTTATTAGTTATCCGTATTTTATATTCTTTTTACTTGTATTATTTACATTATTTGGACTGTTATCCTCATTTTCATGACATATCACAACGTTTCGGCCGTTTCTCCTTCCTTCTTCAGATGATTGAAATTTCGAACCGAACCCTTTATTACGATCACCGGGGTAGATTGTTCTAGTTCCACATGTCATACCTCTTCCGGATGTCTAGGTTATTTCCCTTTAACTCAACTCTCCAAGTTTTTGGTTCACCACTGTTGTGGCCTGGTATTGAACTCACAATTCTTTGGGTCTAGTCACTTGATCTAACCAATGTCTTTATCCACTGCGCCGTGTATCTTTGAGGACGTTGTGAATGTGGCAATGAAAATGAGGATATCAGTCCGAATAATGTAAATAATGCAAGTAATCATAATACCTCATCTCAGAGATATAGACAGATATTCTTTTTAATTTTATAATTATGAGTAAACATCGTTTAATTTTTGTCGACGCTTTTAACACTAACCCTAACCATAAAACTAACCATGAAGATAAAGCTAAAACTGGGCGACATCACCTAGCGATCGGCGATCTCAACTATTAAGTGAGCGTAACGTAATTGAGCAGAAAGTAGTGGGCGATTTTTTTTTTTTTTGCGAGTGATATAGGATATTGAACATTCAAAAGGTATTTCAACATAACCTTGACCATAAAAGCAAATTACATATATATATATATATATATATATATATATATATATTTATATATATATATATGTATCAATGGATGGTCAAGATGGCTTTCTTTTTTCTGGTAGTAGCATCATCAGACGCCGCATAACTCAGCGTCATTTGTTACTTCCCTTTAGTATCTTTTGCTACATCATAAATCAGTTTATGAACCAGTAACAAACATTTACCAAATAATTTTTGTATGTTTTTGAATATTTACTACACAGGTGATTTTTCCATGGGAGAGTGCCTAATGACGCTAAGAAGGATGGGAACAAACAAATATTTTTTTTTTATACAGCAACTGCTTAGGAATACGGTTATCACCAAGTTTTATGACGTGACCGACCTAAAGATGTTGATGTCTAAGGATATATGCTTTGATGCTTTTTCCAATGTTGTTGTGTCTGGAGTGATGATTTATTCAGTGGATACGTAGAATTAATCTTGAGTAGCGCAGATTAACTGCCTCGAGTCGCTTCATAAACACATGACTCAGTTTAGAGCAATACCATTGATTAGATTATCATCAAATATAACTAGATGCGGTGTTTTAATTCTGCTACAATCTTACACTCTCTTGTGCAGATGTGGCAACTTTGGGCGTTTCTGTTACATTAATATTTTAGTGAAATTTCATAATGGAATTATGAATGATACATAAAGGGAAATGAATGACTTCTGTGTGTGTGTTAGCATAGAACTTATAGTGACGTTACAACTAGCCAACACAACTGTAAAATGATAAGACCACGTCACCAGTTTAGTACTGCGCCTAAGTTCGAAGATTCTAGGCAAAATTCTCATCGGAACAATTACCTTGAAAATATTTATAGAAAAAGCAAAGGGAGGCAACCTTATGGTGGTGGAAAAGTAACTGAAGCCGAGACGACCAATCAGAACCAATAATATAGCTGATACTTCTTTGGATTTTATCAAGGTGTTTGTTATGGGGCCCACCCCTTTTTCATATAAGTGGACTTGACCAGAGTGTTACTGGGACTGCTGCCGTTAAATCCCCACAGTCAGTCCGAATATAGAGATAGAGAGAGGTTGAGAGAGATTGAGAGAGTGAGCAGAGATTGTGATTGAGTTGGAGGTAGAGTAATAGTGTGAGGTAACCGCTTGTAGAAGTCAGTTACAAGCACGTAGAGTCTAAGGAAGTCCTACTTCGAGACTATATCTATACATATTATTATTACGACTAACCGCGTTCCTGGATTTACTAACAATATGCCCATTGTATTATAGTGTAAATACATTTAATTTCTTATCTTTATTTCTTGCGTTTGTCATTCATTGGAGACCGAATTTCATCTCGGAATCCACAACAGTGTAATTAGCCTGAGAACAGGACCATATGTGGCAGCATTATTTTAAGGATGATCGAATATGTTATGATTATGTAAGAAGACTGAGGAGAGAAAACAATTTCTAGTACGACACATTGATCTAGCAAAAGACCTAGCAATAGATTTAATATAGTCTTTCGACTTTATGTATCCGAGAACGTTAACACAAGAAGGGGTAGTGAGTCATTCTCCATGAGGTTAGCATCAGCCATGTTGATGGAATTCAGAGACGGTTCTTTCAGATGATTAATAGAGAGCAGTTTAGTTTGGGAAGTGTTAGAATTACTATCTTTTGCCTCAGTAAGATTGTTTTGGATATCAGCTGCCATTTTGACCTTATCAAGACTTACTATCGAGACAGGAGTAAATGGTTGTGCCATCAGCGTAGATACCAAGACGAGAGCTGATGCCATCGGGAGAGACATTGATGAAAATCAGAAAACAAAGTAGAGCCAAGGGTGGAGTATTAACGTTCTAGATTGAATTCCCCAGTCATTTGGCATAATGTTTGACTTTTTTGCTCTAAGCATTCTTTTTACCTCAATTTTGGTTTGTACTCTGGTCTTGTTTTCTATCGGCCCAGTCCTAATACAAAAAAAAAACTGTTTAGGGATACTATCGTCATTCATCCGAACCACAGTACCACTCCATCACAACCAACGCCGAAATAATATAAACTCTATCCTCGTAGGATGCGTTAAACAATATCAATTTCGCTCACGTACATTTGCCA
>OZ010607.1:46387037-46404537 GCA_963932145.1 Acanthosepion lycidas | reverse complement strand
TCTATGTGGCCCGGAAGACTCTATATTAAAACCATTATTAAAATAATGATTCACGAAAGAGAAAAAAGCATTCCAGGCGTATTTTTGAATATCTTTCTTTTCATTAATGTATATTATATAACTAAAGCAAGATATTCAACAATAAATTACTTTTATCTGTATACGCGTAGTATATGTATATGTCTGATTGAATAAATTACAGACATTATGTCTGCTAATTTTTAATAAAATCCGTTCATACTCACGAAAAGCCTTCCGTGTATTTATGTCAAAGGATAAAAGAAATGTGCTCCCGCTGTTTAAATTTCTTTTATTTTCATTACCCAAGTACTTTCGAGCTTCTTCCAAGACCATCTTCGGGGATGCAAGTGGTACAAAACTATATGGTGTTCATTAGTATAAGTATTTATAAAAGCTTATGGGTTGTTATCCATTATCGTAATTTTTCATTATGCTGTTGAATGCAAAACGGTTGAGCGTTCATTAGAAAGTGAATAAATTATTCTTTATGGAATCTTCTTTCATGTTATAATGTAATGGTCATACGCGCATTAAAGCATAAAAAACTGTTCTTTTACAGGCATTTCACAACATTATTGCAGTCTTGATAGTTGATTCTGTTCAGTGTTGTTCAGTGTTCATAATGTCTGTACTTTATTCAATCAGACATGCCTAAAAGAGAATTTGTTGCCTAAACACACACACGCATATATATATATATATATATATATATAAGAAATATAGATTAAGGTGTGCTATATTTATGGGATAAAGTGCTCAATATCAGAGATAGAGCGTGTGTAAAAATAAAAGTGAACATAGAAGTCAACACTTAGAGGCGACAGTCTGTTTCATGCTATATGCAATCGTCAGGCCTGAAACAGACTGTCGCCTCAAAGTGTTGACTTCTATGTTTACTTTTATATACATATATATATATATATATATATATATATATATATATATACAAAAAGTAGATTAGTAAAGTTAATGATACAAAATGATGAAATCACTTCGCTCATAAAATTTTAAATGTGCATCAACCTACCAATCACTCGATGAATGTTATGATCCTTGTTTTTCAAAATTATAAGCTGTATAAGGTCTTTCTTTAATACGCAAGTACTTTCAACTGTACATTCCTCGGGCATGGAAATTATTTTGTTTTTAGTAAAATTCAAGTAGCATAAAAATTTTGTTTGCAAACTGATTTCGCCATTTTATATCATTAACTTTACTAATCTACTTTTTGTATGAATGATTCATTGTAATATAAATTGAACTGCACCACATATTTGATATATATATATATATATATATATATATATATATATATATATATATATATATATATGTGTGTGTGTGTGTGTGTATATATATATATATATATATATATATATATATATATATATATATATATATATATATATATATATATAGGTAAATAGCAGGAAAGACCGGGTTCTGTGGCCTCGGATAGAAACTGGTCTAGCGCATAAAGTGATAGCAACCTACTGTGGGAAAAATCTGCCTCGTCAGTCATGTAGCGAAAGATACATGATTGCCTAAGTGACACATAACTGAGTGACTCTTTTCTTTCGCAACATAAATGCGCTTTTTAATTTTAGTGTCACACTCTCCCTCCTCTGTTAGACAATTTTCAAATATATAAATTCTTGAACTTGTTTCATTTGGCATCAGACGTTTGTACATTGCATGCTAGACTACTCCTTTTGCTGACAATCTTGCATTCTATTTTGTTGCTTTTGAGGGTTTGCTCTTTCCTCTCTTTTTCTTTCAATAACTGCATTTGGAGAATTTGAAGCTACTTTTTTACCATCTATCAACACCCTGTCATTTACATATCTTGTGTTGTTAATAATAAGGAATCGTAGATCACCAGTGCGACTAGACAACCGAATGCATCAAGCCAGCATCGAAAGCCGACCGATTTGTCATCATTCGGAGTTTTTTCCCGAAACCATCGGCGCTTCGTTAGAGAGAAAGACGAATTCTAGCGTATTGTTTTTACGAATGTAAACAAACGCAAACGGCTAGACTGTTCCATTTATTAAAGAAGGGCGATGCGTTAGCGCTGACATCTGCTATTTGTATGAATTCGCCCATCTCTCAACAGTGATCAATCGAAAGATTTTCTAGAGCGTATATATATATATATATATATATATATATATATATATATATATATATATATATATATATATATATATATACAAACATAGATAATTATACTCGTTTCGAAAAACCCTCGGATTTTTGATTTGCCAATAATCAAATCAATCTCGAGGGAAAAAAATGCTTTAAAAAAAGAAAGAGCTAGAAACATGAAAGTCTGTCGAAAAAAATCGCACAGATACAGGTTTGAAGCCCAAAGAAAAAAACCCGATATGAGTAAACAACTAACTAATAAAAGAGCTCAATACAACCGTAGAGCAGACCTAGATAAACCTAGTGAGCCAGACAAACCTACCCAGGTTTCACCTAAACGGATCCTCAGGGAAAGCCGGCTTTCCCTGACGATATATATATATATATAAAAGTGAATATAGAAGTCAACGCTTAGCGGGGACAGTCTGTTTCATGCGATATGCAATCGTCAAGCCATATATATATATATATATATATATATATATGAGTATATTTTGGCTGCATTTTTTTATTGCGACATGTTTCCTTGAATGAATAATTTAGATATGTTTGCGAAACTATCGATATTATTAAAAGAAACATATGGAATAATCCATCTCTTTCTCCACGTAAAATTAGGCCTAGTATATTACGGAAACTACTGCTAACTTTCAGTATCGAAGTCCCATTCTATGATTAAAAAAATAACATTTATATACAACGGGATGGTGTTTCCATAGGTTCAGTTCTGGTTCCGATTTTTAGCAATTTTTATACGTCTAATCTTGAAAATGATATATTTAACAATTTAAAAAAACATCTACCTAAGATACTTCGATGATATGATTAGTCAAGAATACGCAAGAAATAGATAAGTTCCAAAGACAATTCCAGAATAATTCTGCTTTCCGTTGTGATAGTGACTTTTAAAAACACGCGCGAAATTTTTGTGTCCATCTGAAAATTAAATTTCTTACTTCTGAAGTGAAGAACGCTGCGTCAGTGCGTGGTCGCTGACACCGTTTAAAGGGAGGTAACTAATTATGGTTGTGGAGGCTTTTTTTACGAAATTAGTAGTGAAAAAACAGGATAAATCTGTCCTTAATTTACATATGAACTTAATAATAGCAACAAAATTCTTTTCTGGATATACTGATAAGCACTAATAGCAATAAGTTCAACAGCTCCCTATATAAAAATCCTACCAACATAAATTCCTATACCCTGAATTATAAGAGGGAATGTCAAAATTATCAATTAAAAAGAACTAATTAACCGTGCAAAAATTAATTCATCGACAAAACAGTTTTTCTACAGTGAACTAAGACTATAAATCAAATCTTTATTAATAATAACTTTATTTATAACTTTATTAATAAGTTTATTTATTTATTAATAACTTTATTAATAATAACTTCTCCCTCTATTGTTGATGAACAAATAAGATGCTCCATCAGAGAATTTATACTAAATAAATAGAATATAAAACTTCTTCAAATAACCCCAAGCATATTAATGCTTTATATCGCAACTAAATACGCATAAAACCTTTATATCGCAACCAAATACATCCTCATTATAAACAAGACCAAAATATCCTAGAAGATTAATAAATACTAATATATCCACCACAGATCCGAGTGAAAAGAAATGAAATTAATTATATGCTATACTGAATCTACTATATATAATACAATCATTCGTAATGACTCTTCCCCATCCACTAACCTGTTGCAGAAAACCAACACCGTTTATAAATTTAGAAGAGAGACTATATCTCCAACAGCAGAAATAAAATTTATATTGTACACATTACAACAACGTTGTCACCGCGGTTAATTTTTCATTTAAAAGATATTTCCAACATTTCTAAACATTTAAAACAACATACCTGTCTACATTCGCAATTCAGAAAAATTCTTGTCGAAAATCTATACTTTTTTCATGAAAAGAATAAACATTAACTAAAAATTCTCGAAGCTATCTATATTAAAAAATTGAAACCAGGCTTTAATAAAATTAATTACGAAATGTTTTAAAATGTGTACAAGACATAGTTTGAAATGCCAAGGTTTGCACTGACAACTTTTTGTACTACTTATGTAAAAAAAAGTTTCCACAACCATAATCAGTTACTTCCCCTGAAACGGTGTCAACGATCACAAACTGACACAGCGTTCTTCACTGGACAAGTAAGAAATTTAACTGTCAGATGAACACAACAGTGTTGTCTTTGACAATAATGAACACGACAATATTTGTCATGCAATGAAGAATACCCTGATGATGACATTGTGCTATGTTGAAAGTACTCGGAATAGAAGAAATGTCTATCAACACGGCGGTTTTGTCTCGTCCTTCACTATCCACACCAAAAAGCTTATCCGTGAATATATATACATATATATATATATATATATATATATATATATATATATATATATATATATATATATATATATATATATTAGGTTGGTGCAAAAATAATGACGGTTTTGACGTTGAAAAATAAGTCAAAAAACGTCATTATTTTTGCCACAACCTAATATATATATATATATATATATAATTATTTACCATTTTTATCTATCTATCTATCTATATATATATATATATATATATATATATATATATATATATATATATATATATATATATATATATATATAATTACCATTTTTATCTATCTATATTTGCCCGTATAATTTATATTTTAATAAATGGTTAGAATTCGTTCAATAACACTTTCAAACTTGAATATTTCTTGGTTAGTGTATCAGCGTGTCTTTGTCAATGTATGTACGTGTATGTACGTGTCTTTATCGGTGTATGGTCACTTGTGTGTACCTTTCATTGTGCATGTATGTGTTTTTTGTTCTTAATTTTTTTTGTTTGTTTTTTTGGGGGGACGGTCGCGGAGATATTTCCTCTCTCGTCGCTTTTTTGTCTGTGTATATATCTAAATACGTCTGCGTGTTTATGTATTATAATCTGATTGTGTATGTATCGTCTTTTGCAAGATGTCATACTCCCCTGCTTCTGTTTATGATTCAAATGTATCTTTGTTGTCATGCAGTTCAGAGCAACATTTGATCTTAACGTTTATTCCAACGTAATTTCAATAAAAACAAGTAAAATAAAAATAACATATGTATTTTTTTTTCTTTTTTCATCGGTAATTTTATAATTTTAAACTTAATATAAATTAAATTTAAATTTTAAAATGCGTAATTTTTAATTTCAAATTTTTTCGTATAATTTAATATTTATTAATTAAAATAAATTTTATTTTAGTCTAACCCCAACATTAAAGCATAGATAACTCCATGAGATCTCTAAAAAAAAAGAGCATAGCATGATGAAAAAGACACCAAACATGATGAAAAGAAAATTTTATCGTCTAAAAGTTTATGTTATTATGAAGGGGAAAGACCAAAGATTTTTTTTAAAGGAGATGTAGATTGTTTTGACCCAAGTATATTCGACCTTTCTAAGATCCTCTTACAAAATTACAACGACAATATATTTAACTGCGACAAATTCTGCATTTCGTTGTGATAGTGATTCTTAAAATCACGCTCGAATGCGCGGTGTTATATATTTTAGAATTTGAATGGATTGTTTTTTACAGAACAAGCTTTTCAGTATAAGAAATCTGAGCGGGAACTGACAGAAATGGAAAATGGCATTGATATATAGATGTTATATACACGTTTATATGTTGTTGCTATATTCGTAATATATTTTGTTGTGTGTTGGTTGCTTGATTTTGATATAGCGGACCTCAAGAATTTGAAGTATCTGTTTATTATTTTCGTGTAGTAGTATATTGGTGGTATTATTACATCAAACACACACACACACATCTCCTTCCTTGATGAATCTCATCTTAACATCAAGAAACTGATGAGACAGCTGGAAAGGATTAGTATAAAAATAAGTAGACACAATATGTCTATAATGGATGAATAACGAAAATATGCTGCCTATATATGTGTGTGTGTTTGTGTGTATGAATATTTTGAGATGGAGTGTATCTGTAGGAGATACAAAATGAATAAAACTTAAAGGACCCGTTTCTTCCTCTGAAGGACTTTATTAAAGCAAATTAAAATTTATGATACTGTACGTGTTTATATACACAGAGGTGAGAACGTCCTTGATTTAACAAGGCTTCTAAATTGAATGTTCATGAATGTTCATCAGTTGGCTGAAAGGTCAGTTAAACAATGTTGAGAGTAAAAAGTTTCCTAATTCTAAATCAAATGAAAAGTAAATTTATCGAGTAATATTCAATATATTTTTTTAAATGAATATTATGTGTATTGTGATTTGATTGTTATTGTATGAGATGGACCTATGTCCTGTACATCTTCAAAGGCTGAAGTGCTGAATTTAACTGTTTTTTTTTAATTTTCCGACATATTTGTTTTGTCTATGTTAGCTTGGGAAAAGAAGTTTTTCACCTATGTTATCTTGCGAAAAGAAGCTTTTCGCCTATGTTTCCCTGTCACCTTCAGAGAAAGTGATAAGGAAACATAGGTGAAGGGAAAAACCCGGGGCGTAGATTGATATTTTGATAATATTCGATGGCAGCACTCTCAAGGATTCTCCTTCTGTATAAATTACTTTCTCTTATGAAGAGTGTAGCATTTTTTAGATCAAAATTGTAGTTGAATTCATTTCTGTGTATGACTAGTGCAATAGTTATTTATGAGATCCCCTTTGTGTTCATAGATACGATTTTTTAAAAATTTCTGCAAGTTTTCACAATGCATTGTGAGGAACAGTTTTCAGTATTTATTTTATATATGCCTGCTTCTGAATTATTACTATATGTGTTTTTTTTTTATTTCTGATTATATCCATAACGACTTTGGAAGCGGTTGCGATTAGTTGTTTGTTATTTAGATGGAATATGTTGTTTTGGATTGTGGATGTTATGGAGTTAGATAGGTAGTGTTACCTATCTGTTTTTGTTTAATTCATTATTGTGGATAATATTCTTAGTTTTGTTGCAGTCGTGTATTTTTGCGTCTTTCTCTTACCTTTGTGGATGAAGTGATAAGGATATTGGAGATTTTTTTTCTGTAGGTGTTTCTTCTTTGGGTAGGTATCGGGGGCTGAAAATTCTTAATGCTCTTATGTAGAAATCAATAATTATACCAGATTTAATTTATAGGAGTGGTTTGAGTAGAAGATGACCAGGTCGTTTTTGTTGGTAGCTGTTGTGTAAACGTCAAATTTGAGTTCGCTATTGTTTCTGTGTAACATGATATCTCGGAAGGTCAGTGTGTAGTTGGCTTTAGTTTCAAAGGTGACGTGGCTTCCTATTATCTTTTCTACAAATATTTTCATGGCAGTTTTTCTGGTGAGCTTTCTTCCTTGATACCTCGGATACTGTGTTCTATTCTAAAGG
Source organism: Acanthosepion lycidas (assembly GCA_963932145.1). Taxonomy (NCBI): domain Eukaryota; kingdom Metazoa; phylum Mollusca; class Cephalopoda; order Sepiida; family Sepiidae; genus Acanthosepion; species Acanthosepion lycidas. The sequence continues at coordinate 46,396,970 of OZ010607.1, read as the reverse complement.
TTTCTTTTCTCGCAGTTCTCGATATAGAATATTAGGGCTGTTTTTGTATTTTTCCCTCCTTTTTTAGAAAAATAATAATGCAATCGGTGTGAAAGCTGGGGTTTGATGTGATATATGGTGACACCAAAAATTAGATTAATCATTTTTGCCAAGTTTTGAGCATTTAAGTTTAAAGATCGTCTAAACCTGTACAGAAATAACTAATTTCTGTAGATGTTTGCTTCAAACTGATTTCAAAATTGTAGTATTTCAAGAATAAATTCAAATAAAGTGGTTATATTTTGTATTAGATACATTGAATGGAAAATATATTAAAACCAGAATTCTAATGATGAATTTCCTCAAGAAATATCTACAACTTTTTACTGTATTTTGTAAGTGAAAGCTGTAAAAAATGGCTACTTAATGAATAAGATCTTACACCATTTGTTAGGCTATAATTAATAAAAAACAAAAAAATAAAAGTATATATAATACTATAATACGACTGACCACAAATTATAGGACAAATTTATCTTGTTTATTGAAAATAACACTAAGACTACTGTATTGTAGACCATCATACTGCTGTATAACATAATAATATCTCGATATTTTTCAGTAGATTTACCGTTTCAGTTGAATGAAGGTTTTACTTGATGACACACTGATTTTGTAATAATGTATTTGCACCTGTTTCTTGTCCATATACAATTTGTGAAGCTTCACTAGTTAATTTAACTGCTTTTTCCACATCTTGCAAATGTGCTAGTAATTTTTTCTACTCAAGTGTTGTTCATTCATTCGAACTATTTGTAGTCGGTTATTTGAAAAAAAAAACCTTCTGCAAGCGCAGGTTTACTCCAAGTTAATCAAATTTGACAAGAATGTCGATTCAGTGTTGAATGTAATTTTTTTTTAATCTCTTTTCTAGTGGCTGGCTAATTCTAAAAGGAAAAAAAAATTGAGCTGAAAATTTTTTAATTCGACATTTTTTTATTTTATTTCAGTCGACTGTTCATTTATTCTCTGGATCACATTATACAGTTGTTGGTTATTGTTGTGAGACCGTAACATACGTACAACATGGACTCTTCCATGACTATATAAAGTATGCGATATAACACTCTAGGAGAAGAGGAGGAAAGAGAGAGAAAGTATTCTAATACCGTAGTGTCAGCCACGTACGACTACTAATATTGGACACTAGCACATAGTAAGCTCCGCTTACACTTGCACTATCTTTGTAACCTTTTGTTTAATATATCTTTCTTACCTCTAATCCGTTTTCTGTCTTTTCCTTCCGTGGTCCCTACTTTGGTTCCGCATCAGTTATGGAGATTATCAATTATTACTTGAAATACATGAAGTTAGTTGAGTTTAAATAAAAATAATTTTAAACCAAGAAACTGCATATACTCCAATTATAAATTTTATAAGGATGTTCAATTTGTCATAGTTTTCTGGTGGATAGTCGCCTCTGATCCATAAACATTTTAACCTGAAAGTTATCCATCTTGTTTAACTTAGCGAAATAATTTTCCAGAAAGAAAATCTAGGGTTTACTTTCACTCAAGAAGTTCCTGATGCATAATCTAAAAGTAGTCATTAGTCACCGCTTAAATCTTTCATTGCCCCTGCAGTAAGGTATTAGTTATCTAGAGGTTCATTAAGTGTTAAATTCTACCTGGGATAAATCCTGGAAATGTTATCCACTATCGCACCAGTAAAATCCCATAAAGCTTCTTGTTGTCGCGTCAATGTACTTTTTTAAAAAAGCTCTAAGTGGAAAGTCATTTTGATGAAGGGAACAGTCAATTCTATGCAACGTTCTTTTAAGTATTTTTCTCAAAAGTTGTAACAAACCAAATCTTGTGTAACAAACTTCATAAGATTTGGCCCATCGAAGCTTCCATCCTCCTTAAAAGTCCAAACCTTTCGAATTCTGATTGAACCAGTTCTACTGTATGGATCAGCAACTTAGACATTATCTGCTTGTCTTGAATGACGACTGGATTGAACATATACAAGTCTACTTAGAAAAATCCAGGACATCAGTTGGAGATCCCAAGCAACGCTTAACACAATTTACAGAGAACTGAGACCAATCTCTCTCAAGCAAAAATGATTACAGTTTGCTGGCCACTGCCTCCGTGTGAACAAGGAAATTGTCTCACCCTTATTCCTATGGCATTCTTCTGGAAGTGTCTTCTCAAGAAAATTGGCTTTCCCATACACCGTAGCTCGGGACTCAGGGTTGGACATTGGGGAACTGGAGACACCAATGAAGAACCGAACTGTTTGGAAAAAGATTGTCAATGGAGTTCCGACCAACCATAGGGAGGTTGATGGATGATAGTTGTGATATTAGGGATATTTACTTTCAGAGCCTATCTCTGCTGTATGTAAAGCGGCTCTCCCTTAGTTTTCATAATTTTTTCACCGTTTAATCTCTTCGCATTACAAAGTGCCCTTATCAACTTATTAACAGCAATGCAGAAGATATTTTCAGAATGCTAACCATACTTTTGTTGGGTGATTGCTTTTACTCCATCCTTTTCCCTGTTTTTTGGGGGTTTTTTTACTTATTAATGATAATGTCCTATAAGTTAATGATTGCATGAAGAAAGTCCATATCTTGTAGGTCTAATGAAAACGTATCAGTAAGACATGCCCCGGGCTTGGAAGATTCCATTGTATATCTGCAGATTGTAAGTTCCTTAGACAATCTGCTTGGCTCGAAACGGACATCGGATGTGTCTTTACTGGAAGACATTAGTGGAAAAATATCTAGTGGTAACATGTGTACAATCCTGTTGTTGCTATCTTTCAATCTGCGGGTTTTATCTCTTTGTCTCAAATGCACGGTTTTATACGTTTTGACAGCATATCTGTAATTAGTTCCAAGCTGAAAACTACCATTTGGTCTTGTTTTCTCTCGGAGATTTTAAATGTTCTGTCTCTTCAATGGGAACCCATAATTTCAGAAGGTGTGTGCGTTTAAACCAGAATTTAACATACATGAAAAATATGAAGAAGAATATTACAATATTATTTACCAGACAAAGGAAGATTATTAAATGTAAATTTATATTTTCAGCTAATTTCAATTTTGAAAATCAGCACATGAATTAGTTTAGATTGAATAAAGACAAAGAAAAACAAGCATAGAATTAACATTAAAGTTTTGTTTAGGAGGACAAGCACGGCGAAATAATGGATAGCGGCTCGGATTGAGGAATTGGAGAAACGGGTTCGAATTCCAGTCGGATTCATTATATTCATTTAGGTGCTAATATGCTTGGGAAAGGTATGAATCCTCTTCTTCTCCCACAGCTATGGGTAAATATCAGGTCAGACTGGCTTCTATAGCCTTTAGTGGCAACCGGTCTAGGAGAAGGAAAAATTCTGAATTACAAAACCCGCACTTGAGATGGGTGGGCTTCGTCCAGTTATCTTGCCCAAGAAACACCATTTCTCCTCTCGCAGTGGGTCACGAGATGAAAAAAGAGAGAGAGAGAAGGAGAACAAGTGTAAAAACATTTTAATAAAATTCCAAAGTTAAATTTGACATAAGAAAAATAGCAAGAAACTAAATGAAAATATAGTTTCTTCCAGGGAAACAAAAAAACACAACATATAAAATAAACGCCAGTCATTTCGAAATTACAAAATTTCGTACAGGATGGTACAAAAGTCTTGTCACCTCTTATAATAAAATTTCCTATTTCAGATGGCTGACACGAGATTCTTCAGTTTGGAAGAGAGGTAGGGGGGTTGACAAGACTTTCGGATCACCCTGTGGATTAAGCGAAATGTTTACTTTCCTATTTACATAATTAAGCCTGTTGCATAAAATTACAAAAGGTTACAAAATAATACAAAAGAACTGATTAATTTTACAATGACAAACGAATTTCAATATGGTCTAGATTTCAATACGAATGAAATAAAAAATATTTGTTAATGTTATTTGCTGATGTTATTTGCTAATAACGGTAAATTAAAGAAAGAAATTTCCAGTACAAAATTCATAAAGAAATATTCATTTTGCTACTGTTGTTTAAGATAAAGAAATTTCTTTATTATGAGTGTTTTTTAAGAATTAGTATATTTTTTGCACTGAAAAATAACGTATCAAACTATGACATGATAATATATGAAGATATAAAACAGCGTATCAAGATATGATATGATAACATATGAAGATATAAAACAGCGTATCAAGATATATGATAACATATGAAGATGTAAAATAGCGTATCAAGATATCATATGATAACATATGAAGATATAAAATAGCGTATCAAGGTATGATATGATAACATATGAAGATATAAAAATTCCATATAAGACAAAAAAGAATCGATTGTCATCATTGGCCACCACCTAAATATATTATTGTATTTAATCTCAATGTTGCTTTTATAATTGACTAATTTTACATTATTTATAATTCTGATTTATTTTCCTTTGATTTTTTAGAACAAGGTAAATGTAGTAATTAGAACAAATTTTATTAAATGATATTTACACATTTGTTTACTGGAAGCTTTTGACAGAAGTAAATAATTCACTGGTCACCGGGATGCAATTCTGAATGTCGTTTATTTAACCTAAAATTTACCATTACAAACATTTCTTCAAAAAACGGTAAAGGCATAGAAAGAAATATCGTGTATCATTATATAGGATGTCAAATCTCAACTTTCAAAGTGAGTGCAATATCACGCTTCCAAAACCGAAATACCCTAGTGGAACACTTCCATTTCTTGCTTCCCTACCACTTAAAATCTTCAGAAATGTCTCCATAGCAAGTGTATCCTACAAGTTCGCATAAGATATGCATAAGTCTGGGTTCTTTCTTTTAGTCCATATACTTCCATCATGAAATAGTATCGTTTTTTTTCCTGCCTTATTTACTTCTATAACAGTAGTTCTTTGCTAAATTAATAGTGGCCATCGGTAGATCTTCCGATTTCTTGATTCCCTGCCACCTACAATCATTCAGAAATGTCTCCATAGTAACAGTATCCCTTGAAGTTCGCGTGATCTGCAGAATCACGTGCTCTCATGGGTACGCAAAGTCTGGGTTATTTCTCTTAGTCCATAGACTTCCGTCGTGAAATAGTATCGGTTTATGTTTTACTTCTTGGTCAGAAATATGAAAGTCGTTCATTGCTAAATTAATGGCGGCCATCAGTAGATCTTCGTGATGGATGGGTAGAAGTCAGAGAAATCAAACTGTAAGAATGTGTATTCCTATTTCTTTTTTTTTTTATTTTTGTTTTAACGCATGAAGGGTAATGCAGGAATAACCAAAACGGAGGAGGGAAATGAAATGGTAATCTTTATAACATCAACGAAATAAAATACTCGCCAGCGGCATGAAGTGCTAATGGTTGACCACTTAGACAGCATATTGCCCCCACTTACAACGTATTTCTGAGGATTGAAACATAACCATTAATACTCATGGGCACGGTATATAACAGAATGAAACAAAGAAAGAACAAACAAACAAACAAAACTAAGAAAGAAAAAATAGGACAGAATAAAAGAGAAAAGATAAAATAATAAAGAAATTTAAAGAAAACAGATAATAAAAAAGCAAATACGGGGAAAAGAATTAATAAATGATAAGAAAGAAAGAAAGAAAGAAAGAAAGAAAGAAAGAAAGAAAGAAGGGGGTAGAATTATGTGATGACGAACGATCAAAAGAATGAAAAAGACGAAAAAAAACAAAGAAACATGACAAAAGAGAGAAGGGGGTAAATATAAAATGAAAGAACAGATAATTCTGTGAAAATACAAATAGAAAGAAAGAAAGAAAGAAAGAAAGAAAGAAAGAAGGAAAGAAAGAAAGAAGAGGGTAGAATTATGTGATGACGAACGATCAAAAGAATGAAAAAACGAAAAGAAACAAAGAAACATGACAGAAGAGAGAAAGGGGTAAAAATAAAATGAAAGAATTCTGTGAAAATACAAATAGGAAAAAAGAAAGAAAGAAAGAAAGCAGAATAATATGATGCGGAACATGTAATACAAGAAAGAAAGTGTTGTAACCTAAAAATGGTTACTGAATGAGGAATAACCAAAACTGAGGTTGGAAATGTAAATGGTAATCCTTATAACATCAACAAAATACAATACTCCCCGGCGGCGTGATGTAGGTAAACCACTGCTAATGGTGGACTACTTAGACAACATATTACCCTCGCTCCGCCCAATACACGCATTTACAATAGCGTCCAATGTATTTATGAGTTTTGGGAGACATCCATTAGTGTTCATAGGTACAGTATATAAAGGACTTAATACTTGCAGGAGGCGCGGTGGAGTAATGAATAGCGGTTCGGATTGCATATTACCCCCACTTACAATAGTGTCCTACGTATTTATTAAGATTCGGACATAGCCATTAGTGTTCATAGGTAAGCTATATAACAATAATATTGAAGCATTCAATAGCTTTAGATCTATTCCGTCACTGATTGGTACGTAAAGACTTTTCAGTATACATGCACGCTTTTTTCCATGATGCTTTTGCTGATAATACCGATGTTATTTTTGGATGGATTCAGCAGTCGGAATAAAGGTAAGAAAGGAGGGGGGTAATTTAGGAAATTCTCCTCGTGTTCTTTAATCGTGACGAATGCCTGTTTGTGTAATTTTGGTATTCTATCGACTATTTTCAGCTCGGTCGCTGTTTCCTTGGCATCACGGTTCGTAGTTTTTCGTTTTTGTTTTTGTTTTTTGTTTTTTCACTTGTCGGCCGCACTTTTATATTTTATTTTTTAACTTATTGACTTCTGCATTGAGAGCTTTTGTTGTATTCTTCCCGACGTTCTCCGGTGGACTTTTGGTTGACGGTGTTGGTGCGATCATAATAAAGTAGTCCTCTCTCTCCCGCTCTCTCTCTCTCTCTCTCTCTCTCTCTCTCTATCTATCTATATCCTCTCTCTCCCTCTCTCTCTCTCTATCTATCTATCTCTATCCTCTCTCTCCTTCTCTCTCTCTATCTATCTCTATCCTCTCTCTCACTCTCTCTTTCACTGTCTATCTATCTATCTATCTATATCCTCTTTCTCTTTAACGCTCTCTCTCTCTCTCTATATATATATATATATCCTTTCTCTCTTTCACGCTCTCTCTCTCTCTATCTATCTATATCCTTTCTCTCCCTCTCTCTCTATATATCTATCATCTCTGTTACTCTCACTTTTACTCTCTCTCTCTCTATCTCTCTCCTCTCTCTCTCTCTATCTATCTATCTATCTCTATCCTCCCTCTCTCACTCTCTCTTTCACTCTCTCTCTATCTATCTATATCCTTTCTCTCCCTCTCTCTCTATATATCTATCATCTCTGTTACTCTCACTTTTAATCTCTCTCTCTCTATCTCTCTCCTCTCTCTCTCTCTATCTATCTATCTCTATCCTCCCTCTCTCACTCTCTCTTTCACTCTCTCTCTATCTATCTATATCCTCTCTCTCTCTCTCCCTCTATCTACCTACTAATATCCTCTCTCTCACTCTCTCTCTTTCACTCTCTCTCTCTATATATATCCTCTCTCCTCTCTCTCTCTCTCTCTCTCTCTCAGCCGTCGGTCGCTAATCGGTTTTAGTTTGGTGACAAAAGAGAACTTCAACAAAGGAATTTTAACATAACTATTTTATCCAACACGTCGACCTGTACATTTTCCAACTCACCAGCAACGTTTCTATCCCACCTCACCGGGAGCAGTTTCCAGAGAGGAAATAACATGTCTAGATTCTTCGACCTGCAAAACTCTCCTCTTTGAAATCTCTTTCTCTATCTAACATTCCTACGCTAGTTTTAGCCAATCAAAATCAACTTCCATTCTTTTCCTGTATCTGACCACAAAGGTCAAAATTATGAAGTCTGAGTAGAAATACAATTCTCTAAAAAAAATAGTCTTTTAAACTCTTATTTAACATTTTATAGTATAATTCTGCGTCGATGTAATACTGGTTACGTGTCTGATCCGATTTAATAATTATCTTATCAGATTTCTTGATCTTATCAATGTCATTTCGCATTTTATCTTGTATGACGTTATAGTGTTTATTAAATTTAATATTTTTCAAATTTCGATACAAGTTTGTCGGATTTTTTTATTTATGTGTTTTTTTTTTGTGACATGAAGATAAGTTCTTTCCCTTGGTTCATTAATTCTTCGGTATTTTTATACTTAATCATTATGATTTTTTCTTGAATGCATAGATTGCATCTGTCCCGGAAGTTATTGGGAGTCTGAGATTGACAGATGATCCTCCATTTAATTGGTGAGATGAAGCACAGTTTAATTGGAGGATTATCTGTCAGACTCAGACTCCCAATAACTTCCGGGATAGATGCAATCTATTCATACGGGAAAAATTCATAATTATTAAGTTTAAAAATACTGATGAATTATTAAACCAAGGGAACGAACTTATCTTCAAGTGTAGACAAAAGAAAAGATTTTAAATTCCCTAACAGCATTCATTTTGGAGGATTTACACTTGAAGTATTGATTCTGTTTTATATGGTTACTAACATACAGACATACATGCATTTTTTCTTATTATATGATCATTTGTGTGATTTTTTTGCCTACATCAGTTATAATCTTAAATTGTTCATTCATTTTATTTTTATATTATCTTTATTATTATTATTATTATTATTATTATTATTATTATTATTATTTTATATGTGTGTGTGTTTATATGTATGTATATGTGTTTATGTATATATATATATATATATATATATATATATATGTATGTATGTATATGTATACGTTTACAAAATTTAATTTTTTTAGTTCCTTAAAATTTTTCTTTATGTTTTAATTTTAATTAATTTATTTAATTATTTTATTAATTAATATTTCATGTATATATATATATTTTATAATTGTATATTTTCTATTTTTCTATTTTTAATTTTTATTTAAATTTAATTTACTTTAACTTATTTTATTGATGTCAAATATTATTATTATTGTTATCAGTTTGAAATTGTGATGATTGTAATGCGATGGTAATGATTGTTTCGAAAATGACATAACTCAATGTTTTCTACTTTGAATCTGAAGTTTTTTTTAACTTGTCGAGTCCTTAAAGAAAAAAAATAATTTGTAGGTCACCCAATCGGCTCATGTTTAATTCAACCTTTCTTTCCCTCTCTCTCTATCTCTCTATCTCTCTCTCTCTATCTCTCTCACTCTGTGATTCCCACGGCCTCCTCTCTCTTCTTCTTTTCCCTAAATTTTTAAAACCTTATATTGAAATTTGTATTTTTCTTTCTTCCTCTTTTGATATTAAAACATTTTTTCCTTTTGGTTTTTCTTCTTTCTTTTTCCTCTCCCATTTTCTTTTTTCTGTAATAAATTGACTCCATTAATTAAGAAAACGCCGGTCTGAAGAGCTGAAAATATTTTTGTATATTCATGATTTAGATTATAACCGAATGGATTTTTGAGGAGCGTCCGGACATATTATAATTACACATACAAACGCGCGCTCACACATACACACACACACAAATATATATATATGTATATATATATATATATATATATATATATATATATATATATATATATATATATATATATATCCGGAAAATCCTTGTTGAAAACACAACTAAACATGAAAACAATAAACAAAAATTAAAATTCTTGAAGCTTTATACATAAAACTGTTCCTGAAAAAAATAAACTATGAAATCTCCACAAATATCCTTAAATGCCTATAATTTATAACAGAAGCCATTGGTTTATACCAACGGTTTCCCATACTTAATACTTCTCCTTTTTCACTCTCGTGTGGTCATGTGTGACGTCACGAGCTGCGATGCGATTTTCGCTTCCGCGTCCCGTATATACGAATTTGTCGTTACTTGGAAATTTTCATGCAGCAAGGGCGGACTATTATTGTTGTTT
>OZ010607.1:46372037-46382037 GCA_963932145.1 Acanthosepion lycidas | reverse complement strand
ATATAAACATATAATCATATATATATACATATATATATATACACACTATATATATATATACACACACACACACATATATATATATATATATATATATATATATATATATATATATATATATATTGTATACATTTAGGCTGCAATCCTTCACTTATGCATGTTTCATTAAAAACGATAGACAAGATAATAAGCTTTTTATTCAGTTTTATTTTTATTTAATAATTACCCGGGTAAAAAAAATCAAATTAATTATCTACTATAAAATTTTAAGACAAATAAATTTATCCTGAAAAATAACAACACATCAGCAAAGTGAAAATTAAAAGAACGAACATTATCTATGAGTTCAAATTCCCCTTAAGGAACTGTGTTCCTGATCAAACCGGACTCATAAATATAGAAAACACAAACATAATAACCTCATACACCTGTAAAAAAAGATTAAAAATAATCGAAACCCTAATAATAAAAAAGAAAAATCTAAATCTGAACAATATTAACTACGAACAAGACCCCAATGTGCAATGACCACAATCTCTATAAAACACTAAAACATACACATACTATACACACTCAGATATGTGTAACGTAAGACGTTTGGATAAGCGTGTAGTTGTGAAACCAATGTAATTATTTATGAGTCCGGTTTGATCAGGAACCCAGTTCCTTAAGGGGCATTTGAACTCATAGATAATGTTCGTTCTTTCTAATTTTGACTTTGCTGGTGTGTTGTTGTTTTTGAGGATAAGGTTAGATGTCGTAAATTTTTTATAATAGCTAATTAATTTGATTTTTTTATTCGGGTCAATTGGGGTAGTGTATTTCTTTATATGTCCTAGTGAAAATTCGTCTTGTTTGTAATTAATATGCATTTGTTTTTTGTAATAAATGTTGATGTAATTTTTGGCTATTTTGTTGACTATCATTGTTATTTACTTTGGGGAGAAATAGTCTAATTTGGTGGTCTATAAGGTGGTTAGGGAAGCCATTGTTGATTAGTGTTAGTTTTACATTATTAAGTTCCTTGAGGAAGAGTAGTCGAGAGTATGAATTTTGGTGTGCTCTTTGTAGGAAGGTTTTTATTACTGCTATTTTGCAACTGAGTGGGCATTCGCTTTTAAAGTTAAGGTGGCAAGAGTTTTTCGTAGTCGTTTTTTTTTTTGTATAATGAGGTGACTTGTAAAAAAGATTAAAAAGTAATGGAAGTTTTAATAATAATAAAAAAGCCAACTCTTAACAATATTAACTACGAACAAGGCCACGATGTGCTAACCGTATTCGGAAATTAAAAACATCTCTCAACAAACTATATGCAAACACATAATGCACACACACAATTAAGCTGAAAAATTGAATCATGTTTGATAATGGCTAAAGTTAAAGCCGAAAGCGCTCGGATCTATAAAATATTTGCACAGTAATTACACACTCTTTGTCCAGAAAAGAAAAATCTTGTTCGAAAACAAGAAAAATTAAATAAAAAGCTTAACCGTAGTACCTTGTCTGTCGTTGTTAACGAAACATGCATAAACGAAGGATTGCTACCTATATATATATATATATATATATTTGTTGATGCTTGTAAATAAATATAAATATATTGGTTTTATCGGTAAATATGTATCTTTGTAAATTATTAAATATACTTATCAGTATTATTGGAATAGGCATATGGTATCAAATTAAACAATTTCCGTTTAAGCCTATCTTGTCAAGATAAACTACAATGAGTTTTCGGGAATTTTAATATGAATTTTAATCATTATTTGCGAAGAAGACATTTTTTCGGATGTAATATGAAAGTCTCTCGCAAACTGATGAAAATTAATCTTTTTTAAGCGATATTTTGTTAAGCGCATTTAAAGATCACCTTAGTATCGTATATTTATTAGATGGTGAATTCTCGAACATTGTTGCCTCTTATAATATATTAAACTCATAGTTTATGTATGTCTGCTTTAAATGCTTACCATATACATACATATATATATATATATATATATATATATATATATATATATATATATATATATATATATATGTAAGCAAATATATGGATATAGATCCGACAGCATGAAGAAAAATATACGGAAAAAACAAACAAAAATCCTTATATGCAATTATGCGGTTTTAATGTTAATATAATGTCAGAGTCGGACGTTTCGGTCTAATAAACCATCTTCATATAAATTTTAGATCAAAATAGAATTCTTTTCATTTTTCATTTTTCATTCAAAATACTCAAATTTTAGGAATACGTTTTCACAGCGTCGCCCACGTGACGACAACGTGACCATGTTTAAACGGAACGCTGATGATATAAAACTTTCAGTTATCTGTTTGGATAAGTCTTGTTCTTATGTCCATCGTCTTTGTCATGTTGAATTGATAATGTTAATTATATTTTATAAATATGCCCTGAAGATGGTTTATTAGACTGAAACGTCCGACGCTGACATTATATTAACATTAAAGCATCATAATTGCATATAAGGATTTTTGTTTGTTTTTTCCGTATATTTTTCTTCATATATATATATATATATATATACATATATATATATATATATATATATAGGCAAAATGAGAACAAATGGAGTTTGATTCTATTCTACGTAACATTTAATTTTAGGGTCGTAGAGAAACCATGTGTACCGCAGCAACAGCAGAATTGGTGTTTCTCGGGCAGGATTTTTTTTTCCAGGCTGGTTTTTTGAAGTCGGAGTTTTCTTTCACCTAGGCCGGTTGCTACCCAAGGTTATAGAAACCAATCTGTCCTGCAATTTACTCATAGCTAGTGAGGGAACAGGTTTCATGCCTTTACCAATGGTATTGGCACGTAAGTGAATTTAATAGAACCGACTAGATTTTGAACTCGGCTCTATGATTCCTCAATTCGAGCCACTATCCATTACTTTTACCGTGCCTCTTTTTAGAATATATGACATGCTAAATATCGCTAAACAATTACAATTACATTTCAACACAATAAATGTGTCTCTTCAGGCGACGTTAAACTACTGGCGAGTAAAAGAATTATTTCAAAAATCATAATAAGTTTAAAAATAGACTGTATATATATATATATATATATATATATATATATATATATATATATATATATATATTTCAACACAATAAATGTGTCTCTTCAGGCGGCGTTAACCTACTGGCGAGTAAAAGAATTATTTCAAAAAGCAAAATAAGTTTAGAAATAGACTGTATATGTATATATATATATATATATATATATATATATATATATATATATATATATAAATACATACATACATATATATATATTTATATATGTATGTATGTATATATATATACATATATACATGCATACATATACATATATATATATATATATATATATATATATATATATATATATATATATATATATATATATATTGCTCCTTATTAATTTAAGTTGAGCTCTCTCAGAAATAATAGAATTTGGAGAATCTTGTTTATCTTCGGATCTTACTCAGCAATATGGATAAATTTTCTACAGAGTATTCTCAAAAAATCATTCCATATCTCTCTTTACATTCTTTCACCATGTCTCTCTCGGATAAAATTATTGACTTCATGAAAATACTAAGCTGGAAAACGCATTTTTATCTAAACCCTTCCGATACACCATTCTGTAAAAAAAAAATCACAACTTGTAATCTTAAAAGACACCACTCACCAACAGACTCCTGGATCCTTTTGAAGCAAGCATTTTAAATTTATTTAAAAAAAACAGTTTTAGTAAATCATCTAACCAATTTCTCTATAATGTGATCCAAGACTTTGAAACTATTAAAAGATCCAATTATATGTGGATCACAGCAGATAAATCTAGAATTATTTATAAAATAAATCCTTCCCACTATCACAAATTCAATCTAACAAAATACCTAACCCTTATACACCTGACAAAAATAATGATACAATTTCTATAACTAACCAGGTTGCTGCTAATTTTTAAGATAGAATGGGAAATAATCTCCATGGAAGATGCTTTTTTTACTCTTCAACCAATACTCTAGACTAATCAAATACTCCAAAACTGATCTCAGGTTTATTTCCAAAAATCTGATTAAGAAAATAATAAATACTATACAAAAAACTTCTTTTAACAATATGTGAAAATATTCTACCGACACTATTAAATGGCACCAAAATATTAAAAATAAAGGGAAGGCTACATTAATTCAATTTGATATAATTGATTTCTATTCCCCCATTTTTAAGAACTGTTAAAAAGTATGAATTTTAAAAGCTAAAAACTATCTAGACGTTAAGGATTATGTATTCCAGGTTATATTAGCATCTAGAAAGTCTTTAGTGACAAATAAGTCCACTATGATAATTTCAATGTTCCTATGGGTGCCTATGACTTTGCTCAAATTCCAGATTTAGTGTAAATCTATATTTTAAACACCCTTAATAGGATCATTCAACACAAACAATTCTGTCTATATTAAGATAATAGATTATTGTTATCCCTAATAGTAATGGTCCACTATCTTCTTGTATACAAAAGATAATAAGGGCTTTCAAATTTGTTGTGTTTAAAATAGAAATTTCGTCCAGCCTTAAAATAGTGAAATTCTTAGATATAACTTTAAACCTTTCAAAGAACACTTTTAAACCTTATCACAACGAAAATGAATCTTCAGTCTATATTAATGTTAACTCCAACCACTCCTATTAAATTATTAGGCAAATTCCTACCACTGTAAATATTAGAATCAATAATTATTTTCTTATAACAAATGTTCGATGAAAATGAAATAGCTTATAATGACGGCTTTAAAAAAGTGGCTTTCATACATTATTTCAACTGGAATCTTCAAAAGATACTAAAATTAACAGAACTAGACTTAGAAAAAGAAATGTTATATGGTTTAAACCTCGTTTCTGCCAACTATCCACTATAAATATTGATCAATACTTTCTGAAAATGACTGACAAAGATTTTAACAGAAATAACCCACTTAGTAAAATTTTAAATAAAAAACATTAAAAATTATTTACTCTTACACAAATAACATATATAATATTATTAATTCACACAATAATAAAATAGTAAATGAATTTTATAAAAATAACCAACCAGATAGCAAACCGTCTTGTAATTGTAGAATCAAAAACAACTGACCGGTTGGGGATAAATGCAAATCTGAAAATGTTATATATCAAGTAAGCACTTTTCCATAAAGAAAATCTAAAAAATAATAAAAAAAGTATACATAGGTATTTCCGCCGGGATCTAGAATCAGAGATTATCTAATCACAAAAATCCTTTCTCTGACCCTAATCTAAAACACCAGACATATCTGGGAATTAAAGAATAGAAATTTAACCCAACAAATTGAATAGAAGATTATGGGTAAATCTTAAATGCCCAACAGCTTCAGAAATAGATGTAACTTGTGCCCAAAAGAAAAAATTAGAATAGTTAAATTTTCAAATACTAGACAGCCATTTAAATCAAAGGAATGAGATCATATTTAAAAGTCGTCATAAAAACAAATTTAAATTATCTTATGAATAGAATTTTATTCTACCTTACTTCATGTTAAGTGTATTTCATCCATTATGTGTTTTTATTAAGAGTAATACACCTAATTGTTGATATACATACAATTATATATACATATATATATATATATATATATATATATATATATATATATATATATATATATATATAAAGAAATATAGTCTTAAGGTGTGCTATATTTTATGGCATAAAGTGCTCAGTATCAGAGATAGAGCGTGTGTAAATATAAAAGTAAACATTGAAGTCAACACTTAGAGGCGACAGTCTGTTTAATGCTAGGCGCAATCGTCAAGCCACGAGTGCTGTTTATTTTTTCTCGGGTCAGTGGTGCATTGTGGGTATTCTATTTTGGTAGTTATTTTGCCGGAAGTCGTTTATTTATTTATTTGGGTTAAATTATTTTGCTTGTTTTATTTATTTTCTTTATTTTTATTTTTTCTTTATTTTTATTTTTTATTTTATTTCTTATCTTATATATTTATTTTTTATTTTTATTTTAAGCATTTTTTTTTTTTAGCAAGGTAGTAACAATTTGTTTATATCGCTCATTTAATCGTTTTGTTTTGGTTTGGGAAGATAATTAAAGTCATTTATTCAATTTTGGGATTGATTGTTGTAGTTTATTGTAGCTATTATTTTGGCTGGAGCAGTTTTTAATTTGTTTATTACTTCATGTATTATTTTGTATTAAAAAGAAACACTTAGAGTATCCTTTCCACTTACAGATCTGATATTATACATACTTTAGTATCTCTAATTTTAATTTGCATGTTGGTCTGTTTTGTTGACAACCATGCATTCTGCCCTCTCGTAATTGATGGTTAGTCCTTTCTTTTCGTTTTCTTTCACTACCGTCTGTAGGAATTCTCGAGGTTTACTTTTTTGTCTGCTCTCAACACCGTGTCATCTGCATATCGTATGCTGTTAAGACTGTGGTCGCTAATAATGAATTACTTTTGACTCACTTCGCATCGGCTGACTGTTGATTGCCCACTTCATTATAAACAATCAGTGCTTGTTGAAGAAGTTTAACATGACTGAACAGGCGTCCACGCTAGAGATAAGCCAGTCAGCCTCACAGAGCACTATACAGGAAAACGAACGGGTAACTATTATATATAATGTATATTTCGAAGGCGATAATTTAATTCATACATGCATGTTGAAATCAAGTTAAACGTAATAGCTGTCATTTTTAAAAATATAGTATCTTTTGTTGTTTTTTTTTTTGTTTTTTTTGGTATGGAGTTCTGAAAAGTTAGACCATTCGGTTGGAGGCTATGGACGATACATGCGTTCGTTGCCACGTACACGAACAAAAGAAAAATCATAACAAAATTAAAGTCATTAGAAATTAAGCGAATATTCCTTGTCAACCATGTTCAATAATGCATATATACGAAGTCGTTCAAAAAGTTTTAAACTTCACCCAGGAGTTGGAGAAACAATACTGTTTTTCACTATTCTTCAATGTATTCCCCTTTAAATCATTGCACTTGGTCCAACGATGCTTAACATTGCAATAAACCACGGAAGAAGATGTCCTTCCCGGCCCTGCAAAAATAATCCCACAGCATATATGATCTCATCACTTTCCAAAATGACGGCCACGCCGGTGGGATTTGAGTTTAAGAAAGAGGATGATGTTAGATGCAGTTAAGTCTGATGAGTAACACGGATGGGGTATCAATTCAAAGACATAGTTGGCCGTTTGAGCAACTGCAACTTGAGAAGTGTGAACGGGCGCGCTATCCTGGAGCAAGAGCACACCTACCCTCAGTTTCCCTCTGCATTTCGACTTGATTGCTTCTTTTCGTTCTCTTAATTCGAATATAACTCTCCATTAGTAGTTTTTCCAGTTTCCAGGTATTCTATTATGATCACGTCTTCAATATGCCCTTCACCGAAAAAAAAAACAAGCCACTGCCTTGCCAACAGACGCTCCCTGCTTAAACTTCGACCAAGAGAACCAGAGTGTTTTCCTTTGTTTGCTTTGATTCAGGATCGAAGTAATAAACCGAGGCTTTCTCTTGAGTTACTAATCTGCGATGGAAATTCTCGGGTCAGCCTGGAAGCGAGTAAGAAGTGTCCTGCAGATGCCAATCCTTTTCAGATTCTGCTCTGTAATTTGCATTCTTGAGAACCATCTTGCAAACTGCTTGCCCATCCTCAAGATCTCAGGTAAAACAGTATGGATCGAAACAAAACTAATGCCTACACACTTAGCCATCTGCTGGACAGTAATACGTTTGTCATCCAAACCCAAAAGGCAGATGGACCAAACTTGTTGATCAGTGGTTGAGGTTTTTGAATGATCTGACCTAGGGTCATCTTCTGTGCTGCCTGTGCCTCGCTTGAATTCAGCCCACATCTTCACAGTTGCGTACGAATGAGAGTCTTCAGCAAGTGTTTATACCATGTCTCCATGGATTTCTTTGGGTGTTGTACCTTTATTTTGTAAATATGTTATGAGTGCTCAGCCCTCTGTTTTGGTCATTTTTAGATTTATCGCACACCTCTCACCGTTGTATGGGCCCCACATTAAATCTATAGCTTCATCTAGCGCAAGGAAAGTTGGTTCTCTGTGTCGCGTCAGAAACTTTTTTCTCGCGTGAGTCCATCGTTCAAATCTACAAATCTATCGTCCGTCCTTGCATGGAATACTGTTGACATATATGGTCTGGTGCTCCCACTATTCATGCTCGTGATACTCGACAAAATCCAGAGACGGATATGGAATGTGATACAGTCACTCTCTCACAGACGTGCTCTGGCTTCCCTTTATCTTTTCTACAAGTATTTTTATGGCAGTTGTTCTGATGAGCTACTTTCATTGGTTCCCAAACTGCATGAATTTAAACGTACTACTAGGTTGGCATCTTGGTCCCACCCTTTCATCTTCAAAACAGCTAAATATAGCCATCTCTTCTACTCCAACAGCTTCTTATCTCGCACCTCCCGTCAGTAGAACCCCGCTTCCCTGATAGCTATAATTTTCAAATATTCAAATGTAATGTCAATCGTCATCTTCTGATGCCTTGACCTTTGATCCCTGTCCTTCTCTTTATCCTTTTCCCAAACACTCCTCTTTAGACTTATTCTCACTCTCTGTGACCCCTTGCTTAAGAAGAAAAAGACATGTGCAGAAAATTAAGACTGAAATCTGAATTAGTTTGTCTAGTTTTATACGAATTGTAGTGTGTTTATTATTTACTTAGTTTATTTTTTTTTGTTGTTTTTATTTGGATTATTTTATTTCTTTTTGTTTATTTATTTTATTTAGTTATCTTTTCATTTATTTATTCATGTAATTATGGCTATTTTATTCATCGTTCACCAGATAAAGAAGAAAAAAATATATAAGAGTAATTGAAGGACCCTGGAAACAAAGAAATTACGGACACAAGTCATCCTCTACGCGTAGTAAATACGTGAGCAGCACATTGCTTTTCTAAATATATCTGGGGGATTCAAAACATAAAACAAATCACACCAAAAATATCACGGAAAATCAGTGAAAGTACATCACTGGAGGAAAAATATCTATAATTACCTTCCCAGCCCCAAACAAACTACTAAATAAACGATCAGATCTCAAAATACAGACACGGAAGACTACTGCGCTTCTTAGAATCGAAAACGAAAATCGAACAAGAATAAATAAAGATAAATAAAAAAAAATGTATAATAAACAGAAACGAGTAAAATAAATTAATCCAAACAAATAAATAAATTAAATAAATAATAAACAAACTAACAAACAACGCCCACCAAAATAGCCGTGGGAATAAACAACAAACTATCCACAATGCATCTTTATACATAAAACGTCGAGCAAAAATGCATGGCCTGACGATTGCGTTTATCATGAAACAGAAGGTCGCCTCTGGGTGTTGAAGTCAGTGTCCATTTATAAATATACACAAATATATACTTCAGTTGTACTCTCTTTATATATATATATATATATATATATATATATATATATATATATATATATAAGTGTGTGTGTGTATAGACTAGAATAATCTTAAGGAGCCAGGCAAAGCGACCTAGGTTTCACCTAAACGGATCTTTAGAATAAAACTGGAGCTTGTTTTACTCTGAAGATCCGTTTAGTGTGTGTGTGTTTGTGTATATATATATATATATATATATATATATATATATATATATATATATATATATATATATATATATATATTGTTATACACAAACATAGAATTTCGCAGCTCATCAGTGTGGCTATACATCCGATTGCCTCAACCCGGGATCCAAAACTCGACTGATTTGGTATCATATATATATATATATATATATATATATATATATATATATATATATATATATATATATATATATATGTGTGTGTGTGTGTGTGTGTGTCTGTGTGTGTGTGTGTGTGTGTGTGTGTGTGTGTGTTTCATTAGAAACGAT
>OZ010607.1:46359537-46364537 GCA_963932145.1 Acanthosepion lycidas | reverse complement strand
AGTTTCAAAACTTAAAAAAAAATCTTTTTCGTTATCAATATTTAATACTCTTAATACCAGTCAAAAAGGGTGCATAATTCTCCATGATGAAGTATATATCAAAAAGATGTTGCTATATCATGGCAAACAACTATTTGGTAAATCAGTTGACAATCCATCTGTACTTGCTCAAACAGTACTTGGTATAATGTTGATATGTCTCAATGGGGGGGGGGGCAAATTTTCTTACAAAATTGATTCCAATTTCAAAATTAACATCCGCCTTTTTATTTGAACAAATTGAGTTAACATTCCAAGACATCATATCTGTACCAGCTGATGTAAAGGCTATTATATGTGATGGCAACCGCGTAAATCAAGTTTTTTTTAAAATTATATCCTACACTTCCTGAAAAACCTAAACTGAAGATAATAAACATTTGCTTTTTGATTATGTTCATCTGTTGAAAAATATTCGCAATTTGTGGCTGACAGAAAAAACAGGAGAACTAATCTTTGATGATGTTGGAGTAAGTCAAGTTGAAAAATGGACACATCTTATATAGTTATATCGTTTTGAATCTGAAAGACTAGTCAAACTTTTAGATTTAAATGAAATTTCCATTGCTCCAAAGCCAATAGAAAGACAACGGGTTTCTACTTGCCTCGGAGTGTTTTCTGAAAAAACATATAATGCACTTCTCACTCAGTCTGAAATAAGTGCAGGTAAGAATGATACTGCCCTCTTCATAAACAAGGTTTTGACATGGTGGAAAATTTTAAATGTTAAATGCCTTCAAATTGATAAATTAAATAATGATCCTCTAAAAGCTGAAATCAAATCTCCAAATGACACCCGACTTGATTTTATCATTGAATTTGGTAAAATGGCTCTTAATATGGCTGACAGTCAAGGTAATCGTAAAAAAAAAAAATATCTCAAAACACTGCTACTGCCATACATCATACTTGTAATGGAATTGTTAGTCTATGTCGACACCTTTTAGCTACAAGTCATAAATATGCATTACTGGGCAACTGATCCATTAGAAAAAGAATTGGCAACTATTTTATAAATGTTTAATGTATAGAAAAGCTGCATATTAAGCATACGTCTTTACTTTTAAATCAAAATGTAAATATTGATGAATTTGATGTTAATCCAGGTCACTAATGTACATCTTGTAATTATAAACTTTGTGAGGAAGGTTCAGAAATATTTGACAATCTGGAAAATTTAGAACCATCTTTTTCCAATGAAATAAAAATGGCTCTTGTGTATATAGCTGGATATATTACAAGAAATGATAATCAACCCAGTGATTGTGAAACACATTTTTATTATGAAAAGTATGGAAAATATACCAATTTAATTGACTGTGGAAAACTAAAAGTTCCTTCTGACCACACTTGTCAATGGCTATTTTTTGTTTCATCCTTTTCCATACAATAAAGGAAAAGGTTTTCTATAAATTATTAAGTAACATTTTTATGCTTATCTCTGAGTTTCATTTTTTCAACATGGAGAAAAAGCATACTTCTATTTTTGCAAATATAGTTTTGAAAAATTTTTGCAAACATGGCACATCTAGATCAGAAAAAGAACCAGCTCTAAAATGACGTAATAATTTTTTATGTTAAAAAATACGTCAAAAAACGACATTATTACGTCATTATTTTTGCACCAACCTAATATATATATATATATATATATATATATATATATATATATATATATATATATGTCTACCCTTGTGAGATGAGGTATTAGGTACACTAGTTACATTATTCGGACTATTGTCCTCATCTTTGTCGCCATGTTTATCACAACGTTTCGGCCATTGTATGCTCCGGCCTTCTTCAGTTGGTTCGAATGTCGAACTGAACCCTTTGTTTCGCTCATTGCGGAAGACTGTTCTAGTTACACGTGCCATGTCTAATGGATGTTAGTTATCTCCTGTTAATTCCCCTCTCAAAGTTCTCCACCGCCTTAACCAGGTATTGAACTCGCACTCTTCTGGGTCCTGTCACTGGATCTAATTAACGCTTTTATCCACTGTGTCATGTGACCTTGAGGTGTTTAACAAAATTCATAGTATACGTGTGTACTATTACCTCGGTTGAAAATCCCAGGACATATGAAGGCTTTTACGACGGAAGCCCAATGAATGATTTCAAAAAACGCTTTTATAACCATATCTCACCTTTTAATAACGCAGATAAACGAAACACGACTTCACTTTCTAAGTATTTTGGGGAACTAAAAGACAAAGATAAAACAGCCAAGGTTAATTGGAAAATCCTAAAACAAGCAAGAATCTTAAGTTCTCTAAACGAAGCGGGATTTTTCTGCCTATAAGAGAAAATACAATATAATTAAATACTTGAATAAGGACAATGTGTTGAATCGGAGATACGAAACGGCAATAAATTATAAACACACAAAGGAATTAACCTTACAATCTTGCGAAAGAAATTTCTAACCTACGAATGACTCATATGTTTATAATGTTTATAAACATAACATGTAACCAGCGTCAATCTTGCCGAGTTGTACTTGTAATAGACAGAGTGCGGCTGGTATTTGAGGACAGATTTTATGGATTAGTAAAAGTCTTGCTGAACAAATGAATGTGATTATATTTGATTACAAACAAGTAAACATGGAATTTAGCTAACTATTATTTCATTTTATTCAATAAAACCACCACCAGCATCAATAACCGCCTCTACTCGAGGTTGAAATCGGCTGAAAGCTCTGATCAACTGGTCCTTATTTATATCAGACATTACTCGAACTATTGCAGGTTTTAAAGAGTCTTTGGTGTTAGGAGGCCGTTTATTAAACTCTTTCTCAACAACGCTCCACACATGATAGTCTAATGGATTAAGATCTGGAGAATTATTAGGTTGGTGCAAAAATAATGTCGGTTTTTGACGTTAAAAATACGTCAAAACCGACATTATTTTTGCGCCTACCTAATAGATGGCCAAATGTTGGGTGTGATGTGGTCGTACAAATGGTCAGCCATCCATTCTAGTGTTCGTAGAACCTTGTGGGATGGAGCCGAACCTTGCTAGAATATGTAAGGCCTGCTATTGCATATGTTGTCAATCCAGGGCTTGATAACTGTTTCTAGATTCTCAATGCAACAGCAGCATTTACTCTAAGACCTTGTCGAAAAAATGTGGTGTCATAACATGTCCTACATTGCTAACAACACCCAATACCATAACACTTGAAATAAATTTAGTGCTCATCACTCTTGGCACCTCAGAAGGATCTGAACAAAACCATCTGTCATTTCTTCTGTTAAGTTTTGGATCTTGAGCAAAATTTTTCTCATCTGAGAAAAAGCAAATAACATCAGCTTCTGAAGGATTTCCCAGTTTATTTAAAAGCCTTTAGGATCTGTTTAAACGGTTTTCTTTTGTTTTTCCAGACATAAATTGACCTCTCTTCATCACGTAAGATTTGTATCGAATGTCTTCATGAACACTCCTTCTGATTGTTTTTTAGACACTTGCAGCTTTTTGGCAATTGACCTCATTGATTGACCTCGGTTTTCATCAATGGTATGCTTGACTTCCTGAATAAATTCGGATGTTCTCACTTTATCAGAACGTGCAGAATGTCTTTTACGTTTTGATACAGACATTGGGGAACTGTCAGCGTCTTCTAACTCTTTTCGTATCTTGTGGACAAACGATCTTGCAACTCTGAGGAAACGTGCAATATCCAAATCGCTATGATCAGCCTTTAATGCTATAATCACAGCATTCCTTTTCATTTCATTTGTTATCATAGGGTTTGCCATTCTTGATTTCTGAATAATAAAAGCATTAGAAGTTATTGGGAAGCAGGATTAATCTGAACTCTGCATGTCCTCAAATACCAGCCGCACACTGTATATTTCATTTTAATTTTACTTTAAAATTTAACTCTAAACTTAAAATATATTCTAATTTATTCTTACTTCTGTAAGTTAATCGTGATACATGATAATCTTAATTTAATTTTTGTTATTTTTATCATTTATCCATTAATTTGTTTTAGACAATAATAATACTTAATAAATTAATATAATAATATAGAAATTTAAAATATTCGTTCACATTCGGAGTGTTGAGGGCTTAAGGGTAGGGATTCTTACTGACGCCGAATCGGCTGGGTTTCGATCCAAGCTCATCTATATCCAACTCCGTTCCTTTTTTTTTATCTTTCTATGTGCAATAATTTCAATTCCCATTTCCAACTTAATTTATTGTAATTTGGAGGTTAATATTAATTTTATTTTATCTTTATTTCTATCTCAATTTCACTCCCTAATTATTTTTTTTTAAATTTATTCATTTTATTACTTGAATTATTTCTCTCTTTAATGACGCTTTATGCTAAAAAAAGTAATACGGAGCTTTAAAACGTATGTAGTTTTCGAATTCATTTTGTAAAGTAAAATTTGGTTAAGTATAATTAATATAACAATATAAGGATTTAAAATAGTCTCTTTCATAAAATATTGTAGCAGTATACCATGAATAATTTCCCCGAGCATAGGAAGTTTTTTTTTTTTTTTTTTTTTTGCCATAGAATCATTAACCTAACTCGCTATGTTACCGTTTAAATACGAATTCTATGATTCGACAGAATTCTGTTGGTTAAATTTCTTGCTTCTTTCTTTATATCAACTTCCTCCTCTTTTTTTTCAATCTTTCTTTTCTTTTCTCTTATTTTTCTCTCTCTCTCTCTCCCCTCTCTCTCTGTGTTATTAATCACTTAGCTTTCTTTTTTTCTCCATATGTAAATCCTTTTTACCTTTTATGGGAATTTTTCCAAAGACGGAAGTGGAAGATGTGCTTCGTTAACTGTATTTCGGAATAAAATATTTTAGTAAGTATCGTGATTTCCCACCTGAAGAAACGTTTTTTTTTTAACATTGAAACAAGATGTACATTTTTGTAGTGGGTCTGTATATGTTATAATGCAGCAGTGCATAATAAATAAATATTTATTGACCTTG
>OZ010607.1:46277037-46357037 GCA_963932145.1 Acanthosepion lycidas | reverse complement strand
TTTATATATATATATATATATATATATATATATATATTAAGGCTTGGGCTGACCCACTTTAACGTACTGATCTCAGACTTAAATTTTATAGAGCTCTGACATAGAGCTCTCCTTGGATTTATATCCTATCGGAAATGCCATATGGATTATGATTTTATTATTTTATTGTACAAGCCTTAAGAGCGACTCGATGTCGAGGTTTACAGAGTAAGAGGCACAGTTTATGGGGTTGTGTGGTAAAGATAGTGATTAGCCCCCCCATGACTTGAACAGCTAATATTTTATTGGTCGATGAAACATCTTCTTGGGAATTGGTTCCACACAGTAGTGGTTCGTGTAGAATTTAAATCTCACCATTGAAATACGAGAATGTTTTTTCTAGCCTTTAGATCTGCAAATCTTCTCATGGCACTTTCTACACTTATAGTTTCAATAGCTCAAGAATTTAATCTGTCTTGAGTCATGGACGACCGCAATTATGTTTTTTTTTGGCGTCAGTTTTGAAAGATCCAAAACACTTAACATGGAGGCATGATGGAATCTTTGGTTTTGATGGCACCCCCGGCAAGTGCTCAAGTTGCCTTAAGTAGCTTAAACCGGCCCTGGATACCCGTGTAGAAGAGTTTTAATTTGGAATTGAGCACCGATTTGCATTGCTAGTACGTATACGAATTTAAAATTCTATTCAGAATTTTTTTCTTTTTTATTCTTCTCTTTTTTAAAGACTATCTTGTCTTTCTACTCAGTGTTCTTTATTCCTAGTTGTAAAACAAAACTTTCGCGGATATTCGTTCATGCTGGTAACAAACATTTTTCACGAAATAATCTCACTTTAACTGCTTTTTTTTTTTCGAGTAATTTTCCAGTCTCCGTATTGCTTGGAATATTCAATCGAATTATTCGGTTTCAGAGATTCAGGAAATTCTGCACATTTTCATGAGTCTGAGCCGGAGATGAGATTTAATCTAGGAATCATTATTTTATCTGTCCATATTTCGATAAGGATGAAATTTTGAATCTTAAGAGAATATATTGGAGGTATTTAAAATATCGACGTATTGGTTTTACTGCCAACCTCGCATTCTTTGGTTCACGTAAACACGTTAAAAAATGTAACTGCATTTGTACATATGCAGAAAGAAATATACAAAAATATTTTAAGAACTGAATAGTCACAAGTTTATTTGTTTAAATAATATTTGTAAATGCAAATGTTGCTGTAAGATACAAAGAAAATAATTCGATTGAAAGAAAGATGTCTGTGTTAAAGTATATGGTCACAATATTTAATAAATCTTTAAATAATAATTCAAAATATATAAAACGTCATATTTTCATTTACTAATGTTTGCCTAATACAAGGCTCAAGGACCACTCTAGGTAGAGGTTACTATCTAGATTTTTATTAGCGTAAGGAAAAGCAAGAATTGAAGTTCTTTGGGCTATGTAGGAAAGTTCAGAGTTTACGCGACGGAGATGTAGAGAGTTGAAGCAGACATTAGAAGGAAACAGTAAACAAGGGATAAACTTAAACTGCTGTTCAAAAAAATGAGGAGGCGTGTGAACCGGACGATAGCCGAGCCTTTCTACCACTATTGGGAAAAGAAAAAATAATAATTACTGAATAAAATTTCACAATTCAGGTTGATAAGTCAGAAGTACAGTGTTGAAGGAACTGGAAACCCAATCCTAGACAAGAAACAAGGAATAAACTTCTAATCCTATCTTTAAAAAAAATGGGGAGGCGTATGAACCGAAACGATAGTTAAACCTATCTATTACTATTGCAAGTTAGGGATAGTTACTGAAAAACGATCCCGTGGCCGGGCGCGGACGTTAGACGTATAGAGTTGAAGTAGATCTTAGAATATATATCTATATCTATATTAATAAATACATACGTTTAGGTGGGCGACTTAAGTTTCTGTAGTTTTCCAGCTCATCGGGAACAAGGTATATCTTATGTTTTAAAAAATAATGCACAGATGTGACATGGGAAGAACGCTGTTTCATAGACGAAAAATAAAATAAAATAGAACAAAAGATGCAGGAAATTAATTGTAGGTAGTGTTCATTTTTAAAAATGAAATAAATAAAAATTTAAAATTAATGTTGGAGACGCTGGTCTATTTATGAAACGGTAACGTTCGCCATGTTAAAGGGAGAAGCGGATTTGGAACCTAATGCTTAATAAATAAAAAACATAATAAAAAAAAAAGATTAATTTAATCCGACTTCCAGTCTTTTAAGAGAAACGATTTCCTGTGCCGACAGGCTATCATGAACTCATATACGGTTGTTTATATCTGGTTGTTTGATTTATCCAAGATTATACTTATATATATATACTAGCAGCATGGCCCGGCGTTGACCGTACTTGATTCAAAAATCGTACGACTCATACAGCAATCGCTATCATTTGACTTAACATATTTTTACCCTTCCTTGGTATTAGTTCTATGTTGAATATGCAATTCTTATGTCGGAACTTTCTGCGATTTTTTCTGTTTTTAATGTACAGCTTTGATCGTAACACTAAAATAATTCCTCTGTTGATCGTATTTTTTCATTCAACGTAACACCTTACTTTATATTTTGAGCTATACCATCTCTCTATGACAATAATCGCTAAGTAATTAGAGATTTGGCATAAAGTATATAAAACAAATTTATGTTGCGTTGCCCGTGCTTGATTATGGGCTAATTAGTAAGTACTAGCAGCATGGCCCGGCGTTGCCCGTGCTTGATTCAAAAATTGTACGACTCATACAGAAATCGCTATCACATGACTTAAAATATTTTTACCCTACCTTGCCTTTAAAGGAGTGCCCTTTGCCGTGCTGATGTTGCTACATGCCTTACTTCTTGCCTATCTCACACTGCGAATTTTTTCTAAGCTCTATACTAAACATTAAATCTGTTACGAATAGAGAACTAAACAAAATGAACACAAAATGATCAGCTTTAAAAAAGGACTCGTAACTGGAAAAACCGAATGAAAAAAGAATGTTAACAACAAATACTTTTTCACACCCAACCCAGTACTGTGGAATCAGAATCAACGTTGAGTTTAAGCAAGCGAATGAGCCAATTGGAGTAAAGTGCCATGCTGATTTAAATTTTCCCTACTTGTGACGAATGCACTATCGATTTTTTTCTTTTTTTGCATGCTAGCGTGCTAGTTAACATTCGTATCAGTCAACTGTTGGCTCTCACACTAGCCAATAGAATCTCCCTGCCTATTCGTGGCAGCCAGCTATAAGCAATTACTCTGGCTAGTAGAAATTGGCCGCAAACTACATGAAAACTACCGTAGAAGCAGGAAAAACTCGATTATTTCCACTATCGATGGGTTTTGGGAAATGCAAAGTCGGTCTTGGCCTTCCCACTAACTTGGTGCATGTGCATGCAAATTTTAGTGCAAATCCGTCGAAAATTGCGGCCGTGCATTCGTTACACACACACACACACACACACACACACGCACACACACACACACACACACACCCTGCCTTTTATAGATAGAGATCACCAGAAAATTGTTTAAAGTATTATGTGGTATCATTTACTTTAGGTAACTATACGCACAAATTTTAAAATATCTCTATTTTATGCCACACTTGACGCCAGATTTTACTATACCCGTCAATGTCCAAAAATAAAATTTTTATTGTATACTCCTGGCCTTTATTGTGTTTCAATTTAAACTGACGACTGTTAGTTTTATGTATCTACATTATAATTATATCTATATTATAATTATATCTACATTATAATTATATCTATATTATAATTATATCTACATTATAATTATATCTATATTATAATTATATCTACATTATAATTATATCTATATTATAATTATAAACAGACATATGTTTCCATATATTTAAAATTTACTTATAAAAATTCTGTAAATGAAAATTCCATTGAAATATTTGGTGAATTGCCCAGGTTTTCACCAGAAATATTGAAATTTCAGACTTCAGGTGGATAAGTTAGAATTACAGTGTTGAAGGAACTGGAAACCCAATACTTGAGTTTGAACATAGATCTCCAGTGAGAAAACACAGGCGATCCCATTATTGAATTAAGTAGACCAATGAACATAGAGGAAAAGCCTATATCGGAAGTCGTGTGACGTCTAGATTGATCGTTATTTCTATTCTATCCTCTATTACTATTCGTATCGTATTTCTATTCTATTACTATATGGATCGCTATTCTCTACTCTATTCACTATACTATTTCTCTATCCTGATCACTATACGGATTACTGTTCAAGCGAGTATTATCAAGGAAGTACTATTAGTGTGAGTGCTATTCGAAGGCGTCTGATACCAGTATTTTCAATGGCGTATTATAAAGTCTGTACTACAATGAGCATTACAATATAAAGTCTGTACTACAATGAGCATTACAAAAGTGACAGTGAGTATTCGTTGACATCATAAATGAAATATGTTCAAAGATTTCCCGCTTTTTTTAAGCATTTTACCCTAAGGAAGGCGAGAATGCCACTAGTACGCAGGGAGTTATAGAGAATAAGTGGGAAAAAAAAAGTCAGTATAGGTGGAGGTTGAGGAAAATATAAAAATAGGAATGAAGGAGGATAAAATGAAGAACAGTGATCAAGGTAACAGAAGATGTCGATTGATATTACATTTAAATTTTCGAAGATTAAAATTATCAGGGAAGCAAGAAAGAGGAAGTGAGTTCCACTGTCGGGAAGTGCGAGAAAAGAAGCTGTTGGAGTAGAAGAGTCGGTGGGACCGAGATGCCAACCAAGTATCACGCTTAAATTCATGCAGTCGGGGCACCAGTGACAATAGCTCGTCAGAGCAGATCCCATGAAAATATTTATAGAAAAGACGGAGGGAAGACATACTGCGTCGGTGAGAAAGTAACTGGAAACAAGACATTAAGTCAGGACAGACCACATTGCATATCCGTCTTTGGATTTTGTCGAGAACCTCGAGATGAACAGAGTGGGGGCACCAGACCATATATGGCAACAGTAATCCTAAATATGGAAAATACGAACCAAAATGAACAAAATAAAAGGGGAAATGAAACGCGTTAATTTTAAATTTACGGCTCTTAGGCATATATTTCAACTATAGTTGTAACATTTTTATAAGTGAAAATTTGTAATGAAATATGCTGACAAAATTTCAGGAGAAAATAGAATAACTGTTTTCGTGTGCCAGAAAAAAAAAATTTAGTTACTATCTTCTAAGTGAAGACTTTGAAAAACTCTCTTTCGTGCGAAAGAAGCTAGATTTCAAGAGCTTTTCACTTGTTTTCTTGAGTTTTCAAACATTTTTATCAGTAAAGATTCCATTGAAATATGTTGAGAAACTTTTAGGTTTTCATTTGAAATCTAGAAAATATGAACTTTTAGGAAAAGCATCAAAATAGACGCGGAAATAGAAAGTGTCATTTTAAACTGACACAATGGGGATACGGTGTTAGTTTAAACTGACGTCAAACGTTTTAATATAACTACGTTATGATTATAAACTATACTATTGGGAAGGGAAAACTTTCAACGAATTATTTTGCAAAATTAGAAATAGGAGTTGTATCGTAAATAGGAAAGATTGACACATATACAGAAAGTAAGAAGTAGTAATGGTATACAGTTAAGAACACAGACTAATATAATAAAAAAGTTAATTGTTAACATCTCTTCCTCAGTAAGAACGAGTGCTGTTTAAATGGTCTTAGACTGGTCCATCTTGTGGAGGTATACATCTACTCCACAACAAGAGTTTAAATGTAATTTCTCACTCCAACGTTTTTTTTTGTTTTTTTTTTTTCAGTAAGATTTTTCGCCTCGGAGGTGTTGAAACTGCTACGAATTGTACATCTCTTTCTCACACAATTTCCCTCTCACCTTCAGCGACAAATACTCGTTAAAATTTATATACTGAGGACAATAAAAGCAAACAGTGCTTTCTATATGCGCTGTGCTATTCAACACTACGAGAGAAAAAAAGCTTTGTTTATATTGGTTTGAGAATTATTGACATTTTCAGCCACTGCTTCAATGCCACCTCTATTGAGTATACTAACGTCGAATGCAGTGAGTGTGAGTGCGCTTAAGTGTGCTACGAAATACTGTCACGACATACATATTTATGTTCGCGTGGAAATCGTAATGCTCAGTGTTAGTATTTGAATGAATAAATGAATAAGTTAGCGTTTTGACGGAGGACGGTAAGTGCGACACTGAGATGCGTAGACGTATTGGGATGGCCAAGGACGTATTCCAAAAATCTGGGCAGAGTATTGCGAGACAGGAGGACTTCTTTGGTAACAAAGAAAAGAATACTGAACTGTTACGTGACATCTTTCCTTCTTTACGGCAGCGAATGTTGGACGATTTCTTCAAAGATGAAGAAGTGACTCGAGACAACGGAGATGTGGTTCTACAGAAGGATGCTAACGATATCATAAACCAAACGTGTGAGCAACGATAAGGTTTTAGAGAGGTTGCAAACAAACAGGAGGCTTATACTTCATATCAGGAAGAGGTAGCTGAAGTTTCTGGGACACATAATGAGGAAGGAGGGCCTGGAGAATCTGATACTCACGGGTTGAATAGAGAGAAAGAGAGACAAAGAAGGAGGAGGCTTATACTTAATATCAGGAAGAGGCAACTGAAGTTTCTGGGACACATAATGAGGATGGAGGGCCTGGAGAATCTGATAATCACGGGTTGAATAGAGAGAAAGAGAGACAAAGAAGGAGGAGGCTTATACTTAATATCAGGAAGAGGCAGCTGAAGTTTCTGGGACACATAATGAGGAAGGAGGGCCTGTAGAATCTGAATAGACGGAAAGAGAGACAAGGGAAAAACGCGTGATGTACCTGGAGGGAGGTGGCCAAGGGAAATAACTTGTTGATGGCTGCAAGGGATAGAAGAACGTGGAGAGCTATGATCGCCTACGTCCTGAAAGGACATGACACATAAAAAGAAAGATTAAACTTTCTTTCGAATAAATTCTTTTCACTATTTTTCGATTATGTTATTTTAAATACTTTGTTTTAATATTCATTTTTAAGAAGCCTTTTTATTTTTTTGATTTATCTTTTTGATATTTTCCTTTATTTGAATAAATGAATTTTACCCGTTTTTCATATAATTGTATTCAACATTTTTTGTTTAATTCGAAAGTTTTACAAAGTTATATTGAATTATGAATTAATATTGTTGAAGTTTCCGATATATAGCACTGAGTATTTGATTTAATATTTTTCCAATTTTTTAAAAGTATATTATTCTGAAATTTGGCTAAAATGAAAATGACATTAATTCTACTGAAATTTTGCTATTTTATTCATAGTAATATATTACTGCACATTCGTACACCCGTACTTTGAAATGGAGCAGAGATAAGTTCAAGTGGTACAATCAGCGTATTGTTTATATAAAACATGTTCGTCCATTTGGGATGGCTACACTTAGTAGATTGCAATAAAGGGAGTTCAAGTGTTAATATGTTGTCAATAAGAGGCGTGAAAGACTACGCTTAACTGAAGAAATTAGGGTCTGTTTATCGCACATTCGCCAAATATTGAAGAAATATCGAAAAAAAAAACCCACCAGGCATAGTTTTCGCACTAAGCTGCACAAAAAGTTGAATAGAAACATTGAAATAAAGTTCATATTTGTGTGTGTATTTTTTTAAGCTATGGTTTTATTTTATAACATTTAAATGTATATGCTTTAAGAATATTGCCAATTATATCATTATATCTTCCTTTCATTTCTTCCTAGGTGTACCCTTGCTTAAAAAGATTGAGAAACTCTGGTATAGTGCGTCATTGTGTATCTAAAAAGACTCGAAGTACCCTGTTAGTTCATGGTTTTTTGTTTTAACCTAGAAAAGGTTACTGAATGAGGAATAACTAAAACGGAGGTAGAAAATGAAATGCTAATCTTTATAAGATCAACAAAATACAATACTCGCCAGCGGCGTGAAGTAGGTAAACAACTGCTAATGGTGGACTACTTATACAGCATATTACCCCTGCTCCGCCCAATACACACATTTACAATAACGTCCAACGTATTTATGAGGCTTGGGACATATCCATTAGTGTTCATAGGTAAACTATATAACAGACTTAATACTTGTAAGAAGTAGAGTTTGTGTAATGAATAGCGTCTCGCATTGAAGAATCGGAGAGCCGAGTTCGAATTCCATTTATTAAAAAGACCGTGGGGGAGGGGTTAGAATGTTTACAAACTGGTTGTCTTGTGTTCTTTGACTATATTCAAATTCGATAATAATTATTTTAAGGGGGTTCACGCAAGTCAGTTGTGTGACATGCGTGATAGACGCTTAGGCGATCATGTATTTTTTTCATGTATTTCGATACATGACTGACGAGTTAGATTTTTTCCCGCAATAGGTTGCCATTTCTTTCTGCGTTAGACCAGTTGCCATCCAAGGCTATAGAACCCAGTCTGCCCTGCTATTTACCCATAGCTGCGGGGCGAAGTAGAGGATTCATACCTTTTCCAAGCACATAAGTGAATGTAAAGGATTCGACTGAAATTCGAACTCGGCTCTTCGATTCCTCAATCCGAGCCGCTATCCATTACTCCACCGTGCCTCCATTAAGTCATAATATTAGTTTCAAAAATCTGCCTTCATCCTGATGGCTGGCTTTTACTTCTCTCGTGCTACCAACTTTGCCCGCTAGCACGAATGTATCAGATCTTAACTTTCTCGGTGACTGAGGTAAACGAAGTGGAGGCTCGAAACCTCGTCCTTATGCTCTGCAGCCGAAAACCTGTAAGCGCTGGATTATATAAAGGATACAGAATCACCTTTAAACTTGCAAGGTGTTCCCGAAAAGCGAAAATTATGTTGGTACAAATTTGAACACTTTCTTTCTCATCCCCAGCTGTCAACACCCACCGATTTTTCAGGATAAAAAAAATGAATGTATAAAAACAAATAAAACCTTTTATCTTGGTTTATACTAGTAAAGCAGTTGTCAGCTTAAAAAAAATCCTTATCAAATTTCATAAATGTTGAATATTTACTTATTTTAGCATGCTAGGTAGGCAGAATGAGAAATTAATATATCCCTTGTTACATGATGGAGTTTAATTTATTTTAAGTTTGTCATCCAAGTTTTCGTTTATACATTCGATTACGATAAATGTTTAATACTCGGGGTTACCAAATATACACTATTGGCAATGTAAATTCATAGTCCCATACTTTATCTTTATCTCACATTTAATTAGAAAATTTCCCAATCTTTTATTATTATTTATTCGGTCGAGTTAGCTCGGACGTTCATGAATCTATCACATCAAACATGCCAGTCAAGCTCGAAAGGGTCATTTGGGTGGCATTTTGTGTTATAATATAGCTTGTAGGTTGCTGCTGGGCGACCAACCCGTCTTGCTCCATGGCTAGGTATTCAGAGCAGTAGGTCATTTTCTAGATCTTGTTTTTCTCTCTTGCAATATCCTGCAAAGCGCATTCTGTCGAAACTTTTACATACCCAGTTAACGAGATAAATTCTTCTGAAAAGGAGGTGAAAATTCGCAAACCTAAAGCGTAGGACAACTTGAATAAAATGGATGTTTTGAGCCACTGTAGAATCTGTGTTAATATATGGTCCCATATACAGTTTCGGGTGAATCAATAAAATCTGTCGAATCTTCATCTTTTAGCTTAACCAATTCAGTTACCATAGTTACAGATTGTAGCCTTTATGCACTAATAATACTTTAAAATTTTTACACTGGTTTACAGATATATTTTTTTCTATTTCGGTGTGTGCGAACCATTTTCTATCATTTTTATTTTATCTTTTTTTTTTTTTTGACATGATTATAGAGAACAGTTTTTTCATTACTTGTTATTATTTCACACTGGAAGAGTTCTGTTTATCTTTTTTTTTTTTTGACATGATTATAGAGAACAGTTTTTTCATTACTTGTTATTATTTCACACTGGAAGAGTTCTGTTTATCTTTTTTTTTTTTTTGACATGATTATAGAGAACAGTTTTTTCATTACTTGTTATTATTTCACACTGGAAGAGTTCTGTTTATCTTTTTTTTTTTTTGACATGATTATAGAGAACAGTTTTTTCATTACTTGTTATTATTTCACACTGGAAGAGTTCTGTTTATCTTTTTTTTTTTTTGACATGATTATAGAGAACAGTTTTTTCATTACTTGTTATTATTTCACACTGGAAGAGTTCTGTTTATCTTTTTTTTTTTTTGACATGATTATAGAGAACAGTTTTTTCATTACTTGTTATTATTTCACACTGGAAGAGTTCTGTTTATCTTTTTTTTTTTTTGACATGATTATAGAGAACAGTTTTTTCATTACTTGTTATTATTTCACACTGGAAGAGTTCTGTTTATCTTTTTTTTTTTTGACATGATTATAGAGAACAGTTTTTTCATTACTTGTTATTATTTCACACTGGAAGAGTTCTGTTTATCTTTTTTTTTTTTGACATGATTATAGAGAACAGTTTTTTCATTACTTGTTATTATTTCACACTGGAAGAGTTCTGTTTATCTTTTTTTTTTTTTGACATGATTATAGAGAACAGTTTTTTCATTACTTGTTATTATTTCACACTGGAAGAGTTCTGTTTATCTTTTTTTTTTTTTGACATGATTATAGAGAACAGTTTTTTCATTACTTGTTATTATTTCACACTGGAAGAGTTCTGTTTATCTTTTTTTTTTTTTGACATGATTATAGAGAACAGTTTTTTCATTACTTGTTATTATTTCACACTGGAAGAGTTCTGTTTATCTTTTTTTTTTTTTGACATGATTATAGAGAACAGTTTTTTCATTACTTGTTATTATTTCACACTGGAAGAGTTCTGTTTATCTTTTTTTTTTTTTTTGACATGATTATAGAGAACAGTTTTTTCATTACTTGTTATTATTTCACACTGGAAGAGTTCTGTTTATCTTTTTTTTTTTTTGACATGATTATAGAGAACAGTTTTTTCATTACTTGTTATTATTTCACACTGGAAGAGTTCTGTTTATCTTTTTTTTTTTTGACATGATTATAGAGAACAGTTTTTTCATTACTTGTTATTATTTCACACTGGAAGAGTTCTGTTTATCTTTTTTTTTTTTTGACATGATTATAGAGAACAGTTTTTTCATTACTTGTTATTATTTCACACTGGAAGAGTTCTGTAGCAAGCCTATTCTCTAATGACGAACAAAGGGAACTTTTTGATTTAGTTAAGAAGCATTAAGACGATGAGAAAATCACTCATCTAGCTTAGCCACTTTTCCGTGTTTATGAAGATGTTTACTGATGAAGAAACTGCCTCCCACATCCTAAAAAATAAAAAAAAAATCGTTCAATAAATTTCCTGTCAATGCACTTTATTCGGTGAAGAACATTAATCAACATTTCTGAACTATAGTTGATCTTCATGTTACAAAGAACACAGCTCAATTATAATTGCTGCTATTGTTACTCGAGACGGCTTTTGGAAAATACATTAATAGCCACATCTGGCCAATAACAAGATTGGTCAGAGCAATACTGACTTTTATTAGTGTTTCATATTTATGCATATGCCTGCTCTCATATATATATATATATATATATATATATATACATATATATATATATATATATATATATGTGTGTGTGTGTGTGTGTGTGTGTGTGTATGTGTGTGTGTGTATGTGTATATATATATATATATATATATATGTGTGTGTGTGTGTGTGTATGTGTGGCGTATACAGGTAGACCTTGAGTCGCGGTAATGTTCCAGAAACGTTATTCGAAATTGATTCTGACAAAAGTTGATTATCTCCAGTAGCGAGCGCTTGATTTACGCCCGTATCAAGGTGTAACAACGGTATTCTGCAATAAAATCTTTTTCTTTTCATTTTCATTTTGAACCAAATTGTATGCCGTCAACTACAGATAATATATATTGTTGGTCATTTTACTATAAAATGTATTGTTGTTACCTCTAAAATCTCTTACTGGTCAATTTCATTTCAAACTAGGTATATTATTGGTAATTTTGTTCTTCGTAATTTTACTATATAAAAATGTATTACTGAATTTTTTTACTATAAAGTGTATTTTTATATTTTCATAGTGTTTTTTCTTTTGTTTGTGGATTCAGTATTTGCCCATAGCTGAGACCCTAACAGATGCTACCACCGCGAGTCAGTGTGGACCTTGGAACAACAGCAATTAAGAGGGGCTTCCATGGTCCTCAAAACCTCCAAATCTCTCAATCCGCAGCCTTGTTGCCGGATGAAGTTTATCGTCATACCCAGGACTTGAAGATAACGAAGCCATTTCTCAGACTCACTACAATGGGACATTTAGATTTAAACAAATCCCCCAATTCAAGTCAAAATACACAATGTAATGTTATTTTGAGATTTGGGAAAATCACCCAATTCAGGTAAAAAGACTTTAACTTGTAAGATTTTAAGATTTAAGTAAATCACCTAATTCAGGTCAAAATACCGAATCGTATAGCCATCAAGAAGCATAAGAAACCGTGCCAAATAGTGGATTTTAATGTTACGACAGATCATAGAGCGGTCGGGAAAAGAGTAGAAAAACGGATAAGGATCTTGACTTTGTTAAGGAGATGAAGTCGTTGTTTAACGTAAAGCAGAACCGAAGAGTCGAGGGAAAATGGTTCCTGGCAACAAGGAAAAGAATCGGGGTTATTTAGAGAATAACTGTCTTTAGAAACAGAGTTCTAAGAAGACTGTCGGTGGGGGTTGACGGAATTTGCTTCTCTTTATTTCCAGTCTTTTAGATATAGCACAAAGTCGAAAGTATGGGGCACCCAGAGAGGATCGAACTCACTATTCCGATGTAATTGATTTAGCGAGACATGTTTGCTGACCATTACATCACGTCGAAGTGCTCCAAATCTCTCGTCAATGCTACTAGTTAAAGTTTCGGGAAGAGAGCGCATGCGCTAGTGTGATCTTTTTTTTTTCTTTTTCTTCTTCTTTTTTTTTTTTTTTTTTTTTTTTTTTTAACAAGGCCAGTCCGCTCAAACCCGCTGTCCTGATGGCTTGTGACTTGGTGCAATCACAACTATCGAAAGCTTCTGGACGATTTCGTCTGCCCGATTTCACTGACAGGCCTTGTATTAAACAATATGGTTTTCAGGCACGTTCCAAATCGATTTGACCACGGTAACCGGTTTTAACGACCAGAAAGCAAATATACTAACCTGTCGGCTATGAGAAAATATTATTATTATTATTTTTATTTTTTTTTTATTTCTGGTCCCGCCCAGGGACCTAAAGTTAGAAATGGCATCAGGACACTTTCCACTGACAAAAAAAAAAAAAAATTACATAGATAAAGCCCTTCGTAAAGTGTGGGCTGTATTTGTCAGAAAATTTGTTTGTATCTCCTTGCGGCATGGACTTCCAAGAATCCCTTCAATTAGTCTACTGCAATCTTTTCCAACCAGTTCTAGGGCTCCAAATACAACAGGGATTGTTGATGTTCCCATATGCCACATTTTCGAGATTATTATTAGTAGTAGTAGTACAGCGGTGTTATTCATTAATAATCGAATAACGAAGAGAATAATATTAACTCTACGGTTTGGAGCAACAAGGAAAATTAATAAAACGAATAAAAACTGAAGATGGCAAAAGAAGGACAGAAATAAACAAAACGTTCAGTAAAAACAGACCAAAATCTGGGCCAAACATATTTACGTGCGAGAAAATCAATGTAATGAATTGCAATATCAAAATATCAATTTGGAAAAAAAGCATTTTTAAGATTTCTGCGAAGAATGAACGAGACAATCTGAAAAATGTTTGAAAAATTCGATTTGAAATAAACATGTATCATAATTAATTACCATTTAGGTAGAATGTCTATATATATATATATATATATATATATATATATATATATATATATATATATATGTATGTATCTTGGTGTTCTACCTATTAGGTTGGTGCAAAATAATGACGTAATAATGTCGTTTTTTTGACGTATTTTAACGGCAAAAAACGACATTATTACGTCATTATTTTTGAACCAACCTAATATCTCTTTATCTATCTGCTTATCTATCTTCTATATTGGTATTTTATCTATCTATCTATCTATCTATCTATCTATCTATCTATCTATCTATCTACTTATCCCGGTATTTTATTGATGTCAACGAGTGTTCGTTGACATCAATAAAAGAAACACACGTTGCCATTCCTTGTCACTTTCGTAATGCTCGTTGTAGTAGAGACTTTGTAATCGCAGATACAATTATAGTAACGACGTTGAACAATACTGGTGTCAGGCGCCTTCGAATAGCACTCGCACTAATACTTGCTCTATAATACCCGCTCGAAAGTAACCATTGTATAGTGATCCGAATAGAGAAATAGTATAGTTAATAGAGTAGAGAATAGCGGGCCGGATAGTAATAGAGGATAGAATACAAATAACGATCCGAATAGGGGATAAACTAGAATGGCGATCAATCTAGACGTCATGCGACTTGCTATATATGCGTTTCCTCTATGATCACGTGATCTACTTTATTCAATAATGCGATCACCTGTGTTTGCTCGCTGCCGATCAATGTCCAAAACTTAAGTGTCGGCAGCGACACTATATTCCTATATAACAGAATTTTAGTTATATATCTATCTATCTTGGTATTCTATCTATCTATCTATCTATCTATCTATCTATCTATCACGGAGTTTGATCTAAGTATCAATTTCGGAATTCTATCTATCTATCTATCTATCTATCATATATATATATATATATATATATATATATATATATATATATAGCTTTCCCTGACGATCCACGTAGGCGAAATCTTGGTAGGTTTGTCTGGGTCTCCAGGTTTGACTAGGTCTGCTCTACTTTTGTATTGTGAACTTTTTTAGTTAGTTGATTACTCGTATCGGGCTTTTTTTCTTTGGGGTTTGAACCTTTATGCTGTACGATTATTTTCGACAGACGTTCATGTTCATAGCTCCTTCTTTTTTTAAAACCTTTTTTTCCTTCGAAATTGATTTGATCATTATCAAATCAAGAAACCGAAGGTTTTCCGAGACGAGTGTAGTTACCTATATATATATATATATATATATATATATATATATATATATATATATATATAAGCTATGAATCTACACTATCTATGTATTTTATCTATCTCTCTATGGGTAAATTGCCACTATTTAATATTTTTAAATTCGCGCATGCGCGTTGTTTCATTTTTAATTTGTCGATTGCTCATAATAGTTGGGTCAGTTAGGCACCATCTGTGAGTAAAAGAGAAACATGACGCAATTTACTCTGCCAGAAATTTGGAAACGGCATGATGTACTTCTTGGCTTTCACCCTGGGAGCTCCAATACGAACATTTCAGAGTGTTTATCTATCTATCTATATATATATATATATATATATATATATATATATATATATATATATACATATTTATATTTATATATATATATATATATATATATATATATATATAGAGAGAGAGAGAGAGAGAGAGAGAGAGAGAGAAAGAGAGAGATTCCAAATAAATGATTATTAAATAGGTTTCTTCAAACTTTTTTCAGTTTGTCTCCTTCATTCTTCGCAGAAATCATAAAAATGCATATTTTCCAAATGTCATAGGACAGTGCAAAGGATTCAGACAGATTTCGATGAGTCTAGTGATGATTATGAAGGTTTTTTGGAATGGTCATTAGGCATGCGAACGCTATGCCCTCATTCATCTTCTCACAGGACCTCAGAATCAGCTCGAAGGTCTACATCAAGTAACGAGGTGGTAGTGCTGCCCAGGATTTAGAGGGTAGCTACTGGAGGACCCTATATCTGGCAACAGGACTCTGCACAATGCTACAGAAAAAGGAGAACTCAGTCATGTCTGTCAGACCATTTCTGTGATCACATCACCCCTTACATCCGGCCACCTAATTCGCTGGTCTACAACCCCATCGAGAGACCGACAAACTCCTTGTAACAACAAAGATTAACTGAAGGCAAGGATTACTCAGCATTCACCCAATTAAGCAAGGTAACCGTTCAGAAGAGTTGCAGTAGATTCCGAAGTCGTTTAGAGGATATGGCTGAAGCCGATGATAATTTTATTGAATAAATTTACTGTTTAGTATTCCAAGATATTTTTGTGTAATTTTGGTAAATATATCTGTTAAAATGAGATGACGGTGTTATTTTAATTTTTGCGTAATTTAGACAACAATCTATCCCTCTATCTATCTATCTATCTATCTATCTATCTATCTATCTATTTTTTCTCAATGTTTTCTTATTTGTCTATGTTTCTATCTGTCTATTTTTTTTTATGCTGTTGGATATATTTTACAATAAATAATAATTACAGTTACCTCAACTTGTTCTCTGAAATAACAAGATAGCATAATGTAAACGGACCCAAACTTAATAAAAACGAAGTTTTATCGTCAAAATGCATGTTATTATTAAGAGAAATGACCAAATACCTTTTTAATAGTTTATTACATTTCTTAATCCTTTGTAGGACGTTCGAAATTTTTCTTAAAAACTTTTTTGTTTTTTTTGCGTCATATTTCCGGTTTCCAATAATTTTTGAGTTCTTGCTGTTTATCTTAGGTGAAAAATACATTCATTTGGAAATTTTTTGTCGGATTTTAAATGAAACTTATAGAACTTATTCACAAATGAACTAAACAAGTTTTGAAATGTTTGTTTTGAGGAAATCTTTCTAAAAATGTTTTTTTACGTATATTAAACGCACACACTAACTTAATTTAATGTAATTACGAGAAATTAAATTGCACCCTCAAATGCAGATCTCCTTGAAGAATTTAAATCATCAGTTTCAGGACTCCCCGTTACAAGAAATCTGCTCTGAATGGTAAAATAAAAATGCAATAAAACTATGGCATTATTAAATTAGAAAAGATTTTAATTAATTTTATAAATAAGATTTATTAAGAAAAATAAATTACGATGAATAATGAATTTTTACAATTGTTTTCATTTTTAAATTTTTATTGTAATAATTTAAATCGTTTAAAATTCTACCCTATATCAATTCGGGTAAGTGATATTGATATTAAGTGAAAACCATATTTACGAATCAAAAATTGAAAAGCTTAATAAAAGTCGTTTACCCCAGTATTTTAAAAATAATTTTTAATTTTTTGTTAGTAGGGAAAATTTTTTCCATATTTCTAAGTATGGCTGTCCGTCACGTGTTTTAAGAGTTGCCCTCCCTTAAAGATCTGGCCGTCTGCAATTCTTTCATTTTCATTTCTGTGTTTGATCGTATGTTTACATCACAACTTTTTTTCCACTTATCCCTTCAAAGTTTTAAAATTTCAAATTTAAAGCAATTTTTATTCTTTGAATTACTATTTCGTTAAATATTTCTTCTTTTTTTATTTATTTTAGTGTTGTCATACTTCAACTAAATAATATTTTTGGTAGCTTTTTACTCTTTACCTTTTTTATGTTTATACTTTATCGTGAGTTATTTTGATAAAAATATAAGTCCATAAATAATTATATAACTAACATTCAATAAAATATTAGATAGTTGGTGAAAATATGTAATTTTTTGAAAATTACTAGGTAGTTAAACACCAAAAACAAAGCGTTCCCTTAGATTCCGTAAATTTATGTAAGTTTCTGGTTAACCATAATTAGATTTAGGCTGCCCAAATTGATTAACAGGTCAGAAAAACAAGACTCCGTGGTTAAGAAATGCTTGTATACTACGTTTTATACTGCAGGTAAGTAATATTTGGCTTAGATTAATTTAACTTTAAATTTGATAATTTTCCTCAAATAACGTATCATAAATATAGATTTTATTTTTGAGGGATTTTTAAATCCGAGAATTAATTATGTTTACAAATCTGTTAAAATAACCAATATTTATCGATTTTTATCGATTTTCTGAAAGTGACCAAAGAGTTAAGATTCCCAATACTATGATTCTATTTGAAATATATCAGAGTATTTTGCTTAATGGAAATACTAAATTTAGTCATTTAGCTTTCAATTAAAGCTAAAAAGAAAGCTTAAAGAATGATTTTTCTTTTTAAAGAAATTCATTTTAGAACTTAAGTATCGATATATAGTGGAGGTCCTTATAACTATCCATTTTATATTGAGTCTCTTTTGTGGGGGAGAATATATCCCTACAAGTTTGGACTCGGGCGTTGGATGAAAAACACAAAAATACTCCTACATCAAGAGGAGTAGCAACCTTTGGTGAATCAGACAGTTCGCTGCCAGGCTGGCGTCTGACTTGTCGAACTCTCTGCCTTCGTGCAGAGAGGAACCCAAACGAGGCTATGCTTACGGGCAGAGTCTCGTCTGGGAATCAAGACAAACATGACACCGTGTATGCGAGGTCTAAGCGGAATTTTTGCCCGAGCTTATCGGCTCAAAATTGCCCCACATAAAATACGGACTTGTAGGGAGGCTATGGTAAATAGCAGCTTTTGCTGAAAACAGTCATTCCCGGCTGAATAGGCTCTTTCCTAGTTTTTTTTTTTATTTTATTCTACATTACGTTTCCCTGTACCAAAAGGTAATAAGCATGTTAAACCAATTCCAGTTTTCTACTGTTGTTTTTGATAACTCAGTTACAAAACTATCGATCACAGTTTTTCTTCTATCTATCTATTAGGTTGGTGCAAAAATAATGACGTTTTTTGACGATTTTTTTGATTATCGTTCACCCATTTATCCAACTTTTTTGACTTCCCTATTTGCTTTAAATGGCGAACGACTGTTGAGTGGTCGACCTCGAGTTCAACAGCAACTTCTCGTGTGGTTTTGTGAGGATCGGCTTCAATTAAGGCTTTCAAATGTTCATTATCAACCGCAGTCGGCCGGCCGCGACCGTCTTCTTTTTCGAGGCTCTTGTCACCATTGCGAAATTTCTTGAAGCACATTTGTGCCACACGTTCGTTAGTGGTTCCTGGGCCAAACGCATCATTGATATCACGAGCTGTCTCGGGAGCTTTTCAGCCTAGTTTGAACTTGAAGAAGAAAATCGTGCGGATTTGAAATTTGTCCATGCTGTCGAAAAGCCTGCAAAAAATGAATGAAGAGATTGAGAACGGTAACGAATAATACGATTCGATAGAGCGAAAAACGCGCTTCAAAATGATATACAACATGGCTGTATATATCAATGAATTAATTCAGAAATCATATATAAAAGTAACATATGTGAGAAAACAACATTATTTTTGCACCAACCTAACATCTATCTATCTATCTATCTATCTTAGTATATTCATATCTATCTATCTATCAATCTGTTAAACGTCTGTTATTCTTAGCGCCCACTTGCTCGACAACTGTCGCTCGTGCGTTCTACAACTACAAAATTTACTGACTACCATTGTGAGTGGTAATTATTTTATATTTAGCCAATGGCACGTCCTTAATCGACTTTATTAGTTGTAGTTACTAGGACGACTGCTCGACCGTTTTTATAGTCTAAATTAACGAATAAGTAGATTATTATTTTGTTATTACTATTATTATGTCAAACAAAAATGGCGAAAAGCCATCTCCAGTTAGTCAAGAATTATTTGGTTCATTATTGTTATGAATCACTTCAGTTTATGGATGACACACTTTCAAGATAGTGAATTTCTCTGATTGCCTGTAATTTTAGGCAAACTAAATCGAAAGTGATGTGTATCAATTTACAGACCGAAGGAACATTGCCTCCGCCCCACAAAAAGACTTATA
Source organism: Acanthosepion lycidas (assembly GCA_963932145.1). Classification (NCBI taxonomy): domain Eukaryota; kingdom Metazoa; phylum Mollusca; class Cephalopoda; order Sepiida; family Sepiidae; genus Acanthosepion; species Acanthosepion lycidas. The sequence goes on along the minus strand of OZ010607.1, from coordinate 46,337,227 downwards.
CAGTTCTTGTATTAATTTTTTTGAAAGGTGAAAACACTTTCAAGAATAAATATTGCAAATGTGTGCGCATTCCCGCCACCTCCCAAAATACTTCGCTATTTAATAAGCTGCTGGATTTTGTTCAGCAAATTTCCATAAATTTTATGAAAAAAATAGGTCGTATTTTGATATTTTTACACACCCGCATACATACATTCATGCATATATATATATATATATATATATATAGAGAGAGAGAGAGAGAGAGAGAGACAGACAGACAGACATGCTTACGGAGGTGTTGAGACCACACACTTATACACACGAACATACACACTTACACACGTCATATTCACTCCCTAATGAGCCAAATGATAACACACACCCACAGCAATATACACGCTTACACATATCATACTCACTCACTCCCTAAGAACCAAATAACACACACACACACACACACTTAACAGAGACCCATCCCCACTCAAAAAACCAATAAAACTGTCACACTGACCAGGGGAATTCAGAGCAGCATTGATCCATCCAGCTCTTATCTCAAATAACAACTTAAAAGAGACTGTTTGACAAACAAAAAGGAATGTTAAAAGATCCATGTTAAAAAGATAAAAAAAAACATTATAAAAAAAACAAATGAAAACTACAGACAAAAGTTTCTCCATCAAGACATTCATTTCTGTAGTTCACTGCTACCAGCAAGCAGAAATATTTCTTCTCCTGATGATGGCCATTTTGGCCGAAACTAGTCGCGGAATCTAAATGAAATAATAATAATAAAAACGAAAGAGTGTTAATCTACAACCCAGTGCGTCTGAAGATTTTAATTTTTTAATATTTTTATTGTTCAATATATATATATATATATATATATATATATATATATATATATATATATATATATATATATATATTATAATTTTTTCATATTACACTTGTTGGAAGTGCAATATTAAATGCACTGACACTGAATAAATTGTTTTCGTCAATATATAAAAAATTGACATTGTGAAGCGTTTTCTTTCGTCCTCTCCAGGTAGAGCAGGCGTTCAGCACTTTTATTTGCCGCGTAGGTAGGAGTTTACCTTTTGATCATTTTATTTCCTTGTTTGGTATTTTCTCTGCTCTTTTGGCAAATTGTTTGTAGGTCAAACCTCTATTGTTGGGTTCTTTCGTATATATATATATATATATATATATATATATATATATATATATATATATATATATATTAGGTTGGTGCAAAATAAGTTAAGAGATTAAATTATATGAGATTAATTTTTCATAAAACTGTTCATGAAAGATAATATATATATATATATATATATATATATATATATATGTCCGAATGTAACGAGAACGAAAATAATATATACATTCTAACGTTCACAGCCTTAATTCAAAAGATAGCTCAATACTGATAGTAGATCAATATTTATTTACTATAATTTTTTCCTATAGACAAAAACAATTTACTCTCTACAAAGATGCAACTTCGTTTCAGTGCATTTAATATTGCACTTCCAGGAAGTGCAATATGAAAAAATTATATATATATATATATATATATATATATATATATATATATATATATATATAATATCAGCTGATAATTCCAAAGGGGACATTAATCCAAAGAGAGCTCAATGTAAGAAACAGAACAATATGATAATAAGTAAAGACGATCCCTAAAAATCCATTCGGTTATCATCTATTTCATGAATATCTAAATATTCATCTCTTCAGACCGAAGTTTTTATTTATTTATTATATTGAATCAGTTCGACCAGATAAAAGGAATAGGAAGAGAAAAAAGAAAAAAAAGAAATGGAAAAAATATGTTAAAAGAGGAAGAAAGAAAAATAATATTCAATATAAGGCTTAAAAAATTGGAGAGAGGAAAGAGAGAGGTCGGAAGAGAGGGAAGGCAAGAAAAGAAAGGAAAGAAGAATTAAACAAGAGCCAATAGGGTAACCTGGAAATTATTTTTTTTCTTTAAAGGCTGAACATGTTAATATACAGGGTAACAGAGGGGCTGATCAAACTTATAATAGATACATTAAAGTGGCTAATAGTCATGTCATTTTCGACAGCAATGAAATCATCCTCGCATTATAATCATCACAATTTCAAAATAATAAGAATAATAATTGATATCAATAAAATAAAGTTAAATAAGAATTTAAAGTTAAAACTTGAAATATAAAAAAAATAACAAATAATAAGGTAAAATATATATAAAAAAGGTAACATATTCTACACCTTATTTCCTCTACACGGGGCTTAATAACTGTCTCCAGCATCTCAACGTGTCCAGCAGTATTCATTTTTACACCCTGTAATTATATGAGAGGTGGGATACCATAACCATTGTTCCTCATCCTTTATACGCTATGTTGCTTTTTCCTCTGTCCGTCTTTCCTTCAATCTGTCTTCTCAGTATCCGATTTTCCAAGTCCTCCTTCCTCATTACGTGCCCCAGAAATTTAAAACTGCTTCGTCCTGATTTTAAGTATAACTTTGCATTTTCGTTGCTCACGAGTTCAGTCCATGATATCCTCAGCATCTTTCTGTAGAACCACATTTTTGTTACTTCAAGTTTCTTCTTCATCTTTGAGGATATTGTCCATAATTTACTGTCATCATCGTTACTCACTATTGCTGAAACCATAGCAGTTGCTGGAAGCTTAGTGTAGACCTCTCTGGTGATATAATCTATTATATTTCTGATGCTGGACTTTTCATTTTGGTCGAAGCTTTGCTCATCACCGGCAAATCAAAGCTTACCCTGTTCGTGAGAGATTTTAGTTATGTTATCAGAATAGATACCAAGTTGAGAGAAAAATCATTGGTGAAAATTCGCAACAAAGACCTGGGACCGGTTCACTAGCATTTAATACAGCAAATCTAGGGGCACCTTGGCGTGGTGTAATGGTTAGCAAGTTTGTCTCGCTAGATCAGTTACAACTGAAAACTGAAAAGTGAGTTCGATCCTCACTAGGTGTCCCATGCTTTCGGCCTTGTGCCACATCTAAGCTACGCTTAGAAAATAACAATACAGCAAATCTAGAAGAGTTGCCGTTCAGGACAACATTCATTTCGCGATTTGACAACAAAGATTGAATCAGTTAAAATATTCGTCCAGAAATGCAATAAACCTTCCACCTTTGTAGGAGACCGGTATGTCAAACTATTACATAGGAATAAAGTGTCGCTACCGACACTGGAGTTTGAACATAGATCGCCAGAGAGAAAACACAGGCGATTCCATTTTGAATAAGTGATTGTAAAGGGAATGAATATATATATATATATATATATATATATATATTGTGTGTGTTTAGGCAGCATCTTTTCATTCATACACGTTTCATTAAATAATATAGACAAATGTTGTCTATTTTATGTAAAGTTTAATTTGTAAGTTTAATAACATTATCGTTGAAAGAAGAAAGAAATTCACAGTAGTGATCCATATTTTTTTAATACAATCTAAGCTTTCGGCTTACTTAAGCCATTATCAAAGATGTCAATTACAACATATTAAACAATATACGGACACGAGAAAAATAACAGCACACGTGGCCTGAGGATTGCATATAGCATGAAACAGACTGTCGCCTCTAAGTGTTGACTTCTATGTTCACTTTTATATATATATATATATATATATATATATATATATATATATATATATATATGGGAATCAACCTGACGTCTAATCGATCACCATTTCTATTCTATTTTCTATTACTATACAGATCAATGTTTCTACACTATCCTTTATCTCTAAACTATTCACTATACAATTTCTCCATAGTGATCACTATTCAGTGGTTACTTTTCGAGAGAGTATTTTCGAGCAAGTACTATTAGTGCGAGTGTTATTCGGAGGCGTCTGACAACAGTATTGTTCAACGGTGTTACTATCTGCGATTACAAAGTCTCTACTACAACGAGCATTACAAAAGTGACAACGAGCATTCGTTGACATTACAAAACTTGGCAACAAGTGTTCATTGACATCACAAACAAACCTGTCGAAAACTTTCGATATGTACAGAATAACAGCCCAAACTTCATCCTTATCTAAAGCTTGATAGACTCTATTTTCATTATTCGGACTATTGTTCTCAACTTGGTCGTCATATTTATTACAACGTTTCGGCCGTTTTACGTTCCGACCTTCTTCAGGTGGTTGGAATGTGAAACTGAACCCATTATTTCGCTCCCTGGGGTAGACTGTTCTAGTTCCACGTGCCGTGTCTAATGGATGTCAGTTATCAGTTATCTCCTGTTAATTCACCTCTCCAAGTTCTCCACTGCCTTAAACGGGTATTGAACTCACACTCTTTGGGTCCTGTCCCTGGATCTAACCAACGACTTTATCCACTGTGCCATGTGTCCTTGACTCGTTCACCAAGGATCGATAATACGTCAGCCTAGAGAACCTAGAGAAGCGAATGCTATGCTTGTCTGAAAGAAGGCCCTCCGAGGTGAGATACTTTAAGCAATTCAGAGTTGTTTAAGGCCTCTAATAGTTTCTCGAAAGTAGAAGGCTCTTATGTCGATAAAATAATCAGACGGTTCTCTTGAGTTGTTAAAAAGAAAATTTCCAGTTTGCAAGGAAGAAGGAAGCAGCCAGGCAGGTCTCGTAGGGTTTCGAGAGAACATGAGCCAGTTCACATTTCTTTAGAACTATTATTTATGTATACCATCAAGTCTATACGCTTTATCGGGATCCAGATTAGAGATGATAGCAGAGACCATGAAGGAGGTATATGCATTTCATTCAAGAGATATTTCCAAGTGGAAAATCATGCAAGGATATTCCAAATGACAAAAAAGTAGAATTCCAAGTGAATTTACGATGGAGTCATTCAGCTTTTTAGCAGAATATGTTAGAAAGACAGAATAGCGTATTTACTTTTATTTAATACACTATTACAGTGTCGCCATTAGTCACGAGATCCAAAGTTCTAAGTCTATACGGTGCCTCATTCTATCAGCAAACAAAGGCTCAGCCCCTTCGCGGACATATTTATAATTATTATGTGCAGGCACAAATATACATCTGCTGTGATTAGAACTGTCAAACTGGTATAACCGGAAAAAGCGATTCTCGTAGCTGAACAGACCTGTACGAACCATGGAGAGGATTGTGCTTTCACTTGTTATTTCGAAAAGGTAGAAAAGTATCAATGACAGTAAGGTTTCTTTTTGGATTAGCCAAGAAGAATCTGACTGGCACAATTCTCAATAGGATGGTTAAGAATATCAGATCTAAGAAAATCAAAGAATGAATGCCACTCAGTATGCTCGGAACGGAAAGTGTTCTAGTGAATAGTAGGTTCCTGTTGAACAGACGACTGAAAAGAAATAACAATACAGACTACAGCTCGATTCGAATTTCCAAGAGGACAGTATTGCGATGCTCGACAAGAGCTAGAAGAGGAGGCATGGAACAAAACAGGAAAGGAATCATGTTGATAAGATTTATTAGGGAAACGAGTATGGAAATCCACTATTGAGTAAGAGACTGGAAAACGGAAAAATTGAGAGTCTGAATACTGGCAACATCAGTAACATTTGAATCCTTAAGCCACTTATCGTAATGGCTATTAAAATAACCAGCAACCCCCTCCATATATATATATATATATATATATATATATATATATATATATATATATATATCGAGAGAGAGAGAGAGAGATTGTATTGAGGCATAGATCATTATTTAAACATATTAAATATAACAAATAATAAATGTCTATTATGTCTGATCATGAGCGGTTCTAATGTTCGAATGTTTGCTTTAAATTATAGTGAAAACAGAAATTGTTCAACATTTAGATATTTTTTATTAAGTTGGTCCTAAGATTTCGGCTGACATGAGCCATCCCCAGAGTGGTTATACAGACATGAAACAATGATAGGTACCGTCAAAGCTAATATTTTGCTATTTTAACATAGAAAAATTGCTGCGCGACGATAACGGTTGCGGAATAGCAGACGCAGATCGTAAGTTCAAGATGCGGTTTATGACGTCATACCACGCGATAGACCGAAGTATTACAACAGAAGCAATGTCTAGATTCAATGTAATGTGTTGTGACTAATTTGAAATGTAATTTTGTTGAGTGTGGGTTGCTTCGTTTTAATGTAGATGGCTGCCAATATCTGAAGGTTCTTTTTACAGTGTGTAATACTCACAAATACACACACCCTGATCAAAGAAAAAAACAATTCACTAAGACGTAAATGTCTAGAGAGCTCCCTGATGGCAAGGTCATCTACAGTAAATTTGCGCCCGGGCTCTTACAACATTTACCCATTTTTTGAAGAATTTCTATTATCTCAGTGCCGGATATCTATTTATAAAAGTGATTGAAGGAAAAAAAAATGAATGTCAGTGAAATCGTCTAGACAAATAAAAATAAAAATAATCAAATTTAAAATTCCAAATATCCTTCGTCCATGCGCATGTGCAGTCGTACCAACGTAACAAATTTAGATTTGACATAATCAGAGTTGACAACAGGCTTACATGGTTATTTTCGCGATTATGTGATCATCTATTATTATGACGAACGTAAACAAACATATTTTTATTTTGATATTTGTCGAGCTAAGTAATATATAAATATTTTATTGCAAAATTTCGAAATTGTCTGCGCATTAAAACTTCTTTATTCTTTCAAAATTATCGAATTTATCAAATCTGCTAAAATTGTTGCCTGAATATTCCAGATGATTAATTATATGTTGAGATGATTAATCATCGTCTAGTATCTCCATAATACACAATCTATGGTTGTCAGCCAGAGAAAAAGTTCAAGCTGGGAACTACGAATTGGAGATAGTGACATCAAAAACATCTACAGAGCTTAGATATCTGGTAAATGATTTGCGGCCTTGTGCCACATCTAAGCTACGCTTGGAAAATCACTATCTGGTAAATGATTTGCCAGAGGATGAAAAATGTGACAATGAATACTGGAAAGCAGAGGATGCATTCCAAAAAAGGAGAATTTCCTCACAGATAAAGGGAAGACTGGAGGTAGCAGACAGAAGGATGCTGACCATACTATGGACGGAGTGAGTAATCAATGAAGAATTGTTAATGAAAAGGAAAACAAAAACGAGACATTTATTTAGAATCAGAAAGAGACATCTGGAATTTCTAGGAAACCTAATGAGGAAAGACGCTTTGGAAAATGTTACACTCACGTGACATATCAAAGTGTTTCTTAATGTTTTATGCAACGGTACACATAGGAGTAAATGAAGAAAATATCACAGGCATACATTTAAATGTTATGAAATAAAAACGTATGTTTAAAAAAAATATACACCTGCAAATATGAAAGCGGTGAAAACTTGTTGTGGATTTAGTAGCACGCATAACTTCATGTAGTCGAAGCACTAGGGAGAAAGAAAAAAAGCTCATCAGAACAGTTGCCATGGAAAATATTTATAGAAAAGGGAAGGCATGTCGTGTCGGTTGGAATGTGAATGAAGTCGAGATGCCAGAACAGGACCGATAACATTACAGACCCTTGTCTGAATTTCTATTCAACTATTTGTGCCTCTTATTTAGTGTGAAAACTGTGCCTGTTGTTTTTACGCGATTTCATCAGTTTATCGCAGCACACTTTAGAGGATCGCCCGCGGCACGGCGGTTGATAATCACTTGTCAAAAGGGACAGTGGGTAATAGGTCTCTTATGACGAGTTCGTTGAACGGATGACAGAGCGAAGGGGACTGTACAAAGATAAACGTTACTACTTCATCATAAATATTGTTTGATTTCCAATCTTGAAATTATATGATGGCGTTGCGTCTTTGTGCAAACAGGTAACGTATTCTACACCTTACTTCCCTAAACGGGGCTTAATAACTATCTCCAGCATCTCACCGTGTCCAGTAGTATTAATTCTTACACCCTGTGATGATACGTGGGATGGGATAACATAAGCATCGTCCTCTTCCTTTATGCACCATCTCCCTCTTTCTTCTGTCCATCTTTCCTTCAATCTGTCCGCCGAGTATCAGTTTTTCCAAGCTTTCCTTCCTCATTAGATTTTTTAAAAATACCTGTAAATATTAACTTACTTTATTTAAATAATTCTATTTAACTATTTGTGCGTTTTATTTAGTGTGAAAACTGTGACTGTTGTTTTTACGCGATTTCATCAGTTTATCGCGGCACACTTTAGAGAATCGCCCGGCATATTACTGTGTTGAGGCACGGCAGTTGATAATCACTTGTCTAAAGGGACAGTGGGTAATAGGTCTCTTATGACGAGTCCGTCGTATGGATGACAGCGAAGGGGCCGGTAAAAAGATAAACGTTACCAAGTTGCATAAATAATAGATATTTTAGAACATTTAACAATAGAGGCATACATTTTGATGATGTTAATTGGGTACCGCTTTTAAAAACGTTTCAAACTTTGGATTTAAGTCTGGCGATGTTGGAGGCCACAAGTTCAGATACTACCTGATCATAAATATTGTTTGATTTCCAATCTTGGCATTATATGATGGTGTTGCGTCTTTGTGCAAACAGGTAACATATTCTACACCTTATTTTCTCTACACGGGGCTTAATAACTGTCTCCAGCATCTCAACGTGTCCAGCAGTATTCATTTTTACACCCTGTAATTATATGAGAGGTGGGATACCATAACCATTGTTCCTCTTCCTTTATACGCTATGTTGCTGTTTCCTCTGTCCGTCTTTCCTTCAATCTGTCTTCTGAGTATCCGATTTCCAAGTCCTCCTTCCTCATTACGTGCCCCAGAAATTTAAAACTGCTTCTTCCTGATTTTAAGTATAACTTTGCATTTTCGTTGCTCACGTGTTCAGTCCATGATATCCTCAGCATCTTTCTGTAGAACCACATTTTTGTTACTTCAAGTCTCTTCTTCATCTTTGAGGAGATTGTCCATCATTTGCTGCCATCATCGTTACTCACCATTCCTGAAACCATAGCATTTCGTGGAAGCTTAATGTACATACCTCTGGCGATATCATCTATTATATTTCTGATGTTGGACATTTGGTTTTGGTCGAAGCTTCTCTCATCAGTGAAGAACTAAAGCCTGCCATGTTCGTGAGATTTTTTAACCGGTTGGCATTGATAAAACAGTTTTATTGTGCCTTTGCAGGCATGAATTGATCTCCCCTGATCTGGTAGTCCACTCCAACATCTGAAGTTCTTTAGCGATGGCCATCATTGATTTTCCGGGATCATGTTCCTTCATGCTTTGAATCAGTTGAATGAATCGCGATTTCCTTATAATATCCTAAGGTTTAAAATGTTTCTATCGTTGATACAATTGAAACATTCCAGCCAAGGGCTTTCTAATTCACCCGAGCCTTACATACAAAATATCCTGCAACAATTATGAAATTGGGAATTTCTAAATCGTTGCGTTCCAACATTACGAGACTGACTGCATGTCTTCTCATTGATTATGTTAGCATTGTTTCTGCTATGGGAGGATCTGAAAGTCATTTTTTTAATAACTTTGAAGAGAATAATATACAGGTAATTAAGTGCTCTCAAATCACCTTTGCACCTTTTATATTCGAACAGATATTACTTTTTGACAGACCCTGGTTAATATTTCTTTGGTAATATTTTTTTCTTTAATCAAATCAAAGTATACGATATCATTTTAAGAAATCCCACCAACAACAAAATCTGTATTTTCTATTCGACCTGCATTTCAAAATGAATTTCGTACAGTTTCAGATCCTGTAAAATAATAGTCTTTAAGCTACCGTTTCCAGTACGCTTACCAAATCAAAGCGATCCACGCCTCTCGGGCTTTAAAATTCCAAATCATCATTCATAATATACATTTTACCAAATGCAGGTTTCTACAGGTGTATCTGCTTGCACTGTGGTGCGCATGTGAGTGTAATTTCCAATGTCTGTTTACCCCTGTGCATATTCTTATTTCAATTACCTTCTTGCATCTGCAAATCGAAAACAAATTATTTTAACGCCTAAAATATAGGTTTATATTTCTGTTACCTTGTTTGTTTGTTTTTTGTGTGTGTTTTCATCCCCGAAGACCCGAATAAACGCGAAAGCATGTGTGATTAAGGTTTCGCATTTAACGTTTCGGAAATTGAATATCGCTTTGAGTTTTGTTCGAACTTTATTTATTTTTAAGACAATTTTGAAAAGATTGAAATTACCGAAATATGAAGTCCAAATTAAATCCCTATTTTCTCGCTTGTTGGCTAAATTTCTCCGTATTCTAATCTTTCTCTATCCTTCCGATGTTTTCTTCTTCTTCTTCTTCTTCTTCTTCTTCTTCTTCTTCTTCTTCTTCTTTCTTGGAATTATTCCCTTTGCCGTCTCACTTTCAATTGTTTTCCTCTTAAGTAGTTGTCGACCTTATTTTTCAATTTCCTTTCATGTGTCGTCTGTTTCAAGGAAAAATAGTGCACTGTATCGTGTAAGAACTCTTTCTCGTCAGAATCCATCTTGCACACTCATAAATTAACCACTCATACTCATGGTATTTTGGTCCTGCGGTGTATCTCAGTAGAGTGCCTTAAACCTAGTACCAGCAGCAGTACAGGGGGTATAAAAACAACGTCGAACACTTAAAGTTATTTCTTTCCGGATTTTCTTCCTTTGGAAATATGAGATATGAAGTTTTCACATTAAAGCTAAAAAAGCTGTAGACTCTTCACACTAAAACACACTAACACAGAAAATCTCAACAAATATATTCATTAACATTTGTTTTCTATGCAATTTACTTCTAGGAAAAGAATCCCTTGTCATAAACTTTCCTTTTATTGATTTTGGTTAATAAATGTTATCTTGCATTGCAAATCAATTAGTCTGTTATTTCGGGCGGGGAGGAACCCGAACGAGGCTACGCCGAAGGGCGGATTTTCTTTCGGGGAGGTAAACCGACCCTGAACCTGTTTATACAGGTTTTAAAAGGGCATATATTTGGCCGAGGCAACGGGCTCGGAGATCCCACGTTAAACCGGCTTTGTGCCACATGATGCCCTCGTACGGGGCGGGGGGTTGACTGAATATCGCTCAGTGGGTCGGTCGCTCAGTCGATGCCGGACGACCGTTAGTCGGATACATGAAGTTATGCGTGATACTAAATTCGCAACAGGGTCTCACCACTTTGCTGTTAATTGTATACTAAAGTATCAGCGACCACAACTAGATTTACTCTGCGTCATACCTATAATATGAAGTTCCTAACGTTTTGTACGTCGAAGCTATTTTAGGCCCGACTTAGTACAAATACAAGCCTCCACTGTGAAACCACTCCACAACACTATGTTAGGAGGAAAAATTGGCTATAGTGACATACCAGGAAAAAATCAACTTGTTGAATCAACGGCCCGAGGTTATGTCAAAATGTAAACATATTAATAAATATATTTTAGACCAGTATGAGCATAGATGATTATTTCTTTTTATATCATTTGATTACTTTCATTTCCAAATCTTCCCTCCCACCTCCCCTTAATTTATGGCGCTTAGTCAATCTATATAAGCTGGTTTAAATACTTCCTACGGATTAACCATTCACAAGTAACTATCCTGGCGAGATCGTTATCTTATATATATATATATATATATATATATATATATATATATATATATATATATATATATATATATATATATATATAAGTGTAGGATTGGCGTATATGGAATAAATTCCAATAACCATCAAATACTATTCTTAAAAGTGTGCTCAATACAGAGTAGAGCAAATATAATTATTTATTCGAAAATTATAACATAAATATGTTATGAAATCACTACAAAAATAGTCATTTTGTTTCAACACTTCTGGTGTCTTATCATGTGATAGTGTTGAATGTATAATAAAGGAAAAGCCCTCTACAATACATTCAACATTATCACTTGAAAAGCCACCAGAGGTGATGAAACTAAATGGCTATTTTTGTAGTGATTTTATAACATATTTATGTTATAATTTTCCGATAAATAATTATATATATATATATATATATATATATATATATATATATATATATATATATATATATTAGAATGAAACATTCATACAAAAAGTAAATCAATAAAGTTATGATATAAAATGGCGAAATACCTTCACTAAAATATATATATATATATATATATATATATATATATATATATATATATATATGTGTGTGTGTGTGTGTGTGTGTATTATCTTACGCAATTTCTTACTGGCTAGTAAATATATACCATCGAATATGGAGAGGCTGTAGAAATGATTGGCTTATTGTACCACCTCAAGACGTACCTGGTTTCTTCCGTCATGCTTTGTTGACTGAATAAAGCGTTCGCATCGATATTTAAGATTATCGTAAGAAGAAATGGAAGAATAGCAGTTAAAACGTTTTGGCGATAACGTGCAAGATGTGAAGATTAATTCTAGCAATTCTGTATATAATAACATCTGCATATAATAAATCTTTATATAATAAATATAATAAATCATAAATATATAGTATATAATAATGTATATTTTATGCATGATCTTTATGCATAATATTTTATATGCATAATTTTTTAATAAGGAATAATATATATATATATGTGTGTGTATTTTTAATTATGTTAAAGTATTGTTATATATATGTATATTTCTAAGAATATATGTGTATATATGGCGAATGACATAATGGTTCAATAATGTCAATAATATATTGGTATATCATATGCATATAATATGCATAATTTTTATGCATACTAATTATGCCTAACATATAATTCATATAAAAAATCTGTATATAATAACATCATTAGATTCTTGATTTTGTTACGGCTAATGTTTTACTGGAATAAATCCTTGTAAATTTTTGTCTTGCATATTTCACAGATTTCCTTTTTGAAATTTTCAAATGCATTATTTGAAAATTATTAAATAATAATTTCTTTTTTTCAGCTAATGAGTAAATAAGCCCATGGCGAGCCATGCGACAATAGAATATCCGTAGAGATTCCCTTGTCTCGTTGTCAATTATTTGAGCTTAAAAACTTTAACAAACTATTGCAATAACAATCATAAATTTGAATGCTGGTCATTATTTTAAGAAGTAAGGAGGTGTAAATGAAAAGATTTTTGAATTGACAACGTTTTCAATTTTACTGTAACCGAGCACTTCTTTCTGTTTCTCGTTAAAACGAAGCAGCATCTCTGATATGTGCTTTCCCTCATGCTACACGATCTTGCCTTCCTTTCCTCCTGTTAATCTAATATATCAGAGAAATTGTCTCCCTTTAATAAGAAGTTTCCGTTTGAAGAGATGAATATATAGAAATATTCACGAAATAAATTATAAGCCAAATGGATCAAGAAAAACCTTAGTTTTTTCTTGATTTATATATATATATATATATATATATATATATATGCTTGTGTGTGTGTGTGTGTGTGTGTGCGTGTGTGAGTTAATTTAAAGAAAAACATACCACTTTAAGGCTCCATTTGTAATAATTTATTTCACCAGAGAATTTTATTTTTCTCTGGATCTTCAGACTTAACTTTCAAAAGGTGAAACGAAAAAGAATTTAAAATTTACACTTTTGACGGGCAGTATTAAGCTTATATAAGTTGACAGTGGTGGTGGTGAATAATGTGAGAGACATGGTCGAGTTTAGAGAGGGAAGAGAGATTTAAAATTTAATATATATATATATATATATATATATATAATATATATATATATATATATACATACATACATACATATATATACATATTCATATATATACATATATACATACATATATATACATATATATATATATATATATATATATATATATATATATATATATATATATATGTATATTAATAAAGAACAAGCATAATTTCTTATTTAATTTTAAATTACAAGGTATATTGGTATAAATTTAATTACTAAAAACAACCGGTTTCTTCCCAGCTAATCAAGTTTTATTCTGGGAATTAAAGACAAATGTGTAAATTAATTTATAGGATGACCAAAGTGGTGTAGAGATATTTCAAGGAAAACTAGAGACCATTAATATCCCACCAAGCAAATCCTTTATTTCTGTTTACAAAGAGAAGGCTTACGGGATCTGATATATAGGGACTCCAGGACCTTGAGATGATATAGTGTGACCGAGACAAAATAGAGTAACGGTCCACTCTAAATCAGGAGCCAGCTGATATTTAAGCTATAAAATGTGAGTGCTACTAAAGTATGTGGTCTTCACGGTATCAAACCGCATGCTAATACGATCGACCTCATTTACTACTATAGTATGCAACATTATAGAATGCGATCTACCTCATTTACTATTATAGTACGCGGTCTACCACGATATACAACACTATAGCATGCGATCTACCTCACTTACTACTATAGAATGCGGTCTACCACGGAATCCAACACTATAGTATGCGATCTGCCTCATTTACTATTATAGCATACCATCTACAACGGTATCCGCCCCTATAGGATGCGGTCTACCTCATTTACTATTATAGTATACCATCTACCACGATATCAAACACTATAGCGTGCGATCTACCTCATTTACTATTATAGTATACCATCTACCACGGTATCCAACACTATAGCATGCGGTCTACCTCATTTACTATTATAGTATGCGATCTACCACAGTATCCAACACTATAGCATGCGATCTACCTCATTTACTATAATAGCATACCATCTAGCACGGTATCCAACACTATAGCATGCGATCTACCTCATTTACTGCTATAGTATGCGGTCTACCACGGAATCTAACACTATAGTATGCGATCTGCCTCATTTGCTATTATAGTATGCGGTCTAACACGCTATCCACTCCTATAGCATGCGGTCTTCCTCATTTACTATTATAGTATACCATCTAGCACGGTATCCAACACTATAGCATGCGGTCTACCTCATTTACTATTATAGTATGCGATCTACCACGGTATCCAACACTATAGCATGCGATCTACCTCATTTACTATTATAGCATACCATCTAGCACGGTATCCAACACTATAGCATGCGGTCTACCTCATTTACTATTATAGTATGCGGTCTACCACGGTATACAACACTATAGTATGCGATCTGCCTCATTTGCTATTATAGTATGCGGTCTAACACGGTATCCACCCCTATAGCATGCGGTCTTCCTCATTTACTATTATAGTATACCATCTAGCACGGTATCCAACACTATAGCATGCGATCTACCTCATTTACTATTATAGTATGCGGCCTATCACGGTATCAAACACTATAGCGTATCTAGCAGATTGTTCTCTCGTAAAAATGCGACTGCTGTTTCATCGGTCAAGATGGCACGTCTATAAAAATCTTTCGGCAACATTTTAACCTGAAAGATGTGATCCAGCTGATGTTACCGGTTTCAGAACTATAAGGACTCTGATGTGGGAGCTTCATTTCCTTCCTTTTATGTAGACAGGACACGGGAGAGGTAAGGTGATGTGATGCTAGAATTCATCGTGGTAGACCGCATGTGGACGGCACGACAGGTCAGGTGAGCTCACGGTATAATTCAAAGCGCGGTTGACCGCCTACTATAGCTATAATGAGGTAGACCGCATTCTATAATAGCAACAAAATGTGAATCTTAAATCCTGTTTATAGTAAGTAGTTAGAATGGGAGATATTTGACGGTATACTAACCCTTGGCTTTGCGACTGTCGACAAAAATATTTTTTTATTTTTTAAGTGCCACCTTGATAATTAAAATAACGTAAACATCTGAAATGCATATAAAAACAATATACTATTGTAAAATCAAAAATTTTATAACTTTATATTTAGTTTTTTTTTTTTTTTTTTGTATATCACTTGGTTATTAAAATGTAAGAATTTTAGAAAAAAATGCATTTTTAAATTGATTTAAAATTGTAAATATAAAGGCGAATAACTATTTTATTTAAATAACTTAAAATATTTATTTCATGTTTGCTTTTAGAGAAATAAATTTATTTTTAATTTTTATTAACAGGTTGTAAATTTGGAAAATGGGTTGGTAAAAATAAACTAGCTCGTTAAAGAGTAAAATAGGCTGAAAATAAAATAGCGTTAATTTATTCAACAGCCAAATATTAACCTATATATAACAGTATTGATTTTAAAGTGACGTCATCAGTGTTTACGCTTGCAGCAGCTGATCGTGTCCTCATTACCGAGTAGTGTTGATTTTGTTACGGAATTGACGATATCTCGCCACCTTTTTTTAGATAATGTTGGACAAAAACACAATTGGGTGTGTGTCTCAACACGCCATTTAAAGATCGCATTTGGAAATGTGTAGATGGTAAACGGGGAAAGTCATTCAGGATACCGTAATAGACTACCGAAAACACAGTATCCACTCTCCCCAATCTCCCCACCTTTTTTTTTTTTTTCATTAGAATATGAGTAAGGTGAAAGTATATGTTTACTGAATTTATTTATTTAATAAATTCAGTATATCTTAAAACACAATTTGGCGCTGGTGGAATTCGTCTTGTACGGCAAACATAGCCCGAAGCATACATTTTAACGTGAAAATTTGAAGGACGACTTATACAACCAGTCGCTCTGTACGCTAATTACAGAATTCTCAGCTACTCCAGTAACCTTCATTGCTGCTGGTTATTGGTTTTGACAAGTCGGCTACATTTCAAATCCAGTGGACATTAATGACCTCAGTGAGAGAACTCCAAATCCATTGTTCTCCGTACCTGATAAAGATTTTATAGACGACCTCTTTTTCTTTTTGTCTGGGCGCGTCTCTTGCCTCGGTCATATAACGCCAGCTGTTTGTGGTGAGTTGTGTAGCTGAGAGATATTATGTAAATCTCTAACAACAAAATAATGGGGCTTTATCTTATTCAACTTAAATTTTCTTGCTTAGTGAAGATAACTAATCAAGTTTTTAATAAATATAGTGTTTCTTTTTGTTAATAATCCCTAATTTGGTCTTTTGTAGTGTTTGTTTTTAATATTTATAATTACATTACTTAGTTATGGAAATAAAGTTGTTTTCAGTTCTGAAGGTGGTAACTACATCAGCATTTAGATCACAGCATTGAGTAAACAGAAGTAAGCAATGAAGAAAATGAAATAAGCCATGATGATATTTTAAGAGTTTAATTTATCAAACATTACACATTGTTATTTACATTGTTTACATACGGACTATTGTCCCCATGTTTGTTGTGTTTATTTCACATGAGGAATATTATAATACTGTTTGTCATTTCTGTATTTCAACCTGAATTGGGTGATTTGTTGAAGTTTAAAAATCCCATTTTGTCTTTGAAATGTTTTCGTTATCTTCAAATTTTGGTTATGACGATAAACTACATCCGGTAGCAAGGACTTTGATTGGGAGGTTTTGAGAAGCACGGAACCACCTCTTAATTTTTGCACTTCCCAGGTCCACCCTGACCCGGGGTATTTCCCAGGTCCACCCTGACACGGGGTCCTTCCCAGGTCTACCCTGACCCGGAGTGATAGCATCTGTTTGGGTGGCATCTATTGGTTGATAGTGAAAGCCCAAACAAAAAGAAAACACTATGAAAGGATAAACGTGCGTTTTTATAGAAAAAATACCAGCAATATATTTTGATATAAAAGAAAATACCTATTTATAGCAGAAAGACAAACAGTACCTATTTAAAACAAAATGACCAATATCTTTTATCCTTGTTTGAAGGCATACAATTGCATTCAAAATATTTAGATTTCGAGAGTAAGAAACCTATACTAATTGATATGCCACTAAACAAAATTTTTCTTACGGTTAGACTGTTATGAATAATCAAGAGTGGTCTCACCTTGTTTTGTTACTCTCCTCTTTGAGAGGGATAATTCTGTTTACTGGGACTATAAAAGGACACTTTACGCAAACCTTTTATTCTCAATTGAATAAAGATTTCTTAAAGCCCACACCTGCGTACTTTTGTCATTACACATACAACAACTTTCGTGTGTGGCTTTTAACATTTAAACAACAACTTCCCATGAAATATCTTCAATAAGGCCTGTACAACATTTTTTAGCATTACTAGTATACTTGCCTGGTGCGTTTGAGTTGGTGATGAAATTATTGCATACACGTTATCAGTTCATAGCACAGAAGTCACATATGTTCTTAATTATTAATTAAGTTTTAGAATATAAGTTCTTAACAAGTGTACAATCTAACATTAATGCATTTTACAATATATATATATATATATATATATATATATATATATATATGTATATATGTATGTATGTATGTATGTATATATATATATATATATATATATATATATATATATATATGTATGTATGTATATATATATATATATATATATATATATATATATATATATATATATAATTTCCAGAATTATAACTCGTCAAGAAGAAGATTCGTGTGAAAGATACAATTCTCGCAGAAAATCGAATTAAAATCAGTTTACATGCAACGAATGATTCTCAGAAAACATTTGTAATGTAATTAAACACATTGTTTTATTTGATCACCGTGATATAATAAGACACACAGCTTTCTTTTTATCGGAAGATCATATCTTTATTACAGTTACATGCGTATAGATATTTAAATTAAGTAAATATGTCCTCCTAAATACAAAACATGGTCCAACTTGTTCTGGGCCAGAAACACAAGAGATTATCCAAGAAAGTTTAATGATAATAAGCCGTAGAAATATTTTGTCAAATAACAATTTAAAAAATAAGACCGCATTCCTTTATCCGTCATCCCGTTTCATCGATTAAAAAAACAAATTAGTAAAATTTCGGGAAAGTTAACGCGTGTCCAAATAACAAAAACACCGACAGAAAATGGCGTTATTTATTTCTAGGGAGAAATAATTTCAAGAGATCTTTTGAAATATTACTTAAACGGAAATTCTTGAGAGATCTACTGTGAAGTAAATTTCAAAAAAACATCATGCGCCCCGGATTTTTAAAGAAATATATCACCATTTCTAAAAGAAATACATTTACAAACGAAACACAGATAATAGTAAAACTTATAAAAATTAAAAGAAAATCGTTACATCCACATTTGCAATTTTTTTTTTTTGTATATAATAAATATAATAACTTTACTAAAACATGTTGAAAATTGAACTCCAGGTTTGTTTTGACGTCCTGATTAATCTTTTTAAATTTAAAAGAAATTTTTCAAAACAAAAGGCTTATGTGATGTTGCATAAAGATTTAGGCATACGTACTCTATATGTATATAACACAAGCACAAAAACTGTTCGCCTATGTTATGTATATACAGTGTAACCCGGATATAAGAGACCCGGATATAAGAGAGATTTTATCTGGTCCCAAATTAGAGCCATACTTATTTAAATAAAATAGACCAAACCCTGATATAAGAGAAACTCGGATATAAGAGACTTCTTCTCCGGTCCCGACAACTCTCTTATATCCGGGTTACACTGTATTTGAAATTCCATAATTTTCCATATCTATAGCAAGTTGCATCAAGTTGGACAATTTCAGACAGACAAAAAATTTAGAAGAATATTTACGTTGAGACGCAATTCAGTTTTCTGAAGCGCCTAAATCAGTCAGTCAAGTGATACACGCTTGAGCGATCATGTCTCTTTCGGCTTCCACTACGCAGAAGACTTTCTCGCGGTAGCTTTCTAAGATAGACTGGTTGCCAGTCAATGCGATAGAACCGCGAGAGAAGCCAGTCTGTCCTGCTATTCCACACATAGCTAGAGGGAGAATAAGAGATGTATTCATACTTTTCTGAAGGGTATTTGCGAGTATTTCTCTCATATCCGGGTTACACTATATATATATATATATATATATATATATATATATATATATATATGGTTGGATTGAAGTGGGTTTGTGACCCTGGGTTTTTACGCTTTTGCGTTTTGTCTGACGATCGCAAATGCGTGAAAGCCATGGTCACAAACTCACATCTATCCAACCAAATATTTTAGCTCTATCTTTGATATTGAACGCTTTCTAATAAGTCCCGCGCATATAATATATAATAATAATATATAAAATATATTACATATATATATATATATATATATATATATATATATATATATGTATGTATGTATGTTTATATTGTATGCACACACTTTTCACACACACATATATAGATAGATAGATAGATAGATAGATAGATAGACAGATAGATAGATAGATATGAGTATGAAAATTATACATACACGCACATATATTTCTTTCCCGTGTATATGCCGCTCTCAATGATATGTGACAGAGCTATAAGTATTTATTAGTCACTATAGATTATATCCAACGTAGCACAAATTGGAGTTTCCTGCAGTCACTGCATGAAGCTCCGATCGTGCTATCGTCGTTGAATATTATGCATATTCACTAATATATATATATATATATATATATATATATATATATATATATATATATATATATATATATATATATGCACATACATCATATCTATCTAATATTTGTTAGTCTCTCAACACGCCAACATCTATGCCCAAAGACACACACACACACACACACACATAAACCGTATGCATACGCATAAAACCGGGTCTCACACACACATACATACATTCATATATATATATATATATATATATATATATATATATATATATATGAATACTACGTTACTTCAAAATCGAAAACCGAAAAGAGAAAATATACAGTATAACAAATAAATAATAAGTAAAATAAATTGATCTAAATTCATCCAAATAATTAAAAAACTAACAAACCGATCCCGATAAACTAACCGTTAGAAAAAAAAAAATAAAGATAATCAATCTAAATAAATACATGAAGTAATAAACACATTAAAAACTGTTCCAGGCAAAATAATAGTCAGAATAAACTACAACAATCAATCCCAAAATTGAATAAATAGCTTCAATTATCTTCCCAAAACAAGAGCTAAGAAAAATATCGTGGCCTGTCGCCTTTAAGTTTTGACTTCTATGTTCAATTTTATATTTACACATGATCTATCTCTTATAGCGCACCTTAAGACTATACTTCTTTATATATATATATATATATATATATATATATATATACGTACATACATATATTTTATTTATATGATTTGTTCAGCTTTCACACGTTACACACGGGCAACAATTTTCATAGATAGATACTTATACATAAGTAAATATATATATATATATATGTGTGTGTGTGTGTGTGTGTGTGTGTGTGTGTGTGTGTGTGTGAAAATATATAGAAAATAGGAAAGAATTCGTTAGGTAAATAAATCAAAGTTCTTTAGTATTTTTATTATTATTTAAAAAAAAATCCTCGATACAAAAGTATAGCCTAAATATAATTATTTATTTAAAAATATGATTCCATCGCTACATAAGAGTTCTCATGTTTCAAAACGAGAGCCGAAAACTTCAATATAATTATTTCAATTAAATTGAATTAAAGTACCAAGTTATGTTCCATCTTCAAGCGAATATCTTTTTTCAGAATAACTAATTCTTGAAATTTACGCGGTTTTATAAGCATATCCATTATTAAAATTAAAATCACTATGGTAACGGCTAGAGCAATTATTTAAAAAAAGGGGCGTAAGGGTTAATAATTTGTATCAATATCTCAGTTACATTCCAAGAGGTCAAGTCAAGGTAAGGGTGGGGTGTTTAAATTTAAAGCGGAAGATGACATCGTCTAGTCTGGTTAAGTGTCTATGGAGATTTATTTATTTTTTCTTTCATTTTCTTTTCTGAAAGGGTTTAGTGTATATAAAAACTGTCATAATTAGCTAACATTTGTTTTTTTTTTGACGACTTCATAAAGGTTTTTTTTTTATTGGGTAGGGCTTTTAAAGTTTGTATTTATTATTATTATTTGTTTTCTATGCTAATTATACAATACGAAAATTTGATGATGTCGGCAAAAAAACCGTTAACTCATGTCTATTGTTTAATAAATTTTCTTTATTTAGAAACTTGATAATGTCTAGTTTTTCATGTAGGCATAAAGGGCATGGGTCATCCCAAGGATTACAAGTTCTAGTTTTGTTTATAATTTTACATTTTACTTTTGGTATTTTATTCATTTCCTTCAAATGCCAAAAATATTTAGATAGAGATGACTGATGTATTTTATTAATATTGTTGAAGGAGCTTTTATGTTGTCTGCACCTGGTCTTAAATTCATTCTTCGGGGACCCAATGTATATCATATTAGTATTAGGTCTTTCAATGGATGAGATAGTACATTGGTATACCACAGATTTTACGTGGCATCTATTTTCCAATGGGCAGTCTTTTGGGTTTCTACAATCACATAATTTTTCACTATTTTTGTCTAATTAAGTATAGGGTTTTTATTAATACTATTCCGGCATGGATGTTTATTCAGGATTTTATTATTGTGTTTTTTATTATACTTTCTAGATTTTCAGTGCAACTGTAACTTAATTTTAAGGTGTTTTTATTAAAGATTTTACAAAGTCTGCTATTTGTAGGAAAGTGTTTTTCAATTAAAGCTAGGAATTTATGTCCTAGCTTAATACTAACCATTTGGTTGAACGGAGGGGTATATCAAATGATTTTTCTTTTCCTATTTTTCTTCTGGTTAGAACAATTGTTTCTATAATTGATGCTAGCATTTTTGAATCCGCTATTTTTAAGGGCTGCGTTATAAAAATTATTGTGTTGTTGGAATATTCCTTTATTAGCGGAGTTAATGTTGATTCTTTTCTCTATTGATGAGGGTATATATATATATATATATATATATATATATATATATATATATATATATATATATATATATATATCCCAACATTAAATCATCAAATAATTATTTTAACAAAAGTTCGTTGTCAAGTTTTTTTCAATTCTCATATACTTGTATTTTGATTGGTCATTCCAGCTTATGTAACAGCCTATCCCTTTAGCGAGCGGGTGTTTGATTGATTTGAACCTTTTAAAACCCTTTATTTTACATTCAACATCATCACTTGATAAGACACCAGAAGTGTTGGATTAAAATGACTATTTTCGTAGTGATTTCATAACATATTTATGTTATAATTTTCGAATACATAATTATAATTATATATATATATATATATATATATATATATATATATATATATATATATATATATATATATATATATATATATATATATATATACATACATAATTACATACATATATAATTACATACATATGTGTACATATATGTCATTTGTTCAGCTCTTCATAACGTACACACAGAAATATACTTCCATACCTATTAATACATAAATATATATATATACTATATACATACACAGACACACATACACACACATATATATATACTTTACATGTACTATATATATAAACATATATATATACATATATATATAATCTGACAAACCCGTTTCCCCTATAATTTTATATACACATACATGAGTATATATATATATATATATATATATATATATATATATATATATCTTTGCATATATATATATATATACTGCCCCATTCCTATCTATCTATCTATATATATATTTACTTTTCCTTACCTATATATTGTATCAGCATGTTAGCAAATTCAGCATGTAAAACATGCATCTCAAGGTTACTTTTTTTACTCAAATTATTCTGCTGTTGAGCTTTAATTAAATAATTTTTTGCTGTTCTTGTAATAAATAGCCGGCGAGATGATACATATTGGTTCCATTAAATTAAATTCATTCTTCTTTTTTGTCACTTTTGTGCATTTGCAAAAGACGTGAGAACATTTTCACTGAATTCCGATCGATTCCAAACCGAAAAGAAACTTTGTAATGCCTTCCACGAAAGTTGAAAATTGCAATGGAATTATACAGCGCATCATGGAATAGAATCGAATTATATTCTGCGGAGTACTTGGAAAACATTGAAATAAATATTTTAAACTTAATTTATCTTGGGTTATTCGATCGCGAACAATGACGCGAAATACAAATGTCCTCACGCACAATATTCTTTTATTCAGTTTTGTAATTATACGCAAAATCTAACTGATGCCAGCTGATCTGCTTCTGTATGTTCCGTGTTCCTTTGTTAATATTGACGATCACGGCTCTCCTTTATTTCCTGTCCTTTGTAGATCTTAATAAAAATTGTCTTTATGTCATCCCTCGTAAGCCTTGTTCCACCCTCCATGTACACAAGCTCACTAAGTGTACTAGTCATGACGATAAATTACATCCAGCAGACAGGGCTCGGGTTTGGAGGTTTCGAGGAATGTAAGGCGATCTCTTAACTGTTCGTTTTAGGTTTACAGCTATGGGCAAATAGTGAACCTCTAAAGGTCAAATAGTGAATCTCCAAGAGGCAAATAGTGAACCTCCCAAAGGTAAATAGTGAACCTCCCAAAGGTAAATAGTGAACCTCATAGGGCAAACAGTGAGGCTCCGAAAAGGTAAATATTGAAGCTCCAAGAGGCAAATAGCGAAACTCCAAAAGGTAAATAGTGAACCTCCAAAGGGCAAACAGTGAACCTCCAAGAGGCAAATAGTGAATCTCCAAGAGGCAAATAGTGAACCTCCAAAAGGTAAATAGTGAACCTCCAAAGGGCAAATAGTGAACCTCCAAGAGGCAAATAGTGAACCTCTAAGAGGCAAATAGTGAACCTCCAAGAGGTAAATAGTGAACCTCAGAAAAGGTAAATAGTGAACCTCCAAAGGGCAAATAGTGAACCTCCAAGAGGCAAACAGTGAACCTCTAAGAGGCAAATAGTGAACCTCCAAGAGGTAAATAGTGAACCTCAGAAAAGGTAAATAGTGAACCTCCAAAGGGCAAATAGTGAACCTCCAAGAGGAAAATAGTGAACCTCTAAGAGGCAAATAGTGAACCTCCAAGAGGCAAACAGTGAACCTCAGAAAAGGTAAATAGTGAACCTCCAAAGGGCAAATAGTGAACCTCCAAAAGGCAAACAGTGAACCTCCGAAAAGGAAAATAGTGAACCTCCAAAAGGTAAATAGTGAACCCCCAAAGTGCCAATAGTTAACCTCCAAATTTGGTTGAAAACATTATGAAAGTATCCAAATATATATTTTGCAGAAGGAATACCAACAATATATTTTCATAATAATAAAAAAAAATATTACCAGCACTAAATTATTGGAAAAGGAAGAAGAAAATTGCCAGTAACACATTTTTTTTAAAAAAAAATACACTCTCGGCAATGAGAAGCAATTGAATTAATTTTGTACCTTTCATATTGACCATGGCAATGTCTGTAAATTCTCCACGTCTTTCACAGGGATTTTATTTGCAAGACCTCCCATAAACGACAGAGTTTCATACAGACCAGATAAAATCGCCATTAAAACTCTGTAGAAAGTTTAGACACGAGAAGTTTAAGTGATTTCGAAAAAAAGGATTCTTCGTGACAACTTTGAAAAACGGAATGCCTAAGTGTAAATTCCTAAGGGATTTAATTTGAAGGAGTTTACATCGTCAGTGACTCAGCAGGCTGTATTTTCATTAATATTCAATGACAAGATACTATCCGGAAGTACATCGTAAGGAGACTCAATAAAGCATCTCCACGGAGGTGTTGTTTTTTTTAATTCATTTTCGTGTCTGTATATAAATTTGCAACTATGATAAACAAAATGAAATATCTGTCAAAATTTGGAAATTTTCTTTTATAAAAATACATATTTCCGTTGAAATAATCATTTATTGTCAACAAGATTTTATGGCAACAAACTTTGTTTACGAATAATAAATATTTAACCCTCTGTGAGTAAAGTGTGATTCTTTCTTTTTATGTGCCATGACCTTTCAGGGCGTAGGCGATCATGCCTCTCCACATCCCTCTATTCTTTGCAGCTCTCAACAAGTTCCGTCCTCTGCGACCTCCCACAGACCACGTTTTGACATCCACTTGCTTTAGCCAGCAGGTATGTCACGCGTTGTTTTAGCTTCTCGCCCTTTCCCTCTATTTCCCCAGTGAGTATCAGATTATCCAAGCCCTCCTTCCTTCCTCATTATTTCGACCAATACATTTTGAGAAAAAAAATTACGACTAATACATTTTGAGAAAAAAAAATTGCCACCAATGCTATTGCGAAAAAAATACGACCAATACATGTTGAGAAAAAAAATTACGACCAATACATTTTGGATAAAAAATTTGCGACCAATATATTTTGAGAAAAAAAAATTACGACCAATACATTTTGGAAAAAAAATTACGACCATATATTTTGAGAAAAAAAATTACGACCAATATATTTTGGGTAAAAAAATTACGACCAATACATTTGGAGAAAAAAAAAACGACCATTACATTTTAGAAAAAAAAATTACGACTAATATATTATGAGAAAAAAACATTACGACCAATTTATTTTTGGAAAAAAAATTACGACCAATACATTCTGAGAAAAAATAATTACGACCAATACATTTTGAGAAAAAAAATTACGACGAATGCATTTTTAGAAAAAAAAATTACAACCAATAAACTTTTGAAAAAAAAAATGTTTCCACCAATACATTTTTGAGAAAAAAAATACCATGAATACATTTTGGGGGAAAAATACCACCAATATATTTTTGAGAGAAAACTGGCACTGGTAAATTTTTAAGAAAATAAGTTGCTACCAATATTTTTTTGATAAACAATATCACCAATACATTTTTGAGAAAATAAATTACCACAATACATTTAAAAACAGTGTCAACTATACATTTTAAAAATAAAAAAATTACCAGCAATACATTATCATACAAACATTAATAGCAATACATTTTTGAAAAAAAATTACCATGAATAAATTTTTACAAAAAACAAAATTACCAGCAATATATTTTCGAGAAAAAAAATTACCAGCAATAAATTAAAAATAAAATTACCATCAATATATTTTGTAAAAAAATAAATAATTACCAGCAATACATTTTTATAAAAAAAATTACCACGAATATATTTTTGAGAAAAAATACCAGCAATATATTTTTTTAAAGAAAATTACCAATGCTCCCAAGAAAATTAAATTTCAGTATTAATTAACCTATAAGAAGCTGATATACCGGTAAACAAACACTTGGTTTAATTATGCACTGATGACCAAGAATACATTTTTAAGTTCGTTCCCTGAATAATCAATATAGATTTCCTGTTTTGAAGTTATATATAAAAACATTTTTTTTTTATTTTAACCTTTTAATTCCATTTTTTAAAATGATTTAAAAAGATTATTTTTTATTTAACTTTTAAAATCCAAAAAGAACACTAAAAACAATATCTAACAAGGAAACTACGATCTATAATACTTCAAATCTCTCTGTAGGTCTTGGCCGATAATATTTGTAACGGATGTTTGAATCACACTTATTACTGTCAATATTTTCCATGGCAGGTGACGTAAAAAAATTATTTTTCGCTATTTTGGTTTGGTTTGGTTTGCTTGTTTAACGGTTAACCAACTCCTTATGGGTCATTTAATGCCGAAAATTCTTGTGAGAATTGGTAATTTTTTTCCTGGTCATTTTTTGTAAATTATTGTTTTGTTTTTTTTTTCATATTTTGACCTCATTTTGGATGTTCACTATTTGCCCATAGCTGGCACTCTAACAGGTGCTACGATCCTGGGTCTGGATGGACGTGGCAATCACAGCAATTAAGAGGTGGTTCCACGCTCTTCAAACACTCCGTCCTACTGCCGGTTATAGGTTATCGTCCCACCCAGGACGATTTTTCACTGAATACAAGACTTGTTGAACACGACAGCACTGAGATCAAATATTTCTGCTATTTACGCTGTCTTCAGGTTTAGGGTTAGAGATAATAGTGTTAGTGTTAAGGCTAAAAAAAATTTTAAAGTCGAAGAAACAGTGCTAAAGTTTCCTTTTCCCGTAACTTTTGTCGATAAC
Organism: Acanthosepion lycidas; assembly: GCA_963932145.1. Classification (NCBI taxonomy): domain Eukaryota; kingdom Metazoa; phylum Mollusca; class Cephalopoda; order Sepiida; family Sepiidae; genus Acanthosepion; species Acanthosepion lycidas. Next base: position 46,309,294 of record OZ010607.1, on the reverse strand, counting down.
TTTTTTAGCTGTGACTTTCTACCTGTATTCGGGCAGATGATCTTATGGTAGCTGTGTAGGTGTAACAGTTAACAATTCAGAACGAGAATTCGGTGAACCGATTCGTGACATACCCGTTCGCGCAAGTACCCTAGGATTGGTATGAATCTTTCTATTATCCCTTCAGCTATGAAGACGGAGATCTCTAATCATGGTTAACCAGTTTCGTCGAAGGAAAACTCTGAATTCAACACAGTATGTCGCCCTGGTATTTCTTGATAAAGAAAATAGGACGGAACTGTTGCTTGATATCTGGCAGCGAATGCTAGACAATCTCTTCAAATATGAAGAGACTCAAAGCAACAAAAATGTCTTTCTACAGAAGGATGCTAAGGATACAATGGGACGAACATGTGAACAACAGGGAAGTTTTGGGGAGAATGGAAACAAAAAGGAAACTTATTCTTAACATCAGGAAGAGTCAGTTGAAATTTCTGGTATACGTAATGAGGAAGGAAGGCATGGAAAATCTGATACTCACAGGACGGATAGAGGGAAAGAGGAACAGAAGAAAGCAACGCATACATGATGGGCTTGAGCAAATGGATGGCAGAACGGGTTTGGGAGAAATAAAGAAAGACAAAACGTAATAAGAGCTACAAAGGACAGGAAGATGTGCATGATCGCATATTCCCAGAAGGAAAATGGCACAGAAAAGAAGAATTCGTCCGGAAGTAGCACTTACGACGCAGCCGTCGAGAAGATCATGGAGTTCACATTGTTGCGATAAGTCCAATTGCGTCGATGTATTATTATTATTATTTTTATTTTCTTCGATTTCTGGCGTTTACACATTTCGTTCCGGGTCCCGCCCAGGGACCTAAGGTTAGAAATGGCATCAAGACACATTCTACTGACAAAAAAAATATTACATTGATAAAGCCCTTCGTAAAGTGTGGGCTGTACTTGTCAGAACAATTTTTTGTATCTCCTTGAGGCATGGACTTCCTTCAATTAGTCTACTGCAATCTTTTCCAACACGTCCTAGGGCTCCAACTACAACTGGGATGGTTGATGTTCCCATATGCCACATTTTCGAAATTTCTATTTCAAGGTCCTTATATTTTGACAGCTTTTTGAATATCTTCAAAGATACATTGCAGTCCGCAGGGACTGCCATATCAATAAGGAGGCAGCGTTTTTGTTTGTGGTCTTTAATTACAATATCTGGGTGGTTGGCTTTGATTGTTCTGTCAGTGTGTATTGTGTAGTCCCATAGAATTGTAACAGGTCCTATCTCCTTAACCGGGTCTGGGTGGTGTTCATACCAGTTTCTTTCAGTTTCCTTCCCGTAAAAGTTGCAGATTTTCCAGAGCAGATATTGGCCCACTCTGTCATGCCGGGTTTTATATTCAGTAGGTGCCAATATCTTGCAACCTGATACAAGATGATCAATCGTTTCCTGATATTTGTCACAGAATCTACATTTTGGACTAACACAATATTTTAGTATATGTGCTTGATAATTCCTAGTTAGCAAACATTGGTCCTGTGCAGCAAGGATAAAACCTTCAGTTTCAGCTTTCAACCCTGCACTATGGGTTTTGTCTACGTCAGCTTGTTTGGTACGGGCAGAGTATTGGCCATGAAACAGTTTATCTTGCCATCGCTTCTGTATCTGGTCGGTTGCATTCGTCTTTGCTGTCTTTTTTAATTATTATTATTATTATTATTATTATTATTATTATTATTATTATTATTATTATTATTGTTGTTGTTGTTGTTGTTTTGGATTTCTTTTTTATATATAATTCCTTTCGGATCCCAACCAGAGACCTAAGGTCAGAAATGGTTTCATGACATTTTACACAGACCAGTTTTTGAAAACACACATTTTACATAGATAAAGACCTTCGTAATGAGCAAGCTGTACATGAGAGTGCTTTTTTTTGTATTTCTTTAAGCCATGGGCTACCAAGAACCGTTTCAATGAGTCTATTATTATTATTATTATTATTATTATTATTATTATTATTATTATTATTATTGGATTTCCATTTCATATTTCATTTCCTTTCCTGTCCCAACCAGAGATCTAAGGTCAAAAATGGCTTCGTGACATATTCCACTGGCCATTATAAAACAAAAACCTAAAATCACATACATTTTACATAGATAAAGCTCTTTGTAATGTCTAAACTGTACTTGTGTTTACAGTTTTTTGTATTTCTTTAAGGCAGGACTATCGGGAATCTCTACAAAGAGTCTATCGGAATCTATTCCAATAAATCCGACGGATCAAACTACAACTGAAATTATAGATGACCTTTTGTTTCCATATCTTCCGCTTCAAGATCCTTATATTTTGATAGCTTTTTTTTCTTTTCTTTTTTTTTTTTTAATCTTCAAATATTCATTGCAATCTGCATGGACCATCTTTGGACTCGATGCCTGAGTGATCAGCTTTGATTGTTCTTTTTGTGTATATAGTAAAGTTCCAGAAAATTGTTACAGGTCCTATTTCTGTAAGCGGGTCTGGGTGGTATTCATACCAGTTTCTTGTAGTTTCCTTTTACGTAAAAGTTACAGATTTCCCAGTGCATATATTGGCCCATTCTATTGTACCGAGTTTTATATTCAGCACGTGCTAATACGCTGCAACCTGATACAAGAAGATCAATTGTTTCTGGATGTTTATCACAGAATCTGCATTTTGAGTTAACACAATTCCTCAGTATGTGTTCTTCGTAATTTATATTTCAATTATTATCTAGTTGTTATTATTCAATTATTATGCAGTTATTATTATTATTATTAGTAGTAGTAGTAGTAGTTGTAGTATTATTATTATTATTATTATTATTTTTGCAGCAACCTAATATATTTCAGGAATGATTAATATGAAAAAGATACTGTGAAAATATCGCATTTTCAAGACCAAGACTGGGGTAATAAAATTTATTTTCCCTTTAAGCATCAGTTCTCGTACAAATGAAGGTTCAAATAGTGTAATGCATAATGGCTGTGAACAGGAATACGGAGAACCGGATCCAACTTCCGGACAAGGTCATTATATTGACTAATACGCAAATAACTTTAGGAAAATTACGAATCCACCTCTTGCCCCCCAGCTATGGATTAATTAGTAATATTTGTATCGGTAAATTATTATTATCTCCAAACATTTCTTACAAAATAAAATATTTTCCAACTTTAACGAACTGAAAAAAGGTTGATAAACCATAAAAAAACAAATTAATCAATAATTTACCTCTTTAATTCAAGGGCCAATTGTTATCTTTTTGTACATGTTCTTGTGATCTGCACTTACTTCCTCCTCTTTTTTACAATTTAAAAATATTTTCCGGCTTTACTTAACCCACAAAAGGATGGTAAGCAGTAAAAAATGAATATCAATAAGTCTATCAAAAATCTATTCATAATAAGTCTATTAATAAGTCTATCAATAATCTATTCATTATGCTACCAGAAAGATTCAACAAGTATGTTACATTCTTATTGAAATGTGACAATGAGACGTCATTGCTAAAAATTGATTTGCTTTCTTTTAGACGTTTTGTTTTAAAAAAATTTTTATATATAAAATAAAAACAATTCTAAACGAAAGCTAAATTATTTCTAGTCTATACCAGTTTTTTTTAAATACTGGAGATATGCATCATTTAGTAGCATTAGGAACATTAGATGGCAGCAAGTGTATAGGAGAGTTATGGAGGACGTTATAATTTTAACAGGAAAGTAAAATCATTTAACCTTTCGAAACATGATTAGAATAATATTTTATAGACGCATTTATATGTCTGTCTGCCAATATAAATACATTTTAGACATATACGTTTAACTATAACTGCAATACCTATGAAGCAAAGAGTTGCATGGCAAAATCTATGAACTTCTTGATACAGCGAACTTTAGGTGCAAAAATTGAAAGGAATCTGAAATATCTAAGACATATTTATTATCAACTCATATAATAATTATCGTTGTGTAATCATTTATATATTTTCTGTCACATCTAATAGTAGAAAAGAATTTAATCAACTTAAGATTGTAAATTTATGTGTTTACTTCCTTTAAGCTGCAACATATCACGCTGAAACACTGGTTCTTGTAATATCATTGAAGTTAAACAACGTCAAGCCAGATGACCGCTTAGAAATACCAAGTGTTGTAAACTTGGATGAGAAAGTGGTGTAATGAATGACGGCCCAGAATGAGCAATCATAGAGTCGAGTTCAAATTCCAACGTGTCTTAGGCCAGAGACAGGGCAAAACCTATCCCTCTTCATCTGTCCTTAGACAAGACTTGTTTATTTATCCTGCTGGATTTTAAATAACACTCATCACAAAAAGGTCTGCTGGCTGAATCGGTTCATACGCTGATGATTTGACTATACAGTACATAGCACTGTGCTACAAGGTACTAGTAGCGTCGTAGAGTTAGCTGACATAAGAAAATAAATATATTCGATTAACACAGATTCAATAACCAATAAAATGATAAAAAATGTCAAGGCCAAATTAAAATTTGAATATTAAGAAATCTACGGTTGCTTCCCGCTGTTTTTCTCATAGTGTCTATAAACATCTATCTATCTATCTATCTATCTATCTATCTATCTATCTATCTATCTGTCTGTATGTATATATATATATATATATATATATATATATATATATATATATATATCCTGATCTCTTCACTATCTATCTATCTATCTATCTATCTATCTATCTATCTATCTATCCCATCTCTTCCCTATCTATCTATCTATCTATCTATCTATCTATCTATCTATATATCTATCCCATCTCTTCTCTATCTATCTATCTATCTATCTATCTATCTATCTATCTATCTATCTATATATATATATATATATATATATATATATATATATATATATATATATATACATATATACATATATATCCTGATCTCTTCACTATCTATCTACTCTCTATCTATCTATCTATCTATCTATCCCATCTCTTCCCTATCTATCTATCTATCTATCTATCTATCTCTTCCCTATCTATCTATCTATCTATCTATCTATCTATCTCTCCCATCTCTTCCCTATCTATCTATCTATCTATCTATCTATCTATCTCTCCCATCTCTTCCCTATCTATCTATCTATCTATCTATCTATCTATCTATCTATCTATCTATCTATCTCTCTCTCTCTCTCTATATATATATATCCCGATCTATTCACTATCTATCTATCTATCTATCTATCTATCTATCTATCTAAGATAAGTTTGCAATAAAATTTGTTTCCAAATGGCAAAATTACATGTAAAAATAATCCAGGAGAAATAAAACATCATTTAGTTTTCAAAGTTGATAATACTCATTAGTCTATTTTCAATTTATTAATAATATGTGATTGACATACTTTGGGCTGAGAAAAAAAGAGAGCGAAAGAAAGAAAGAGAGAGAGAGAAAGTAGAGTGAGAGTTAATACCGACGTTTAATGTGGACATGTCTCAAATACAGTGATGTAAGATTTTACGACTTTATAAAGAATGAAAACAAAAAGGTCACTTATGCTTGAAATCAGATATATTGCTGGATTATGTCGAAAGAAGCTGTAGGCTGAATGAACAATTCTTGTAGTAGTAAAAACTATTGCTTCATTCATTGAAGTGAATGGGTGCCCTATCAGCTTGAGAGCTGAAACAGTCCCACGCTATTATAAACCTTTCCTACAAACTTCCTTGTTGGAGGAAGATTTCTATATTATGCTTAGTCACTAATTATACACATTTAAAGCAGTGAAAATATTCAGTCATCAAAGAAGAACGACTTTCTGTTCTGAAAATCTTTCCCACCCCGTTCGTTTCGGTTTGTGATATTTTTTTTATTACAAATCGCAAGTGCCAAGTTATTTCAGAGAACTGGAAATGATGTCTGGAAATGATGTCTGGAAATACAGTTATCATTCATTAACAATCAGAACTTTCAGATAAGTAAGTAACGATTTGTTTTCTCTTGCATTTAGCATTTCTTGAATTTCGAAACTCTTTGTTGAATATGTGAATAGGATTTCTGAATGAATTTTAATGTTCCTTCCTTCCTTCTTTCTTTCCTTCCTTACCTCCTTCCTTCATTACTCACTTTCATTAATCCTTACCGCCTTCCTTTCTTCCTTCTTTCTATCTTTACTTTGTGCCTTCCTTCCTACCATCAATCTTTAATTCCTTTCTCCCTTCCTTCATTACTCTCATTTTTATTTCCTTCTTTCCTTCCTTCCTTCCTTCCTTCCTTCCTTCCTTTCTTATCTCCTTCCTTCTTTTTTCTTACTCCACTCATTATTTAATTCCCTTCTTCCCGTCTCTCTTACTTACTTACATCATTCCTTACCTCCTTTTCTTCCTTCCTTCTTTCCTTCTTTCATTCCATACTCCTATTTTCTTCTTTCACTACATCCATCTTTCCTTAATTACTCCGATCATTCCTTCCTTCCTTCCTTCCTTCCTTCCTTCCTTTTTTTTAATTATTAGGTTGGTGCAAAAATAATGACGTAATAATGTCGTTTTTTGACGTATTTTTAACGTCAAAAAACGACATTATTACGTCATTATTCTTGCACCAACCTAATACTTACTTCCTAGCTTATCTCCTTCCTTCTTTCCTTCCTTACTGCCTTCATTCTTTGCTTCGTATCTTCTTTCCTTCCTTACTGCCAACATTCTTCACTTCCCCCTCCTTACTCTCTTCCATGATTCCTTACTTCCTTTCTTCTTTAATTCCCTCCTGCCTTCCTTACTGCCATTTTTCCTTTACTTCCTTCCTTATCTCCTTCCTTCTTTCCTCCCTTACGCTCATCATTATTTAATTCCTTTCTATCTCCCTCCCTTAGTTACTCACTTCCATCATTCCTTAACTCCTTCCTTTCTTTTTTCCTTCTTTACTTCCTTCATTCTTTACTACTATTTTCTTTACTTCATTCCTTCATTAGCTCCTTCCTTCTTTCCTTCCTTGCTTGCTTCATTTCATTATTTTCTTCTTTCCTAACGTGTGTCAGTAATACTATATCTCCTAGCTTGCTCTGTTCATTGATGCATGCTGTCGTCTTTCACAGAGTTATCATTTGCATTGTTCTTTCTAATGAATGTTTTCTTCTGTGTGCATTGATGAATTTGTTTGCAAGCAATTTCCTCGTTTTCTGTGTCTTACACTCATCCATCACAATTGGAATCCTATATTCCTGATTCCTTCATGTCTTAAGTATATTGGAAACGTCTTCCGTCTTATGTCCTTGTTTTAATAAATATTTCGCAAACTATCCTCATACAAATTGGGCGATGAATGTAAAGATTATCGCCACAGAATGTGGAATCGGCGAACAAAGTTCAAATTCTTTCCAAATCATTTTGCGTTCAATTTCGCAGTAACGTTCTTGGAAAAGGCATAAATCTATTTTATTCTTCATTAAATTCCTCACAGAGGAGGACAAGAAGAAGAAGAAGAAGGGTAGGAGGAGGGGAGGAGGAAGAAGAAGACGAAGAAGAAGAAGGGGAGGAGAAGGAAGAAGAAGAAGGAGGAGGAAGAGGAGGAGAGTGGAAGAAGAAGGAGCAGAAGGAGGAAAAGAAGAAGGGGAAGAGGAGGAAGAAGAAGAAGGAGGAGGAAGAGGAGGATGAGAGGGGGAAGAAGAAGAAGAAAGAGTAGAAGGAGGAAAAGAAGAAGGGGAGGAGGAGGAAGAAGACGAAGAAGAAGAAGCATAAGGAGGAGGAGGAAGAGGAGGAGAGGTAAAGAAGAAGGAGTAGAAGGAGGAAAATAAGAAGGGGAGGAGGAGGAAGAAGAAGAAGGAGGAGGAGAGGGGAAGAAGAAGAAAGAATAGACGGAGGAAAAGAAGAAGGGGAGGAGGAGAAGGAAGAAAAAGAAGAAAAGAATTAGAACAAAGACGTCACTGACAAAGCCTATTTCAAGACGAACGAGTTTCTCAGTATGTTCTTGTGTCAACAACTGATAATGCTGCCAAAAAATCCACCTCAATGACTATATCAAATTCAAAAATCCTCTTTAAAGAGTTGAAAGTCACAATTAACTGTTACATCCTCAACCAATGACAAAATCATGGAATACAAACACAAGCAACAAACTATATCAAATAAAACCTATTCTGACTGTACAACATCACAGTACCAGTCACTCAAGAAAAAGATGTCACACTTACAAGAATCAAAATCGGACACGCCCACATAACTCACTCCTTCCTCCTAAAAAATGAAGACCCTCCAAAATGCCTCAAATTCCAAGAAGTACTTACTGTCAAAATTTTTAATTAACTGCCCAAAACTAGCATTTACATGAAAATACTTCTAGAATGTACACAAAGTTAAGGCCATCTTTGAGAGTGTCGAAACCAAAACCATTCTAGAATTCTTAAAAGTAACCAAACTCTACCCCCAAATATAAAAAAAGAAACCAAATAAACACCCGGCAACAAAATTCAACTAAAACTGAATTACATTCCCACCCTACTCAAAAAAGAATATTTCTGAAAAATAGACATAAAATAAAAAATCACAACACTTTGTCTCGTCACTGGATGTAACCAACGTCTTTATCCATGGATAACCCAAAGAGTTGTAAGTTCAACGCAGGCATCCTCCAGGGGTCACTTCTCGGACCAGCACACTTTTTGTCTTACATAAATGATCTACCTCAGAATATACACCTATCATTTGTAAACGTTTATACCGATGATACGACTATATATATATATATATATATATATATATATATATATATATATATATATATATATATATATACCTCTAAATGTCTTAATGATCGTAGATTGGCCTCTCTTTCGATCTAACATTAACTTCACAATGGGAAAAAACTGACTGGTTACATTAATTGCCTCTAAAAACAAACTGATCACATTCCATCACTGTCGATCAGACTCCGAATTATCGCGTTACGATGAACTGATGACCCCCTCGAGGAGACCCGTAACTCCTAGGATATTGGATCTCAAACACACCCACGACCTCAAGTGGAATTCCTATATACGATCCATCGCTAAAGATGGAGGTAAAATGGTCAACTACCTATACCGCTCCAGTAAGTACCCGACTCCTCATGCTACCCTCTATATTTATAAGAGTCAGATCAGGCCAAACATGGAGTATTGTTGCCATATTTGGGTGAGAGCTGCCCAGTCCTTATTTTCCAGTCTTGATAGAGTTCATAAGCGTCTCCGAGTCCTTGAGGAAGAATTATTTTCCACACTCCAACCTCTCTCTCGCTCTCTCACTCACTCACTCACACACAGAAAGAGAGAGAGAGAGAGAAGCGGGATGTGACAAGTCTCTCATCGAAAGTGCTCGGACAAACTGAATAGCCTGGTTTCATCAGCTCAGATCTTGACGGCTAGGATTTGCCATGTCACTTACATAGTAGAAAACCACCCACATTCCATCGGCGAGACGTTATTTCAAACACAAACACCTTCTTCCTCGGAACTACTTCCCTAGGGAACAGACTACCTAGGGTATGTTTCGCTGATTACTACAATCTTAACCCGTTGAAGTTTAGAGTCAACCGTTATCTTCCCTTTCTATCCACGTAAAACACCTCTTATCTTAACGCTCTACCTCGAGAGGCCCCCGGGTCTTGTACAGGGTGAAACTTACTGTGCAAAAAAAAAAAAATAAAACAAAAAAAAAATTCCACTATGGAACAGACTCCCAATATGATGTTTCAACGATCACTACAATCTTAACCTGTTGAAGTCTAGATTCAACCGTAATCTTCCCCTCCTATAAACTACACTTTAACATAACTTTCTATCTTGAGTGGCCCCCGGATATTGTACAAGGTGAACCTTACTGTATAAAAAAAACTGTCCTATGGAACAGAATGTTTCCCCAATCACTACAATCTTAACCAAGAATCAACCGTTATCTTCCTCCTCCTCTAAACTACCCTTGTCGTAACCCTCTACCTCGTGTGGCCCCCGGGCCTTGTACAGGGTGAACCTTACTGTAAAAAAAACAAACAAAAGGCACTGCCATATGGAACAAACACTTTGGAGCATGTTTCCCCGATCACTATAGTTTTAATCTGTATCACGTCTAGAGTCAACCGTTATCTTCCCCTCCTATACAACTACCCTTTATCGTAACCCTCTAACTTGAGTGGCTCCAGGCCTTGTAAAGGGTGAATCTTTAAAAAAAAATGTATGTCCCACGAAACGTTGCTTTGTGGAACCGACTCCCATGCTTCCAATTCAAACGTAACCTGTTCAAATCTAGGGTTAACTATTATCTTTCCCACATATTCTTCTTTCTTGGTAACTCACTACCTTGAGTGGCTCTCAGGCATTATACTAGGTGAGCATCATTTTTTTAAAAAAAAAATTTTTACTACCGTTGAAAGCGATGTAGTTTCTGTTATTTGGTAAAGTACTTTGCTTGTGATTGTGTAGCGCCAGTCCACGAGGTTCGAAGAAGAATGGTTTTCGTTATGACACACAGACTTCACTCGTTCAAAGCCATTTTTAAACATTGATTTTAGAAAACGGTTATTATACAGCTGACAGTTTAGACATATCTGAACACGTTTGGCGTCCTGCTTAATAACCATACAAAATAACGAAGCCATTCCCTCTCTAGGCTAGTTTGAATTCTGATTTTCTTTACCTAGACTGGTCGCCAACCAAGTTATGTCCTACTATTAAGAACTAGCTAGAGGACAAGAGGGATGGGTTCATAACTTTGTAAAGGCATTCATGTAAAAGCTGATGTTCCTCAAATGATACTTGAACTCGGCACTCAACTTCTACGTTGGCATTCATATGTGGTTGTTCACCCGCACAGATATGTCAACTGCTTTGAAAGCGAAAAAATATAAATCTTCTTATGCATATCTTTTTAGTTGTTCGCATGATGTCAATTTTCTATCAAATTTGTCGTATTTGATATGGACATTCCTAACGGATTTTTATTGCATCTATCTAAATCTAATATCGTTACCCGTTGGAAATTTCTTAAGTCGAAATCTAATTAGAAATAAAAATACTAAACTAATTATTTTCGCCAGTACTGATGATTTAACAGAAAAAAAATGAATTCTTTCTTCTAGTAAACGCTGACTTTTCAGTAGTTTTCTGCATTTTGTGATGTCATTTTAAAGAAGAAAAAAGAAAACCGAAAAACAGTTTATCCTTTTGCCAGTCATCCTTATTACTCTTCTTTATATATCTTGATCATTACAGTTTTTCGATCATTACTCTCCACAGCGTTCTTTATCAATAAGATCATAATTTTCCCCTTTGGTTTAGGAAAAATCTATATTATTTTTGCACAAAATCGTTATTCCTCGATCTTTCTTTATATGCTGGCTGACGGTCACACCACGTTGAAACCGTGTTAAGCAATGCCGTGCCTGATCAGTACCTGGATGGGAATACAAAATGCTTTCAGTTTGGATGACTGGTAATCCCAAACGGTCACTCATCTAGGTACAACATTGCTTAACTTCGCTGATCGTGGGGGAAACGGAGTGTCAACGTGATGAGCCCGTAAGCAAGAATAAGCGACTAAATCTAATTACGTACTACAATACTGATTGATCTCCAACATGAAATCAATATGATCCATCCGTGAAGATAAAACTCAACTCCCAAGCAAATTGCTCCTTTATAACATCCCACAATGGGAGACTCTCCGAAACACCACAGTTTATAGCCTTAAGATATATAAAAGATCTTAAAGAAAGTCTTGTCACATTTGAAGAAAGAAAAGAAACAAATGCTTCTTTGGCCTTAATCTATATATTTATTCACGATAACGTTTCACCTCATTATCGATGATATAATATCATCTTCCTGGCAAATTGTTGAGCAATCTGGAGTATAATTCTCCAGGTTGCGATTCTGAAAAACATTGAATATTTCTTGTTATCTCTTCAAAATTAATAAAATGTTTTCCTTCTAAAAATCTTGCTCAAGATGATAGTCAGATGGAGTCATGCCAGGAGAGAAAGGAGGACAAGACAAAGCTTCCATATTTAGTGTCATGGTCTCGGTGTCTCAGGCAATATACTGAAAGCCCAATACGCCTTTATGATTGAGCAATGGTGGCCATTATTTCTGCAATTTTTTTGCAATGCTTCCAATTAACAACAAAATGTCCCAAGATTAACTGTTTCCTTTTTTTCTCTGTATTCTCTTCTCATTATAGAAGATCTACTTTTCCTTACTGAGGCGTTTACCCAGGAGTAGTCCAGTAGCTTCTTCTCCTCTGTGTCCTGTGTATCTTCAGTACGTAGACGATCATCGCTCACCTCAATTTTGTGTCCCTTGTAGATCTTAATAAAGATTGTATTTTTGTTATTTTTCATCAACCTTATTCCGACATCCATTTAGACATCCTCACTAAGTATGTTATGCATTTTGTTCTCTGTTCCTCTTGTCTTTAATCTGTCCTGTGAGTATCAGATTTTCCTTGCCCTCTGTTATGTCCTCTTCGCCTTGAATGAAGATAACAAAATCAAGAAGTATATGTCGCTTGGAATCGACGTAGTCTTGCTGAAATAGGTAGTAAGAGCTGAGCTAAAACACTAACTCTCTACTTGTTTACTCCTTCTTCTACTGACGATTCTCAGCGTCCATATTTATGTATTTGAACGAGTCCAAACTCTATTCTGGAGAAGTTTGCTCATCTCCAAAACACCCCCTTTTTAGATATGCACTTTCCTTGGTCGATAATTTTTCCGACATGGGCCCACTTCCAACCTTTCAATTGGGGTGTTGTTTCGCTTACCCTTGTGTTGTATTATATTATTTTTAGGAATAGGTACTTCAAAGTATCGTAAAGTACGTCCATTGGTAAATTACATTTTACTGTTTGTTTATTCTGTGCATATATTATCATCAATCTCTCATGACAAAATTGCCCACCTTCGATAATGTACATCATACTACCAAGGCGCTAAATAATTTTCCTTCCTGCCAATTTTCTTTTCCGGCCTTAAGACATTTAAAGAAAACTTTATCACTGATCTTAAATGACCCGGTAGGTTGAAATTGTCGAACTTTCTTCTTATTCCCTGGCAGTAATCTGTCAAAAATTGATCTAACTTTCCAAGCAAACATGAGCTCTGCAGGTGACATTTTTGCCGTGATGTTTGCACTAAACTTCATTTGATACACGCTTAAAAATTCTTGCAATGCTGTTTTTTTTTTAGCTTCTAAGCCATTAGCTTTTTTTCATGCACTTTTAAAGGTGTCAACAAATCGATCTGCTTGACCATTTGATCTAGGACAATAAATCGGTCTAATCGAATGTTCAAATGCGTAGCTTTTGAAGAAATTTTGAAACTCACTAGAAGTACAATGAAGTTTCATTGTGGGATAACACACTGTCAGGTAATCCAAACATTGCAAAATGTTCTTGCAAGAATGTATTTCTTATTGCTGTAGTAGGACGTTTACACTTCAATATATCGGGACATTTTGTGAAACAGTCGACCACAATTAAATAATATGACCCATTTAGTGCTCCAGCAAAGTCCATATGTAGTCTCTCCCACGCTTTATCAGTACTCGGCTATGCATGATAATTTATAGGTGGTGATTTTGCTGCTGAATTACAACCATTACATTTTATAACTGTATCTTGGATATCTTTGTCCAGCTTTGGTCAAAACCCGGAGCTTCTCATCAAGGACTTCCTTCTCACTATTCTCAATGGGGAATTGTTTTAAAATCTTGTAGTGATAACAGAATTACAGCTCTATCCGCATACGAAAGTACTCCATCACAAATAGAATATGCTGTATTATTGTTAGCGGATATAATTTTAGTTTCACTCCATTTCGACTTAACGTCATTCATTTTTTTTTGAAAAAGTGTATCCTTTTTTGAATGAACTACTGGTAATTCTTTAATAGTGTTGTCAAGCTTTTAATTTCGCTTCTGGATTCCAGCATAGCAATCATAGTATCTTCAAAATCGTCTTTAGATTCGATATCAATCTTGATAAACCATCTTCGTGTCCCAATTTCTTTGACGATACAAATTCCATCTTGGAACTCATAGTTCAATAAAATCATAGACCAACGATATAGTTAGCAGAATGTGTGGGAATCCCTTTCTTAGAACTGAATATACTTAATAATGGCCGATGATACGTTTGCAGTAGGAATTTTCATCCTAATACCATCCTGTAAAATTTCTTTACAGCAAAAAATTATAAGCAGCGCTTCTTTTTCAATTTGACTGTAACATTTTTCTGTATTTCTTGAAGCGTCAGCGACTTCTTTCACTCTACCGTCTTCGAATTTATGGCCTATTACCGCTCCTATGCCCTATTCTCTTGCGGCCGACGCTACAATTATCTGTCGCTCTGGGTTGTAATTTGTCAGCGATAACTCAGAAGTTAATAATTTTTTTTAATGTCTTCGAAATCTTTTGATATTTCGCCGACCAATTCCCTTTTGAACACTTTTTCAATAAATTATTCAAAGATGCTCGCAATTTGTACATCTCTGGCACATAAATATTATAATTCGCTAATCCGAGAAATTATTGTAGGGTTACAAAAGTTAGTATTTTTTTTTAATTTCGTCGAAATCTTTTGACATTCCGCTGAACAATTTGTCTTTAATGGCATTTGCTTTTCGTCGATTATGTGACCTAGATGTTTAAACTTGTCCAGAAAGAATTTACATTTCTTGTAACTAATTTTGAAATCGTAATCACGAAGTCTCTGAATCAGTTTTACTTGCTCTATTTTCGTAGCACTCTTAATAAGTATATCATCTATGTAAGAGACAACGCTGTCTACTCCAGCCAACGTCGTATCTATTCACTATTTACATTATTCAGACTACTGTCCTCATCTTTGTCGCCATATTTATTACAACGTCCTCAAGGACACTTGGCAGTGGATAAAGGCGTTGGTTAGATCCAGTGACAGGACCCAAAGAGTGTGAGTTCAATACCTGTTTATGGCAGTGGAGAACATGGAGAGGGTAATTAACAGGAGATAACTGATAACTGACATCCATAGGCCGAAACGTTGTAATAAATATGGCGACAAAGATGAGGACAATAGTCCGAATAATGTAAATAGTGAATAGGGTACATAATACTTTATCTTAGAAATATAAACAGATACTGTCATATCTATTATTTGCTGGAAAATACCTGGAGTTAATTGTAAACCAAAGGGTAAGCTTTTAAACGAGCAGAGTCCTTTATGGGTATTAATTGTAAAAAAAATTCTGGCATTCCTCATCCACTTCGATTTGAAGATTATGCCTCAGGTAGGTTATCTTTTTAAACAAAAATAACACTATTTAATTTGTCAAATAGATCCTCTGGAGTTGGTAGGGAATATGCATGTGGTAGGAGGCAGTTATTCAATCCAATTGGAAAATCTGCACATAAACAAATTTTATAATTCTTTCTAATATAAACCGCTGGTGTGTCTCTTACTGAACAAATCTATTTTTTGTTTATTACCCCCCCCGCCGTGGTTTCTATCCCTATCCAATTTGGTGCCAATAGATCACAACGCAGTAAAAGGTATATTTTTTTTTAAGCTTAAACACTGATACAGTGTAACCCGGATATAAGAGAGTTGTCGAGGCCGGATAATAAGTCTCTTATATCCGGGTTTCTCTTATATCCGGGCTTGGTCTATTATATATACATTATCACAGGCCCTGATTTGGGACCAGATAAAATCTCTCTTTTATCCGGGTTTCTCTTATATCCGGGTTACACTGATACCACATTTTATTTTAATTTAAAAAAATGCCTTTGACTTTCTACATTTCCCCACCTCCTCTAAGAAAATAGTCGTGAATTTATTTGTTACTTTAGCTAGTGCTTCTTTAAATGTAATCTTTTTTTTTTTTTCGGTTGAACAATCAATTTCTCCATAGAATGAATTAATCGGCCAATTCCATAGTTCAAATATTTCTAGCCAGTCGACGCCTAGTAAATTCGAATTGGACTTTTTTTTTAATGCGTAAACATTTTGTTTAATTTTAACATCAAGGGCGATGTCACAAGTGATTTTATCAAGAAAATTTAATTTCTTGACCGATATTCTTCTTGTAAATTTGTCAGTTTTTCTCAAGTTAGGCTTGCCTATTCTGTTCCAAGGTTGTTCATCAATAATTGTAATATCGCTACCAGAGTCCAATTGAAATATTACTATAGAATAATTCATTTGCACTGCCACGAATTTTTCTATTATTTGAACTTTACAGTTTTTTGTTTTTTTTTAGCAGAAAACATTACTTTTAGCAAGTTAATTTGTATATTTCTTTTGCTTTTCGACTTACAGTAGCTTCGGTTGTGACCTGCTTTTCCCACACGTTTTGATTTTAAATGAACAGTTCTTTATGAGTTGAAGCATACCATAGCCATAGCATCGGTTAACTTTTAATTTTTATTCCGTATTTTTTTTTCTTTTGGTACTACTGTCTTTTTTCTAATTACCTGTATTTCTTTCGTACCATTTTCCCAGATTTTTGCTGTATCGTATTGACAATTTTTGGACACCCTTTTGCGACACTCTGTATTGTTAACGTTGAATCCTGTTAAAATTTTATAAGTATTCGAGAGCTTATTTCTGCATCGTTGTTTGATGTCAGATCTTTAACGAAAAATAAGAGATTTAAATTTTTCTAGGGATAATTCATGCAGTTGAACTTTTTCACACCCATGGTTGATTTTACCAGCATATGTGACAAAATCTTCATTTTCGGCCTTAGTAAAGTCCATGCTCTGCCAATGTGTATAAAACAGTGAATTCTTTTCACCAAAGATTTTCGATAATATCGACTTTTTGATCTATTCGGCAAAATGAAATTCAGATAATTTTCATATTCAGCGGAGTACAATTTTCGTAACAGAAGACGTACCATTTTTTATCCGACCAACTTTGACATTTTTCTCTAAAAATGGCTATGTACCTTTTGAAGAACAAGAGGAATCTTATTTTTTTTTCTGGGGCGTAATAAATTCCCTAATTGAGTTAGCGATTGATCCGTTGAAAACAACATTGATGCATTGTTTGTTCTTTGCTTATCCAGGATTGCATTTATCAGTTTTTATATTCAATATGTTCCAATATATCTTATGATGTTAATCTAGTCTACCACTTAACGCCGAGCAGCAGGCAACTCTTTATTAAGATGAGATCCAGTTCCATTATACGTGAACAATTAATCAAGTTTAGACAAATTTCCGAGTTTCATGATCGAAGTGTCACTTATATTGTACTGTTTTGCTAATTGTCGTACAATCTTCAAAGGATTTCCTCAACAGTTTGCAGTAGCTCAATATTGACAGAGAATGGTTGTCCAGATCAAGGATATTTGTGTGAGATTTTTTCCACTCTAAATGTTGCGTTGCAGCTTAGACCAGGCACCAGGTTCGTTGACAAGGTGCACTTTCTTTCATTGAAACTCTTGTGGTTTAAGAATTACCCTTCGGCCAGAACGTTACCCACAAGTGAAGAGCAAAACAATTTATAGCAATAAACTAGACTTTATTCTTAGGTAATAACTCTATTGCTATAAGCGATCGAAGGCGAGTTGTGACGTAACTGATGGGAGGAGATGCGCAGTTCAGCGGTCATCGCCTATGTGCGTTCTCCAACGCCCACTTTGATTCTTCTATTCGCCTTTTCGCGAGAGGGTCAGTTTTATAGACAACAGTTTTCTTTGTTTTGTCATCTTCGTCTAAAAAATTAATTAATCTTCCTTCAGTCACTTTCTCCCAGGCCGAGCCTCTTGCTCTTGTACAGTGCAACCCGGATATAAGAGAGTTGTCGGGACCGGATAAGAAATATCTTATATCCGGGTTTCTCTTATATCCGGGTTTGGTCCATTTTGTTTAGGTAAGTATGGGAATAATTTGGGACCAGAGAAAATCTCTCTTATATCTGGGTTTCTCTTATATCGGGGTCTCTTATATAAGGGTTACACTGTACTTTGAAATTAACAGGTAAGTAAATGTTCCATATCAACATTTTCTACAGGTCCTGCTGTTTTTCAGTTTAACAAAATAACTACATAAAAAAGCCAAAACACGTTTGTTATGTCTAGTTAGACACAATGCTTCATGTTAATATTTCTTGCAATTTCCGTAACTGAAGAGATATTTTTGACTAGAATAAATACAAAATATACCCGCTCTGATAGTCAATAATCTACAAATAATGTTCCATTGATTGATTGATTTTTTAAGGTGTTGTATCGCGAAATGGATGTCGATACACATATAAAAAGAAATAGTAATTGATTCCGAAAAACTAACAGTCGAGAACACAGTCTACTGGAATAACAATTAATCACTTCTGTTCAACTTCAAGCCTCCCCACAAAGTGGGATGTAGCACAAGGCCGGTTTTAACGTGGGGCATACCGAGCCTGTAGGCTCGGGCAAAAATTCCCAGAAGACCTTGTGTACACGGGGTCGGGTTTGTCTACCTCTCCAGACGAGACTCTGCCCTTCGGCATCGCTTCGTCTCGGTTCCTCTCTGCCTGGAGGCACAGAGGTCGGCAAAAAGTTCTGTTCAACTCTCACTCTCTCACCAAGAGAGCATGCTAGTTATGTTTTTAGACCCGTCCGTCTTGTGGTGGTGCTCTATACCACAAAACATCCCTCTTTTTTTGAATTTACTACTTTTTGTGTATATCTACTAGTGAATTAGCCCAAATGACTTGACTCGCTTTATAGTCCACCAATAGAAGGTTAACCAATCAGAAGACGTAGAATATCCAATCCGTCGTGTATAAAGGCGGCCATTTTGTTTACCCTACCCGAATGCCCAGTTCCAGCTTGTCAGGCGAAAAGGAACAGAAGGAATAACTACGCTCTGCTACATTTACCGGGATATCCACTGCTAACCTGAACTACGTTGCCCTACTGTCTTCGAAATATTCACTGCTAACCTCTGGATTCTATACTCGAAGACGACCGTTGTCATGAACAACAACTACCTCCTCTGGAAGTCATATTTTTGTCTTTTGGGGTTTATGTGTATAATCCCTGACAACTTCCTTTTACATTTACTGGAATGGCTCTCGTTCGGGATTACCAAAGGCATCAGTACCTTGAATAGGTCATAAATAACTTTCACCGGTTCTCGCTTTCCGTTATTCATATCGTTCAAGTGCCTTTTCCTTATCTGGTTGTGATGTCTCTTAACCGTCTTTAATCATATATCGATGCGTTTATCTATGATACTAGATTCCTAGAACTCTTTACCATTCCTATATTCTTTGAAAAAGTCTTTTCTCCTGGTGTATAGAATTTTGTAATTGTGTTTTTTCTTATTTCATTTTTTATTTTTATTTTTGTAACAGTTTGTTGAATACCGATTTTATTTTCCTCGCGAACATTAATTATGCCGGTGAAAAATCCAAATTTGGAATGGGGTTCGATGTCAATCGATATACTCTTAAGAACTATAGCATCCCGTCAACGGGTTCGTTTCGGCTAATCTTTTTCAATGCTCGCTTGAAAGTATCGAAAAAATCTTTCTGCTTGGCCATTAGAACGTGAGTGATATGGTGCGGTAGACAGATGTACAATTGAAAAACAAAAGTTACAAAATTCTTCGAGATCTTTTTTTGTGAATTGCGTACAATTGCGCGACACAATCGTATCCGGAACACTGAATATTGCAAAAAGTTTATGCAAAATTTTTATTGTAGGATTTTTAAGTTTTATCACCTCTGGACATTTCGAAAAACTGTCAACCACAGTCAAATAGTATTGCCCCTTTATTGGACCTGCAAAATCAATATACAGCCTTTGCCAATGTCCGGCTGTCTTTGGGCAAGGGTTAAATTTCACCGGTGGTACCTTTGCTACCATCACAGAACTTCTGTCTGTTTTTACATTTTTCTCTATATCTTTGGCTATATTCGATCAAGAAATATGGCCTCTCATTAAAGCTTTCATTCTCGAAATACCAGGGTTTCCAGTATGAAAATATTTAAGTATTCTTTTTTTAAACGCTTCTGGTATTACCACACATTCGTCATACATTAATATTCCATCACAAATAAAAAAAAAAATTCCCAATCATTTTTTTTGTAATGTTGGATAGTAATTTGCTTCTTTCTTTGTGATATACTTGCCTATTTTTTCTTTAATCCTGATTTCCTCGAGCATCATAGGTAATTCTAATATGGTGTTGCGTAGCACATTCTTTTTTCATTTCTATTCTTAACGCTGCTATCAGTTTCGTCTAATGCATCGCATAGTTTTCGGATTAACCTGAACAACCTATCTGTATGACCCAACTTCTTTGATGGAAGGAACCTCCATCTTAAAATTATAATTTAATAATATTATTTTCCAACTTTCAAGTCGAATTGCCGTATGTATAGGAATACCGTTTTTGGGACCAAAAATAGACAATAACGGTCGATGTTCCGTTTGAAGAGTAAAACTCCTTCCATGTATGACTCTATGGAACCTTCTTACTGCAAAAATCATCCCTAAAGTCTCTTTTTCAATTTGGCTGTATCCTTTTTCAGCTGGAAGAACGGTCCTTGATACATGTGCAATCGCTTTTACTTGGCCGTTGCTTTCATTGTGTAATATCACAGCTCCTAAGGCCAAATTATAAGCACCACGTGAACAATAATATCATTATTTGGATTGTACTGCGCCAGACTGATGTTAATATTGTTTTAATTTCCTCAAAAGCACTCATATTTCGTACTCCAGTATTATTTGGATTTTTTATTTATTTATTTGTTTTGATGGGCTCTCACTAATAAAATTACCGTATTAATTTGCTAAATCCAAGAATGATTGTAGTGCCAAAACATTTATTGAGAGCGGCATGTTTTTATCGTACTCGATCTTGATGGGTCTGGTTTTCTACCTTTCGCATCTATAACTTGTCCCAAATACATAATGTTAGATAAAAAAATCATATTTATCTAAATTAAGTTTTAAGCTGTCTTGTTTTATTTTTTCAAAAACTTTAACATATTCGGCATATTGTTCTCGGCTTTCACTCTTAATTAAGATGTCAAGGTAGGCTATTGCGAATACCACGTCATTCAATAACGTAGAATTTGTTGGAAAATTTTTGGTACGACTTTTCTCCCGAACGGTAGTCTGTTGAAAATGCAGAACCTTATCCGTATTTATAGTTAAATACTTCGCACATCCTTCGTTGACAGGAATCTTGAGGTACGCCTCAGACAAATCCACCTTTGAGAACAATCTACCACCATTCAATTTTGCGAATATGCCTTCCTGGTTCGGCTGAGGGTAATGTTTTCAAATAATCGTTCAATCCTGTAGAAAAATCGGCACAGACTCTAATTTTATTATTTTTCTTTGTCACGTAAACGGTAGGGTTTGCGTACTCGCTGTAGTCCGTTTCGCTTAACACGTCAATTTTTTCCTGCAAAGAGTACTTTTCTTTTTGGTCTAAATATGGGCCTCACATTATCTTTCAATTTGAATACCGCTTTAGCTCTGGTGCACCTGGAAAGACTTTCAGAAAAAAATTCAGGAAATTGTATCGTTAATTATTTTTAAAATGTTTCCACTCTTTTTGAAATAACACCTGACACGAAAGCAGAACGAATCAATTGGTTTGTTGAGAATGTCGAATGATTCAATCCAATTCCATACTGAACAGTTTCTGTGTTTGTTTCATAAAGAATCCTTTAATTCTATAGTTTTGCCCATAAATATTAATATTATGTTGGTGCAAAAATAATGACGTAACAATGTCGTTTTTTGACGTTAAAAATACGTCAAAAAACGACATTATTACGTCATTATTTTTGCACTAACCTAATATCACGTTTGTGTCAAATTTCCTTCAAAATTTAGTTTATTTCCTGTAATGCTATGAACAACTCTTTTCCTGATCACTAAAGTTGGTCTATGATTTTTTTCCAAGTTTCTTCATGTTGTCGGTTATCCGCGTGAGTTTCGAATCCTCGTTCGCCAAGTTGTTGTGGATTCCGCGTGAAAAATCGGTCTCCAATAAATGACAAACGCAAGTATTTAAGCTAAGAAATTAAATGTATTTACACAAAATACAAAAGGTAATGCCGGTTAGTATTAATCAAAGATCGCTATATACAGTCTCGAAGTAAACTTCCTTAGAGTTGGGCGTCCTTGTAACTGACTTCTAACGTCAACTCAATCACAGTGTCTATGTACTTTCCACTCTGTTTCTCCACCCTGTTCCTCTACTCTCTGACTGACTGTGGCTATTTTATGGCAGCAGGACGAGTCCATTTATATCAGAAAAGGGTGGACCCCATAACACTTCATTTATTAATGTTAGAGATAAACGGGTATCCAATTGGAATTTCACAATCTTTCTTTTCATTTTTATTCCTTTGTTTTCCATTGAAGTTAACTGTCCTTTCTGTTTTTGAATTCTTTTTATATTTAGTTTTTTTTTCAATACGTATGCTTGTCCTTTTTTGCCACAATTAAAGAATTCTTTTTTCTTTTTCTTTTTTTTCTAAATGGACATTCCTTGTAATAATGAATCTGTCCACAGCCATAAGAAGGATTTATTTTCCAGGGAACATTTTCTTCACGTCATCTTTGCTTAACTGTCTGAATATTTGACACGTCGCATTTCTCTATTTTTGTCGTGCCGAAGATTTTCTATTCGTTCACATTCTTCTACGACCATTTGCAGCCTGATTTTTGGATTTTGTTCTAATTAAGACAAAATTCTCGTTCTGACCTCGGCATCCTCTAGAGCCGTCAGTCCCTGTGCAAAAATCAAGCACTTAAACATATCAGGAGAAAGTTCTTTCAGCATAAACCTCTCACGCTCTCTGTTGACAATTCCAGCAAAAGTCGAGTAATCTTCCCGACATTTCTTTTTAAGGTTTAAACATTGCCATCTTGTGTTGAAAATAGAACTTTTCTTCCCATTTTTTCCCTAATTAACATAGTTTCCTCGAAAGACATCCCCAGGCTTTCTCAGAAGTATGTAATTATTAGGTTGGTGCAAAAATAATGACGTAATAATGTCGTTTTTTGACGTTAAAAAATACGTCATAAAACGACATTATTACGTCATTATTTTTGCACCAACCTAGTAGCAGACTTTTCCTGTTCACTTGGGCCATACTTTCCGAGTAACAGAGGTATTTATTTTTTGTAGTGCAATGTTTTTGAAAGACGTATTCATAAGGGCGAAAATACGCCGCAAAAGTTACCTCCTCCTTAGGATTGTACTTAAATTCGCCAAGTGAATTTATTACCAAATCCTGAGAAAAAAGAATTTTCATCGTCTGGCCCTTTTTTTCTTTTTTTAATCCCAACAATTCGAACATTTTTTAACCGCTCCTTTTTTTTCCCAGAGCGTTCTTGGTCCAAACGTCGTTTTTCCTCCAGCCGTCTGTTTTATTTCTGTTGGATTCTCATGAATTCCAACATTGTTTCTTCAAAATCTTCTATGTTTACTTATAGAGAGAAAATTTAACTGAGGAACCAGACAAAATTCTTTCTTGTTATTATGAATTAATCTGAGGTTGAGTAGACGCCAAATAATTTCTTGGTATATGACTATAAATTTTTTCACACGAATCGTCGGCCCGTGTTGGTATCAACGTTCGAACTTTTCGTTGTCAAATACTGGTATCCGCTGTAAATTTCGAATCCCTCGTCGCCAAATGTTGTATCGTGAAATGGATAAGTCAGTGTACATCTAAAAATCGTACAGTGTAACCCGGATATAAGAGAGTTGTCGGGACCGGAGAAGAAGTCTCTTATATCCGGGTTTGGTCTATTTTATATACATTAACACAGGCTCTAATTTGGGACCAGAGAAAATCTCTCTTACATCCGGGTTTCTCTTATATCAGGGTTACACAGTAGTAATTTATTCCGAAGAATCATACGGTACTAACAGTCTACTAGAACAAAATTTAATCCAGTACTTCTCCTCATTTCTGTTCAACTTCGGTATTTACTCGAAGCCTCCCGATAAGACCGGTTTTTAATATGAGGCATTCCTTGCGCGTAGGCTTGGGTAAAAATTCCCCGTAGGCCCCGCATACACGGTGTCGGGTGGGCTGTCTACCTCCCCAGACTAGACTCTGCGCTTCGGCAGAGGCTCGTCTGGGTTACTTTCTGCCTCCGGGCAGAGAGGTCAACAAGAATTTCTGTTCAAGTTCGATATTTCCTCGAAGCCTCTCCACAAAGCGGGATGTGGCACAAGGCCAGTTTTTAACGTGGAGCATTTCGAGTCCGTAGCCTCGGGTAAAAATTCCCCGTAGACCCTGTATACACTGGGTCGGGTTTGTCTACGTCTCCAGACGTGACTCTGCCCTTCGGCATAGCCTGGACTGGGTTTATCCGAGGCAGTGAGGTCGATAAGTTCTATTCAACTTCCACTCTATCGGTAAGAGAGCGTGCTTTTTATCTTTTTATATCAGTCCATCTTGTGGGGTAGCCCCGGTACTCCACAAGAGGTATAATTCTTTATGCTTTACTGAAAATCAAAACTGATTTTGGATTATAAGAATAATTTTTTTTTATTTTTATTTTTGCGAGTGGATAACGCCTTAACAATCTATTGTGAATAACAATTATTTTCCTGATAAAAGTCTTACTAATAGGTTGGTGCAAAAATAATGTCTTTTTTTGACGTTCAACTTCAAAAGAAAAACGACATTATTTTTGCAACAACCTAATATTTAACCAACAGAATGGAGTAAAAGAAGAGTATTCATCTTCCCAAGAGTACTTCTGCGAAAATGGAATGAAACGAACCGAAGTGAAAATCGAACGCGGCACTTCAATTTCGCAATATGCAAAAAAGGAAAATAAAAAAGCGTATAATCGATTGTTATATTAGATAAGTATTGCAAAATATCCTCCAAACGGTAATATAAAAAATATGATAAGACCTTCCGCTCCACCTAAGAATTGCATATAATTTTAGAGTGGATCATGTTGAATTTGCATTTATTTTTTTTCTTGTTTTGTTGTTGTTGCATTTGTTTAACGGCATATTACTCCCTAATTAAACGGTTCAGGACCGGTTTACCTCCCCGAAAGAGACTCCGCCCTTCGGTGTAGCCTCCTTCGGGTTCCTCCCCGCCCGAAGGCAGAGAGTTCAACCGAACAGTCGGGCAGAAAGTGAACAACTGATGATATTCAGTCACCCCCGCCACTCTGGGCAACATGTGACACAAGGTCGGTTATTTATTGTTGGCTCTCCGAGCCCGTGGGCTCGGCCCCAAAATATGCCCATTGAACCCGTATAAACGGGTTCAGGCCCGGTTTAACTCCCCGGAAGAGACTCCGCCCTTCGGCGTAGCCTCGTTCGGGTTCCTCCCTCGCCCGAAGGGAGAGAGTTCAACCGAACAGCCGATCAGTAGATAAACGACTGACGATATTCAGCCACCCCACCTCCACACTGGAGCATCATGTGGTACAAGTGACCGAAAGTGACTCCGCCCCTCGGCGTAGCCTCGTTCGGCTTCCTCCCCCACCCGAAGGCAGAGAGTTCGATCGAACTGTCGGTTCAGAAGTGAACGACAGACTATATTTAGTTACCCCCCTCCCCCCACGTGGGCGTCATGTGGCACAAGGCCGGTTTTACGTGGGCACACCGAGCCCATGGGCTCGGCCAAAAATATACCCATTGAACCCGTATAAACGGGTTCAGGGCCGGTCTACATCCCCGAAGGAGACTCCGCCCTTCGCCGTAGCCTCCTTCGGTTTTCTCCCG
Organism: Acanthosepion lycidas; assembly: GCA_963932145.1. NCBI lineage: Eukaryota > Metazoa > Mollusca > Cephalopoda > Sepiida > Sepiidae > Acanthosepion > Acanthosepion lycidas. The sequence continues at coordinate 46,283,555 of OZ010607.1, read as the reverse complement.
TCCGTAGGATGAGGAAGTGTAACCGAACAGTCGGTCAGAAAGTGAGCGACAGACTCCCTGCCTACTCCTGAGGCGCAGTATTTATTAAGGATGGAATAGTCCATTATTATTATTATGGGTAAGATCCCATAACAGTGCATATAGATGCTTGTGTGGACATAATTACTAGTCATGCGTTTTTTATGTTGCATGCATATTCTGTAATACAGCTTAATTTCTTTAAGAAATTGTATGGATTAATATCATGAAAGAGTTCTTTCAAATTGGTTGATTTTGTTTAGTGACATATCAAGCTCTCTGAGTTATTTAATACCTAAATCTAAATATTTTAAACGCAATTGTACGCTTTCGCCTGAAGATATAATGTATTATTGGTCATTTTACTATAAGTATTGTTGTTAATTTTAATATAACAACGTAATTTTTATTTTCTTTGTCTTTTCTTTTTGTTTTGCGTTTCACTATTTGTTCATAGCTGAACAAAATTACAGGTGCTACCACCCCGGGTTAGGGTGAACCTCGGAACAACAGCAGTTAAAAGGTAACACCCCTCTCCTCAAAACCTGAAATCCCCCAATCATAGGCCTTGCTGCTGTAGTTGATAATCGTGCCCAGGAGTAGATTGCTTATTAACATGTCTTCAAAGTGTTTAAAAATTCAAGCAATTATCTTGTGTATGAGAATCGTGATAAATCGACCGTTCTCATACGACAAGAATACAAAAAAACAATTTTAAAATGCCTTCTTAAAAGGCGTCACGGTAAACGTGATCCACAGTTGCAATCCCCTTTTAGTAAAAACGTGTCATCGATGCAGCAGCCAATAAGAAATTTTTCTGATACACCAAATTTCATTTTTATCGCATAAATCTTATTACATCAACGACGGTGAATTTATTTGTTTTGATAACTATATTGTATATATAGCGTAGTTGTTTCAAAATGTATGTAACCCAGTAACTGGAAATTGAAAATGTATATTTTACAGCCTAATCCATGAATATAGATCATAAAGATTTTCAATGTGTTGTGGGGCTCTCCTCTTTTTACATAAGATGGACTCGTCCAAAGTATACTTATACTGACCGAGAGAATACCTGCAGTTGAGATACATCGAGATACTGTCTCGACGTCTGTCGAACTCTCTGCTTTGGCAGAGAGGAACCCGGACGAAGCTCTGTCGAGGGGCAAGGCTTCGTCCAGGGAGGTAGACAGGCCCTGAAACCGTCTAGGCGGGTTCAAAGGGTATATTTTGGGTTGAGCCTACGGGCTCGGAGAAACCCACTTAAAACTCGGCCTTGTGCCACATATATTCCTCGTGGGTGGAATATTAAATACTGAGATGCGTCGAGATACAGTCTCTGACTGTGTTCGACGTCTGTCGAACTCTCTGCTTTGGCAGAGAGGAACCCGGACGAAGCTTTGCCGAAGGGCAAGGTTTCGTCTGGGCAGGTAGACAGGCCTTGAACCCGTCTAAATGGGTTCAAAGGGTATATTTTTGTTCGAGCCTACGGGCGCGGAGAAACCCACTTTAAACTCGGCCTTGTGCCACATATATTCCTCGTGGGTGGGATATTAAATAATGAGATACTTTGAGATACGTGGAGATACGTTGAGACAGGTTGAGAGATACGGAGACAGACACAGGGTGTTCTCAGAGAGTTATACAAGAGTCTAGAGAGAGAGATGATTACGGCTTTACTTACAGAAACTTGTATATATACTTTCTACTAAGCCACATTCCTGGACTACTAATCTTCACTTCAAGTCTGTATTCTTACGTTTAATACACTTATTTTTCTATCTCAATTGCTGGCGTTGCTTATTTATTTGTGCAGGATTCCATTCCCGGAATCCACAACACAATGAAAAATAAATGAATTTTTGAAAAAATAACTGTCAGATACATAAGATGGCTGACCACTCATTGTCGTACATGGCCGTCTTTTTAAGTCCTGGTGCCACTCTCAAAGCATGTAGATTTTTAAGCTGGCCAGACATTTTGACTATTTGGAAACCCTTCATTGCTTATGTTTAGGTTAAGTTTTGGTCAGATATCCAAGATGCAAATAGATTTAACGGTGCCAGGCAATACTAAAGGGCTGAAAGGCAGGAAAGGAATCGGAACTGTGAAGACTGTGAGAAAAAAAAAACTATTACAATACTACGCAGGTGTTTACTGGAGCAGGTGAGAGAAAATGAGAATATTATAATGGGTGTTACATTTAAATGTTTGAAGATTCTAGGTGGCTGAGAATCAAAAGATTTGTAGGGAGTTCCACAGGTGAGAAGTGCGAGAAAATTATCAATTTGAATAAAACATACGGTTGCATCTAGCTAATTCAACTGCAAAACGATGAGATCTATTTACCAATCCAGTAATAGGCAAAATTTCATGCAGTGGAGGTCCTAAGGGGAACAATTCACATGTAAATATTTGTAGAAAAGACAAAGGGAAGCCACATTATGTCGTTGGGAATGTGACTCAAATCGGGAAGCTAGATTAGGTCGATTACGTTAATGATACTTCTTTGAATTTTGTGAAGAATATCCAGTTAGTCACCAAGACAAATGATATACATGTTTTTAATATACACATTCTGATCAGAAGTCATGAGAATAAATTTCAGGTGCGGCATCAAAGTTTAGATTATTATTATTATTATTATTATTATTATTAAAATAATCTGTATAGTCATGGAAATTACACCCCACACTTGTTCCACACTTTTCTTTCTAATATACATTGTGGAATTTCCCTTACCATCACCATTTGTTTGCGTTGAAAAAATATCAAAATTCAGTTACGATATCTGTCCATATTTCTGAGATGAGATATTGTAATTATTCACATTATTCAGACTGTTGTCCTCATCTTTACTGCCATATTTATGACGTTTTTGTACGCTCCGGACTTTTTCAGGTAAACAATCTACCCCAGTGGATGAAATAAAAGGTTCAGTTGGAAATTCAATCACCAGAAGGAGGCCGGAGCTTACAACGTGAATATGGCAAGAAAGATGAGAACAACAGTCCAATAATGTAAATAATTCAGTTACGGTATTTCGAATGTAAAATATAGATTGCAATATATTGAGTTATGAATCAACCAACCAATATATTTGGTATTACAATAACTTAGAACGATTTTAGATGTCAATCAAGTTTAAGAGTCTAATGATTTTATTCTTTTTCTTTTAGATTTAAATCTTTGACAATTTTAACCATGGAAAGATAAACAATCAAATAACGTATTAAAGTTATCCATGCTTAATACGAAAATGGATGTTCAGATTTATAAATATACTGCCCAATGATTTTGTGGATGCATTGGCTTTTCAACAATCTTCCTTAGATTTTCGTCAGCCCAATTGCTGCGACAATTCTGTTTATTAACGAATCCACCAAGATGAAAATGGACTTCAACACAAAAAGGATTTTTTGCGAAAAAATTCTTTATCGGCTTGTCTTTGCTCGTGCAGCCAGTTGACGAACGAACGGCGCGCCAAATGGTCAGCAGGTTTCAGTTCTTGTGTCAATTGAATTTTGTAAGCATCTAGAGACAATTTTTTTGTCAAAATTCGATGTAGCGTTGTTGTGAAGAGGTTCAATTCCTGCCTGCGTTGACGAATAGAGGTGTCTGGATTTTCGGCCACATTCTCGGGCAATGTTTTCAGCTGAACGGCGTAAACGAGCACACAATGGTGTTTTCAGATCTGCCACCGACCAGTTTGTTTGAATTTACGAACAATGTTTCCAACTGCACTCTCGGTTAGTCGATTATGTTAGTCAAAATAATCGCGAAGTGCGCAAAATGCATTTCTCTTTCAACGTCCATTTTCATAATAGGTTTTGTTAGCTTTAACACGTTGTTTGATTGGAAAACTTGTCATGATTGAAATTACCAAAGACTTACGTTATTAAATCTTAAAGAAAAAGAAAAAACAATCATTAAACACTTAAACTTAATTCACATTTAAAATCGATCTAAGTTATTGGAACATCCTTTACGTTAATTCTTGCACACATCTGACCATTTCTTTCCAAGCATTTTGTCATCCATGGGTCTAACCAGTTATTCATTTATGATTCCGTTGTTTTTTGCTGGTCTGCAACTTGACGATTTCCTCTAATTTGGATCCTATAGTATGCAAGGGTTATCTGAAACGTTCATAGGCTGACCAAGATACTCTCACGGAATATGCACTACACACATGTATCTTTCCTATGTGTGACAGTGCCTCCATCCCATTGGTGAAGAAATCTTCATCCTGTTGGTCAAAAAAGTCATCAACTGTAGATATGACGTCATCATCAATGCGATAGTGGTTTCCAGGCAAGTGTTTTTCGTGTTAGGGAGCAGATAGTTAGATGTGGCCAAATCAGGAGAATAGGGAGGGTGATCGACCAGTTCAAAATAGTCACACACAGCCGCCATTGAAACCAATGACCTGTGTGCTGGAGCATTGTTCTAATAAAGCAAAACCCCATTCGTCAGTTTTCCTGGCCGCTTGTTTTTGTTAGACCAAACACCCAAGAATACTCTCGTAAATCCCTCAGAAATTAGCATAGTACGCTCCATTGATGGTTTGAACATCTTGATAATTGTATATTTGCATTCAAATCAACCAATCAATATAGAATCATGGTTTAATGATAGGAAACTATTAATTCCCCATTTCTTCGGCGAGTCGCTTTTAGTATATCTTCGAGTCTAACGCCGTGGAGTATTATAACTTTGAAAAACAACATATTCGCTAGTACTCCATACATCTAACGGTCAGTATTACTGTATTTAGAAACGTTTGTGTAGTGTATACGGATGCAGTGAAGTAATTGTTGTTAGTAGTTTTACCCGTTTTAAAAATGGCAATTTTTACATATCTGACCGCTATGGAAGAATACATGAAGAACATTTGACAGATTCTTTCGACTTCGATGCACATCAAAGCACCTATGATTTGACGCGAAAAGTTAATTGGTCATGACCGCAAATATCTCAAGCGAATTTAGGAAAATCACAAAGAGGAAATGTTCGTTCCTAAAACATTTCGCTTGAGTATCGACGTTACGAGTAAAATTTAGAGCGAGGAGATCACACTGAAAACAATATATAAAATATTTTTTTTATTTTTTTTATTTTTTTTATTTTTTTTTTTATAGATATTAAACCCAACGTTCCATCATCTAAACGGTCTTTTTGAGCCAGGAATGCTAAACTTTCCTTATTGTATCGCATTATTACAGTGCTGTAAAAATGGTTTTGCATTTCAAAAGAAAACGAAACAATAAGCAATCAACGCGAGCAGTAAAATATCGACTCGATCAGAAGTCCTTGCTTTGCGTTTGGTTAAATATGAAAGGTGTCGCACATTCCGAGCTACGGAACATGAAGGCCATCAATGTAGACGTTTAGAGCAAGCAGATTGATCGAGTAACAAATTGCACTGCATCGAAAGTCCCCTTCTTTGGTGAACGGAAAATGTGTTATTCTCTAGCAGGACAATGCAAGGGTGCACTCTTCAAAACAAACACAATAGAAAAAGTAAAATCCTTATAGGCTTCTGCCAAGATCTTCCCAACCTGCTATTTTTCTCGATCACAAAAACATTTCGTAAGTACCAGAACTTTCAGAATAAAATAAACTGAAAGCATTCTTAGAAAATATTTCCCAGGATAACCTATAAAAGTTCCATAAAATTAGATACTCCCTTGGTGCCTGCCTCCCCCGACAACTGCGCCACACTGCTGGTCACAAACTATCCCCTGGGCAGGAGGGTAGTTGGGAGGGACAAAAGAAATAAGGTGTGAACCAGAAATTACGAGTATGTTAAAAATGTAATTATAGAATCGTTGAAAAGGTGACTACATTCATGGTAAATAATATTTAAATAAATCTCTATCTATAAAAGGCAGGATATGTGTGTGTGTGTGTGTGTGTGTGTGTGTGTGTGTGTGTGTGTGTGTGTGTGGAACGAATGCACGGTCGCAATTTTCGACGGATTTGCACCAAAATTTACATGCACATGCTCCAAGTTAGCGGAAAGGCCAAGACCGACCTTGCATTTCCCAACTCCCATCGATAGTGGAAATAATCGATTTTTTCATGCTTCTACGGCAGTTTTCATGTAGTTTGCGGACATTTTATACTAGCCAGAGTGAGAGCGAATAGCTGGCTGCCACGAATAGCCAGGAAGATTCTATTGGCCAGCGTGAGAGCCAACAGCTGACTGACACGAATGTTAACTAGCATGCTAGCATGCAAAAAAAATCGATAGCTGCATTCGCCACAAGTGGGAAAAATTTAAATCTGCATGGCACTTTACTCCAATTGGCTCATTCGTTTGCTTAAACTCAACGTTGATTCTGATTCCGCAGAACTGGGTTGGGTGTGAAAAAGTATTTGTTGTTAACATTCTTTTTTCATTCGGTTTTTCCAGTTACGAGTCCTATTTTAAAGCTGATCGTTTTGTGTTCATTTTTTTTTTAGTTCTTTTTTCGTAACCGATTTAATGTTTA
>OZ010607.1:46192037-46274537 GCA_963932145.1 Acanthosepion lycidas | reverse complement strand
AGACACATTCATACACACAGACACATACGCACACGTACACATATATACGGAGGAAGAAATAAAGTGGAGGAGAGCGAGAATACATTTATAAGAAGGCAATCAGAGAGACAGAAAGAGAAAGAGAGATGCAAACAAAATGGGTTTGTAACGAGATGAAGAAATGTATGTATCTACATTTGGATTAAACATACATCGGCAGACAGTCACGCACACAATTACACACAAAGTCACACGTATATATATGTATATATATATATATGTTAAGTGCAGGCTTTATCTTGCTCTAGGTTATAACAAACAAACGACTGACCGGATATTAAAACTACCGTTCGTTCCATTCAGAAACATTTTTCTATAGGTTTTCCGATGAATTTCTTTTCGTTTTTATCCATTTTGATAAAAAAAAAGAATAGAATAAATTTTAGAACGAGCTAAATACGAGAATCAAAAGCAAAAAAAATGATTTTAAGATATTAAAAAGAAGAATAAAAGAATAGTTGATTCCAAGAGACACGTCGAATGAATAGAAAACAAAAGCTGAGGAACTTGAAAGACATCCCCACAAGCCAACCAGTAATAACTAATAAAGACAGAAAAGGCCAAATGTCTCTCGGTGCAAAAATTCATCTCTCGTATCTGTTGCAGAAACAAGATTTTGTGCAACGCAGCACACGTGTTTAATAAATACGGGTACCGAGCAAGAGAAAGCAGCAGTCGTGACCATATAAATGAGATTCCAATGACTCGGACCGATTTTAAATGTAAATTAAGTTTAAGCGCCTGATATTTTTTCTTTTCCTTTCACATTTAATAACGTACGTCTTTAGCAATTTCAATTTGAATTGAATGCTATGGAAGTTGAAGATTTTTAGTCCCAACAGGATGGCGCCATATGCCACACAAACAATGCAACAATGGCCTTATTGAATGAGAAGTTTCCAGGTCGCATCATCTTTCGAAACAGCGAAGTCAATTACTCACCACGGTCGTACGACTTGACACGTTTAAATTTCTTCCTTTGGGGTCATCTCAAAAGAAAGGTGTATGACAACAAGCCAACAACAATTCAACAGCTGAAGGATGAGATAATAAGGCATATTGGTGAGATCGAGGAGCAACTATGCAAAGACATCATCAAAAACTTTGACCATCGAGTGGAGGTGTGCCGTCGAAGCCTTGGCGGATATTTGAGTGATATTATTTTTCACACCTAATTGGCATGCCATAAATAACAAGATACAATAGAGAAATAAATAAATTTTCACCAATAATACATAGCATGATGCTGAATTTGATGCGTCTTAATGAAACACCCTTTACATTCTTATTAGCTTAACGAATACAAACTGTATATAAAGCGCATGAGTTATTCACTTTATCTGTTTCTAATTATAATTCAAAATAGATGAACGTCATATAGTAGGTACCTCCACTCAGTTTCGATACCTTGGCTTAAAATGAATTTTTATAAATGAAAAATGCTTTCTTTTAGCTCTAATGGAAAGCTAAATGATTGAATTTACTATTTCCAATAAGAAAAAAGCCCCGGTGTAATTCAAACAGAAATTATATTCATCGGAATCTGAACTTTTTGGTTGCTTTCGAAAAATTATTTAAATTCCGCCATCTTTACGCGTCTTGGCACATTTGTAAACACAATTTAATTCTCGGTTTTAAAAATCTTCCAAAAATAAATGATATATTTGTGACGCGTTATTTGAGGAAAATTAGCATATTTAACGTTAAAGTAATCTGATCTGAAAGAAATATTACTTGCTTATAGCATAAAACGCAGTATACAAGCATTTATTAACTACGGGGTCTTGTTTTTCTGACGTGCTGATTGATTTAGTGACAGACAGGTATGGCTGACCAGAATTTACATAAATTTACGAAATCTAAGTAAAAGCTTTTTTTTTAACTACCTAGTAATTTAAAAACAATTAACATATTTTCAGCAATTATCTAATATTTTATTGAATTTTAGTTACTTTAGATTTATTGTCTTACGTTTGAAGAGGCTTTTTGAAAAAAATAATAAAATTTAAAATACTATAAAATTTCCTTAAAGTAATTTAAAATTTTAATAACTGAGATACTAATGAAAAATCACGATAAAGTAACTCAATAATTTATGAAATTCTATAGTATTTTATTTATTATTAATTTATATTTTTTAATAACTTACTTATTTTTCATTTTATTCTTTACCTATTAATTGTTATCATGATTATTATGAAATTTTAAAGTTATTGTATTTATTAAACTTTAATAGTAATTTAATTTTGTTATTAATTACGCAATTGTTTACACATTTATTATTCTAATCCAATACACTAAACAATATATAAAAAATAAAAATATTTAGTGAAATAGTAATTAAAGAGTAAAATTTACTTTTAAGAAATGATTTACAAAGATATAAACACAGAATTGAATAATCAAAGAATTTCAAACCGCCAAATTTTTCGCAGGTTACAAGAAACTCTTAAAACAGGTGACCTTTTAAGAATAATGACATCTATTGACTTCCATACTTACAAAAATGGCAATGTTTATACATTAAAAAAATGTAATATACTTTGAAAAATATTGGGTGAAAACGACTTTTATAGAGCTTTTCAATTTTTGATTCGTAAATCTAGTTTGCACTTAATTATAATATCACCTAACCGGATTCCAGTAATGTGTAATTTTAAACGATGTATAATATTATAAATTATTATAATTAAAATTTTTAAAAAACTGAAAGCAATTCTGGTAAAAATTCATTGTTTCTCGAAAAAAAATTTTTTCTTACAACAATAGTGTCCTTAATTTATAAAAGCAATTAAAAGCTTTCCTAATTAAATAATGTTATAATTTTAGTCCATTTTTTTTTAAATTGCATGTTTTCGTTAACCGGGTGACTTACAAAAAAAACTGATGATTAAAATTCTCTAAGGAGTCCTGTTTTAACTAATAAAACACATTTTGTTATTTAAATTTAATTTCTCGAAATTTCATTAAATTAAGACACAGAGGGAAGTGGGTAACATATGTAAACAAAAATATTTTTTTAACAAGATTTTCTAAAAAAAATATTTTTTAAATTTCATTTATTTGTGAATAAGTCCTGAAATATTCATTAAAATCCGACAATTATTTGATTTTTTGATTTAAATTTTTAAAGATAATAATATCGATAGTAAGACCTTGAATTGACGTTTTTGTGTATTCCATAAATCCCCCATTTAATAAAGAAACAATATGTATAAATGGTTTTAAGTTTTTGAAGAGTAAACTTGGCTGAAAAACATGGAACCACAAGACAGTTCCACAACGAGAAGTGCGAGAGAATAAACTGTTAGCCTAGAATTTACGGCGACATCTAGCAAGCTCAACTGTAAATTGATGAAATCTCGAAGCCTTCCTACTACTGCGCTTAACTTCAAAAAGTTTAGGTAGTATAGCGAATACCACATCCGAACAATTACTATGAAAGTCTTTATAGAAAAGGCACAAGGAGGTCAACATGTCGTGGTGACTGAAGCCAAACCATTAGATCAGTATCAGTAATAATATCTACAGTAAAACCTACATTTAAAGTAAACAAGATATATAAATGAACATGTTTTTGTTACATTTTTGAAGATTAAAGTCGGTTGGAAATCAGGGAGCCGTAAGAGAGTTCCACAAGCGAGAATTTAGAGAAAAAGAAACTCTTAGCATAGAACTTATGCTGACATCTCGCCATTCCAACTTTAAAATGATGAAACTTTGTCGCCAATCTCATTCTGCGCTTAAATTAATAAGGTCTAGGTACAATAGAGGGGAGTTCTTTAGAATATTTACCCAGAACATACGAGACAAGTCATAGAGAAGCTCCATTAGGGCAGTGAGAAAGTGACTGAAGCCGGATTGCCAGATGATGACCAATAATTTCGCAGTTTCTTCTTTAGATTTTATCAAGAATCTCTAAATACATAGCAGGAGCCGAGCACCAGACCAGATGTGGCAGTAATATTCAAAGCATGGACGTCTAGACGTTTTATAAATATCAATATAATTGGTTTCAGAGTATGTTGGACTGGTGTAATAATTAAAGGAAATACGCAGTATTGAAAAATAAATCATTATATCACACAATATATTAATAATGAAAGTTAAGGTGAAATTTTAAGTTTAAGAAGATAATGTGTACAATTCCTATAAAAGGAATAGTTAGAAACAGAAAGATTACGAGTGAAATATATATATATATATATATATATATATATATATATATATATATATATATATATATATATATATATATATATATATACAGTTTACGATGGATAACTTGTCTAAATTACGAAAAATAAAAATAACATTGACATCTCATTTTGACAGATATATTTACCAAAATTACGCAAAAATATCTCGAAATACTAAAGAGTAAATTTATTCAATAGAATCGCCATTGGCTTCAACAACGGATTCCAGTACCTTTAATATGTATATATTGCTCTTTTCATTATCATACTTTGGTTTTGTTGCAATGTTGAGCGAAACTACCTCCAATGGAACCGATTCTACAGGCTGCGATGGATCAATTGTCGTTTAAGGTACGCCAAAATGAAAATAACAATGATATCTCATTTTAACAGATATATTTACCAAAATAACACAAAAATATCTTAAAATACTAAACAGTAAATTTATTCAATAAAATCGTCATTGGCTTCAACCATGGTCACTGTGCGATTACGGAATCCCCTGCATTTTTTCTGGACTTTCTCCTTGTTTTTATGTTGATGAATTCTGTCATAATTCTTGCCTTCAGTTCATCTTCGGTGTCACAAGGAGTTTTCTTGATCTCTCACTCAACTGCACCCCACACATAATAATGAAGGGGGTTGCAGTCTGGGGAGTAAAGAGCCAAATGTAAGGGATGATATGGTCACAGAAATTGTCTGACAAATATGACTGGTTTCTCCTGCTTGTGTAGGATGGTAAAGAGTGCTGTTGCCAGACATAGGCTCTTACACCAGCCACCTTCTTGACACAGGACATCACTAACTCCTCAAGGTATTGATTTAGGGCTGTGCGTTGAGTTTGAGGCCGTCGCCAACAAATTCGGGAGTTCTTTTCTTATCAGAACGATCAGAGATAGTTTTCCGAACAGCCGTACCTTTAAAATAACCAGTAGACTCGTCCAACTGTTTCCGCATCCTCTGCACTCTATCCATATTGACACCCAAAAACTCTGAAACTTTCGTATTGAAGCTTCCGGGGCGAATGCCAAGAAGTACAGCATGCCGTTTCCAAAATTCTGGCAGAGTGAATACCATCATTGTATTCTTTGCCTCAGAGACGGTGCCCAACTGACACTACTATAGTGCAGTCAACAAAATCAAAAATAAACAGCACGCATGCGCGAAATTAAAAATATAAAAAATGGCGACAATTTAACCATTTACATATCTAAAGATCCAGTACGAAAATGGCACGCTGTTTCTCATTGGTTCGCAGCAACTATCCTGGATGTGAAATATTTTTGATTGTTTGGGTGAACTGTTTTTAGAAACTGTAAATTTTTCACCGTTTGGTTGTGAGAACTTTTCTAACTGAAACGTTGAACTGTGTTTTAGTTTGCCTGGAGAATTTTATTATCCGTCTAATTTTAGTGATGATGAAATTTTGATCTTCTTGTTACTATATATTTTGTTTATTTCTTTCTCCATCAAAGTAATCTCTCCGAGAATTTAGAATACATGAAAACACTGATCTCACATTCATTTAATTTTTCATTTAATTGTATTTTTCTACGAGACATCGGGTTTTTGGTCGATAGTACTCTTTTTTTTTTCGCTATGGCCTGCAGACCCCTCAATTAGGCAGAAGATTCATCTTTTGTTCAAGGTGAAATATTAGAAGCACGTTCTAATGGGAATATAACGATGAAACTGGAATTTTATTTGCCTTTCCCGCCATACAAATGTGTGTAGGGGGCACGTGTTGTATCATATCTAGTCTACCCAGCGAAAACATTACATTTCTTGAACTTATCTTGGCACATTTTCCAACTGCCGCTATTATTTAGGGATATACAGAATAATCTGCTATATTCTCGGCCCAGACTTTCATGTCGGCTTGAGTCATTTTCCAACCGACGTAACGTACCTTCCCATTGCCTTTTACATAAATATATGTATCTTAATTTTTATTGGTATATCGATTTTACGAATTTAAGCGCAAAGGCTTCGTGGCTTTATTGCCTAGCTTGGAGAGAAATTATTAAACCTGGATTTCATAGGACATATTCGACAGTATTAGTAGAATCATAACTCGAAGCTTATCACAGTTTTCTATGGTGTCAGGTAGGGTTCTAGTATTTTTTTCTTACTTTTTCCTCATTTTGTGGGACGTCTATTTTCTTGAACTTTTTATTATTATATTTGTTTATGTTTGTAGTTCATTTGTTTCCTTCCGTAATTTCTTTCCACTGTCGGCCTGCAAAGCCAGTTACAGCTTCACCAGTGCCAAAAAAGGCCAGTATTATCTTCGTTATGTTTGTAGATCCATTTGCTTCCATGGGCAATTTTTAACCACACTCGGCTTGGTAAGCCAGTTACAACTTCACCAGTGCCATATTCGCCAGTATTACATTGGATACGTTAGTAGTTCCTTTTGTTTCCTTGGGCAATTTTAATCAACTCTCGGCCTGCTAAGCCAGTTACAGCTTCACCAGTACCATAGCCAGTTTTACCTTGGTTAGGTTTGTAGTTCGTTTTGTTTCCTTGGGCTATTTTTATCTATTGTCAGCCTGCAAAGACAGTTACTGCTTCAACAGTGCCATATTGGCCAGTATTACATTGGTTACGTTTGTAGTTCCTTTTGTTCTATGGGCAAATTTTATCCACTCTCGGCCTGCTAAGCCGTTACAGCTTCAGCTTTTTTGGCCGAGCCTACGGGCTCGCGGGCTACCCACATTAAACCGGTCTTGTGCTACATTTAATCCTTGTGGGTGGATTAATAAATACCAAGCCGTTACAGCTTCACTAGTGCCATATTGGTAAGTATTACCTTGGTTACGTTTGTAGTTCCTTTTGTTTCCTTGGGCTATTTTTATCCACTGTCGGCCTGCTAAGACAGATACAGCTTTAGCAATGCTATATTGGACAGTATTACCTTGCTTACGTTTGTAGTTCCTTTTGCTTCCTTCGGTAATTTCTCTCTACTGTTGGCCTGCTAAGCCACTTATAGGTTCATCAGTGCCATAATGGCCAGTATTATCTTCGTTACGTTTGCAGTTCAATTTATTTCCATGGGAATTTTTATCCAATCTCGGCCTGGTGAGCCAGTTACAGAGTCACCAGTGCCATATTGGTCAGTATTATCTTGGTTACGTTTGTAGTTCCATTTGTTTCCTTGGGCAATTGATATCCACTGTCGGCATGCTAAACCAGTTACAGCTTCACCAGTGCCATATTGACCAGTACTACCTTGGTTACGTTTGTAGTTCCTTTTGTTTACTGGGGCAATTTTTATCCACTCTCGACCTGCTAAGCCAGTTACAGCTTCACCAGTGCCATATGGGTCTGTATTACATTGGTTAGGTTTGTAGTTCCATTTGATTCCATGGGCAATTTTTATCCACTCTTGGTCTGCTAAGCCAGTTACAGCTTCAGCAGTGCCATATTGGCCAGTGTTACCTTGGTTACGTTTGTAGTTTTTTTTGTTTCCTTGGAAAATGTTTATCCACTCTTGGCCTGGTAAGCCAGTTACAGCTTATCCTGTGCCCTATTGGCCACTATTATCTTGGTTACGTTTGTAGTTCCTTTTTCTTCCATGGGCAACTTTTATCGACAGTTGGCCTGCTAAGTCAGTTACAGCTTCACCAATGCCATATTATCCAGTATTACCTTGGTTACGTTTCTAGTATATTGTGTCTCCTTCGGCAATTTTTATCTGCTAAGTCAGTTACAGCCTCATCATTGCCCCGTCGGTCAGTATTACCTGTTTCCACCTATTACGAGGTGGATGGTGTGTTGTGCTTTGTGACAACTAACAGCACAAGACTAAAACTAAATGTTATGGGATCTTACCCATAATAATAGTAATGGTCAATACTTAATAAATAATGCGCCTCAGGAGTAGACAACTAGTCAGTCGCTCAAGTTTTGACTTGAACAACTGTTCGGTTGTACTCTCTTCCTATGGACGGAAGGAACCCGAAGGAGGCTACGCCGAAGGAGGCTACGCCGAAGGAGGCTACGCCGAAGGGTGGAGTCTCCTTCATGGAGGTAGACCGGCCCTGAACCCGTTTATACGGGTTCAATGGGCATATTTTTGCCCGAGCCCACGAGCTTGGAATGCCCACGTTAAAATGGCCTTGTGCGACATGACGCCCTCGTGGGGTGGGGGTGACTGAATATCGTCAGTCGCTCAAGTTTTGGCTGACTGTTCGGTTGTACTCTCTTCCTACGGACGGGAGGAACCCGAAGGAGGCTACGCCGAAGGAGGCTACGCCGAAGGCCGGTGTCTCCTTCGGGAAGGTAGACCGGCCCTGAACCCGTTCATACGTGTTCAATAGGCATATTTTTGGCCGAGCCCACGGGCTCGGAATGCCCACGTTAAAAAATCCTTGTGCCACATGACACCCTCGTGGGGGGGGGGGGGTGACTGAATATCGTCAGTCGCTCAACTGTTGAACAACAGATCGGTTGAACACTCTGCCTTCGGGCGGGTGGAACCCGACGGAGGCTACGCCGAAGGGCGGAATCTCCTTCGGTGAGGTAGACAGGCCCTGAACCCGTTTATACGGGTTCAATGGGCATATTTTGGCCGAGCCCACGGGCTCGGAAAGCCCCAGTTAAAAATGCCTTGTGCGACATGACGCCCTCGTTGTGGGATGACTAAATATAGTCAGTAGTTCAAGTGGAGTCAGTAGTTCAAGTTGAGTCAAGAGTCGAGTCAGAGGCAGTCCGAAAAAAAATCGCGTTCAGACAATTACTACAAGACATTGGAATAGTGATACTGGTCGAGACTACATTGTTCTCTCTACTAAACCTGATTTTCATACTTACACTTCTACCTCTCTGTATATAGTCCTGTTTGTTCTATATCTGTGTTATTCCATACCTGTGCGCGAGTTCTTCTTTATTGGTTCTACCTTGGACTATCACCGTGGTACAAGGAACCGGACCATAACGCTAAACTATTCTGTTTCGTCTATAACATCACATCTTCGGACTTGATCCTGACTGTGGATCATATTCAGTTTTCAGATCATACCCACCTTATTTTATTCTCTTTATTTTCTTGGACTGCTTCTGGTTTCATTTTATTCCAACCCGTAGCTGTCTGTTTTATTTGGTTACCTCCATTTTTTAAATTATAGGCGGTAAACATATTTGAATGACTCATTCTTTCCACGCCAATCAGCCGAACTACAAAATAAACATATGTTTGCTTCATACACGTACATTATAAATTCAGAACATTCAACTAAGTATTTTCTATGATCTTCTACTTAGTTCAAAAGATGAATGTTCATTTCTTTCGTTTATAACTGCAAATAAATCATTAATAATCATGTAAACATTTTCTTTTCTTTTTCTTTTTCCATTAATCATGACTGATGCTGACCTTCTCGAGAGTGACTCATTGCAGCTTCCGGGGCTAACATTTTTTTCCAATGACATGAATTGGAAAGATTATATTGAATCACTTGCTAGGTCTACTGTTAGGAATGTTGTTTCATTGTATCGTGCTGGACAATTTTTCTCGGCAGAATCTTACATATCTATATATCTACAAATCGTCTATGCATTGAATATTGCTGCCGCATCTGGTCTTGTTCTTCTACTATATGTTTAGATATTATTGATAAAATCCACAGAAGTATTTGCAATGTTATTGTTCGTGGCCTGTCATCTTGGCTTCAGTCCCTTTCCTACGGACAAATCATATCTTCTCTGTGCCTTTTCTGTAAATACTTCCATGGTAATTGTTCTGATGGGTTTTCCTCTATCGTACCTAGACTTTATTAATATAAGTATTAGATAGGTATGGTATTATCATTTTACCATTGATATAGCTAGATGTAACCGAAAGTTCTTTGCTAACAGTTTCTTCTATCGCATATGGAAATGTCTTCCGGCATCTTGTTTTCCAGTCAATTTTGATCTTCAAAGATTTAAATACAAAGTCAATCGTCATTTTTGGTCTTAATACCTGTTCTTTTAGTGTGTCTATCAAATATTTTTCTAATTTCCTCTCAAAATCAATAACCTTTGCATCGTAGTGGCTTTATTACTTTACTTGGGTTGAAATATTAGGTTGGTGCAAAAATAATTTCGTTTTCTGAAATAGTAACATATGTTAGAAAACGAAATTATTTTTGCACCAACCTAATACTTTACCAAACATTTTTTTAACGATATCTTTTAAGATGACTAGTTCACTAAGCGTCGCTTCCAATATCTGGTAATGTAGGCGACCTTCTATAATCCGGAATATATTTCGGTTGTAAATAATCCAAAAAGATTTGTTAAGCCGTAAAAAAGAAAAAAAAACTCAAATCAACTCGTTCCTTCCTTGACGCCAAGATTGTTAATTTTAAAACCTGAATCGTTAATACATTTATTGCATTACTACTTTATAATCCGCCCTATCAGGCGGCATTTAAGCTAAATCCAGCGTATGGATCTTGATTTCCTTCATTGCAATAGGTAGGGAGGAATATATGCGATAGGCAAAATGATTTGCAGAAGAACTTAAAAATTGATCCCTGCACTTAACTATTTCATTAATGTTTAAGCTTATCTTTTAAAACGTCAACGATAATTCTTCTGCCGCCAGTTAATTTAAAGACAATTTGATGTACGCAGGTCCTTACTTTCCGTACAAGCATATTTTTTTCTTCATGGATGCCTTTCGATGGATTTCGCAGTTAATACCGATTATTCCCAAATTTATTCACAAGTTATAAAGTTTGTTATCACACACCAAAAAAAAATCGTCGCCTAATCACGCACAAAAATGGCCGAAAAAATCGCAGTAATGAGAACTTAGGAATTGAAAATTTCAGGGTAATGGATCTGAATCCGGCCCGGATTGTTTTAATTTGCTAATCTGCCGGATTCCAAAATTGTATACGTTGGGCTATGGAATAAAGTTGAAATGGTGTGACACAGTGACACACATACATTCTCATT
This sequence comes from Acanthosepion lycidas, assembly GCA_963932145.1. Taxonomy (NCBI): domain Eukaryota; kingdom Metazoa; phylum Mollusca; class Cephalopoda; order Sepiida; family Sepiidae; genus Acanthosepion; species Acanthosepion lycidas. The sequence continues at coordinate 46,263,351 of OZ010607.1, read as the reverse complement.
TATTATATAGATAAATTTAGTTTAAATATAGACATAGACAATCGACTTCAGAAGGATCTAGCTCTTTTCAGTTAACTTTGCGTCACATATTTTCATTTCAATTTTATTCACAGTCTGTGTATATATATGGTTGCGTTTACATATTTTAATTCAATAACAGACCTAAAGATAATTCTAGAAAGTTAAAAATTACTTTAAAAATAATTTTATTTATTGCTAAATAGTAATTGTCTAAAATTTCAATAAATACTCATAATTATCTGATTTCTTACAGCCTAAAAAATTATCGTTCTTGTCAGTGGGAAATTTGTTGCGTCGTTTTCTCTCTTTAAAATGATGTTATTTTTAGCCTTTTTTTTAAACATATTATCCCAAGCAAGGTGGGAGTGTGACTAGAACGCAAGGTGTTACAGAAATTAAGAGCCGGAGTAAAGAGTTTGTTTGAGGAAAGGACACAGAAAAGGACGAGGATCATGATCAAGGCATTAGAAGATTTCGATTGGCATTACTTTTGAATATTTGAAGGTTATAGCTACCAGGGGAGCAAGTAAGACGAAGGGGGTTCCACTGACTAGAAGTGCAAGAAAGTAGAAGAGCCGGCTATATTTAACCGTTTCGACAGTGAAAGAGTGGGACCGAGATGCCAATCTAGTAGCACGCTTAAATTCATGCAGTTCGGGAACCAGTGAAAGTAGCTCTTCAGTGCAGTTACCATGAAAATACTTGTTAAAAAGACCGAGGGAAGCCACAGCTCGTCTGTGAGAACATGACAGTAGATGAGACGTCAGATTAGGAACTATCACATTGCATGCCCGTCTCTGGATTTTGTCGAGGACTTCGAGATGAACAGCGGGGTTACCAGATCATATATGACAGCAGTATCAAATGCAAGGACGAATGGTTGATTTGTAGACATGAAGGACGGACTCAGGCGAGAAAAACCTTCTGACGCGACACAGAGAACCAACTTTCTTTGCTGGTAGATGAATCTATTGATTCAATGTAGTTGTCCCACCTCAGGTCACTAATGGACACTACTTTGAGCGATAAGAATGTATAATTACTCACCAAGCTTAAAAGAATAATCGTGATGCAATCCATCATAAATGAAAGTGGCATTAATTAATGATAGATAAGGATCAAAATCTCATAAAGCATTGAAATAAAGTTCATATATATATATATATATATATATATATATATATATATATATATACCAGGATAATTTTACAACTTATTCAGGATGATATTCACCCTCTCTAACTTTCTAACTTTCTGTCCTAGACTAACAAGGTGCCTCACAAGGTTCACGTACGATTTGATTTTCAATTTTTTTTTCACTGCCATAGCTGAAACTCTTTTCTCACGTAATAGATCACATTAGTTTTAAGCTTAAATGAGGATCGCACTTCCTGTTGGGACCTCCTGATACAGTTTTCCTCTCTACTGTTCCCTCTTTTTTAAACTTATTCACTATTCTCTTGGTGGCTATTGAATGAACTTTGAAGATGGAAGCCAGAATATGAATGTTGGTACCATTACTGAAGATCTGAATGATCTATTTCCTCTCACCATTACTCAGTTGGGAAAACAGTGGGGTTGAGACAAAATGATTTTAAACTCTTCTCTTTCTAGAAAATAACTAAAAGTGGTTTTCAGTGATTCTTACGACCAATGATGTCTAAAAGTATTATCTGAAAACCTGGAAAATAGAAACTCAATTTGTTTAGGGATTATTGAGATATAAACATTTTGTGATATACTCAATTATGTGTTACAAGATTTGGATAATTTTGCTGTTACACACAGTATATATGACGAGTTTCATATAGACAGACATTCTTTTCTTATGTGCCGTGTCCATTCAGAATACTGGTGATCATGGCTCTCCACAATTTCCTGCTATTTGTACCTCTTAATACATAATTTGTTTTTGTTATCTCTTCTAAAACTTATTATTCATTTACTCAGGCTTGGTTTGTTGTGCGTTGTTTTCCTGTATTTATTGTCTCCAGTCAGTCTCGTAAGCATCAAATTTTCCAAACCCTCTTTCCTCATTACGTGCCAGAGAAATGTCAGCTGTCTCTTCCTGATATTATGTATAGGCGTTCTTTGAATTTCGATTTTTTTTTAAACTTCACATATTTGGTCGATGGCATTCTCAATATCCTTCTGTAGAACGATATTTCTGTTGCTTGGAGTCGATTCTTCATCTGTGAGGAGAAGGCAGGACTGATATTATGTATTTTTTCTTTTTTTGTTTTTTACGAACAAAGTTTTCCTATTTCATAATACTTTACTTAGCTTTTGGGAGGCATCTTTCGCTATCCAAATGCAGCTTCGGATTTCAGTGTCGCACTGTCTGTTCACTGTTCAAACACTTCCCAGATAATTAAATTACTGTACTTGCTGGATTTTGCTACCTCCGATTTGCAATCTTCATGCTGGGCTAATCTTTTTGCTAACAAGCATGCATTCAGTCTTCTTGCACTTGATGTTTAATACTTTTTTTTTTTTTTACTCTCTCTCTCTCTCTCTCTCGCTTTTCTTCTGTGCCTACTGTAGGAAGAGATTTTTTTAGTTTTCTTTCCGTGTCTGCTATCAATACTGAGTCATCTGCATGTCTTCTGATGCTAAGATTGTTGCCGCCAATCTAGTCTGCCCATTAATGCCCAGCAGTCGGTTTATAATTCATCAAGTGTTGACACTTTTCCGAGTTTCCGACTTATATTTCACTGTTTTGCTAATTCTGGTACAGTTTCCAAAGGATTTTCTTTCTTCTCGCTTCATTCAATACATTCTGTACGAATTTTCCTTCGTAGTAGTGTTTCAGCGAGAATTTCGTTACAAAGAAAAAGGAGATTTTACACATTCGACAGAAGGTTTCCGAGAATATTATGAACTGAGCCTGTGACCAACGAGGAAGTTTTATGGTTAGATGTAACCATAAATTCTATTCTAACATTTTCTTCTATCACAATTCTCTTTCGTGGAACTCCGGCTTCTTACTTTCCAGTCAAGTTTGATCCTCAAAAATATCCATGCAATATCGATCGTTATCGACTGTCTTCTTAATTCCTGTTCTTTTATCATTCCTTTTTCTTAATAAAGATTTTTCTCGTATTCTCGGTAAACATTTCCATCTTAGTGGCTTTATTGCCTTGCTTTGAGTGAAATCATTAAAAAAGGAAATCAAAAACGAAATGCAAAATAGACTCTTATACCTAGAATCAGAGAGAGAGAGACGGTTGCCATTTCTAGGACACAATGTGGAGCGAGGTCTAACAAAACTTACAGAATGGATGAAGGGAAGTTGGAAATATCTTGCTAACGAGTTTCTGTAAATGCATGCAAGAACGAGAGATTATTTCTTCTCGCACTTCTCAAATGTGGAACTCACTTCCGAGTTCTTGTCTCCCTGATAATTAAAATCTTCAACAATTTAAATGCAACATCACTTGCCATATTCAGCCTTCTTGAAACCCGTTCCATTTTTGTCTTTTCTCAACTCTTTCCCATTTTCAATTTTCTCATTCTCTTTCCCTTTTGATCCCTATAACCCCCCCCCACTACCACCACCACCACCACCACTGCCTTCTTGTGCCTTTATCGTTTTGTTTGGGACTGAAAAGATGAAAAAAAAAAACGCAATTTCAACCCTTGGTAAAATCTCTAATTTTTTAGGCACTTTTATATTTTGTGATATTTTGAATTAACGAAAATTGACTGACCGAAGTTATTGTGCAGATTAAACTAATATTAGTTTTAGTCCTTTGAAATATGATAAAAACTATTTTTTCTTTTTCCATATGTTGAAACAGGATTTGTGGGAAGGATCTAACAAATGCTGATAAACCAAAAAAAAAAATAAAAATTATTGAGTACGGGTATGTTCCCATTCAGAGATATCAAACAAACTTCGCAGCGATAAAGGTCTCTGATCGGGAGATTGGCGATTTTGATGAGTGTGAGACCACCTATTACTTGCTGTTGTTGTCAGATTCACCCTCTACCGAGGTGGTAACTATGGGCAAATAGTTAACCCCCAAATAAAAAAAATACACTATGAAAGTATTAAAATACATTTTTATAGTAAAAATACAAGCAATACATTTTTATATATGAAAAAGCACCAACAATACATATTTATAATAAGATGACAAAGAATATATTTTCTCTGTAGTTAAAGGCATCTAGTTGCGTTCAAATTATTTAGATTTTGGCATTAAATAACCCATAGAAGTGTTGATATGCCGCTCAACAAAAACAACCAACGTTATTAATATTTGGTAACATTTTCCTATGTCAAATATGGAAACTTCATCAGAGATATTGATTACTGGTGATATTCGGAGTGTCGGGGCTCTAAAAAGAAAACCGCTCTTCTCACAGAGGACCCAGCCAGGATCCATCATCACCCAGCCAGCTTTCTGGTCTCTGTAAAATTAATCTGCTGGTTTTGATATGAGCTATTTATTGGTTTGGATGCCAGCCAATGAAAATTTTGTTTTACGGTTTCTGTCGTCGCCACACTGGAGGTTAGGTAACAATATCTCTATTTCTTTTTAAATCTTTTCAGTATTCTTTCCGATTTTCGTATCACTGTCATGTGCATAGCCTCAATTACTACTAAGATTTCTCATTTTTATTCCAACTAATATCCCCATCTTTGTTGTTATTATCACCGAATGCTACACTGCTAGGAATGTCGTTGTTTGTTCAGAGACTTCATTTTGAAGATGATATCACCTCCAACATTTTTGGAGAATTATTTTTATCATTTGTCTCTATTCTATATCTATTTGTCCTCTCCCGGGGGTGAAGGATGTCTTCATCCATAAGCTTGGCGAGATTATCTTCAGGTTTTCACATCTGTATAGGAATTGTAGTTTGTATGACATCCGGGCCAATTATTTTTTTTTTTTTTTCTTATCACGTCCAGTATCATTTTGGTATATCATATCTATCCCAGACCGATTCCAACATTTCTGTACGAATTTCTGTCTAAAACGAATTATTACTATTAGGTTGGTGCAAAAATAATGACGTAATAATGTCGTTTTCTGACGTTAAAAAATACGTTAAAAAACGACATTATTACGTCATTATTTTTGCACCAACCTAATATTTACATTTATTCAGACTAATATCCTAATCTTTGTTGTTAATATCAATTATATATTATCTTACCAGCAACAAAGATGAAAACATTAGTCCGAACATAAATAATATCAATAGATAAAACTGCTCTTGTCCAAAAAGTTCTAATCTTTTTACAATTTTCGCTGCTCCCTCCCTAATTTGGGCCGTTGTTGGTTAATACACCATTATACAGTGTAACCCGGATATAAGAGAAACCTGGATATAAGAGAGATTGTCTCTGGTCCCAAATTAGAGCCATACTTACCTAAACAAAATAGACCAAACCCGGATATAAGAGAATCCCGGATATAAGAGACTTCTTATCCGGTCCCGACAACTCTCTTTTTATCCGGGTTACACTGTATCTAAAATTCCATAATTGTTCCATATCTATACAAGGTTCCATCAAGTTGGACGATTTCAGACAGACAACAAATTTAGAAGAATATTTACGTTGACACGCAATTCAGTTTTCTAAAGCGCCTAAATCAGTCAGTCAAGTGATACACGCTTGAGCGATCATGTTTCTTTCGGCTTCCACTACGCAGATTTTCTCGCAGTAGCTTTCTGAGATAGACTGTTTGCAAGTCAAGGCGATAGAACCGCGATAGAAGCCAGTCTGTCATGCTATTCAGCACATAGCTAGAGGGAGAATAAGAGATGTATTCATACTTTTCTCAAGGGTATTTGCTCGTAAGTGACTGCAACGAACTCGACTGGAATTCCAACTCGGCTCTCCGCTCTCTCATTCCGAGCCGATATCCATGACACATAGGATTTATTCTTATTATCTCAATGTTAAGTACGGTATGGTATAGGGCCCCAACGCCCCAAAGATAACTGGGGGTTCCACATTCTTGAATTATTATTATTGGAATAGTGGTTGTGTTTGAATGTCACGTTATTGCAGTTACTATTACTAAGTTCTTCAATTTTGAAACGTTCTCAAATTCTTTCGCTGAGTTGTTTTGTTAGACGGAAAAGCAATGTCTGTGATATGTGACTTGTTTTTTTTATTATTATACCTACTATATTATTATCATTATTATTATTATTATTATTATTATTATTATTGAGAAGGGGATCAGTAGAAATATCCCAAGCTCAATGACACAATAAGAGTATTGCAACCACATACACTACAGCCAAATATGCACTTTATTAGTTTTGATTATTCTTATTATGATTGCGTCGGGGGGAGGGTGCAGTACAATTACCCAAAGCGCAATGACACTCAGAATGATGAGAGTATACAAGGCTCATCCACTACAGGCAAATATGCTCGATATGGGTTTTGATTATTATTATTATTATTATTTAAAACATCTTTTTGACCTTCATTTTAATCATTCGTTGCATCATGATCAATGCTCAAGTGCAGGAAAAGGATGTGATTTTTTGTTATTTCTACTTAAAGAAACAAAAGATGGTTGTTAGCAACAACATGAAAAAACTTAAAGGAAAAAAGCTCTTTGCAGGATACGAGCTGTTCTTGATTAGTAATATTTTTAGAATTTCTTAGAGATATGGTGCACCAGGGATTTTGTTGATTTGTTTTAGAGGTTTTTCTTCTTCTTTGTCAGATCAAATATTCTAAACACAAAAGAAATCGTTTTATTCTTTTTATTTGATTTATTTTTTTTTTTAAAGTGGCACATTTTTCCCCTATTTCCATCTCCAGATCTTTGCATTTGCTTTGTACTGCTTTCTGTTGGAATTTATTCTTTCTTAAATCAATTTTTCAGAAAATGTTATCAGTCTTCTTTCCATTATTGATGGGTATTTCCTTCCTAACCCTTTATTTGAAGTAGTGTACAACGTTATCATCTTGATGATGTCATCATTTTTATTCTAGTTACATGTGCTATCCATTTTAGTTGTTGCTGCTGTCGGCAGTCTTTAAGTGATGTTGTTTCTTTTTTTTGGTATAGTTCTTTATGATTCTGTAGCGCCAGAATGGATAGTATATATAACTAGAATAAAATACAGTCCACTTTGTTCAACATAGGATGGTCTTCGCGAAGATCCTCAAGTTTCATTCTCTCAAAGTCATTTTTAACGACTGATCTTTGAAACTTTAAGCTGACAAATTAGATATTTCTGAATGAGTTCCCAATGCATGACATCCATATGAAAGTTTCGATCTGACGAGACTATTTAAGAATATTATTGAATCTTTTGGCTTTTTAGCAACTTGTGGTTGTAACCAAAGTTTTATATACTGTGACCTCTTCTATATTCGATTTCCTTTTGTCCTATACTAAATGTCTTATTATTAAATGTCTTATTATTAAGTGTCTTATTATTAAATGCCTCATTATTAAATGTCTTATTATTAAGTGTCTTATTATTAAATGTCTTATTATTAAATGTCTTATTATTAAATGTCTTATTATTAAGTGTCTTATTATTAAATGTCTTATTATTAAGTGTCTTATTATTAAGTGTCTTATTAAATGTATTATTATTATCATCATTATTATTATTATTATTATTATTGTTATTATTAATAATTTTATTATTATTATTATTATTATTGCGTAGGGAAGCAATACAAATCCCCAAGGCACAATGACATCCAGTCTGATAAGAGCACATCAGGCACATGCATCACAGCCTAATGTGCTCGATATGGGTTTTGATTATTATTATTATTATTAGTAGTAGTAGTAGTAGTAGTAGTAGTAGTATATTATTATTATTATTATTATTATTATTATTATTATTATTATTAATATTGTGGTTGTGGGTGAAGTTTCCTGTAGTGCGACCTATTCTATTTTAGATTTCGTTTTGTCCTATACTAAATGTCTTATTATTAACTGTCTCATTAAATGCATTATTATTATTATTATTATTATTATTATTATTATTATTATTATTATTATTATTATTATTATTATTATTATACACTGAGGGATTTGAAATGTTTAGTATTTATTAATTTCACATCCTGAAAGTTTTATGACTGATTTAGGATATGTAACAGCCTTCCTTCCAATTCCAGATCATAGTTTCTATTTTAGAAAAGTTTTTAGGTCTATTTCTTGACACACTTGGTACAGAAAGTCACTTGGTTCGAAATAATTCTATATAATAAATATAAATAATAATACAAATAATAATGTCATAGTATAATATAAATAATATAATTGTATAATATAATAAATATAAATAATAATAGATAATAATTAATAAGTGATTTAATTTGAAATAATACAAGAATATTGACTATTGCTCAACTCAGTCATGAAATAATTTTTAAAAAATAGCATAATTTAATTTGTCTCCCTCGATCATAAATAATTGTTTTCAGTTTATGAATTTTATTGTTAAAAAATTATGTCCAGTTATATTTTATTTAATTATATATTCACCGTTATTTGTAAAGACTTGTTGCCACTTGTCAAGCAGAGTTTTTATAACTTTTGAATAAGATTCCTAAAGCTTCGATTAATGTGAAAAAGATTGCGAACTGGTCATTCATAAATATTTCTTTCTGGGGTCAAACTGAAACTTTGTGAAGCGTTTGGCTTATTGATTTGTTTATGGCTCTCGCAAATGCAGGACGAACTGGAAACTGGATTCTTGTATATAAAAACTTAAAGAAAAGATATACAAAAAATATTGCATTTTTATTAAATAAGTATTTTTATTTTAATCATTAAATTGCTTTCAAAATAGTGGGAGTATATTGTATGTTAAATAATAAATCTTTTAAGCTTTCAAAAAGTTTTTCAAAAAAATGTTCATGAAAATTTATTGTTCTAAGCTACACACCCTAGTAAAACTAATTGTACTTTGTACCCCTCTTACCAGTTTACACTCCTCCCCAAAATATGGCTGCGATCTGTCAATGTATGGCTATTTTAGAGGATGTGACTGACAGACAAACTAACGGAAGTCACCGAATTTTAGGTATAGATAAATGACACAGGTTTTTCAGTAATAGGTACAATTTATAAGGGTAGGAGAGGAAGATAAAGGTTAACCCTAGATTTGAGTCTTTTCCACAGAGCAGTGGTTCGCAGGAAGAAGTTGTTCAATTTGAACTTATTAGGTTGGTACAAAAATAATATCGTTTTTTGACGTATTTTTTTAACGTCAAAAAACGATATTATTTTTGCACCAACCTAATAGTTCTCTCCAAGGGAATACGGGTGGAATGGCGTGGTTTGTCTACAATGTAATTGGCATGGTGGGTTAGACCTGACTGAACCAAGGAATGAATTACGTCTGAGCACTTTCCATGGATGTAGCGACAGAGCAGTGAGAGGCTCACTACATCCAGCCCGTGAGGGAGAGGTCAGAGGGTGGAATATAGTGTGTCACGTACAAAAACTCTGAGACGCTTTTTAGCTATATTGACTCTGGGAATTGAGGACTGGTTTGCTCCCCACTAATTATGACAGCGGCACTCCATTTTAAGTACAACTGTCCATGGATAAATAGTTTTAAGTATTTTGTATGTTAAATAATAAAACTTTTAATTTTTGCAAAAATATTAATGAATATTTGTTGTACTAAGCTACGCACCCTATCAAGACTAACTGTACTTTGCATCCCTTTACCTGTTTACGCTTCTCCCCAAAATCTGGATTCGAACGGCCAATGTATGGAGATTTTAGAGGTTGTGACGAACGGACAAACGAAAGTCACAGAATTTTATATATTTTTTTTATTTCAGTAAAGTTCACCCTTTACACGTCCCGGGAGCCACTCTAGGTAGAGGGTTACGTTAGGAGGACATTTTTTTTTTGTATAGGAGAGGGAGATAATGGATTAACTCTTATTTCTCACTCCTATACACACATAAAATTATTTTCGTCGTCCACACACCCTCTAAAATAGGGGAGATGTCTAAACAGGTAAGGAGGTTCAAATTATAGTTGATTTTACTATTGTGTGTAGCTTAGTACAATACATTTTCATTAATAATTTTGAATAAATTAAAAATTCTTTTTAGCATCCAGCATACTAACATTATTTTAAAGACAATTTAGTCAGCAATAGTAAATTCTGTGAGGATTCCAACAAGCGTCAGTGGGTTGCCAAAACTATTCCAGTTTCTTAAACTTCGGCTACTAATTGTCTGCTGAATATATAATGATATAGCACCCAAAGATAGAATATTATGTGTTTTATATATAAGAGTGTATTATTTAGCAAATGGCATGCATGAACGTTAAATTTTGTTTTGACATCATTTGCTTAAACGACATTCATGAAAATGGTATTATTCATACTTTACTGAAAAGACTCGTTTGCAAAACAGGTAGGCCGGGGATAATGCTTTCCATGTGAAATTGGGCGATGACGGAAAATAGGCTGGGAAACACTGCTCTAGAAGATCGGTTCCACAGAGCAGTGGTTCGCTGGAAGAAGCTGTTCGAGTGAAACTTACTTCTCCTCAATGGAATACAGATGCAATGTGGTTCGTTTTCTCCAATATGAGTGGCACGTTGGCTCCTGGAAGTGAAGGTTAATATTGCATCCAAGAAACGCAGTTCGTCCGAGCACTTTACATGGAATTAGCGATAGGACAGCGAGAGGCTTGCCACATCCCGTCTATGATAGAGAGGTTGTTGGGTGGCTAATAATTCGTCACTCAAAAGGACTCGGGGACGCTTTTGTACTCTATGGAGACATGAAATCTTCAATTACCTCTTATCATCTTGTCAACGACGCAGCTTCATGATTCCATCTTCCCAAAACTCTCAGGTTGATGAACTTGTGGAACTCCCTAAAAAATTGTTTAAAAATTCAATATTTTTAAGTAATGTCGCTAAAATTTCCCAATTCTGTAAAAAAAAAAAAACAAAAAAAAAACAGCGTCTCACTGTTATGCAAAAAGTAGACTCCGATTTCAATATCTACATTCACATTTATTAACCAATGAGCGACGTTATTTCAAACTCGCTGAAGCCTTTGACAAATCAAACAAGCATATTTGTTGTCTGGTAGGAAATTTCAAAGATCACTCCAGAAAATGATCAACAATATTTTCCCTCATAAAATAGATACTTAAAAATTAGGGAAAATATTTATTAACCAATAAACTCCTGTGTTTAATCCAACTTACATGCTTAGAGTGTTTTTCTCTGTACAAATACGGTCTGGTAAATTAAAAAAGTTAGTATTCAGTTTACCTTTTTGCTAGAGTTGGTTGTTAGTTGTTGTGGATAAGCTGAATTCACAAACGATCATCGCTAAAGATGCCGAAAAAATGGTCGGGTTCTCTACCGGTTCCGTGAGAACTTGACCCCCCCTTTCACTTTCCAGTCTCCTTAGAGAGCAAAAGTGTCTACGCGTCCTTCCGGATGATGAACTATTTTCCAAACTACAACCCTTTTCTAACAGGCGAAACGTAGTAAGCCACTCGGTACTCTATAGCTATTTCCATGGAAAGTCTTCAGAAGAATTTCATTCCTTAGTTCCAACAGTTCTACCCTTCAGTATTAAGAGGCTCCATGCCACGCCCATTGTAACGAGCCACCCCCATTCCCTTCGTATTCCATTAGTGAGGTTTAAGTTTCATCAACTTCCCGCAAATCGCTTCTCTTTCGAACCGACTCCCAAGAGGATGCTTTCCCGATCGCTACAATCTTAACCTGTTCAAGTCTAGTGCTAACCATTATCTATCCCACATATACGCATAAGCTGTTTCTTAGTCTGTAACTCTCTATTTCGAATACATCTTGGGTATTGTATAGGATGAACATCACTTTAAAATATATCGTGTAATTTCAGTCATGAGTAAAACGAAATCACGTGTTCAAATTCCACCAATAGAGAAAAGCTAGGTATTTTCCCCCCAGCTTATTAGATTATCGAGTCGACGTAACCATTAATAGTTATTCTCGTTAGCGAAAAGCTGTCCAGGATTCAATTAATTTTTCTTCTTTTTTATGGCCTCGAATCCAATTTGTGAAATGCTTGCTATTCCATAGAGAGTTCATGAAAATTGCATAGCGATGTTCGGTTTGTTGAAACATTCGTGTTATTATTGCAATGTTTTGTTATTGGTTTCCAGCTTCTACATAAGATTTTCATTTAGTCCTAAACATATTTTTTTTTTATTTCACCGTGTCAACTTCATTCCCAAGATGGCCACTTAAAGGAAAAGCTTAGATATTAAGCAGTTGAATTCCAATTTCTTTTTGCTGATTTAATTGTTTGCATATTTTTTCTTTGGCCCATCTTTCTAAATGTTCCATGTCTGAAATTGCATTGGAAGTATTTGACTTTCAATCTAGAAAACATGCCTTTTCCATTGAAGTTGTTTAGGCCTGACGGTAGCATCAGTGCTATTTATTTGCACGCTAAAATATATCCATGTGATTGTGAAAACCTGGCAGAATGATCTGCCTCATATATAATATTTTTTGATAAATGCTGTATCCTTAAAACGGTTACAAACAGAAAAAGGTGGTACTCGAGTGAAGGAAAATCAATGTGCGGGTAGATGAAAAAAAGATTTATTGTAAAAGAGAATACACTACTGAAAGACAGGGAATCGGGTAGGAGGCTAGTAATTCCTAAAGCAAGGTTATTTACCTTACCACCCCACGAGGCAGGATGTGGCACAAGGCCTTTTATAATGCGGGGTTAAAACCGAGCCCGTAGGCTCGGACAAAAAATCCCCTGTGAAACCGTATAGACGTGGTCAGGAAGCAATCTATCTCCAACTAATTCCCGATACAAGCCCCCGGGTACATCCTGTACTCACTATATATATCTACTGATATAGTCACTCCACATAGGCAATAATGAGTGTGGGACACGTGGTCGGGTAGCTGTCTACCACCCCAGACGTGACTCTGCCATTCGGCAAAGCCTCGACTGGGTTTCTCTCCGTCCGAAGGCAGTGAGTTTGACTTGGAGACGAATCTCCACCTAATTATTGAAGCAAATCCTCGGGTATATCCTGTACTCGCTATATATTTCTACTGATATAGTCAGTCAACATAGGCGATAATGAATGTGGGACACGGGGTCGGGTAGCTGTCTACCACCCCAGACGTCACTCTGCCCTTCGGCAAAGCCTCGTCTGAGCTTCTCTCCGTCCGAAAGCAGAAAGTTCGACTAGCTTAGTTGGAGACGAATCTCTACCTAATTCCCGGAGCAAGTCCCCAGGTATATCCTGTACTCGCTATATATATCTACTCATATAGTCATTCCACACCGCGATAATGTGTGTGGGACATTCCATTACAACAATAAAGATAATTTCTGTTTAATTGTCTGGGATAATGAGTTATTATGTATATCTGGACTATTTTACATACCTGTGTTAGAGATATTGTGCTCTTCGGCCGTCATAAAGTGTATCCAATGCCTAACCGATCATAAGAGTAACCCTGATGAACTAGGCCGCTGTATCATATAAAAATCCAATAAAAAACTAACAGAGACGAATGTTTTATTAATAAGAAGAAATGCAAACTTTGTAAAGTCGTCTGCACAGTATCAGTTCCTCAAGTCCAATATGATAGGACATTTTTCAACGCTAAAAATCATAAAGTTTGAGAACTGCGCTGTCTGAGGAGAATTTGGAATCATACATGTTGCTATCCATCGGGAAAGAACTGTTAGATGAATCGGATACAGAAGCAATTATTGGTTGATTCTCACAATCATTTCGTGAACAGAAACGGTTGCTCTTAATATAGTGGACTGCTTGCAATGCTCTGTTGTGCGATGCTCTACAGAAACTATCTGTCAATGTGAAAACTGTGTAGTAAACTATTTAAAATATGAACCAATTACAATTAAAGTTTTTAAAAATAAATAAAAAATTATAATATTTCGCTTTTACATTTTGACATCTATTTCCAGTAAGATGTAGAGTAGATGTGTAACCTTGATCATGTTCCCGCTCTTTCTCTATAACCGTTTCTTAAACATGCCTTTTTAATCTTGTTCTGAATCCTCAGTAACACTTTACATGCCAGTGACACACCTGCCTTGCTAGTGGTCATTTGCTTAAAAAAAATAAGGAATATACATTTTTTCAACAAAAATTTAACTTTACTATCTTTTCCACATGCTGTTTTGAAAATGTTACTTTTTCATTATGAAAATTATAGCAGTGTAGTTGTGTATGGCTCCACCTATGTCTCCTAGTTATCAATATATTTAGAACACAAGTGGGTGTATTTTGATCTGGGTAACTTACAGGGACTATCGAACTGAACCCTTTAATTAATCTACAGGGAAAGATTGTTCACGATCCACTATTTTGCGTTCTTATTTGGTACTGTTCAGTTATTACCCTCCCCGCGTTTCTACTAGGCCCAGCACAGAGATTGAACCCTCAATAACTATGTTGATCCGGGTAAGAAACTAGGGATGTCGAACTGAAGGCTTTATTTTATCTATGGTTTTAAAGTTTTCTCGTTCCATGTCCAGGAATAGCTCGTTTAGTCCATATTTCTTTTTAGTAATGCCTAGTTTTTGAAATCGAACGAGCAATAATTGCGCAGTACAAAAAATAAGATAAATATGATAAAATATGATAAATATTGGTTTAGTTTGATTTGGTTTATTTTGTTTTACGGCATACCAACTACAATGGATTATTTAATGACGACTAGATTTTTAGGATGGCATCGTAAGAATAGAATATGTATTCTTTGTAAGAAATAATTTGTAGTCAGGTACCATTGACATATTTTTGTAAAGAGTGCTTTGATCGAGAGGCTGGTTTCATTGCTGTATTCATTTCAGATATAGAGGAAGTATATTTGTAAAGAAAGTTTTGGTTGAGAGTCAATTGTATTGCAGGTAGTATTAGGTTGGTGCAAAAATAATGACGTAATAATGTCGTTTTTTGACGTATTTTTTAACGTCAAAAAACGACATTTTTACGTCATTATTTTTGCACCAACCTAATATTTTTTTTCCAAAAATGTATTGCTGGTAATTTTACTATAAATATCTATTTTTTTATACTTTCATAGTATTTCGATCCAAGTTCGTAATGGGTACTATTTGGCTATAGAAACTATTTGGAAAACTAACACGTGCTACCACCCTGGTTTACGGTGGACCAGAGAACAACAACAATTTAGAAGTGGTTCCACGCTCCTCGGAACTTTCAAATCAGAGCCCTTGATACCGGATGTAGTTTATCGTCATACTCAGTATTGTACAAAAAGTAATAACGCATTTTTAAATGAAGTCATGTGTAGATATATTTCGGTTAGACATTAATCAATGGCAATTATTTTGGATATAAAAAATAGGAATCAATTTGAATGTATCTGTCATGGATCCTTAACTATAACTACAGAATTAACTTTTCCTAACACTATGTATAGTACGCCTCTCAAGAGAGAGGGTCGAATCGAGTCGAGCCGATAGTAGTTCACTCCAAACCAGACTGACAGTCATACTAACACCTTCCACATCTTGTATTATTATTTCGTGTAATATACCTTCGTTATTTCTACTCTTGTCTTCGTGTTGTTCTTCTTTGGTCCTAACCTGGACCATAACAGTATATTTACCTAAGTTTATTATCATTTTAAATAAGATAGCTAAAAAAATAAAAAATAACGCCTTCCATTTTATTTCCGAATATACTGGTACTAAGAATTGATTCTATTCAATAATTAAAAACATGACTCAGAAGCAGCCACATCTTGATAGTGAAAAGAATGAATCTAAATTTCCAACCT
Source organism: Acanthosepion lycidas (assembly GCA_963932145.1). Classification (NCBI taxonomy): domain Eukaryota; kingdom Metazoa; phylum Mollusca; class Cephalopoda; order Sepiida; family Sepiidae; genus Acanthosepion; species Acanthosepion lycidas. Next base: position 46,247,527 of record OZ010607.1, on the reverse strand, counting down.
TAATTACTATTTTCCAGGGTCTTTTGTTGGGGGCTATCTTGTATTGTAAAGATCGAAAATGGCAGACATTATGATTACAGAAGCCTGGCATTTCTGGTTTAATTCTTAAAAGACGTACCTTTTTTACAATAAAAATAGACGGTGAAAGCTTCTCCGGGATCTGTGATGTTAACTTCCCGAGGATCCGAAGACTAATGGCGGATGATGATTTTCACAGTCCAACAGATAGAGAGGAAAATCATACTTTTGTGATTGACATTGTAATATGTTCTGCTTAATTTATATTATTCGTTTATCATCCCCTGTGAAAATCACGTTACGAAAAAGAATTTTTTTATATTGCTCACCAGACTGTGGAAGATGGATGAACGCTGAATTTGATATTGTTATCTTGAAAGAAAAGAAATGACTACGCAATGAGAGATTTACTGATGCATTACTGAGAATTTTTAGCAGTCACGTAATTTACATATTTTCAAAAATCGATATACACAAAGAAAAGAAAAAAGAACTCATTACTTGAGTAATCATTAGAAATCTTTCCTGGTAATTTAACGTTTATGTAAATAGGGCGATAGTTAGGGTCGTGAAAAGTTGGGTGCGTTAGATTTCCTTTCCGCCAAATTGGCTTTTAAAAGGTATAAACGTATCTCTTCTACTTCTAGCTATGGATTGAATAGCTGTAGAGACTAGAAGCTAGAGCCATGGTTGGCAACCAGTCTATTAGAAAAAAATCTCTGAATCCAAAACTCAACCGCTGGAAATTGCAAAAATAGTTAGACATAGGATGTAGATAATGCAATAGTTTGCATCTGGAAACAAAAAATCGGCGATCCGTGTTCGAATTCTGGACAGGTGAGTTACATTCGTTTTGCATTCCTTTCCAAATAAATATAATTGGTAGCAATGTTAAATTTTGTTTTGGTTCTGCTGAGAATCCTTGGAAACTTCGCTTCTATCTTCACCGTATGACGTTAACAAATATTAAGTAGAGAAATACTACTGCTCTCTTTAATTATTACTGGCAGGTGAAAGATTCCGTCAACTCCCTTTAAATTAAATAGATTATAATGGTAAGGGATAATCCGCTTAATAGTAAAGGGAATGAATGCAACCTGTATTTGGTTTGTAATGAAAAAATAGTTATATTATAACATTTAAATAACACGGGCTTACTAAATAAAAGAAATGAATTGATGGCCGCATGTAGGTTTAAAAATAAATATCTACTTGAGCACGTAGATCCAGATCAAGTTTTATATAATATCGCGATTTAGTTTTTGGTGTAGCGTATTGTTTACTAATTATTTATTTAACCATTTGTTTATTAACTTATTAATTATTTACTATTTATTAAGTATTATGGGTTATTACATGTTGATTTTTAATATAGATTTTTTATTATTTATATTCTATTTCTATATATATTTTTACGGATTTTTAAAAGTTTTCATAAATTATTATGATCTTTTACATTTATTTATATTTTTCTTTAGCAATGTAACTAATTTTATATTTAACTCTATTAAGTTAGTTCCCTTCCAGTATATAAATAATTAATAATTAATAGTTTATAGTCGAAAAAAATAAAATTAATAATTAATAATAAATACTTAACTTTTTTTTTCATATGCTAATAATGGTTATTTTAGTTGCTAGATTTAATGTCATAAGAAATTTTTTTTTTTAATTATTTCTTGAAAAAACTATATCCGGATGTAGATAGTACTTAACTACATCAGCTTTAAGGTAAACTGATATATTTTCATATTATATATAAGTAATTGTCAGTACACAGTACCTGAACATTGAGTTTGGCATGAAACCCCGAGTCGTTTTAATAATGTGGGATAATATGTATAGTTATTAATATACATACTTTATAACTATGTTATATAACATCGAGCATTGTTTCAATAACACCTGCACTTAATGTGCAATTCATATATTTATATATATACATATATGTCTATATTTACGGTTTCCTCCATTTAGGTGAGCACTGTCAAAGGTGTTATAAAGCTTTTATACTTTATATCCTCACCAACAATGATTTTTAAGGAAATTTCAAAACAAAAATTCCAAAATTTAAGTTGCGGAGCAAAAGGTCATTTAATCACAAGTTACTTACCATTCCATCGCCTGAAGAAGTACAATCAGAGTATTGAAAAAATGAAAGCTTTTGTGTATCGATTTCAACATGTTTTTGTTATAATCTCTTATAATAAAAATAATATATTGCTCTACATTGTATTGAGCACTTTTTTAAAAAGTAAATGCTACAAACAGTGGAATTTTACTCCATCTGTTCTTTCAACTGTATATATATATATATATATATATATATATATATATATATATATATATGAAGAAAAATAAAAAAGATTAATGCTCGACAAACGTACATACAGATTTTAGATTAAAATAAAATTATTTTTAATTCAAAATAATCTATTTTAGGAATACGTTTTCACAACATCGCCCACGTGACGCCCAGTTTCAGTTATCTGTTTGGATAAGTCTTTTTCGTACGTCGTCTTTTTTATCGTATTTTATTTATTTTATGGATTTTATTATACGATACCAGTCAGAACTTTACATACGGATTGTTTGTTTCTGGAGTGACTTGGACAAGCTGTGTTGACCTATCTGATAAGTTTTGCAAATCTTTTTTTTCCTTTTAATTTTTGTTTAAAAGCCTTTTGTTTTTGAGTTTTCTGTAGTCGTACATTTTTTTTTGGTTTTTCTTTCTTGCCTTTTTACCCCCCACCCTCACTGTTTTGTTTGTTTTCCTTGGTTTGCTCCTTTATTGAATTTTATTTTTGTTTGTCCACCGGTTTTCTTTATGTTTTTATTTTTATTTTACTGCAAAAAAATATTATTTTAACACTTAAAAGACATTCGTTCTGTAGTGGTGGTCGTCGCAGGCCACCATGGACCAGAACGTAAACAATACACCACCGACGGTGTCTTTAGAAAATTCGCCCTGGTCTGAGAATAGGCCGAAAAAGAAAAAAGATGCCGTATACTACGAAGCTCAGAGAGAGACCTTTGAAGGGTCGTTTAAGGAAAATGAATTCCTTACGATCCCTGAAGCACTGGAAGCGGTGGAAAATAAGATCATTTCCCTGCTGACGTCCGGCGTGAAAAGTCGGAAATTAACCGGAGTCAGCAGGGAGACAATGGAAGAGGTCTTAAAGACCTTAAAAATTTATCCAAAGGTGCTGGCTAGGAGGTCAAACGCAATGTGGGACATTCTCTTACCAACAGAACTGGATGCGAAGCAGTTGGCAGGCAGCGTGTTAACAACAAAAAACCTCAAGCTGCAAACGGAATACATGGGCGCACGTAGGACTAAAATAACAGTCCACGGAGTGCCTGTGGACATCTCGGAGGACAGAATGGGAGCCTTCTTCGCTCAGTATGGAAAAGTGTAGGAGGTCAAAGGGATACTGAGCAAGTCCGGCATTGCCACGGGTGACGTTGAACTGCAGGTGACCCTGAGCCAGGAAGAATTTAGGAGAATTCCCAACACCCTGGTTTGCAGGAAAAGAAAGATGTGGGTAGTGGTGGAAGGCAGGCGACCGAATTGTTGGGTGTGTGGTGTCCGGGGACACATGGCGAAAGATTGCCCAACGAAACAGCCTCAGCCTGTAAGCCAGCCCACGCCACCAGTAGCAGCAGTAGCGGTGAACGAAAAAATTCCAGAAGCAGATAAAAACGCTGACGGCACCTGGAAGGAGGTTGTAAATGGAAGGAAGGGGGAGAATGTACCAGCTCCACCCCAAAAGGATAAGCCTCAACCAGCACCAAAACAGCAGGTGGAAAAGAAAGAAGGGGAAAAAGAAGTGTCGAAAAAACAGTCACCCAAAAAAAACCCACAGAAACAGCAGCAGCAGCAACAACAACAATCACAACAACCACAGCAGCAGCAGCAGCAGCAACCAAAGGAACAAAGAGACAGTCCGATGGAAGTTCAACACATGCCTCCACCTCGAGTGGCGTCTCTGAAGAGGTGCAGAGAAGAGGAGGAGGAGGAGGAAGAAGAAGAAAGAAAAACACAAGAAAGTTGTTCTGGTCGTAGCCGGGCGGAACGCAGTCTGGTAAAAACCAGGAGGCGCTCCTTCCCGGCTTCGCCAATTAGACCGTCCTGCTCTCCCGGCATTAAGAGCTTCCCTTCCTCCCCTTCCCGTGCTACACCCCCCTCTCCCTCCACATCTTCCCCGAGTTCGTTGAACACACCACCACACACGTCCACCTCCTCCCCTCCCCATCCTGCTAGGGAGAAAAAGAAGAAAAAGAAAATGTTTGAGGGTCCCGAGTCAATTTGTAAAATTGACAAAGAAGAGTACATAAGGGGACTGTCCAAACAAAGGAAGGCCCTGTACAAAACGACGGAGGTGGACGGCAAAAGTGCCGAGAACCCCCGTAATTTTCCAAAGACTCCAGGTGTCATTACCTGTATCAGAGACTCTGGTGGCAAACTGAAGGTGTGGAGCCACATATTCGAGGCCAGGGATGCCTTTCCGAACATTAAAATGTGCGAATTTGACAACCCCGTCTTAAAGAGATTGCGCAACTTTTGCTCTGGGAGGGTCCCGGTTTTAGTTCACCCCTCCTTATATAGGGCTATTAAATTAATGTACCCTATTGACGTCGGCGGTATTGTCCTGGGCGGTCGTATGACGACTGAATTGGGCACTGGCAGTCTGGGACAATCTGTCGGGGTCCTGCTCAACGCAGATTTCCGCCCCGTATGTGTATAAGGTTTTTGCACTTATTCTTTTTTCTTTTTGCAGGCCTAGACGATGGCAGTTAAGTTAGCTATACTGAATGTGAATGGCTTGAGGGATCGGGGTAAGGCTGCCCGCCTGCTCCGGGACCTGTTGTCTTTTGATGTGGATGTCGCCGCGATCGAAGAGACCCACTTTGTTTGCAGTTCCGATGCGTGTGTGCTGGAGGATGACTTTGTCGTTTATTCAGCATACGGGGACCGGTCTGCCAGAGGTGTTTCTTTGCTTGTCAGACGTACTCTCGATGCGAAGGTAGACCTTGTGCATACCGATGCAGAGGGCCGGTTGATCGTGGCCGATATTGCCGTGAAAAGTGGTTCGTTCCGGGTCGTTGCGGTTTATGCGCCCAATGACCAGAGGGAGCGGGTCTCGTTCTTTCGGCGGTTGGGGTCGTTCCTGGTGGATTCAACGCGCCTAGTTTTAATGGGGGACTGGAATGCCATCCTGGACCCCAAGTTAGACAGGGGGCGGGGTGCTAGCGGGAGAGGGGGCGATCGCAGCTTGGTCGATCTGATCGACGATTATGGTCTCGTCGATAGATACCGGGTCGATCATCCCAAGGGAAAAATGTGGACGTGGGCTCTTAATTGGCCTTTTGACAAGGTGGTTAGCTACCTTGACAGAATGTTAGTGAGAAGAGCCGACATAGAACTACTAGATTGTCCTACGTTCCACTGGGTAGGCTATTCGGATCACAAACTCGTTTGTGCCCGGGTGGCGTTAGACAATAGGCCTAGAATGGCTGGCTACTGGAAGTTCAATCTGTCTTTACTGGACAGGCGGGACTTCCAGGAGCAGCTAACTAGACTAGTGCAGCGGGAGCTAGTGGGGGCGGTTATCGGGAATAGGTGGTGGGAACGCCTTAAATGTAGGATTAGGTCCTTCACCACTGATTTCAGCAAACGGCTCGCTCTAGATAGAGCTGAAAAGGTGAAGACTCTTAAAGCTAGTTATTCCCGGGCGGTGGCTGGGGGGGATTCCCTAGAGATAGCCTTAGCTAAGGAGGCCCTGGATCGATCGAATAGCGAGCGGTACATGGGTCAGGTAATTAGACATAAGTTAAGCAAGATGTCTTCCGAAGCCGTGAACTTGGGCGCAGATCTGCGCAGGGAAGAGGTCCGTCGAGGTGGCGATCGTTACATTCGTGAAGTCAAATCCCCGGAGGGGCGTACTCTTCGGGCCACTGACGACATGTGCGGAGCGTTTCGGCGCCATTTCGAGAACCGGTTTACCAAGGAGCCTGGTCTCCGTGAGGAGGAGTTTCGTAGCTATTTGGCTGACTTTCCTCGGCTTTCGCCGACTGAAGCGGCTAGCTGCGAGGGAGAGATTACGGAGGGCGATGTCTACGCGGTTTTGAAGAAGGTCGGCAGAGGCAAGTCGCCCGGTCTGGATGGTTTGCCCTATGAATTGTACTTGAGGCTGTCGCACATCTTTGTTCCAATTTTGACTGTACTGTTCAACAACTGGTTTCGGTCGGGGTCCATCCCCCAACCGGATCACCAGGGGTGTGATCACTCTGTTGAAAAAGGGCAAAGGTGGTGGGGGGAACCTAGATGATTACAGGCCCATAACTCTGCTAAACACAGAGTTAAAGATTATGGCCAAGATCCTGCAGGAGCGTTTGCAGTCAGTTGCCGAGTCTCTGTTGGGACCTGAGCAGACTTGTTCTGTGAGGGGCCGAACAATTCAGAGCAACCTGCATCTGATCCGCACGATCATAGAGGGTGTAAAAGACGACGAAGAAGCCGCGCTGATCAATTTGGATCAGTCCAAGGCATTTGATAGGGTCGACCATCGCTACCTTGCAGCTGTCCTGCAGGCCGCTGGATTCGCACCCAACTTCTGCCGCTGGATTAGCCTCCTGTATCGCTCCCCCAGTGCGGTGGTACAGGTGAACGGAAGGCTGTCGGACGCGTTCGTGCTGTCTAGGTCGGTTCGTCAGGGTTGTCCGCTGTCGCCTCTCCTTTATGCTTTGGCGTTGGAGCCTCTCCTTCGCCGGCTGAAGGACGAGACCGGCAGTCCGGCCCTACGTGGAATTGCCGTTCCTGGAGGGTCTCGAGCCAGGGTTTCCGCGTACGCCGATGACGTATCTGCTTTCGTGTCGTCCCGCAACGACATTGAGGTGGTACAGAAGGCGCTTGATCGGTACGAGAAGGTGACAGGGGCCAAAATAAACCGCGACAAGTCGTCCGGCTTGCGGTTAGGTGCCTGGAAGGGGGTCGCTCTTCCGGGCCGCCTCGGTTGGACAGACGGTCCTGTCCGCATTCTTGGAGTGTGGTTTGGGCCTGACCTCCAGCTGGAGAAGAATTGGTCTGAAGTACGAGCAAAGGTCGATTCCGCCGGTCAGACTTGGAATCGACGGAGGTTGTCCGTGAAGGGCAGGGCGGAGGTGTGTGCTACATACATTTTCCCCCTGATTCTTTATCGATTGTCCGTACTTCCTCTCTGTAAGACTCACAAGAAGGCGCTCGAGCAATCGCTATCCTCCATTTTATGGAGGGGACGCGGGAATCGGGTCGACAGACGAGTCTGCACTAAACGTCCGTGTCATGGGGGGCTGGGAATGCCGCACCTGCCGAGTCACATCCGTGCCTCTAGGTTGACTTTCCTACGCCGTGCATTGACTGGAGGAGATCCGATTCTGGAGGGGATTGTTAGGGACGCGTTCCCTGGCCTTACCATCAGTCCCCCCATCTCGCGGGTTGAGCGCGGTCGTAAACCCCGGGATCAATCGGTTTTCCTTCGCGAGTGTCGGTCGGCCTTGAGGGCCGTTCCCCGGTCCAGTGACCTTTCTCGGCCTAGGAAGGTCTTCTATCGTGAATTAGTGGAGAGGCCCGCGAGGGATCTCCTACGAGATACGTTCGGCTTGTCGGAGGAGGAGTACTGCTCCTACTGGTCTTGGGCGCCAGCGGCGGATTACCTCAGTAACCCTGAGTTTTCGCTTAGCTGGCGATTGGCTCGGAATCGGCTGCCTCTCAACGACAAGGCTTTCATATGGGGCTTGGCGGATTTGCTAGACTGTGAACGGTGTGGCCTTGGCTTAGAGGAAACGGCTGCGCACGCCTTCTACCATTGCCCCCAGGTCCGCCCCTTATGGGACCATGTCGGCGAGCTGACGGCTCGTCTCGCTCCCGAACAGCTTGTGTCCATTGATCGCTCATACGCGTGTGACAATGTGTCGCCCCCGTATTCCGGGATGAAACGGATGGTGTTTCTGACGCTGATGGCCACGGCTCGAATGGTGATTTGGACGACGCGAAAGGAGGAAGTCTTGCGAGGCAATCGTCTTTCTCATTCGGATCTGATTCGATTCTTTGAGCATCAGCTCAAGATGAAGATTAGATCGGATAGAAAACGATTGCATTCGACAGTCTTTAGCGAAAGGTGGGTAAAAGAAGCGAGCTTGCTTCGTGTGAACGGGGCTAGCCTTGATTTTCTCTTCTAGGTCAACCTATTGCACATCGGGGTGGCTTCCTGTGGAACCCTCCCCTTGGTTAGGTTAGACAAGCTTCAGTGTACCTAGTTAATGTGAGTAAATGTTGTTCCTGGCCTGCATCCCGGCCGTTCTTTGGTTATGATCCAAGTCGAGATTCCCATCCTCCCCAGTTTGTTTTGACCCCCGCCCCATTTTCATCTCGACTGGGTCAGTTTTATATTTTCCCATTCCAGCCTAATATTTTATACTTTTTCCCACTCCCTTAGCGAGAGCGTCTCTTGATTTTGTCCCCTGGGCAGAATACAGCGTCCTCTCTGTTTTATGGGTTGGACGGTCCCTACTAACATCAATTATGTTTAGTTGGTATTTGTGTTTATTTTAAGTTTATTATTGGGTTCATTTCCCTCCCCTCTCATTTTATCATTATTAGAATTGTATATATATATATCATCATTAGAATTTTCATGGTATGGGGCGCGATTTTGGTAGGTCTTCCTTGAGAGCACGTGGTATTATGGTTGTTGAAGGATTGTTTGGTGATGGACTAGTTCTTTTGGTGAATGTGTAAAATGTAATGTACGAATGGGTCGCGAATCTGATAAGCTAGGTATAAGATAGTTAGTGTTGACCAGCCTCTACCCCTCCCCTTTATTGGCCTTGTGCCACAATTTGTACTTTTTGTTCAAATAAATACCAGTCTTACTCCTATGTCCTGGTGGTTGAAGGATTGTTTGGTGATGGACGAGTTCTTTTGGTGAATGTGTAAAATGTAATGTACGAATGGGTCGCGAATCTGATTAGCTAGGTATAAGATAGTTAGTGTTGACCAGCCTCTACCCCTCCCCTTTATTGGCCTTGTGCCACAATTTGTACTTTTTGTTCAAATAAATACCAGTTTTACTCCTATGTCCATCGTCTTTTCATGTTGAATTGAATATAGTCTAATGTTAATTATGTTTTATGAATATGTCCTGAAGATGGTCTACTAAACTGAAACGTCCGACCCTGACATTATATTAACATTAAAACAGCATAATTGCATATTAGGATTTTTGTTTGTTTTTCCGTATATTTCTCTTCATACTGTCGAATCTAGATCCATATATTTGCTTACACACACACACACACACACACACACACACACACACACACATATATATATATATATATATATATATATATATATATATATATATATATGTATAATAGCTGGCACCTCGTATTCGAGGATACGCGTCTACTAGAACATCTAGCCAATCCCTATTGAATACACTTGTTCAGGCACATTTGTGTTTGTTCAACGCCCACGGAGCCGTCCTGTGGTTTACATTGTAACTATGCTGAGCAGACCCTAGTTACCGTTTCTGGGAGATAGCGTGTTATCTAGCGTGATCTACAGTCCGAACAAGGCCAGTACACTCAAACCGTCGGTCACGATGACTTGTCACTTCGTGCTAGTATAGCTATCGACGGGCCCCAAGTGTCCCGTCTACCGAATTTCACTCATAAGGCTTGGGACAACTCGTGGTTTTGTTTTCAGGCACTTTCCAAAAGTGCTGCATCCTGGGATGCCCTCCCACACACACACACACCATACCCCATAGACCATATCATCAGGACGTCTCCTTCCTGATAAATCAACTGTAGTGAAATTCAAACCTGGATCACAAGGTCAAAAAACGAACGTTCTAACAACTCGGCCATATATTTCACTTTATCTTGCTGGATTTCTCCTTGCTCTAATATATGTAAACGTATTGTATATAAATAAATACTTTTTAATATGTCCGTTTTGAAGCTATAATGAAAGACTTTACTCTCTGCAAATTACTTAATAGTTGTTAGTGTCATTGCCAATTCATGAAATTCACAAGATATCACAGATGGATAATAGTTAAGTGAGAAGAGTATTGTTGATTACATACGCAAATCCCGAGACATATGACACCAGATAATCCGATAGAGGGATTAATCTAATCTGGCTCCTGAAATAAGGGATATTGAATTACAGGATAATAAACCGAAATAATAAATCTGCCTAACTTGTCGACACGAAATAGAAAATAACAATTCAGCAGAAATTCTCCATGAAGAGGATTTGCAAAATAATAAAGTGATGTTCATATTTTTATTATCGTTTCCCTGGAAGGGGAAAAAATATCGTTCACGCTTTAGAGATGTTTTGAAAAGACGGCAAATACCTGGATGTCAAAAGTTTCCTCTATTACTTCGCTAGCTAAATAATAATGTGGAAGGGATGAAGAGGTTTAACGCAGGTCTAAGCAATTTTATTATTATACGAAAATATTTGTCTTATTGATTAAATCGTTAATTCATTTTATACGGTTTTTGAACCCTTTGCAGATTATTCAAAGCCACAAATTATTTGCGAAAAGAGAAAAGGCGGATGTCATTGTTTCAATGAGTTGGTTGCATAGTTGTTTTGTTTAGTGACAGATCAACATCTATGCGTTATTTAATGCCAAAATCTAAATATTTTGATTGGTTTGGTTTGGTTGATTTTGTTTAGAGGCATATCAATCTCTATGGGTAATTGAATGGCAAAATCTAAATATTTTGATTGGTTTGCTTTGGTTGATTATGTTTAGAGGCATATCAATCTCTATGGGTAATTGAATGGCAAAATCTAAATATTTTGATTGGTTTGGTTTGGTTGATTTTGTCTAGCGTCATGTCAATATCTATGGGTTATTTAATGACGAAATCTAAATATTTTGATTGGTTTGGTTTGGTTGATTTTGTCTAGCGGCATATCACCCTCCCAGGGTTATTTAATGCCGAAATCTAAATACTTTGATTGGTTTGGCTGGTTGATTTTGTTTAGTGGCATATCAACCTCTATGGGTTATTTAATGCAGAAATCTAAACATTTTGATTGGTTTGGTTTGGTTGATTTCGTTTAGCGGCATATCAACATGTATGGCTTATTTAATACCGATATCTAGATATTTTGATTGGTTTGGTTGGTTGATTTTGTTTAGCGTCATATTAAACCCTCTGAGTTATTTGAAGCCGATATCTAAATATTTTGATTGGTTTAGCTTTCTTGATTTTGCTTATCGGCATATCAACCTCTATGGGTTATTTAATGCCGAAATCTAAATATTTTGATTAGTTTGGTTTGGTTGATTTTGTTTAGCGGGATATCAACCTCTGTGTGTTATTTAATGCTGAAATCTAATATTTTGATTGGCTTGGTTGGTTGATTTTATTTAGAGTCATATTAACCCCTATCAGTTATTTAAAGCCAATATCTAAATATTTTGATTGCTTTGGTTGGTTGATTTTGTTTGGCGTCATATTAAACCGTTTGTGTTATTTAAAGCCGATATCTAAATATTTTGACTGGTTTGGTTTGGTTGATTTTGTTTACCGGCATATCAACCTCTGTGGGTTATTAATGCGGAAATCTAATATTTTGATTTGTTTTGTTTGGTTTGGTTGATTTTGTTTAGCGGCCCATTAACCTCTATGAGTTATTTAATTCCGAAATCTAAATATTTTAATTGGTTTGTTTGGTTGATTTTGTTTAGCTGCATATCAACCTCTGTGGGTTATTCAATGCCGAAATCTAAATATTTTGTTTGGTTTGGTTGAATTTGTTTAGTGGCATACAAACCTCTATGTGTTTAAATAACCGGCGTCTAAATATTTTGTACGCTTCTTTTTACGGAGAAAATAAACTTAATGTCTTACGAATCAACCTATAGCTGGATATAAGAGGCGTATTTGTACCTTTGCCAAGGGTATTTGCGCGTAAGTGAATATAATAAACTCAACCAGAATTAGAACACTTTCCTCTGATTAACAATTCTGTGACATTATCCGTTACATCAACCACACATCCACTCTTACTGGATCTGGTATTCCTAAACAAACTCTGATCTATGTACTAACAAGCCTTGCTTAACCTCGGCGATCGTACGGACACCGGTGTTTAAGCTCGATATAAGAGTAAGCCTTATTTATTTTCTGAAAATTTATTAATTTTATGAAAATATTGATAATGTATATCATTGACATTAGCCAATACATATCTTAATCTCTGTTCTTATTTACAAACTGCATTGGCCGATCGACTCTCCTATCATCCTAAGGCAGCTGAAATAAAATAGAAAAATTAAAACTGCAAGAAGATTTGTATGATTGCGAAGAATACGATATTCAGTGCAAATCGTTATACGTCAAATGTGATAATACTATCATTCTAAGTTTGTCTGGCTCACTTATACACGTATATATATATATATATATATATATATGTGTGTGTGTGTGTGTGTGTGTGTGTGTGTGTGTATAGTTTTAAGGTATGCTATATTTATGGGTTAATGTACTCAATATCAAGGATAGAGCGTGTGTAAATATAAAACTCGATACTGAAGTCAACACCCACAGATGATAAAAAGATGATTAAAAAAAACGCTAAATTACCATGATAATTATTGGGCCACACACTGACGAAAGAAAAAACAAGAAGTCTAACAATTTTGTACGTGCTAGAAAGGGTTAAAAGATTTAATAAAATAACCAAAAACTACTCTGGTCTTTCCTCTTAATATAAATATTTTTACGATAAAACTTTGTTTTTATCAATTTCAGGGCTTTTTTCTAATGTACTTAATAATATATATATATATATATATATATATATATATATATATATATATATATATATATATATATATATATATATACATATATATATGTATATATATATATATATATATATATATATATATATATATATTTAAGTTGAAGATCAAATGTAGTCAGATATGTCGTCAGATATTCACAAGTAGGAAACGTATCTCAATTTAAAATGTTTCATCTTTATTCAAGCTTCACCAGAGATGGGAGATAGATATAAAAAAAAACAAAGAGATTACTGTTTTGTTATGATTTTTGACTAGTTCTTACTGATCAGAAACGTGTCACGTGTATTAACACAATATATGATATATAAATATGTGTGAGGAACATCGTGGTTGTTAAAGTGTGCACTAGTATATAAGTTTGTATATAAAGAAGCGCTTTTTTCTCCTAGGTGTATGCTGGACGATGACGATAAACCATGTAAGTGTATGAGGATGTCACCCTCGTACGTGTAGGTTAAATGTAGCGAAATCTTGTAGTAATTTTGTATTTGATTGGTTGTTTATATTCTCGTGTATATATATGTGGGGGCGAGGGATTGTCTAAAGTCGTCATGCCTGTGTGGGTCGGTGAAACGCAGCAGGATATTGTAATAATCATGTTTTGGTTAGATTTATCATTAAAGCATTTCTCATTACTTTATTTTTTGAAAGGATTTGTATATTTTCATTATTTTATATATTAGATTGACATAAGTTAGAGTCATGAATAATGGATCTGTAAAAAGATGGTGATGTGATGTAATGTTTGAAGTGTGTGTTTATAGTTGGTAGAAATGCTATAAGTATGTTTTCATAATATTTTTCTCCTTAAAGGGTCATGTTTTGTTTTGTTTTATTATTTAGGTTGGCATTAGTGAAATAAAAGTTATGTACCACGTCGTCTCGATGTAAAACGACAGTTAGAATGCCTGTCTAAACGCGTCTCTCTTGTGTTCGGAGATACGTGTTTTAGCTCACATATCACCATCATGTAAATGTTTTTGCACTGTAGACACTTTATAAAATCCAGCATTTGAAATGTGGCTGTTTATTTTTCTTCCTGATAATATCCCCGATTGTATTTGAGGTAGTGGTAACGATCCTGATAGCTAATTTGTTTAGAAGTTTAGTTGAAATGGTTTTGGAGGGCAATATTAAGAATATTGTGTAATTTTATGGAGTACCTGTTTTTTTGGCTATATTGATTTTTTGAGTTCGTTTATCAGCGTTGAGGATGAAATGTTATGGTTAGAGAAGTTTGAATATTTTCTCAATATATTCCTCCTCTTCATTTAGGCATTCAGAGTTACATGTCTTAAGCTCTCTGGGGTAAAATCCTAATATAAGTTCAGATTTTATTCTCTTGTTATGGTGGGAATAGAAATTGATTAGGTCGTTTTTATTTGAGTGTTTTCAGTAAACTTTAAAATTTAATTAATCAATTTGCGTTATTAATAAGATGTCAAGGAAAGGTAGAGACTTGCTTGTTTCAAGTTCTTGTGTGAATTCCATGGTGGGTTCGACCTTCTTGAGTTTTGTTGTTATGTTTCATAGGCTTATAACTTGTAGATACATTAAGAGAACACCATCTATGTTTCTCAGATAAGTAGAGCTGTTAGGCAAGATATGTTTAAATGAGGCTGATTCTAAGAATTCGGGACGGGAAAGGAGGCAAGCGAGAACTCTGTCCTGGACATTGAGTTCTACCTGTATTCTATCCTCTTGGAACTTTTTATTCAAAAATATACATGTATGTGTATGCACCTATGTATACATATATTTATATATTTTGCATATGTATGTGTATATTTACCACTAATATTAGCTATATATATATATATATATATATATATATATATATATATATATATATATATGTGTGGGGGGGTGTATATATATATTTTAAGCATTGCGGCCTGAGCAAGGCATGAAGCCACTAGGATGCAGGGGGGTTAGAGAAGATTTGGAGCAAGAGCAGATAGAAGTGATAGAAGAAAGGATGAAGGGAAGGATAGTGTGTAGATCAAGGTAACTGGAGATGTCGATTGACATTACATTTGAATAGTTGGAGATCATAGCTATCAAGAAAACAGTAATTGGGAAGGGTGTTCCACAGGCGAGAGGTGCGAGGTATGAAGCTATTGGAGTAGAAGAGACGGCTACATTTAAAAGTTTCTACAGTGTAAGGGTGAGAGCGGG
This sequence comes from Acanthosepion lycidas, assembly GCA_963932145.1. Lineage (NCBI taxonomy): Eukaryota > Metazoa > Mollusca > Cephalopoda > Sepiida > Sepiidae > Acanthosepion > Acanthosepion lycidas. The sequence continues at coordinate 46,232,444 of OZ010607.1, read as the reverse complement.
ATGCCAGCCTCGTAGGGCGCTTGAATTCATGGAGACTGGGAACCAGTGAAAGCAGCTCATCGGAGCAATTACCATGAAAGTATTTATAGAAGAGACAGAGAGAGGCGACGGCGCGTCTGTGAGATAGTGGCTGCAGGCGAGACGCCAGATCAGGGCCAATCACTTTACATATCCGTCTCTGGATCTTGTCAAGAACTCCGAGCTAAACAGAAGGTGCCCCAGACCATATAAGGCAGCAATACTCCATGCAAGGGCGAATGGTCGTTTTGTATATTTGAAGTATCGATTCAGGGGAGAAAAATTTCCTGGCGCGGCACAGAGAGCAAACTTTCCTCGTGGTGGACGATACAATTGACTCAATGTATTTGTTCCATCTCAGGTCAGCAGTCAACGTGAGACCGAGCAGACGCAGGGAGTTTCTCTCAAGAAGTTGACTATCAGACATTCTAATGGGGGGCATGTAAGGATCTCTATGCTGGTTAATGGAGAGTAGTTTAGTTTTTGAGGCGTTAAATTTGACCATCCAATTGTTGCCCTAGTTAACAACCAATTGGAGGTCCATTTCAAGACGAGCGGCCAGGTTAGTTTTGACAGCGACACTAGATTTGTTTTTGAGGCAGGAGTAAATTGTAGTGTCGTCTGCGTAGATGCCAACTTGAGAATCTATGGCGTCAGGAAGGTCGTTGATGAAAATAAGGAAAAGAGTGGGGCCAAGGATGGAGCCTTGGGGAACACCTGCGTTCGTGGGATAGGAATTGGAAGAGAATCCGTTGAGAACGACCTTCAATTCTCGGTTTGACAGGAATGATTGTATTAGATCAAACAGTCGACCAGTAATACCGTAACCCTGGGGCTTACGAAGAAGGCCGGCATGCCAAACCCTATCAAACGCTTTGGAGATGTCTAGGGCCACGGCACGAGCCTCACCGTTATTTTGAAGTACTTGGTAGACGGTTTCAGGGATGGCCGTAAGCACATCAGCTGTAGAACGGGCTTAGCGGAAACCATATTGCTTGTCTGAGAGAAGGTCGTGTGCGGTAAGGTGGTTAACCACTTCTGCGTTGATTAGGGCTTCGAAACTTTGCCGAAGAGGGGTAGGAAACTAATAGGACGGTAATTAGAGGGGTCAGAGGGGTCTTCAGAGTTCTTAAAGACAGGAACAATGGATGAGGACTTCCAGCAGTCAGGAAAGCAGGATTCCTTTAGGCAGTAATTATACAGTTTAGAGAGGGCGGGTGCTAGCTCAGACGCGCCTTTCTTCAAGACTATGGCTGGTATGCCATCTCCACCACTAGCCTTGTGGGGGTCTAATTTGAAGATAATACCCAGTACTGATGACGGGGTTATGCGTAAGCCGCTCAATAGGGCCTCAGTTCTTAGAGGGAAGTCTGGTATGTGTACCCCGGTGGAGTCGAGCGTCGAATTATATGAGAACTTCCGAGCAAGGCATTCAGCCTTGTCGGTTGAGGAGGTCAAGACCTCGAACTGGTTGAATAAAGGAAGTATGGAGGGTTTTCTATTGTTCCGGACACTCTTGCAGAGCCGCCAATAGTCTTTGCAGCCAAATTTTCTAGATGCAATACGCTCCTTCATCCGAGCAGCAAATATTGTCTTAGCTTCGTTGAGGACACGCTTACACTCGCTACGGGCGGAGGCAAAGAGACGTCTATTGTAGTCCGACATGTCGCTACAAAATATGTGAAAGAAGTGGTTCCTATGGGCAATGGCGGCTGAGCAAGCAGCGGAGAACTAAGGGGAGGAGTGCGACTTGGCCTTAAATTTCCTTGAGGGGATGAAAGCGTCGATTCCAGCTTTAACCCAAGATGAGACCTCAGAAGCACATTCATGGACAGGGAGTGTAAAGACAACATCCCAGGGGACATCGCGGAGGAAGTCGCGGAACGAGTCCAAATCCGATCGTTGGTAGTAGAACGAGGTTCTAGTAATGGGAGGTTCTTTGCGGGGTGTGGAGTTGAAGGAAATGTTAACAGATACCACAGCATGATCGGAGTTACCAAGAGGGCAGAGCTGTGTGGCGCTACAGGATTCGGGGATGTAGGTAAAACACAGATCGAGAAGGGAGGCCTTATCTGCCAGGTTGAGGGCAAAACGCGTGGGGAAGTTGACTATCTGCGTGAGGGATTGAGAAGTTAAGTGTTTGAATGCCAGCCCGGTCAGTAGTAGCATTCTCGAGCCACTTGGTATGATGGGCGTTAAAATCACCAAACACGAATATGTGAGCAAACGGGTGGAGAGAGAGGGCCTTGTCTATGCTGTCTATGCTATCGAGTCTTAAGAGGATGGAGAGCGATAGAGGAAGAAGAGATAGCTTACGGCATTGAGGAGAGATAGTCGAAGGCACATGTACGAATGGTCTGGTGATTCGAGAGACAACTCTCTGGCCAATGTAAGATGATCCTTGACATAGACACCAAGGCCGTCCATGTGGGTTAGAGAGTCTTTCCTGAGGATAGGAAGGTAGCCGGGGATCGAGAGATCAGAGGAGGGAATAGACGGGACAAGGTTTGTCTCGCACAGAGCCATTATATCCGGGCTGTTTGCAGTGAGGAAATATTCCATACTGCAGAAATTTGTTCTAATGCCACGGATGTTGCTAAACGAAATGTTGAGGGGTTTAGGTGATTTTTGAGGGGCTGGTTTAGGTTTACTTTTTTGGTTCTTTTGAGTCTTCATGTGGAGTAATTGTTGGAGGATGAGAAGGCCTGAAGTACTTCAGGCCTTAGTCTTCATGTGGAGTAAATGTTGGAGGATGAGAAGGCCTGAAGTAAGAGAAGCAGACGGTTATCGACCACAACATGAGCAGAGAGGAGTTGGCACAGCCTGCATCATAATGTGGCCTCAGGGTTGCCCACCGGAGGTGACAGCAGAGACACCGTTCCATGCGCGTCATGGCACTACAAGAACCCCGGTATTATACAACTTTTGATCAGAGCGGCCGCTGAAGACACTACGCAAGAGTTAGGGCTCCTAACTACCAATCGGAAACAGACAGTGAACTGTCAACCGTGTACCCTCAAGATGAAGAGGCAATGCCACAGACTGCACACGTCACGGGAGAAACACATCAGCACTTGTACAGAGGCCAGAGAGAGAGAGAGTTTGGGAGAAAGAATTATGTGGAGAATGAGGAAAAAGTTTTTGTGTAATCCGTTTCATCCGTTAGGACTTTCTTCATCGGATTAGGTTTGTTTGAATTTACATACCAGAGACGGTTGTAATTTTAAATTTACAAACACCTTATTGTGTTTTGGCTATACAATCTAGCCAATTTCATTTGGATTCTTTTTCTTCTTGTTTCCATCATCTTTGTTATTAAATATCCCCCCTTGTGTAGAAGATCTACCAAGAATGGTAAAACGTTGTAAGAACTTGGACGTAAATTTACTCTGAATAAAAAGTAGCGATTAAAGTAATTTCTAAACTTTTCGTGTTAGTTAATTATATTCTATTTTAATTAAAATCACATTATTAAAAAAAAATTTAAAAATATTTTTAGCATTTAATTTGTTTGTTTGTTTGGGTTTTATGGCATATCAACCAATGTGGGTTATTTAATGCCAAATCCAGTTTATATGAATTTTAAATGCCTATTTTGTATGGAATAAAAAACGTATAGCTGGCAACATTATTGTTTCAAAAACATATAACTGTCAACATTATCCTTTACAAAAAACGCATAGCTGGCAACATTATTGTTCCAAAAACGGATAGCTGGCAACATTATTTTTAACAAAAAAAATATAGCTGACAACATTATTTTTAACAAAAAGCGTATAGCTGCCAACATTATTGTTTCAAAAACGTACAGCTGGCAACATTATTTTTCCGAAAACATTATCTGAGGCCTTGCTGTTGGATGTAGTTTATCGCCGTACCCAGTACCATCGTCTTTTTTATTAAATATCTCATACTGTGATAATAGAAAATCTGCCAACAACGCTGAACCTTTGTAAGAACTTGGACGAAAATTTACTCTGAATGAACCAGCGATTAAAGAACTTTCTAAACGTTTTCGGCTCAGTAAATTTTTCTCTTATAATAAAAGTAGCATTTGTATATCAAAATTGCGGTCAGTCTCGCCACGTTGAGTAACTAATGCGCGTTTTTATGATATTGGAGACTCTTGAAAGCATTTTCAATATATTTCTCCTCTTCGTGTAAATAGTGGAGGCTGAAAATTCCGAGTGTTCTTTTACTAGTATCCGATGATTATTCCGGATTTTCTTCTGTCCTTATGATGAGAATAGAAATTTTATAGATCATTTTTATTAATTGATTTTCGATGGGCACTGAGTTTTAAGCTGCTGTCAATGTGATGTAGCATGATATGTAGAAAGTTAAAGTCTTTCTAAATTTAAAATTCCCAACGTCTCTCGTTTGTTGCGCATGTGTAGTCGCATCAATATAAGCAAACCTTGTCCGAAGAAATCCTACGGAACAAAAATGGTAAACTTTTTCCACTTTGTCATATTTATTCCTCCAAACACACACACGCACACACGCATATACATATGTATTTATACATTAAGAAATGGACAAAGTCCGACAATTTATTTATTAAAGACATTTTTATAATAAATAAATTTTTAATAAATAAATTGTCGGACTTTGTCCATTTCTTAATGTATGACGTCATTTGTTTACATTTGATACGCCATGAGCAGTTATGAATGTACGAGATTCGTGGAAGATTGAAGTTTATAAGCAGTAAATTCGACCTCGCCAACCGAACGATCCTTTGTGGCCGAGCGGTTAGGCACGTCCAGGTAAATGACGGTTCCGTATAGGATGCAGGTTCGAATCCTGTCAAAGGATGAATATTTTCTATGAAAATGTCTCGGACTTTCAGGCCGGTAAATACTGTTTATTATAAACAGAGCATTTACTTAAATACTTGTATCTATAAAAAGAACGTTAAATATAAAAATGTCTTTAATATATGTATGTATATATATATATATATATATATATATATATATATATATATATATATATATATATATATATATATATGTCTGTGTGTGTGTGTGTGTAAATATTCTCAGATAGTCTATCTAAGACAAAAGGAATAAAAAACACAACAGGTAAAACTTAGCCGACGCGTCACCCGAAGACATTAAAACTTCTAATTCCCTTTCTTTCTTGTTTTATTCATTGATTCATTCATTTTCTTGTTGAAATCAAATAGCCTCTCTGATATGTCCTTTCCGTCATTTCACGTCTTCAAAACAGAGCAGTTCATTATATATGTGATATTAGCTGAGAGCAACTGTCGAATCGTGGGATATGCCGAATTAAGTAAGGGCATATATATATATATATATATATATATATATATATATAGATAGATAGATAGATAGATAGATAGATAAACCTAGTGAGCCAGACAAACCTACCTAAGTTTCACCTAAACGGATCGTCAGGGAAAGTCGGCCAAAGAGGTAAAGGAAAACGCATATTTATAGGCGATAGCCAAAATTATACCATGTGACCAAAGAAGGAACCACACAAACGCAAACACAAAACCACCTTTTAAAGATTTATTCAACAAAAAGGGAAGGGGATATTAAAATACGAACATTAAGGTGGAATGACAAATAAACGGGAAAACTCGTCTTAATTTAGTAACCAAGATTTGTAGGTAGGTTTGTCTGGCTCACTAGGTGTATCTAGGTCTGCTCTACGGTTGTATTGAGCTCTTTTGTTAGTTAGTTGTTTACTCGTATCGGGTTTTTTTCTTTGGGCTTCAAACCTGTATCTGTGCGATTTTGTTCGACAGACTTTCATGTTTGTAGCTCTTTCTTTTTTTAAAACCATTTTTTTCCCTCGAGATTGATTTGATTATTGGCAAATCAAAAATTCGAGTGTTTTTCGAAACGAGTATAGTTATCTATATATATATATATATATATATATATATATATATATATATATATATATATATATATATATGGTGCGACGGGTAAATGTCGACATTTTATATTTTTAATTTCTCGCATGCAGGATGTCTTTTTTTTATTTTTATTTTGTCAACTGCACAGTATAGTAGGGACCGTTAGGCACCGTCTATGAGAAAGAGAGCACCATGACACAATTCACTCCACCAGAAATTTGGAAACGGCATATTTCACTGCTTGGCATTCGCACTGGAAGCACCAATACGAAAAATTCACAGTGTTTGGGTCACAATCTGAAGACTGTGTAGAGGAATCGGAAAGATCTGGATGAGACTCATGACGATTACGAATGTGTTTAGAGTGATCACTAGTGATGAAGACGTTATGCCTCCATTCATCTTCCCACAGGGTCTCAGACTCAAGAAGTGCCTTCAGGAGGTAGGACTGCCTTGATTCAAAATGGTGGCTGCTGTTTTGGCAACAGTTCTCTGCAGCAAGTCACACAAACAGGAGAACCCAGTCATCATGGCTGTCGAACTGTCTGCGACAACATCACCTCTTACATCTCTCCTGTTAACTCCCCAGACCGCACCCCCTTGATTATTATTGGTGGGGCGTAGTTGAGTCAGGGACCAATAAAACTCCTTGTAACACCAAAGATAAACTGGATTATGGTAGCATTCACCAACTTAAACAAGGAGGTCGTTCAGAAGAGATGCAGGAATTTCCGAAGTCGTCCTGATACCGGGATTGAAACAAATGGCGATTTTATTGAATAAATTTACACTTTAGTATTTCCAAATACTTTGTGTAATTTTGATAAATATCTCTGTTAAAATAAGATGTCAGAGTTATTTTTATGTTTACGTAATTGAGACGACAATTTATCTATCGCACCCCATATATATATATATATATATATATATATATATATATATATATATATATATATATATAGGAGTGTCTGTGTGTGAAATGTATTCAATAAAGCTATATTTATAAGTGAATAATATTTCATGTATTACTTCTAGAATATTGGTAGTATATTGCCGATTAAATTTACATGGAAATTGAAATTTTAGGGTTCATCTAATACAGTCCATTTCCCTATATACGTGTTGCGTAATTAGATAATCAATTTAGTCAAATTAGAAACTATTAGGTCTATCAGCGATATGGCGCAAAGTCGTGTTCTTGGTGATGATACTTCTGTATGAAATTAATTTGTACATGTCTAAAGCCTGGATGCAATTATGTAGTAACCCTGCTCGCTGAAACATAGCCCACCTCATCCTGTATGGAGTCACTCGTGATTCTATTTTATCACTTATATTATTGTCAGTGGGTATTCGTATTTGATTAGACGCCCCCTTTTATTTATTAAACATTATATTTATCTATTTATTGCCAACTGGTCTGAATATTCTAGAAATCTTATTCAAGGAAAATTTACACTTTCCGGTAGAATTCGAACTGGGCAGAGGGAACTGTCGTTTGATCCGATGTGCTCTCAATCGACTAAGCTACGAGGAACTTAGCTCACAAGGCAAGGCTAAATAGTGCCTATAAGAGAATTTTTTTTCGGAATTTTTCATATCTGTTCAATTTCTTAACTAAACGTAAACAAAGCAATAATCTATCTATCTATCTTATCTATCTATCTATCTATCTATATATATATATATATATATATATATATATATATATATATATATATATATACATATATATATTATAAAAAATGAATATATATGTATACTATCATTACTATACATATATATTATATATATATATATATATATATTTAGTAATGATCTATATATATATAATAGTGTTGACTTCAATGTTCGCTTCCATATACATATATATATATATATATATACATATATATATATATATATATATATATATATATATATATATATATATATATATATATATACGATAAATAAAATGTGTTCATTACCCGACTGATTCAAGACATCGACTCTAGACATTCGTATACGAAGTTTTCCGTAATTGTTCAGTTGAGTCTTTTGATTGTCTCGTTTTTCATTGTCTTTCTCTGTGTGTGTGTGTGTGTGCGCGCGCGTGTGTCTCTGTGTGTGTGCGTGCGTGTGTGTGTGTTAAATAACACATAATGTTATTTAAATAAACCCCTTGCTAAATATTTTTTTTAGAAATGAACTGGATTCTTGAAAAGGAATATTTTACTAACCTTATAAACATCGTACGACAGTGAACAATTATTAGGTTGGTGCAAAAAAACTGACGTAATAATGTCGTTTTTTGACGTTAAAAAATACGTCAAAAAACGACATTATTACGTGAGTATTTTTGTACCAACCTAATATAATTTTTGTGCTTTTAGGACAGAAATCTCTCGGGAAAATAGACTCATGAAGCCATAAAAGATTCGAAATCATATCACCATCATGCCAACGGATAGAGTTAAGCTTTCGTATAAGCAAAAATTCACCACCTGAGTCACTGGTCATTAGGTCGGCTGGATGGCGTAGAAGGCTTTCATCAATCGATTTTCTTTTTCTTTCTTCTTTTTTTTTTAAAAAAAATGTCTTTGAACCCGTGTCGTCCGTTCAAGCATTTCACCATCTGCGCTACTTGATGCCCCAGATTTTCCAGTCAAAATTGGCGTCGAAATATGATTAAGAACGTTTCGTTACAATGCATTACGGTTACGACACCGTGGCCCTTATTTGTCTACAGAGTCCAATCTTCTCTCTACTCGCCAGAGAACACATTGCACATCTGGAGAGGTTCTCAGCTTTGTGCTCTCTCATTACGCCTGACAACAGGATTTGCTTCTACAAACCGCTATAAAGACGCAAATTTACTCCAAGTTAATTGTTACCTCTTGGTAATCAGAAATCGATTTTTATATTGCTCACGTCAGGTAGCCTGCATCTAATTCCCTACTTCCGCAATTTTCAGATTGACCCCAGGCTGATTTAGGCCCCCCAAAAATGTTTGCTTTGTCATTTATGACATGACAAAGGTATATTTCTTTTTTACAGCATAAATATCATCTCAAGATATTCTGTTATTTCGACATTATTACGTGCTTTTACTTTCAGTCTTTCTTCCTTTTAAATAAACACTGGAAATATCTCCAAGCCACTCTCAGTTGTATATGAAAAATAAATATAGTAATGATAACAGACATCGTTTACGCCTAACAAAACACGTCAACCAGTAAATTACTGGCGGCAAACTCGTTCGATGCGAGCAGATTTTTACCATATACAATACTCAGTATAAAAAAAAGAGCAACAATATTTAGTAGTTAGATCCACTAATTTGGTATACGTAAGGTTTAAAATGAATTTTTAAAAATGAAAAAGCTTTCAATTTCCATTTAGTTTTAAAAGAATAGGATTACCTGAAATTAAAATCGGTTTTCATATACCTGTTTACGCACACACACGCACACATACACACACACAGACACATATATATATATATATATATATATATATATATTTCATATAACTGTTTTATACGCACACACACATACACATACACACACACACATATATATTTCATATAACTGTTTTACACGCACACACACATATTGATATTTCATATACCAGTTTTACACACACACACGCACACACATACAAACAAATATATATATATATATTTCATATAACTGTTTTACACGCACACACACATATACACACACACATACATATATATATATATATATATATATATATATATATATATATATTATATAACTGTTTTACACGCACAGACACATACTGATATTACATATGCCAGTTTTATACACACACACACACACACACACACACACATATATATATATATATATATATATATATATATATATATATATATATATATATTATTCCTCACCAGTAGCAGAGCAATTTTTAAATGCTGAGTAGAAATTGACCGTTACATAATTTAAATTTTAATAAAAATATCTGTTTAACACAATGCTGGCGCAGTTTATATGTTATCTGGAGATAACTGTTTGTTTGTTTTTTTTTGTTTTTTGGGGTTTTTTTTAGAATATATATAGTATTCTAACTAGACAGGATTTATAATTTATATTTAAAATAAATGGGTTTAATTAGATTTTATATTAAAAAATATATTAAAATAATATATTATTATTAAAACCAGCAATTAATATGCGATATTATTGTTAACAATAACCAAGATTGGTCTCCCATTTTTTTGTTACTCTCCTCGTTAGAGAGAGCTATTCCTGTTTACTGGGACTATAGAAGGCCACTATACGCGAACCTTTTATGCTCAGTTCTATAAATCTTTCTTAAAACCCACACCTTCGTACTTTTGTCATTACAATTATATATATATATATATATATATATATATATATGTGTGTGTGTGTGTGTGTGTGTGAAGAATTTTTTAGTGTCACACCATCTAAACAGTATTCTTAAAACAAGAAACATTTTATTAATCAAAAATCCGATACAAACGTATCATCTCGATTAAAAATAGAAATATTAACGTACCTTTCGTCCGACGCTTCGTCAGAAGAAAAAAATACAATTAAGAAAATCTAGTAAAAAGAAACAAAACCCCTTGCAATAGATTTAAGAGAGACAATGGTGGGGGAATATTTAAAGTTGCTAAAAACGAGACAAAGACTCGCTGAATATTGCCAGTTTATGTTTCAGATCCTTCTGCCTACACAGAGTCGGGCGCGAGGTGTTCTACCGCCTACAAGATGTTAAGAAGATGCTTCGTCTGAGCCCTGTGCAGCACAGAGAAGAACTCTGCTGAATAATAATTGGACACACAAATGACAGAACTCAATAAATGATCCCCGATAGCGGGACTCATGCGCGTGTGAGTGCCCGGATGCTAATAGCGCATGTCTACGTATGAAGCCTTGACACGTGCTGAACCATCCACACCTCCAGCCGGATAATAACAGAACTTTGTTGATTGGTGGATAAGGCTTCCTTACGGACAGGCGGGAAAGCACTATGATGAGAAAAGATGTTCAGTATATAGAATGACAGTAGAGATCCTATCAGGGCATGATTGACTATAAGGGCCAATACAAGATAATTTCATGTAGACAGGCCACTTAGTTGGACCAAATGTTTTGATTTCATTAAACTTAGAAATTTTAGGTATAATGTTTACTTTACTAACACCTTCCGGATAACCATTGGCAAAAAAAGATATTACTATTCTTTCCTGGTTGCATGCACGATGAGTAAACGTTTTAGCAAGGTTAATTTTATGAAAAGGACAAAGTCCGACAAGTATTTTAAACATTTTTATGTTTATACATTCTTTTTTATAATTGAAAATATTGAAGTAAATGCTCTATTTATAATAAACAATATTAACAACATTTACCGACCTGAATGTTCGAGAAATTTCCATAGAAAATATGCGTCCTCCGACAGGAATCGAACCTGTATCATATACGGAACCGTCATATAGCTTGACGTGCTTTTACCGATTGAGCCACAGAGGAGTGTTTCGGTTAGTAAGGTCGATTTTACTGTTTTTAAACTACAATTTTCCATGATTTTCTTATGTACCTTTTCTCATTTGTATCTATAAAAAAAGAATGTATAAACATAAAAATGTCCTAAAATAAAGTTTAATTTTCCTAGAGTGAAAAAGTACCAACTGAGATACAACCCAGTAAATGTAGGCTTCCTATATACGTTGGTGAGGAAAAAACGGTAACATATTATTCTCCACCTCGCCGGTAAATTGTAAAAATTAGGCGGAGACTATTTAGATATTAAAAATATCCTATCTACATCGTTATGTGACGAAAAGATGAAAAGGTGTCATCAACATAACGGAAATAGCAGTAAGGGTTAGAGATATTGTTAAACAATTGCCTTTCATGAAACCCTACAAAAATATTGACCATGACAGGTCCCAAGGGAGTTCCCATCGTCACCCCTGTTGGCGCATGTCATTGTCAATGTTGAAAGACGGACTTAGTTGCTATTCCAATCAGCTCGACAAAGACACTTTTCGGAAAAGATGGAAGCTTTAAGGGGTCACGATAAAAATAGTCAGCACAAAAATCAAAATTTCGTCGAGTGGGACATTTGTGAACAGACTAAAAATATTAAAAAACAACTCCATGTCAACAGTAAGTTGCAGTCTATGTATATCGGACACGAATTAGAAGGCGTCTGGAATACAATACTCAAAATAATGCAGTAAAACAGGATCAAGAACATCGACCGACCATTTGGCCAAATGATGGTGTGCAGACCCCACCATAGACAAAATAGACCGAAGTGGAAAATTCATTTTATGAACTTTCGACAAACCATACATCCTCGGACGCTTGGAGCCCACAGGCCGGATTCTATCATATACCTGTTTTAAGAGGGACATATTTTTTTATGAAATTCAAGCAATCTCTTCTGAAATTTAACTTCCATTTTCACGGTGTTTCAAATGATTTATCACCCAATTTCCTAAACTTAATAGCGTCATCCACCATTTTATTTATATAATCAGAGTAATTCAGAATCACAACCCCAAATCCTTTATCAGGTCTGATTATATAAATGTCGGTCCAAGATTTTAAAAATCTGGCCGCCTGATAATGATTCTTAGAATTGGTAGGCAAATTCGCATACTACTTTTTGATTAATAAAATGTTATCTATTTTAAAAATACTACTTAGATGGTGTGGCATTAAAATCCTTTCAGACACACACACACACACCCACACACATATATATATATATATATATATATATATATATATATATATATATATATATATTGGTAATTTCTCTATGTTCGGCATCAGGTTTACACTCCGAAGATATCATCAATGCACGTTTTGAGTGTTTTGACGGTCTTAGCAGCCATCCCCACCAGCTCGACAAAGATGCTCTTAGGAAAAGATGCAGCCTTTAAAGGCCCACGATACAAATCGTCAGCACAAATGCCACGGGCCGGATTCTATCATATACCTGTTTTGAGAGGAACATATTTTTATGAAATTCAAGCAATCTCTTCTGAAATTTATCTTCCATTTTTGCTGTCATCAAATGATGTACCAACTAACTTCCAAAATTTACTAGTGCCGTCTTTAGTTTATAGTTTATATAATCAGAATTATTCGGAATCACAACACCAGATCCTTTATTGGGTCTGTTTATATAAATGTTGATCCTAGATTTTAACAATCTGTCCGTCTTATAGTGATTCTGCTGCCAAAGAATCGATAGGCGAATTTACGAAGTCATATGTAAGCTCATCTAGACGCGCTTTAAGATGGCTTACATTCTCAGTGGACGTTGGCATGTGTTTTACTAATTGGGAAAACAATAATTTAAATTCAGTAAAGACTTTGATTCTATCGATCATCTCGGTGGGGTGGCGGATACAGAAGTGAAAACCACGGGGCAAGACCGTTATATCGGTATTAGACAAATTACAGTCAGATAAATTAATAATCTGTTTATCCGTTGTAACAGTAAGACCAAGCTTTCTTTATATCAGAAAGTTAAGATGCGCTATATTCATAGCCTTAGTCCTGCTACTAAGTATCTCGACAAACGAAAAAGAAAAGAAAGTGTAAACCTGACTGATATGTCCCGGAAAGGGATATATTTGATCGAAGTAGCTAAGTGGGTTTGGCTACTGTAACCAAGTAGAATATGGTAGCAGTAATCGATTGGAACTCGTCGTAGTCGCAGGTAACAGGTGTAGACCAATAGGATAGCAATTGGCGTAGTCCAATGGGCGTCATCATAGACTTACACTCTGTCATACCAACACGTCCGTCTGTATTTATGACGGACACCAGTCAATCATATTCCAGTGAGGCGGGACTCAGGTGTATGCATATTCCATTATATCATATATATATATATATATATATATATATATATATATATGCATTATGTATGTATGTATTTAATTGTCCTAAGATAAAAAGATATCCCTAGACATGGACACCGGAACTAGAATAATTTACAGAGTATATTAATGATATGTCCCGGAAAGGGATATATTTGATCGAAGTAGCTAAGTAGGTTTGGCTACTGTAACCAAGTAATACATGGCAGCAATAATCGAGTGGTACTCGTCGTAGTCGCAGGTAATAGGTGTAGACCAATAGGATAGTCAATGGCGTAGTCCAATGGGCGTCGTCATAAACTTAAACTCTGTCGTACCTACACGTCTGTTTGCATTTATGACGGACACCAGCCAATCATAATCCAGTGAGGGGGAACTCAGGTACATGCATATTCTATAATATCACAATGACCCACAATGATTGATACTGGAGTCTAACGGAATACAGAATTTCATCTCTAAGAAATGCTCTTTCAACATCAACCGAATTATGGCACTTAATCCTAGAGATGCGCCTAGTAATAAACCCAGGGTAATGTCATTCTAGGAACATGATTTCAGTAATGTACATCTCAACCAGATAGTATAATGGAGGGGTATTAATTATATTGTGGCTATATTGATACTAAAGATATGTGGACAGATTTTTAGTGCCACGCCATATAAATAGTATTCTTAAATTAGGGAACATTTTTATTAATCAAAAAGTCGGATACAAAAGGAGCGTTTCGATTAAAAATAAAAACTTAAGGTACCTTTTCTCCGACGCTTCGTCAGAAGAAAAAAATAATCGGAATGAAGTTAAACTACTGGAAGGAAACAAACTTCCTTGCAATAGAATTAAGAGAAACAAGGCGGGTGAGGAAAAAAACGAAGACAATGAAAAAGAGGAAAGATGAGAATGGAAAGAAAGAGGACGAGCAGGAATAGTAGGAGTAGAAAAAGAAGACGATGAAAAAGAAGAAAGTAGAGAATTGAGAGAAGGAGGAATATGAGGAATATGAGTAGTAGTAAAAAATGAAGAAGAAAGAAGAGGAGAGTCTTGCAATCTCTCTCAATTGTCCATAACATGGCCGTAAATGTTTTCAAATTTAAACGTACAGTTTCGACGGTTTTTGTTCTTTACATACGACAGAAGATTGCGAACTGTGTCATCGACTGGAATCAAATGCCACTCAAGACTGAAAGTTTTTGATTAAAATGCATAACAAAAATGATCATTTCCTTTTCATTATCGATCTCTGGAAAAGAAAATGATTGTCTCTGAAAAAAATCGTCCACTTTAATTTTTTCTTTTCGAAAGTTCAAGACGGCGTTAGTTGTTTGGATCAATCCAGTCATTTTTAAAGAATGAGATTTTGACATTTTAAGACGCGGAAAGTTTTCGGGAGATTAAACTCATCACCTTTAAAGACATTTTCTCTGACAGGAAGAGATATAAAAATGAAGAAAATTGCTTCGAATAAATCCGAACATTACATAGTAAAAAAAAAAAATCTCTTTGCATGAACGCTGACAACAAATACATTGGAAAAAAAGAAAAGAAAGCCGTAGAATGTAGTGCTGTGAGTGGGGTGAAAGCGAAATTTTCTTATTTGGGGAAATTGCAAGTGTTTTTATAACACTGTGTCAGAACATTGAAAGAATTTTGGTACTAAAAAATATAGTCATTGTTATAACTAGTGTAAATTTAAGAATGTACATGTAATTTAACTTGGCTTTGGAAATAGCAACCTGTGAGACAATTTCGAATTCCTGCAGAGTAGTCTACGTTTACTTCCGCTCAAATACCCTTCATAAAGGTATGAATCAATCTCTGCTAACCCCACACTCCCAGTCAAGATACAGCAATGGCTGTTTTTTTCTGGCCTTGAGGTGGCAACAAATCTAGGTGAAAAAAACACACTGATTTCAAAATAATACCTTGAAAAGGGATAAACTCCGTCAAACTAATTTACCCTAGACGCACCGCTTTTTCTATAGCTGCAGTACTTGCGATTCCTCAGTGACTAGTACGTTACGGGATTCTTGACGGGAAATAGTTTGGAGGTTAACTATTTGCCCATAGCTATGACCCTAACAGCTGCTACTACCCTAGGTCAGGATGGACTTGGGAACAACAGCAATTAAGAGATGGTTCTAGGCTCCTCAGAATCTCATGATCAGAGGCCTAGCTGCCGGATGCAGTTTATTATCATACACAGGATGATCCAGTACTTGATTTCTTATACAAAATAAAGTTGTGTTGGTATATATATATATATATATATATATATATATATATATATATATATATATATAGATGTGTGTGTGTGTGTACTAATGATGATGACCCTGTATAAGGACCGAGGACCACTTGAGATAGAGGCTTACAGAATAAGCTTTTTCGGATATGCGGGGAAGATAACAGTTGACCCTAGTCTTGAAAGAGTTAATATTGTACTGAAGCGTCCCCTTTGGAGTCGGATCTGCGAAGCATTGGTTCTTGTCAAGAAGTTGTTTGTGTGAACCTTATCCCAACAATCGAATACGAAAGGGATAAGTGTCTTTGCCATGAAGTTTAGAACTGGTGGAATTAAGCAATGTAGTTACCCCAATTAACAAGCATGTTCTTTCTCGTTAGTTTTGTCTAATTATTTTATAGACATATTAAAATGATTATACGCTTTGATATTTGAGTCAGCATGCACATCTTGTTTGATATAGACCCTATGATAACAGTTTAATGTTGCAAATTGCACTTAAAATTCATTAATTTTCCATGTTGAAACATTTCACCGTTGTGTGCTAGCAACTGTCATGCCGTTTTTTATATTGTATGGTACGAGATAAACAAATCTTAATCGGATAGAATGTATCATTAATGGTACCTTTGTTTTATTTATATATATATATATATATATATATATATATATATATATATATATATATATATATATATATATATATATATATTAATGTTGATATGACATTCTTGTCGATTTGGGGGGAATTTTGTTTTAGATAAGGTATTATCATGTTTATCTTGGCCGTTATTCGCCTAACGTTTCGACCGTTGTATCTCTGGAAAAATTGAGAAAAAAATTAATATCATGGCACCGAAAGAAACCAATTGATTGACACATTATCACACCACAAAATTATATTTTTTGGTTTGTTTATTTTCTTATTTTTGTTTTTTTTTTACTTTTCAATATCAACAAAATACGTCATGACAAGTCGTATATTTTTAATAATTTTAAAAATTGTAATTGAGTAATTATGGGCATGTGACCGCACAACCCGAATATATATTTAATAAATTCTTCCAAGACGTCATGTTATCGCGAGAAGACATATGGAAGAGAACAACAAAGGAAGATGTTGTGAAGGCTATAAATTGCGCCTTCCGGGTTTTCGATAATGCAAATTTGTCAATCATGTTTTCAAATCACATTTTTTTTTATTTCCTTTCCCTACACACGCTCTATGTTAATACCCTAAATAGGACACTATTAGCTTCAGCTTAGTGAAAGATCTTCCGCGGCTAACATAATTTGTAGAACGAGACGAAGGTTTGGGAAATCATCCTCTCCATATTTTTTTCACCCCAAGCAAGACGGGAAGCTACTAGCACGCAAGGTGTTACAGAGTGTTGGAGCGAGAACAACTAGGAGTGATAGAGGAAAGGATGAAGACGATAGGAGATAGATCAAGGCATCTGGAGACGTCGATTGACATTACATTTGAATAGTTGGAGATTATAGCTATCAGGGAAACAGGAAAAGGGAAGGAGTTCCACAGGCGAGAGGTGCGAGACATGAAGCTATTGGAGTAGAAGAGACCGCTACATTTTAACAGTGAAAGGGTGAGAGCGAGATGTCAGCCTAGTTGAACGTTTAAATTCATAAAGTCTGGAAACCAGCGAAAGCAGCTCATCGGAGCAGTTACTATGAAAGTATTTGTAAAAAAAGACAGAGGGAGGCGACGGCACGTCTATGAGGGATCGACTGCAGACAAGATGCCAGACCAGGGCCAATATTGAAGAATAGATTTTACAAGTTCTTCATAATTTGATAGTCGAATTGTTGCCGGTTGATTTGACTAAATAATAAATATTACATAACAAATAAATTCTTCTTTGTTCGTGGCGCTGCCCGAAATTTGAACCCTATTTGTCATACCCTAGTTCCGCTTCTGAGTGAGTACGATCTTTACTAGGTGTCCGACATCTTGTTATACGAGCCATGATAAATGCTTTTAAGATTTATGATGTTAATTGTGGTTTGTATGATGTGCAGGTTGTGAATAGCGGCTCTGAATACGAAATCTGTGATCCGTATCTGTCTATATTTCTGAGATGAGTAATTTTTGTACATTATTTACATTATTCAGACTATTTTCCTCATCTTTGTTGCGATATTTATCACAACGTTTCGGCCTTTGTACGATCTGGCCTTCTTCATTGGTTGGAATATCGAACTGAACCCTATATTTCGCTCACTGGGGTAGACAGTTCTAGTTCCACGTGTCATGTTTAATGGATGTCAGTTATTAGTTATCTCCTGTTAATTCCCCTCTCCAAGTTCTCCACTGTCTTAACCGGGTATTGAACTCACACTCTTTGGGTCCTGTCACAATACAATATGGGAACCAGTAATAAGGAGTGCCAGAGAAAAGTGATAATAACAACAAATTTGCAATATGAGTGCTGGTAAAAATATGTTTGATAACAGCAAAAATTGCAATATGAGCACTAGTAAAAAAAATGTAGGCTGATGACATTAGGTTTGTAATATCCCGAAATTCATACCCAGATGTCCTCAAGGACACATAGGCACAGTGGATAAAGGCGTTGGTTAGATCCAGTGACAGGACCCAAATAATGTAAATAATGTGTGTGATCCGTGTTCAAAATCCAGTCAAGTTGTTTACGCACAGATACCCTTCCGAAAGGAATCGATTCTTCTCTCTTCTCCCGAAAGCTATAGGTTAAATAGTAGAGCAGACAAGGTTTTCAGTCTTTGCTGGTAGCCAGTCTATGGGAAAAAAACTAGGGATTGAAAACCATATGTAGATATTGGGAAACATACTGCGGACTATACTAAGGAAAGAATCGACGTTTTCATTGGCTCTGTGATCTCGACTCAGGTCGGCCTCTATTTTTTTTTCCTAAAAGCACATGTTTGGGTGGGTTGTTTTGTTTTACGGCATATCAAACTCAACCGACAAAATTTTTATTGTTGGTAATTTTATTTTAAAATGTATTACTTATAATATTTTATTTTTTCAAAAATGTATTGTTGGTTGGTTTGGTTTGGTTTGGTTTGGTTTGGTTTGGTTTGGTTTTTGTTTTACGGCATATCAACCTCAATGGGTTATTTAATGCCGACAAAATTTTTTATTGCTTGCAATATTTTTTCCTAAAATCTATTGCTGGTAATATTTTATCTCTCAAAAATCTATTGCTGCTAATACTTTTTCAAAAAAATGTATAGCTGGTAATATTTTTTCTCTCAAAAATCTATTGCTGCTAATACTTTTTCAAAAAAATGTATAGCTGGTAATATTTTTTCTCTCAAAAATCTATTGCTGCTAATACTTTTTCAAAAAAATGTATAGCTGGTAATATTTTTTCTCTCAAAAATCTATTGCTGCTAATACTTTTTCAAAAAAATGTATAGCTGGTAATATTTTTTCTCTCAAAAATCTATTGCTGCTAATACTTTTTCAAAAAAATGTATAGCTGGTAATATTTTTTCTCTCAAAAATCTATTGCTGCTAATACTTTTTCAAAAAAATGTATAGCTGGTAATATTTTTTCTCTCAAAAATCTATTGCTGCTAATACTTTTTCAAAAAAATGTATAGCTGGTAATATTTTTTCTCTCAAAAATCTATTGCTGCTAATACTTTTTCAAAAAAATGTATAGCTGGTAATATTTTTTCTCTCAAAAATCTATTGCTGCTAATACTTTTTCAAAAAAATGTATAGCTGGTAATATTTTTTCTCTCAAAAATCTATTGCTGCTAATACTTTTTCAAAAAAATGTATAGCTGGTAATATTTTTTCTCTCAAAAATCTATTGCTGCTAATACTTTTTCAAAAAAATGTATAGCTGGTAATATTTTTTCTCTCAAAAATCTATTGCTGCTAATACTTTTTCAAAAAAATGTATAGCTGGTAATATTTTTTCTCTCAAAAATCTATTGCTGCTAATACTTTTTCAAAAAAATGTATAGCTGGTAATATTTTTTCTCTCAAAAATCTATTGCTGCTAATACTTTTTCAAAAAAATGTATAGCTGGTAATATTTTTTCTCTCAAAAATCTATTGCTGCTAATACTTTTTCAAAAAAATGTATAGCTGGTAATATTTTTTCTCTCAAAAATCTATTGCTGCTAATACTTTTTCAAAAAAATGTATAGCTGGTAATATTTTTTCCAAAAGTGTATTGCTGGTAATGTATTTCTAATAATAATCTTTTTACAAAAATGTATTTGTGCTATTAAAACGTATTATGCACTTTCATAGTATTTTAAGCAGGAACCCTAACAGGTGCTACCACCCCGGGTCAGAGTAGACCTGGGAACACAAGCAATTAAGAGGTGGTTCCACGCTCCTCCAAACCTCCTGATCAGAGGCCTTGCTGCTGGACGTAGTTCATCGTCTTAACCAGGATGCGGATGTACTTTATCTTCATACCCAGGACGGGTATTGATGGTAATATTTTTTTCAAAAAATATATTGCTGGTAATTTTTTTTCGAAAACTGTAATGCTGGCATTAAAACCTATTTTACACTTTCATAGTGTTTTGACCTCAGTTTGGGGGGTTAACTGTCTGCCTATAACTGAGACCCTAACAGGTGCTACCACCCCTGGTCAGGAGGAACCAGGGAACCCCAGCAATTAAGAGAACGTTCCAGACTCCTCAAAACCTCCTGAACATAGGCATTGCTGCCGGATGTATTTTACCGTCATCCTCAGGACACGGATGTAGTTTATCGTCATACCCAGGACGCCTCATTGTGTGTTTGCGGTCTTAACCTTTTATAGATTTGCAATCGGCGTATTTTGAAACACCAGCCGACAGGGCATAAGATCATTTGTAATATTTATTATTCTAAGACAATATTTTCATTCTGTTACATATTTCTGGACATATCGTATACTCGTATTAAGCTTGAACAAATGATGTCTTGATACTAAATGTAGATGTGGGACAACGCTTTTCAAAGAAAGCAAATATGGACGAGGACATAGAAATGCTTTTGGCATATGGTGAGTTACCTGTACTGCAACCTTTTATTGGACTTTGGTGGGCAACGACTGACCGTCGGCAAAAATGGCACTCATAGCTAAACTTTGTTAGATAATCGATAACCAATCACTAATGGTCAGATCAAGTTCCTGCCCCATGGGTGAAGTCTTCATATAATGGCTTCCTGAAGAAGCGAGCGATGTAGTCCCTTGTCAAAAGAATCTAAATTCTTTGCTAGAATCTTGCTAGTAAGGCACTAGATCTAGATATCATTTGAATCGCATTGCTGATTTAATTCCTCTAAGCAAGCATTTCGAGACCAGTGAATAGAAATCACGCACGCATTTCCGACGATCTAAGTCAGATTTCGTTGTTCTTTGAGCGGGGCGAAGGTAAATCCATGTTCAACGAATTCTTAATATCTGGTTTCCTAACATGAAATAATATTGTGAACACTGTCCTTATTTCTAAGCAATTTCTACGGAAATATTTATTAAACTAGCCGAATAAACCGCGCCTTGCTGCGTGTCACATTTTTTTTTTGTAAGAAAATGATGATTGATTTTAAATCATTGTTATAATTTGTGGAGAAAAATGATGTATTTCAGAATTTTTCAATGATCTTGCCGATGTCACATCCATCTTCTGGATTTCTCCTTCTATATTTTGGATAAGATTCATTATCTTGTTCAAATTTAAATTTAATTTAAGTCATAGGGGAAAAAATTCAAGGTAGTTATTCACATCTACTGGGAACCTCTTTTGATCAAAATGAAATAAACTAATGCAATTACCCTAGGAGCCATTCTGTTGTTCAAATTAAAATTTAATTTATATCAAAGGTAACAATTTCAGTGGTAGGTTTGTGCCCCACGCCCCGTCGGGGACCCTCTTTAATCAAAATGATATATACTTATGTAAGTACCTTGGGTAATCTACTTTCAGAATATGTATGGTTATGCGGGGGGGGGGCGTCTGCCTCCAACCTAGGTGGAGAACCTTAGGTGGAGTACAATAACAAACAGGCATATATATATATATATATATATATATATATATATATATATATATATATATATATATATACATATATATATATATATATGAAGTAATATGATTTTAAGGTATGATATATTTATGGGATAAAGTGCTCAATATCATAGATAGAGCGTATGTACATAGGCTCTATCTATTGATATATATATATGATATTGAGCACTTTATCCCATAAATATAGTAACACCATAAAACTGTATTTCTTCATATTCATCTCCTGATAAATAGTAGAGCACTTTCGCTATATTGATAACACACAGTATATATATATGTATATATATATATATCTATATATATATATATATATATATAGAGAGAGAGAGAGAGAGAGAGTCAAAATTGTTCGATAACAAACAAGCATAAATATATATATATATATAAAGAGAGAGAGAGATACGTCAACATGCATATATATATATATATATATATATATATATATATATATATATATATATATATATATATATATATGTAGAGAGAGAGAGAGACGTCAAAATTGTTCGATAACAAACAAGCATATATATATATATATATATATATATATATATATATAGAGAGAGAGAGAGGGAGAGAGAGAGAGGGAGAGAGAGAGATACAGACAGATAGATCAAAATGTACCTTCACTCTAATGGTGAGTGCAAATAATGGCAATGTCGAGAAAACTCAAGCGATATTATTGTACAAGTTGACTACTGCATATCCAACATAAATGGGATCTTTTGATAGCCCCGGATAAGTGATTTTACAGAGTATAACTGTTAGGTTAAAATAATACCATTATCCTATCTTAATGATAGCCTCTAAATCAGTACAGTTTGGTTAATAATAAAGTAAAGAAAATCATACCATGTGTTCTCATGAGCTGAATTCCTTTGTCCCGCCAGAGCTGATTTATAACTCGTACATGGCATGCCACCTACACAGGGGTCGAATCCTCCTCATCTCCATCGTATCTCATTAGAAGCAAGTTACACGAGAACAACCATTTCCCAATTACTGTTACTTTTTAGAATATACTCCCTGAAGGATGTTTTCGCAATTACTACAATCTTGACATCTTCAGGTTTAAGATCTACCATTATCTTTTCTGTATAATCCCAAAAATATAATACAACAATATAATGCAACATTATAATACAACAACACAAAGTAACCCTCTACCTTGAGTAACTCTTGGGCCTTGTATTGGGTGAATATTAATATAGAAAAATTAGAAAAGAAAATCAGGTGGAATTTTAAAGAAACATGTGCAGTTTTACATTTGTTCTACCGATGAAGACTAGCAATTCGTATATTATTACTGGATAAATTCATCTTTTAAATCCATATTCACGTATTTATTTATTTTTTTAAGACAAAAATGTAATTCCGATGTCGAATTTCTAAAATATATCCAATGCACAGTTTTGTAGAATATACATAAACTATTTTTCTCTTACAAGTAAACAACTTCCTGTGATTTTTTTCAGAAAATACTTTTTTCCTGTAACGGATACACGACTTTAAAAAAAAAAACCCACCAAACTCCACTCATGATTTACTAAATCGTTTATTTAGTTTTGTTTTATAACAGAAGCTTTTATGCTTTCAAATACATCACACTAAGTTTATTTTTTTTTTTTTAAAAAAAAGAAATTAAACAGTTCATGATTTTAGGAATACAATCGGCTGGATAGTTCACTGAACGACGATTGTTGAACATAATGAGAATATACTGAGCGATATTATGATAGCTATTTATTAAACGTAAATTAGATTTCGCACAACGCTGAAAGTATGTAGCACCCGGTGAAGATGTGTAATGGATCTAGCGAGACAAATATACTAACCATTGCTCCACGTCAAGATGCGCGAATGATATGATAGACTGGCTGTTCAAAATTTTACTTCACTCTAATGGTGAGTGCAAATAATGGCAATTTCGAGAAAACTCAAGCGATATTATTGTACAAGTTGACTACAATAAAGGAAGATCGATCAGAATCAAAGAATGATTCTCTAAAATGCAAGATCAAATTAAATATTCCATCATTCTGCTCTTCATATTATAATTCCACTCAATCAGGATTATCAAATATTCCGTTTATCTACATATCTTTTCGCATCTGTCTGCATTTCTGAGAATAGGTATTATGTACATTATTTACATTATTGTCCTCATCTTTGTCGCCATATTTATCATAACGTTTCGACTCTTGTACACTCCGGCTTTCTTCAGGTGGTTGGAATGTCGAACTGAACCCTTTATTTCGCTCACTGGGTTACACTGTTCTAGTTCCACGTGCTATGTTTAATGGATGTCAGTTATCAGTTATCTCCTGCTAATTTCCCTCTGAAAGTTCTCCACTGCTTTAACCGGGTATTGAACTCACACTCTTTGGGTCCTGTCACTGGATCTAACTAATGCCTTTATCCACTGTGCCATGTGTCCTCAAGTGTGAGTTCAATACCCGGTTAAGGCAGTGGAGGGCTTGAAGAGGGGAATTAACAGGAGGTAACTGATAACTGACATCCACCAGACATGGCACGTGGAACTAGAACGATCTACCCCAGTGAGCGAAATAAAGGGTTCAGTTCGATATTTCAACCACCTGATGAAAGCCGGAGAGTGTGATAAATATGGCAACAAAGATAGGAACAATAATCCGAATAATGTAAATAATCTACATAATACCTCATCTCAGAAATAGACAGACTCTAATGGATGTCAGTTATCTCCTGTTAATTCCCCTCTCCAAGTTCTCCACTGCCTTAACCAGGTATTGAACTCACTTTTTGGGTCCTGTCAGTGGATCTAACCAACGCCTTTATCCACTGTGCCATGTGTTCTTCATATAGCGAAACAGTATGTCTGTAGATTACAATATATTAGTGTTTATTTTTTTTTTTTTACTATAAAGATGTATTTTTATATTTTCACGGTGTTTTGACCCCCGTTTTGAGTTTCACTATTTGCCCGTAGCTGGGACCCTAATTGCTGAGTCAGGGTGGATTTGGGAAACAACAGAAATTAAGAGGTGATTCCACGTTCACCCACAACCTCCGGATCAGAGGCCCTGCTGCCGAATATATTTTATCGTCATACCCAAGACGATGATGCCTGAGATCACCCACAAATATATATTATCAATACCACTAAAGATTATCAACGCTTCTGCTCATTTGCACAAAGCTTCGCTGTCTGATGCGACAATTAAACAAAAATCAAGTTCCAAATTTGTTATCGCAATCCACAAAGTATGTCCTTGAATGTACTTAAAGGGACAGCGTCCGATTTTATCTCTTGTTCCTGGGGCGCTTTAGAAAGTTATTACAAAATTTGTATTCAATTACATATCATCTCGTGATCATGACTCTGATAGGTAAATGAACCAAAATCAAATCTCAAGGTGCAATCCACACCCAGATTGATTCTTCTCTATTGAGGCAAGAACGAGGAGCGCCATTTCCAATCCCTAATGCCTGAGGCATCAAAAGAAACGTAATGTCGAGGTAACTAGACAATCTTTTGCAACATCTTTATGCCCGCATGTATGGTTCCATATTAATGTTGACTTTCTGTGTTAAATCTGGACTCGTATACATAGCTATATAATTCCTCTACTGAATTGAAAAGGGTATAAAGACTTCATCTCTTAATGCAGGCAATGTCCAAAAACGGAAGTGCCGATGAAACACCACTGCCTACCTGCATGAGGAGAGAATCGTGTATTAAATGCGAAATTCAATCATATCCTGCGCCTGTGGTTGGTTGGTAAATAGCATCTGGTCAGTTACATGTTCAAACTGTAATTACTCTAACTAGGACGGTTAGTTCTCTCCAGAACATACATATCAGAATCGTCTTCGAGTTGTAATTTACCCAGCTTTTCCATATCTACCCTGATAGTCTTTGATGAATTGTAATGCAATATATGATTGGAAATTTGACTCCATCATTTTTCACCATTATTAGAGAAATATTAAAATTTACTCAGACAAATTTTATCACCAGTAGATTTTCTTTTATAATTTCGCAAAGATCGGAAGAGTACGATAACGTAATCCACATAAATTAACAAAATGGAATATTAACGATGCTTTAAATCTGTTTCATTGATTGATTAATTTTAACGGCTTATCAACACTTTTTAAGCCTGAAAATATCTTTTTTAAATGGTAAGTTTTTTTTTTTCTTTTAAGATACTAATGATTTAGCTAGGGAGAAGAAATGGATTTATACATTTCCCAAGTGTACTTGCACATAAATGAATATATTGAACCCAACTAGAATTGAAACTCGGCTCTCCGGTTAATAATTCCGAGCCATTATCCACTACACCACCTGCACATCCAAGCTTACAGCACCAGACATTCCTAAGCGATCATCCTGGCTCGACGCTGCCTAACTTCGGTAATCATATTAAGCGTGTAAACTGCTCTCCCTAGTACTTTGTAACAACTAAGGAAAATTATACCGAGAGATGCCCGAGGCCACACCCTCTCATTGTACCAGAGAGAGGGATCGGTGCTCGCACCGAGGCCAGCGCAACCGATAGTTTCGGGGTCTGCAGGCAACTTTTGTTCCTAGCCCAGTTGTACGCGCTCGGGCTCCTCACTTTAAACCGACCTTTTGTCACAACCTGACAATCTTGAGGGGGGGAGTAAATACTAACTTCGGTAATCATAAAGTAACCGATGTTTCAATGTGATGTTGCCGTATGCTCTAGTCTGGTTGAATATTGCTTCTAAGTCGAAAATTATATTTGGTATCCCAATCATATGGCCTTTGTGTCGGGTCAGAGCTAAGCATGGTAAATATTTAAGACGACACGCAGTGTTGTAATGAAAAAGTGTGCTAGTCTAATTGACCATTCCTACTGAGTCGATTCGATCCTCAATAGATATCGCAAACTTGTAGCCCTGTGCTTAAATTGCAACATAAAATGTAGACCTTAAATGCTATCTCCGAATTTTCGTCGACCAACAAAATCAAATTACATACACGCAGGATAAGTCGTCCATGACGGCGGATTAAGAGCTCCCTTTTGACTGGCTGATTTCATGATTCTAGATGCTGACTGAAAGGTGAAAGAAAATAGCCGATTTCAGGCAGCGATTCCTTTGTCTGGGGACAGGCCTAGGAGAATGCACCATAAAGCCAGGAAAATTCTCAGTTGAAAGAAGCATTCTTGTGCAAATATCTGTTGAGTACCTGCCGATTAAACATCGCATCTTACTTATACCGTTGTGAAGGCGAAGATAGCCCCACCACGCCACCATGGTAGGAGACAAATTCAAAATAATACCGTTCACTATTGCAACTGACAAAGGAAAACTTATGTAGACAAGCAGATGTAGTCTAGTCGTTATGGCATATAACTTTCACCTTATGACAATATAAGATCTCTCTGGAAAAGATCCAACGATTTATTATGAACGAAAAAGTTCTGAAGCCAAAGCGGTGTAACTTTCTTCAAAGTATCCATCTTAAGATATGTAAAATATTATTATCACAAAAAATTCTTTCAATCTAAAACTGTTATTTGACCTGCAAAACGGTTGATAAACCATAGAAAACGAATCATTCAAATGGACTAACTCGTTAACCATTACATTGACGCTGTATTACCTTAAATATTTATGAAGCCTGCTGTAAATTGCTGCATACAAGTCGACCTCGCGTACAAGTTGGTCTCAACATTTAAAGCTCTATAGGTCGAATGCAAACTTACGATAGGATATCAGTGGTCCAAAATTAGGCCTACCTGTAAATGAAGTTAGACTACAGTATCCGTTAAACTGTGCCAAAACTGCGTAAGGTCGCGCCATTTAACATTATGTTATGGCACTAATCGTAATCTCTTTCTATATGCGTTGTAGATCAAACAACCTAAAACACACCGGAACGTACCGTATATTGTATCTGTATAATACAAAAATCCTCAGAACATTGATAAACACATTAAAGCCAACATCAACTCCTATAAATTAATAATACCTTATATTACACATCACACCAGGTAGTTTTTTTTTTCATAGTTCTGCTATTTATCGTATTTTATTGCAAAACACAGCGTCACTCATCCGCCATTTGCATTAGTTATGTAAACAACAAAACAATGACGCCACAAACCTCATTAGATGAACTACAAAATCGTGACTCCGTTACACTATCGACACTCAGGTTAGGCTATCATACTTTTAATGAGCCCATGTTACAAAGAAAAAAAAACACTCATTTGTCATTAAACTATCATAAAATTGCGCAGGTGAGTTGTCTGAATGGCCACCTGACTTAAACAGTGCTTCCGTCAGTGTTTACAATTAGTGTATCAGCTCGTGGACTCGATGTGAGTCGTAGCGTTAATATAATACTGAATTTATGTTACTATTTTATATCAATTTCTGTGTTAATATGCCAAATATGTTTACAAAATACCAATTTTAGTCGGGTGTATTTGTGACAGCCTGTTGGAGTTATGGTATGCGGTATCCTGCAATTTTTAGGACTTCTGTTCCACTTGTTTACAACTCGTTGGAAATGATCAGCATTGGTTTACCCGTCATATAAGTCAACCCCTAATTTTGAAAAAAAATGTTTTAGGTTTGAAAACTCGACTTATATGCCACAATTTACGCGATTTTCTTTTGAGCATATGGCCATAGTTTTAATCACGGAACGAAACTCATTGTTCAACTAGACCATTATACTACCTCGAGACGTCGTAAAACATGCTTATTATAAAACTCAGATTGTGTGTATGTGTGTGTGTGTGTGTGTGCGTGTGTGTCTGTTCGTTTATATATTGGATTGGATTTCCTACATTTTTCAACAGATTTCAACAAAACTTCATAGTACTACGTAAAATTACTTTGCGGTGGTTCTGACAGCGCCAAAAATTGGAAAAACACAATTGTTTTTGCATGAAAAACACGATTAAGAGGCATTAATGCAAGGGGTACAACTCATATCGAGTTATACTCATTATAAAACCCAGGTTTATTGTGTGTGTGTGTGTGTGTGTGTGTGTTCTTTTATATATGGGATCGGATTTCCTACATTTTTCAACCAATTTCAACAAAACTTCACTTTTTTTTTGGTAGTGTTGCACACTTTTTTCTTTATTTTTACATTCAGAATGCTTTAAAAATACCATTTACAAGACAATTGTTTATAATAAAATTCTATTCAATCGGTATTATCTATTCATAACGATTGAAAACAATGTTTTTGCTTGAGTTTGGGTTTGACCAATTCGTAAAAAAAAAAAAAACTAATTAAGACATGTGTGTCCGTCAACTTTAAACAATAATCTTTGTCAATTTTATTTTTCAGTCTTTATGATGGTCAATACTTAATCTATCTCTTACTGTTACATTCCCGGGCAACGCCGGTCTCTACTGCTAGTATTTACTATGTTTAACTGGGTTTGGTCACAATTTAACAAGCTTGGAACATCTAGTGAGGGTCGAATACCTACTTAGTAGTAATATACAGCCAAAACAGCTTGTTAACCTTTAACCTGAAATTGAGCCTATTTCGGGCAAAATGCCGCAAGTACACGAGTCAGGATCGAACTCATTAAAAAGATCCAAATAATGCACTAACCATTATAAGACCTCAATGCATTGTTAATGTTTACCAACTAAACTGAGTTTGAGCACAAATTTGGGACACCGAGTGAAAATCTAATTTCTTACTTAATGGTAAAATTCAACCAGACTAGCTCGTTAAGCATTACAGATGTATCTCTTTAAATATTTGTTATGTTCAGTTTATTTTGAGCACAAATATGGGGAACGAAAGGAAGACCGAAATCACTACTCAGTAGACTCCGAGACAACGAGACTAGTTCCTTAAACATTATATCACACTAAGGTGGGCACCTTGTCTCGCTAATGCAGTTACGACTGAATAGTGAGTTTGATCTTCATTGGATGCCCCATATATTTGACCTTGTGCCACATCTAAGCTACAATTGGAGAATTACTATTGAAAACCTCGAGGCGGTGTAATGTTTAGCAAGCTTGTCTCGCTAGGACAATTACGACTAAATAGTGAATTCGAACCTCCTTGGGTGCTCCATACATTCGGCTTTGCGCCACGTCTAAGCTACACTTGGAGAATCACTATCGGCACATTGAGGCGGTGTAATGTTTAGCAAGCTTGTCTCGCTAGAACAGTTACGACTGAATAGTGAGTTCGATCCTCACTGGATGCCCCATACATTCGTCCTTGTGTCACATCTAAGTTACGCTTGGAAAATCTCTGTGTCATACTAAGGTGACGTATTTTATTCCTGGGGGTCAAATTAGCTGAACGCTATGAATATGGGGTAAACAGCGACGATCGAATTGACTCATCAAATGAGCTGGTTAAGCACTTTGCTACACAGAGGCGTCTATTTCAATGTTGTTACTGACCGATCTCTTTTATATTGGTATTAGGAAATTACCTACAACAAAGTAATTGGTAAGTCGTGTAAAGCCAAGTTAAGGTATAACCAGAGAGGGTTTGCTACATAGAAGAGAAGAATAATTTGGGACGTCACTTCGTCCCTTGATTTCCATGTATGATTCTCCTTCCGTGTGTTATCTTCTTCGTCTATGCGCCGTGTCCCTTTAGGACGTTGACGATCATGACTCAACACAAAGTCCTCTCATTTGTAGCTCTTTTTGCTATCCCTCCTAAACACTGTTTCGCCATCCAGTTGCTCAAGTTCGTCAGGTAGGTTCTGCACATTTTTTTTTTTTTTTTTTTGGCTATCGAACTTTCAATCTGCCCTGTGATTATGACATTTTGCAAGAGTTCTTTCCCCATTATCTGTCCCAGAAATTTCAACTGTCTCATCCTAATGTTAAGCATAATTGTCATTTTTTGTTGCCAATGTTTCTAGAATTTCGTCGTTGCTCATATGCTTGGTTCATGGTTTTCTCAGTATACTTCTGTAGAGCAATATTTCTGTTTCTTCAAGTTTCTTCTGTGAGGAGATTGTCCAGCTTCCCCTACCATATGGGAGGACTGATATTACATAACAGCTCAATATTCCTGTTTTTGTTTCTAATGATATTTTTTGTCTGATTGTTTCGCTTTCAGAAGTCACCTGTTGCAATCCCATAACGCCTTCGGATTCCCGTGTCGCAATTTCCGTCCTCTGTCAATACACTTCCCAGATATCTAGATCGTTACATCTGTTTGATTTCGACATTTTCAATTTGTAAGTTGCGTGATAGGCTGTCCCTTTTTCTAAGAACCATGCTTACAGTCATTTTGTGATTGATAATTAGTCCTTTTTTTTCTCGCTTTCATTCATTATTTTCTGTAAGAGTCCTTTCATTTTCAGTTCCATGTCTGTCATCAACCCTGTGTGATATGTTTATCTTATTTTGTTGAGATACCCTGTGGCAACAATGAATTCTGTTAGGACTAATATTTTTTTTCAGAATAGCTTGGTAAAATCTGGAGAGAAAACACCTAACACTTTAAAAATAATGACGAAAACGAGATATACCGTGCGTAACAGAAAAATTGTTCAAATCCTGTAAAAGAAAAATTGTCCTTCTGCTAAGAAGAACAGTATCTTAGAAATGATTTAAAATATTATTTGAATTCTGCAAGGTTTTTATAACACCATTGTACTCTACTTTGACCAATAAGAATGTATAATTACTCTCCAACTTTAAGTGAAGAAACGTGATGAAAATGACATGTTTATCATTAATTAAACATCGCTAAGAATCGGAAGCTCATTAAG
This sequence comes from Acanthosepion lycidas, assembly GCA_963932145.1. NCBI lineage: Eukaryota > Metazoa > Mollusca > Cephalopoda > Sepiida > Sepiidae > Acanthosepion > Acanthosepion lycidas. Next base: position 46,200,611 of record OZ010607.1, on the reverse strand, counting down.
GATTGAAATTAAGTTCAAATATATATATATATATATATATATATATATATAAATATTTATATATATATATATATATATATATATATATATACACACCCGTTTCATTAAATAATTTAGACAAGTGTTGTCTATTTATTTTATGTAAAATTTTTTCATAACATCGGATAAGTTTAATAACATTATCGTTGAAAGGAGAAGGAAATTCACAATAGTGATCCATATTTTTTAATACAATCTAAGCTTTCGGCTTACATAAGCCATTATGAAAGATGTCAATTACAACATATTAAACAATATACGGACAAGACAGTGATGATAGTCTGTCAATGTTTACATAGAAGATTTCTAAGCAACGATAAACACGCTCATATAAGAAGCGAAAATCGCACCGCATCTCATGACGTCACACATGACCACGCGAGAGTGAATTGTAGAAGTATAGAAAGCCGTTGATATAAACCAATGGCTTCTGTTACCAATTATAGACATTTAAGAATATTTGTAGAGATGCCATAATTGATTTTGTTTAGGTTGGGTTTCAACTGTTTGATGTATAATGCTTCAAGGATTTTTAGTTTAATGAAACGTGTATGAATAAGATGCTGCCTAAATAAACACAATATATATATATATATATATATATATATATATATAGATAGATAGATAGATAGATAGATAGACCTAGTGAGCCAGACAAACCAACCTAGCTGCTCTACGATTATATTGAGCTCTTTTGTTAGTTAGTTGTCTACTCGTATTGGTTTTTTTTCTTTGGGCTTCAGACCCGTGTCTGTGCGATTTGTTCGACAGTAGTTCATGTTTGTAGCTCTTTCTTTTTTTAAAACCTTTTTTTCCCTCGAGATTGATTTGATTATTTGCAAATCAAAAATTCGAGGGCTTTTCGAAAAGAGTCTAGTTATCTATCTATCTATATATATATATATATATATATATATATATATATATATATATATATATACCAGTATCATTTTCCAACTTATTCTTGATGATTTTCGCCCTCTCTGACTTTTTAACTTTCTGTCCTGGAGTAACAAGGTGCCTCACACGTTTTACGTACGATTTCATTTTCAAGTCTTTTTTCACTGCTCTTTGGACTGTCTTAGCTGGAACTCCTTTCTCGCGTGCTAAACGTCTTCTGCATGGTGTTGAATCTTTTCTAATATTGCAATGATGATCCTTCTTCTTGTTATGACCCCCTGATTCAGTATTGCTATCTACTGTTCACTTCTTTTTTTTAAACTTATTCACAGTTTTCTTGATATTTCTTGAATGGTCTTTGAAGATGTAAGCCAGAATATGAATGTTGGTACTATTACTGAAGGCCTGAATGATCCTTTTCCTCTCAACCTTGTTCAGTTGCGAAAACATAGTAGGGCTGACACAAAACGATTTTAATCTGTTCTATTTCTAGCTGAATAACTCAATGAGTTTTTCAGTAATTCTTACGATAAATGGTGCGAAGATGGTTGAATGTCTTATCCGAAAACCTGGAAAAGATAAACTCAATTAGTTGAGTGGGTTTTTAGATATTAAACATTTTATGGGTTATACGATTTGGACAATTTTGCTGTTACACCCGGTATATGAGTTACGACTAGGTGGTATAAAAAAATATGAAGAATTTAGGGCAAATATAACCTGATTCCATTTACGACACGTGCTGTGATTAAGATAAAAATTTTGGCCAACCGGTGGAATTTAGAGTGTCTGGTACATTTAAATAAGGTTTCAGGTGGATTTAATATATAAACAAAAGTAGCTTTCAAACATCTATATTGCTACACCTCATTTAGACAAGCTTACGGTCTCATCACGTCGAAACACCAGTTCCTGTAGGATCACCGAAATTAAACATAAAGCCTAGTCAGTATCTAGATGGGTAACTACTTGAGAATACCAGGTGCTGTAAGCATAGATGTGCTTGTGGTGTAATGGATAATGGTTCTAAATTGTTAATCAGAGAGCCGAGTTCCAATTCAATGTGGGTTCGTTATATCCACTTACGCGCAAATACACTTGTGAAAGGTAGGAATCAACGTCTTCTATCCAAGTTATGTGTTAACTAGTAAAACTTCTACCACTAAAGTCTCCAGAAAAAAAAAACGCATACGAAATATTTAGATTTCGGCATTACCGTCCTTGCATGGAATATTGCTGTCATATATGGTCTGGTGCTCGCGCTGTACGTCTTGAGGTCCTCGACAAAATCCAGAGATGAATATGCAAGATGATAGGTCCTGATCTGGCATCTAGTCTACAATCGCTATCTCACAGACGTGCCGTGGCCTCTCTCTGTCTCTTCTACATGTATTTTCACGGCAACTGTTCTTACTTTCGCTGGTTCCAGGACTACAAGAATTTGAGCGATCTACCTGGTTGGCATCTCGGTCCCACCCTTTCACTGTCAAAACGGTTAAATTTAACCGTCTTTTCTACTCAAATAGCTTCTTCTCTCGCACTTCTCGCCTGTGGAACTTCCTTCCACTTACTTGCTTTCTCGATGACTGTGATCTTCAAATATTCAAATGTGATGTCAATCGACATCTGAAAGCTTGAGCTTGTTCCCCGTCCTTCTCTTTATCCTTCCCCCAAACATGTCTCTTTACTCTTGTTCTCAATCCTCTGTAACCCCGCTTTGATCTTGTTCTCAATTCTTTGTAAGCCCTTGTATGCTGGTGGCATTCCCGCCTTGCTTGAGGTGAATTGCTTTAAGAAAAATTATGTTAAAGATTAATATGCCGTTAAAAAAACACTAAGTAGCCAACTCATTCAGACAATGACATCGAAAAGATTTTACTTTTTCATTTCTTTCTTCATTTTTTTTCTTTCTTTATTTCTATTTTCATTTACATTCGGCATGTCGATCGCACGCTGGTGTTGTAGATCACATTCGACATGTAGACCCACACGCTGACTTCGCGCCGAATTTGTAGCAACAGTCTCAGCCGTAACAAATAAATGGCAAAAGAAAATAAAAATACAATCCACCAAAAAAACCGTCTTTGTAGAAATAAATCACCTACAAATGCGTAATATGAAATTCTTGTACCGCTGAAATCTGATCTTCTCTCAATCGTATTTTGTTTTCAATGGATAGTATTTTTATAGCCCATATTCTGATTGAGTGGATAACAATCGCATAAGAAAAGGCGTTCATAAAATATATTTTTGAATCAAGGATATTCGGCTGGATATGACATGTATGCAGAGGAGATAAAACTTTAGCTGCTTAGCATAGACAGATATACGTTAAAAAGTCAATGACTGGCTGAAGGAATCTCGCCATCAATCATTGAAAAACAGACGATCAGAATAAGAGAGCGATAAGTGTACGCATATAGATTATACTATTGTCTTCATCTTTGTTGTTATTATCATGGAACTCTAACCTAGAGGATTAAAGCGATGGTTCGTAAGTTTGGTGACGTAGGAGATACGTGTTCAATTCCGGAGCCGAATAGTGCAGGACTTAGACACAAGGGAAAAACGGGGCGAGGAATATCTGAGCAGGAGTGAAAGTAAGAACTGGGCAAGATATCCCGAGACATGGTCATCTGAACGAGAGCTATCTATCTCCGTGCATTAAATATTCGGATCGATATTTCTACTCTATCATCTATTACTATACAGATCGCTATTTCTAGTCTATCCTCTATTACTCTACGGATCGCTATTTCTACGCTATCCTCTATTACTATACTGACCGCTATTTCTACTCTATCGAAAGTTCGAATATTTTCTACTCTATCGAAATTTCGAACTGGGTCAGAATGTCAGTTCGAAATTTTCGGGAGGTTACTCGGCTCGAAAAAAATTAGGTTTTATTAAGTTGGGGAATTTTTTCATCTTATATGCTCACCTTTTACCGAATCTTTGACGGTCCATATATATATATATATATATATATATATATATATATATATATATATATATATATATATGAATATATATATATATATATATATATATCACTTAGCGTGATGTAGTCACGCACATACAAGGTGTAAAAGCAAAATTGTCCATTTGTTATATTTTTATGTCAACGAACGCGCGTCGCGAACATCTATAATGTTAACGAAAACTTATTGCCACTTTTGTGATGCCAGCTAATACTTGTTGCCACTTTCGTAATACTCATTGTAGGAGAGACTTTGTACTCGCAAATACAACTATAGTAACGCCATTGAACAATACTGGTGTCAGACGCCTTCGAATAACACTCGCAATAATAATACTTGCTCGATAATACTCGCTCAACAAGTAACTCGAGAAATAATATAGTGAATAGAGTAGAGAATAGCGGCAAGTATATTAATAGAAGATAGAGTAGAAATAGCGGTTCGTATAGTGATAGAGGTTAGAACAGAAATAGTGATCCGTATGATAATAAAGGATAGAGCAGAAATAGTGGTCCGTATAGTATAGAGGATAGACTAGAAATAGCGATCGTTAGTTGTCAGATACTTCCTATATATATGCGTTTCTTCTATGGTCACGTGGTCTACTTAATTCAATAATGGGATCGCCTGTTTTTGCTCACGGCCGATCTATGTTCGAACTCAAGTGTCGGCAGCAACACTTTATTCCTATATAACATGAAGATTAGAACAGCAGTATCTTAGAAAATGATTAAAGACAGATTACCGGAATTCCTAAGGTTTTTATAGCTCGACTGGACTCTAAGCAATAAGATTGTATAATTACTCTCTAAGCTTAATAGAAGAATCGCAATTAAATCGATCGAAACGAAAATGACATATTCATCATTAATTAATCATAGCTAAGGATCGGAAGTTCATGAAACTCTTGCTGGGATTAAGATAAAAAATTTGGCCAGCCGGTGGAATTTAAAAGGTTTACTACGTTTCAGGTGAATTTACTATGTAAACAAGAGTAACTTTCAAACATTTATATTTCTACGCCTCATCAGGACAGGTTTTCGGCCATATCACGTTGAAACATCCGTTAGCGTACGATCACTAAAATTAAGCAACATCGAACCAGGTTAGTATCTAGATGGGTGACCTCTTGTCAATACCAGATGCTGTAAACTTGAATTTAGAGGTGTTGTAATGGATAGTTAATCGGATTTCTTAATCAGAAAGTCTATTTCCATTTCCAGTTTGAATCGTAATATTATATTCACTTTCTCCTCTCTCCATTGCTCATTTGAGAAGATAAAGTGGGGCCGACACAAAACGATTTTAACCTGTTCTTATTCACCGTTTTCTGGATGGTTCTTGAAAGGACTTTGAAGATGTAAGCCAGAATTTGAATGTTGGTAGTATTAGTGAAGGCCTGAATGATCCTTTTCCTCTCAACATTGTTCAGTTGCGAAGACATGGCGGGGCTGACATAAAACGATTTTAACCTGTTCTATTTCTATCTGAATAACTCAATGGGTTTTTCAATAATTCTTACGATATATGGTGCGAAGATGGTTAAATGTCTTATCCGAAAACCTCGAAAAGATAAACTCAATTAGTTGAGTGGGTTTTTAGATATTAAACATTTTATGGGTTATACGATTTGGACAATTTTGCTGTTACACTCGGTATATGAGTTACGACTAGGTGGTATAAAAAAATATGAAGAATCTTGGGCAAATATAACCTGATTCCATTTACGACACGTGTTGTGATTAAGATAACAATTTTGGCCAACCGATGGAATTTAGAGTGTCTGGTACATTTAAATAAGGTTTCAGGTGGATTTAATATATAAACAAAAGTAGCTTTCAAACATGTATATTGCTACACCTCATTTAGACAAGCTTACGGTCTCATCACGTCGAAACACCAGTTTCTGTAGGATCACCGAAATTAAACATCAAGCCTAGTCAGTACCTAGATGGGTAACCACTTGAGAATACCAGGTGCTGTAAGCATAGATGTGCTTGTGGTGTAATGGATAATGGTTCTTAATTGTTAATCAGAGAGCCGAGTTCCAATTCAATGTGGGTTTGTTATATCCACTTACGCGCAAATACACTTGTGAAAGGTAGGAATCAACGTCTTCTATCCAAGTTATGTGTTAACTAGTAAAACTTCTACCACTAAAAAGTCTCCAGAAAAAAAAACGCATACGAAATATTTAGATTTCGGCATTACCGTCCTTGCATGGAATATTGCTGTTATATATGGTCTGGTGCTCGTGATGTACGTCTTGAGGTCCTCGACAAAATCCAGAGATGAATATGCAAGATGATAGCTCCTGATCTGGCATCTAGTCTACAATCGCTATCTCACAGACGTGCCGTGGCCTCTCTCTGTCTCTTCTACATGTATTTTCACGGCAACTATTCTTACTTTCGCTGGTTCCAGGACTACAAGAATTTGAGCGATCTACCTGGTTGGCATATCGGTCCCATCCTTTCACTGTCAAAAAGATTAAATGTAACCGTCTTTTCTACTCAAATAGCTTCTTCTCTCGCACTTCTCGCCTGTGGAACTTCCTTCCACTTACTTGCTTTCTCGATGACTGTGATCTTCAAATATTCAAATGTGATGTCAATCGACATCTGAAAGCTTGAGCTTGTTCCCCGTCCTTCTCTTTATCCTTCCCCCAAACATGTCTCTTTACTCTTGTTCTCAATCCTCTGTAACCCCGCTTTGATCTTGTTCTCAATTCTTTGTAAGCCCTTGTATGCTGGTGGCATTCCCGCCTTGCTTGGGGTGAATTGCTTTAAGAAAAATTATGTTAGAGATTAATATGCCGTTAAAAAAACACTAAGTAGCCAACTCATTCAGACAATGACATCGAAAAGATTTTACTTTTTCATTTCTTTCTTCATTTTTCCTTCTTTATTTCTATTTTCATTTACATTCGGCATGTCGATCGCACGCTGGTGTTGTAGATCACATTCGACATGTAGACCCACACGCTGACTTCGCGCCGAATTTGTAGCAACAGTCTCAGCCGTAACAAATAAATGGCAAAAGAAAATATAAATTGAAAAGGGTTAAAAATAAAATTACAATAAAAAAAAAAACGCCTTTGTAGAAATAAATATTTATATAAATATGGTCTCATTTAGTTTAGTGGGTTTTTAGATATTAAACATTTTATGGGTTTGACAAATATACTCTTACACTATTTGGACAATTTTTCTGTTATACTCGGTATATGACAGAAAATCAGCTGCGACTAAGTGGTATAAAAAATCATGAAGAATTTAGGGTAAATATGACCTGATTCTATTTAAAACGCGTGCTGGGATTAAGATAACAAATTTGGCCATCCGGTGGAATTTAGAATATCTGGAACATTTAAATAAGTTTTCAGGTGGATTTAATATACAAACAAGAGTAGCTTTGAAACATGAGTATGAATATTGATACCATTTCTGAAGGCAAGATTGATCTTTTTTTCTCCCACCATTGCTCAGTTGGGAAGACAGTGGGTCGGACACAAAACGATTTTAACCTGTTCTATTTCTAGCTCAATATCTCAAAGGATTTTTTTTTTCGTTGATTGCGAGATGGCTAAACGACTTATCTGAAATCTTAAAAAAGCAACTCGATTAGTTCGTGTTTTTTTGTTTTGTTTTGTTTTTTTTTTTTGTTTTTTTTTAGAGATATTAAACATTTTGTGGGATGGATAATTATGTTGTTACCCGATTTGGACAATTTTGCTGTTACACCTGGTGTATGCAGAGAGGAAAAGATACTCAAAAATCAGAAACCCAAATACGAACACAGAGCCTCGTGCACACAAACACACCGATATAATCAGAGGGGCATTTTATTTGGACACGAACTTGACGTGAGTGTAATTTCCCCGGACACAAATGTCGCCCAAGTAAGAACATAAATATATCATAGCTTGACGCCTCGAACGAAGGATGGTAAACGGGGGTGGCTTTCTATACTGTGCGTGCGCCGTTTGAAACGGGAGAGCGGCATTGACATTACCGATTCCTTTCATGGAACTGTGGCTTTACGGCTTATAGTACAGCTAGAATAAAGCGTGCAGCTGAATTAGCCCCGACGAGAACTGTATGCTGACAGAGTGACAGTTAGCAAAGTGTTGCTGAGACAGAGGGGGTCATTCAGCATGAAGAATAACAAAATTAATCGTAGTAAAAAAAAAAATAATAAAAAACGTAAAGCAAAATTGTTAACAGTTTGTTTTTTTTTTTCATTTGAATGGATACAGGATTTTCCTATCGGATTAATATATATACAGGAAGCCTTCGATTAATGTGCATTCGATTAGTGTGCTATTCATTTTTATATACCAAAATTCGATTAGTGCATATATAATACTCGGTTAGTGCGGTAAAACATACCTCAGGTTAACCATAGTAATTGAAAATTGATTTTTGTTATAGTTACCGATTAAAATTTAAAAATGGAAAATGATTAAATTTTTTTGTTTGCCAAGTATTACGATATCTAAGTATCTATGTTTAGATTAAAAATGGGCGATTATAAATAGATAAATTTTATGATATAAGCCGATAATAAAAATACATATCTATCACTATCACTAATCGACACAAGACGTCTGTTTTTTTAATATCATTTACCATAATACATACACACACACACA
>OZ010607.1:46154537-46184537 GCA_963932145.1 Acanthosepion lycidas | reverse complement strand
AGCACTGTATATTTATATGGATTTTTTCCTTTGTTTTAATGTGAGGAACCCGCCCGAAATGTTTGTAAAGTATTTGATATACCATATATATATATATATATATATATATATATATATATATATATATATATATATATATATATATAGGTTAGTTAATAAAACAAGGGAAAACGAAAGTGTACTAATGTGATCAGTGTGAAAAACATTTATTATATATCAATTATTATCCACAAAACAGAAATGAAGCCCGGGAATTACATTTATTAATCTGGAATTTTCGGGCAGACCATTGTCCTTTCTCAGCGGTTCGAGAAATAAACAGAGAAACGGGAACGAAACGGTGGTTATTGTGGTTGGTGTGAATTTGTTGTAGATGGCATTAGTAAAAATCCGATCGCTGTTTGATTCTTAGCGTGCGAAACGTTTTTTAGAAAATGATCGGGGTGAACGCATTAGTCTGTTTTGTTTTTATCGGTGTGGAATGTAGGGGAGTGGGATTTTGAACAATGGAGTAGAGGGTTGTACGATTTGTGCTGGGGAAGACTCCCGTATGTGGTCAGTTCAGTGTTGATGGATTTGACAGGATGGGGAAAGAGTGAAAAGGCAAATATCTCGAGCCTGCAGATTTATGCTACGACTTAGAAAACTTTCTACGCAACATCAAATTAAGAGAATACTTTTCTACTACCTACAACAACCACGAACCTTCCACCACCAGAAGACAAGACATACACCAAACCACGAAAGTCTACACACTGGAGTAGGTACTTCCAGACTCTTTAGGATTAAGGTATTCCATTGCTCAACTTATATTTATCTCTCTACGTTTTATCTTAGTTACTAGCTTGTTTTTTTTCTTCTTTGGACTGGAAATTTAAGGCACTGGTCGATTTGTTTCGTCCTGTTCGGATATTTCTAGTTCTTACTTTTTTTTTACAATTTTTTCCTCGGGTACCAATTTGTTTTGATATACTGGCAAATTGTGCCATCGAAATTATTTTACCAACCGAGTATAATTATTAGTATAATATCTATCTATCTATCTATCTATCTATCTATCTATCTATCTCTCTCTATATATATATATACATCGCACCCTGCACACACACACACAGACACACACACATGTATATATATATGTATATATATATATATATATATATATGAAAAGTGTGTCTATATAAATATAAATAAATATATATATATATATATATATATATATATATATATATATATATATATATATATATAATTATTTATATATTATATAATAACACCAATAAACGCAATCTACATAAACACAAAATTTTATAAAATTAATCAGTTTTTCTGACGATCGTAAAAGCATGAAACTCACAAACTCACATCAATCCAACCAAATATATATATATATATATATATATATATATACGCACAGGATGGGTGCTAGGGGTAAATTGTCGTCTAAATTACGCAAACATGAAAATAACATTGACATCTTATTATAACAGATATTTACCCCAAAATATCTTAAACTGCTGAAGAGTAAATTTTTTCAATAAAATCGCCATTAGTTTCAACCACAGGCTCGAGGGCGAATTCGGAATCTCCGCCAACTCTTCTGGATGGTCTCCTTGTTTAAGTTGGTGAATGCTGTCATAATTGTTGCCTTTAGTTCATCTTTGGTGTTACAAAGAATTTTGCTCTCGTTCAACTGCGCCTCATACATAATAATCAAGGAAGTTGCAGTTTGGTGAGTTAGGTAGCCAGATATAAGTGGGTATGTGGTTGTGAGAAATTGTCTGAAAGCGATGACTGGTTTGTCCTGCTTCTGTGACATGATACAGAATCTTGTTGCCAGACATAGGATTTGATGTAGTCCTCCGTGTAAAGTCTGAGACCCTGCGGGAAGATGGAATGGAGGTATAACGTCGCTATCTCTAGTGTTCACTCGAAACATCATGATATTGACTGGATATATCATCCAACTTTTTACGAATCCTCTGCACTCTCCTCAGATTGACACCCAAACACTCTGAAATGTTCGTATTGCAGCTTTCGATGCGAATGTCAAGCACTAACGCATGCTGTTTCTAAATTTCTGGCGGAGTGATTTCTCGCAGACGGTTCCCAACAGAACCTACTATATTGTGCATTCAACAAAATCAAAATCAAGGCGGCGCATGCGCAAAATTAAAAGTATAAAATGGCGACAATTTTCACTTCGCACGATATATATATATATATATATATATATATATATATATATATATATAATTATTTATTTAAAAATATGATTCCATCACGCTACATAAGAGTTCTCATGTTTCAAAACAAGAGCACTCTTATGCAGCGTGTTGGAGTCATATGTTTAAATAAATAATTATATTTATGCTCTACTTTTGTATCGAGCACTTTTTTTAAAAATAATAACAAAAATACTAAAGAATTTTGGATTATTTACCTAACCAGTTCTTTCCTATTTTCTATATATTTTCAAACACACACACACATATATATATATATATATATATATATATATATATATATATATATAATAAAAAGGCTTAAACACTAATATTCCATGGTCATAATTTATTCCATTGGAATCATAAATACGATCCAATTCATCAGACCTACAAATTCAAAAAGAAAACAGAAAAAACAACTCTGGGAATAAAAAATAAAATTTAGTGAGAGTGTATGTATAAGAGTGTGGGACGAATATTAGAGTAAATGAAAAATCATTCATACAAAAAACAGATTAGTGAAGTTAATGATATAAATGGCGAGAATACATCTTCGCAAACAAATTTATTAAAATTACATTAACCCACGAACCTCTAGATGAATGTTATGATCCCTGTTTTTAATAAATTCAACTTGTATAAGGTCTTTTTTTTTTTGCTAGTACTTTTATTTGTTCATACAGACATCATCAGGCATGGAAATTGATTTTTTTTTTTTTTTAATCCATTCAGATAATAACAAGAGCACTCTTATGTAGCGTCTACTTTTGTATGGAGCACTATTTTTTAAAAATAATAACAAAAATACTAAAGAACTTTGGATTATTTACCTAACGAGTTCTTTCCTATTTTCTATATATTTTTCACACACACACACACACACACACACACACACACACACACACACACACACACATATATATATATATATATATATATATATAATTAAGTAATTCATCGAGTCTAGAACAAACCGGTTGAAGATTATCAAATCCTCCTAATAATTCACTTGTATATCATTGCTTGAACCGTCTTCTAATGCTCAGGTTTGGGCGGTTGGTGATAGTAGTCGTGGCTCCTGGGGCCACAGTCCTATGGCTATAGACAAACTCAGTTGAGTTCCACCACAGAATATGTGAGCGAGCGGCGCTATATTGAGTCTGATTTGCTACCTCTTCGTCACTGAGGCCCGTTGGAACAGTTTGGTATGACGTTTTTCATGATAACCTGTCAGACTTTCAATTCTCGGTAGTGGATGCGCACTGTTGATGAGTCCCAAATGTAGGACGAAACGGCCGTCCATTGCTTCCTGCATTCTGTTGAGGTTTCATCTAGACTCGATCAATTACTTAATTATAATTATTAAATCTTCCTAATAACTCACTTATATATATATATATATATATATATATATATATATATATATATATATATATATATATATATATATATACGCAGAATATCTTCATTCATACATGTTTCATTGAATAATATAGTTATACTATGCCTATATTTATGATAATCCTTTTTACTTATGTAATTATCTTCTTGATGTTAAGTTGAAATCTAGAAAGGCAGACTCTGTAGTTTTTTCTGTAGCTAAGTACTTTCGATCTACTCCGAGATCTTCCTCAGGGCTGTATTACAAAGACAATGAGTTTTTAAAACACGCGTGAACGCGCACTGTTATTTTAAAATTTTAAATTCAACCGTTGCATGAATGATGTTTCTGTAGTATATCGGGTGTAACAGCAAAATTGTTCAAAATTGTGTTACTGTTTAATTTTCATCCCACAAAATGTTGAATATCTGGAAAAAAAAACAACAAAAAAAAAAACACTCAACTAATTGATTTTTTTTTCTAGGCTTTCCGATGAGACATTTAGCCATCTTTAGCCGTCTCGTCTGTGAGAAAGTAGTAGTAAGATAAAAAAATAAAAAATCATTCGTCACCCGGAGATGTTTTATGACTCTATCAAGACTAGAAAAATGAATACTGGGCACCTTCTGTCCATATATGACAGAAATACTTCATTCTCGACCTGATCTGGCTCTTGTAAAGATATAGGACTGAACGAGCAGTCAGGTACTTCCTGAACCGGTACAGGAATCCTATATACGAGTTACATTTTAGGTCTGGGTCGAGTTTAAGTCCCAGGAGGTAATCAAGGAACGGAGCGTCCCATCAGTTCTTCGTGATTGTTGAAAATTCTGAGTCTAATCGATGATGACCAGAAAGGAACCCAAAGTAAGGCACCTTCTCGTCGGATTTATTCAACCGATACCTCGGAGCGTTCCTATTAAGTAGAGAAATGCGACACTAAAATCCGAAAGTGCATTAGAATAGTGAATGATAAATTTGAAACGCGAAATAAAATATTAAGAAACGGAACCAAAGAGTTTCGGAACTGTTAATCACTATCAATACACCTACATGTCCACGAAGAATAGTTTCTTCACAGATGAAGATAAATCATGAGGCAATAGAAATATAGTTCCGCAGTAAGAAAACTGAGAATAGCATGGACGGAGTATATAAGCAGTAAGTAAGATGCAAATAAAAATGTCACTTAAATTGTGTAAGGGACAGTTCTGAGAAACATAATGAGGAAACAGGGCTTGAAGAATTTGACATTCATAGAACATATTCAAGGCAATATGGACAAACAAAAAACCGATTAACATTACAAAGTTTCGTTAGAGGCACGGAGATTAGGAAGAACGTAATGGCCAGACATGATCTTTACCTTCATTAATGGTCACCATACATAAAAACATAGTATTAATTTAGGTACCTTGATGAGACTGCTAGAAAAAGAGCATAGTCTGATGAAAAAGACGCCAAACTTGACAAAAACAAAATTTTATCGTCTAAATGTTTATGTTATTATTAAGAGGAAAGACCGAAGTATATTTTAATTGTTTTTTAAAAAAATTTCATTCGTTTTAGAAGGTTCTAAGTTTTGAATAAAAGAACCTTGTTTCTCTTTGTATCACCAGAACTGGTGAAATAACATAAATTTTTAGCACGTTTTTTTTTTGTGTGTGTGTGTGTGTGTGACAGACATTAATTTGGAAAATCTTACAAAAATAAAAATAATTGTCGGATGTCAATGAAACTTTCAAAAACTATTCACAAATGATGGAAAATATTATAGATATGTTTTCTTTTTTTAAAGTCATGGAAAAATATGTTTTATTATATTTATTACACCGACCGATAACTAATTTTATGAAAACTCTAGAAATTCAATCGCATTCAGTTTAGTGATTATATTAGTTAAAAGCACAAGCCTTTGAAGAAAGCAAATCATGTATTTTTTTTAATTGGACCCCCTATCTGAAAATAATTGTAACATACAAAACTCTATAAAACAAAGATATTATTTAATTTCAAATGCTTCTATTTGAATTTAATTGTTTGTTTGTTTTTTATGAATATTGACAATATTTTCTGCAAGCAAACATTTTTTCAATGAAAAATGAATTTTAATACAATTATTTGTTACTTCTTTAATTATATTAGATTTTTATATTTAAGTTGTTAAAATCTTATAAAATTAATTAAAAGTCGCATTCAGTTTCGTAAATGTCCTTTTTTAAAGCATTGTAAAATGTATCGTTTTGACCAATCAGAAGACCCGCAGTAATTATTAGGTTTATGCAAAAATAATGACGTAATAATGTCGTTTTTTTGACGTATTTTTAACGTCAATAAACGACATTATTACGTCATTATTTTTGCACCAACCTAATAACAAACGTAATTTTGACTTTATAATACGGCTGTAATTATAAAGTACGGAAGACAAGCAAGAATACAATTAAGTTGCGTTATTTGCGTTAAGCATTGTTCTCGGCTGCTAAGGCCTTTATTTTTGTGTAACACCTGTGGAAAAGTTAATTTGATTTTTCAATTTCAACTGATAAGGTTACCTACAAGTATCAGTATCATCTTATGAAATTTATATGATCTTATTTTTATATTAAACTCAGTTATGACATTTTTCCATAAATGAAATATCAAAATTAATAATAAAATGAATGGAAATACAAATAACACAGTAAAATGCAATAAATGTACATAAATTGTAGTATTTTATGTACACTTCTGATAAAATTTCATAAGAAAGGTACCTATAAATTAATTAGATACCTTTCTTATAAAATTTAATCTCACTCTTAACAATCTTATTTTAATTTATTTATAATATATTTTCCATAAAGCATCGTAAACGTAAAGGTGAAATCTAAGTAAAAAAATTACAGTGCTGAAAGTTTTCCTCAAAAATAACGAGGTAAATAATTTGTTCACTTAAATCTAAATAATTTCACTTATCTCCTTCCATAAAATAACTCATCCTCACGTCAATACATGATGAAACTGTCATTCATCTCCTGTCAAATGACGCGAAATGTTATGACCTGCTTTGTTTTATTTTCAAACTACATCTTTTCGGCGCAGAAACTGAGTAATGCTTGTTTCAAAATAATTTAAATAAACATTATAATTTCTGATTTTCTTAAAATAAGTTCTGAAAAAATGATAATTGATTTTTAAAAGAATTTCGAACTGAGATTTTCATTTTTTTTATAAAGAAATGGTTGACATGATTGATTAAATATCTATTTTGCTGACTCAAAAAAAAAAGATTTTTAACGAAAATTTTGGACGACCTAGGAACGATGAAAAAATGTAAAAATAAATACTCCAAAAACACTTTGATCTTGCCTCTTAATAATGACATAAACATTTAGACGATAAAGTTTTGTTTTCGTAAAGGTTGGTGTCGTTATCGTCATACTATGCTCTTTTTTAGCGATCTCATGAAGGTACCTAATACCTGAACAAAGTGTATGTTTGTTTTGTTGTTTTTTCAACAATTTTTGACTTTCTCACTCACATAAAGAACTATGAGCTGTCAGTGTGGTGGGGACGATTCTATTGGCTACATCGTGGTATTGTTTAGAATGCTGAAATTTTAAAACAGTCTTCGGTGACGTCATTTGTAACGGTTAAGGGGAGCGATACCGCACCAATAAGAAATATATATATATATATATTATGAAATGGACAAAGTCCGACAATTATTTTAAGACATTTTATTTTTATACGTTCTTTTTATAGATACAAATATTTAAGTAAATGCTCTGTTTATAATAAACAGTATTAAACAACATTTACTGGCCTGAATGTCCGAGAAATTTTCATAGAAAATATCCGACAGGAATCGAACCTGTATCCTATACGGAACCGTCATATAGCCTGACGTGCTTTTTACCGATTCGGCCACAGAGGATCGTTCGGTTAGCAAGGGCAAATTTACTGTTTTTAAACTTCAATCAACCATGAAACTCTCACGTACATTCATATCTGCTCATGGCGTATCAAATGTAAACAAATGACGTCACACATTATGAAATGGACAAAGTCCGACAATTATTTTAAGACATTTTCTGTTTATACATTCTTTTTATAGATACAAATATTTAAGTAAATGTTCTGTTTATAATAAACAGTATTAAACAACATTTACCGGCCTGAAAATATTCCTATTTTTAAGGCATACTATATTTATGGATAAACGGGCTCAATATTAGAGACAGAAAATATCTATAGATGGCCTGAAAATTGTTTTGAGGAAGGAAAGAGACTGTCAACGCTGGGTGTTGAACTTAGTGTCCACTTGTTTTATCTATCAATCTTTAATTGTAATTCTGTTTTTGATAACCATGAAACTTCTTCGTGGCTAAATGGTTGACAGCATGTCATATAAAATGTTATTTCCCGTAAGGGTTACACGTTCGAATCCTGTCGGAGAAGCGCATATTTTCGAAATTTCATAAACATTCCGGTCAGTAAATATAATAATAATATATAAATAATTCTGTTTATTAAAAAAAAAGAAAACAAAACATTTATTTAAATAAATTATGTGTATAAAAATAACGTATAAACAAAAAATATATTAAAATAATTATCGGTCTTAATGCATTTCATAATTTTCCAGGTGTTATAAATACAGTGCTCAATGTTATAAAACAGAGCTGAAATTATATATTAGTGAATGCACATAATATACAACATCGATAGCTCGACTCGGAGTCTCATGCAGTCCATTGGATCTCTGCACCTGAAAATTGATTGAACTGCATGAAACTCTTAATCGTGCTATTATCGATGTCGGATACTATGCATATATATATATATATATATATATATATATATATATATATATATATATATATATATGTATGTATAAAAGGCAGGATGTGTGCGTGTGTGTGTGTGTGTGTGTGTCAGTAACGAATGCACGGCCGCAATTTTCGACGGATTTGTACCAAAATTTACACGCACATGCTCCAAGTTAGCAGGAAGGCCAAGACCGACGTTGCATTTCCCAACTCCCATCGATAGTGGAAATAATCGATTTTTTCATGCTTCTACGGCAGTTTTCATGTAGTTTGCGGCCATTTTCTACTGGCCAGAGTGAGAGCCTATAGCTGCCTGCCACGAATAGGCAGGAAGATTCTATTGGCCAGCGTGAGAGTCAACAGCTGACTGACACGAATGTTAACTAGCATGCTAGCAGCAAAAAAATCGATAGCTGCATTCGTCACAAGTGAGAAAAATTTAAATCTGCATAGCACTTTACTCCAATTGGCTCATTCGCTGGCATAAACTCAACGTTGATTCTGATTCAGCAGAACTGGGTTGGGCGTGAAAAAGTATTTGTTGTTATTCTTTTTCATTCGGTTTTTCCAGTTACGAGTCCTTTTTTAAAGCTGATCGTTTTGTGTTCATTTTGTTTAGTTCTTTTTTCGTAACAGATTTAATGTTTAGTATAGAGCTTAGAAAAACCTCGCAGTGTGAGATAGGCAAGAAGTAAGGCATGTAGCAACATCAGCATGGCCAAAGGCACTCCTTTAAAGGCAAGGAAGGGCAAAAATATTTTAAGTCAGGTGATAACGATTGCTGTATGTGTCGTACGATTTTTGAATCAAGCACGGGCAACGCCGGGCCATGCTGCTAGTATATATATATATATATATATATATATATATATATATATATATATATATATATTAGTGAGGTATTGTAGGTAAGGAGGAGAGAGAAGACAAAGAAGAAGAAGGGTGAAGAGAACAAGAGATAAAAAGAAAGCAATTTTATTGTAAATGTATTTAAAAAAAAAAGTAGAAAATGAAATGCAAACGTAACGCAAATTGAAGCAAGGTCGACTATATAGGGAAGGAGTAGGGGAAGCAAACGTATTGTAAAAATAGCAGTGAGGATTTAAATCACAATTTTTTTTATCCGAGCTCATATTCACTTAATAATTTTTTCAATAAGTACCACGCATATGTAATATTATATATATATATATATATATATATATATATATATATATATATATATATATATATACAAAGTAATATAGTCTTAAGGTGTGCTATATTTATGGGATAAAGTGCTCAATATCAGAGATAGAACGTTTGTAAATATATCTTTTAGGGCTGTTTCATAGTCTTTCTTAGCTTTGTTAAATATGGATTCATTGGAGGAATTGACGGAAAGCCTGCGGTTAATCGATTTTGGTATCTGTTTGATTATAGAAGGCGGGTGATTGGAAGATGTGTGTATGTAGAGTGGTTTATCATTAGGTTTTCTATATGGTTTATATGTGCCTTTTCTTAGGTTGAAGGTGACATCTAGAAAATCTACTTCGTTTAGGTTAGTTTTTATATCTATGTCGAAACCGTTATTTTTAAAAATCTTTATTATTGCTTTTCTAGTTTTGCCTGTGTTTTGTTTGTTACAGTTTCTTAAGATTATGAGACCGTCGTCCCTGTAGAGTCCTGTGTCATTTCTATCTATTATTTTGCTCAGTCCGTGTAGTAATGTAGTATGATTTCGCATGTCTCTGCACCGTCAAAGCTAAAAGGTAGCGGATTCCCAGCAACACTCACATACTCACCACAGAACAAAAAAAAAAGGTCAACAGGAGAAGAAATATCATATGGTTCAACCCACCGTACAGCAAAAACGTAAAAACAAACGTAGGAAAAATATTCTTCAAACTCTTACACAAACACTTCCCGGAATCTAGCGCCCTACACAAAATATTCAACAAAAACACAGTTAAAATCAGCTACAGCTGCACCGAGAACATGGCACAAATAATAAAAAAGCACAACAGGAAAATTACCAACAAACCACACGAACAAATTAAACCCACGTGCAACTGCAGAATAAAGACCGAATTTTCCTTAAATGGAAATTGTTTACAAAACAACGTAATATACCAAGCCACGATAAAATCACCAGATAAGGAAGAAAAAGTATACATGGGAGTAACTGAAAGACCCTGGAAACAAAGAAATTATACACACAAAACATCTTTCACAAATAGCAAATATGCGAACAGTACAATGCTTTCTAAGTATATCTAGGGAATTAAAAACAAAACACACATCACACCAAACATATCTTGGAAAATAAGGAAAAGATCATCAGCCTTCAACAATCAATCAAAAACTTGCAAACTTTGCTTGGAGGAAAAATAGCTATCATTATTTTCCCAGACCAAAATAAATTATTAAATAAAAGATCCGAGCTCATCTCAAAATGCAGACATGAAAACAAATTTTTACTACGTTACTTAAAAAATTGAAAACGAAAAAAACAAAATAAAAACAAATAAATAAACAAATAAACAAAATAACAATAAAATAAGCTAAATTAATTAATCCAAACAAATTACCAAATCACACCTGTTAGAATAGACGAAAAAGAATAATAATAATAACAAAAAAAAAACGAACCCAAAAAATAAAGTAAATAATAAACAAATTAGCAAACCATTATGACCAAAATATTAGTTAGACTAAAAAATCGAACAAAAAAAATCGGACAAAAAAATACCTATAACTGTTATATAACGATAAAAAAAATAAATAATAATAATAATGATAAAAATAAATAAATAAATACTACGTTACTTAAAAATCGAAAAACCGAAAAAGAGAAAATATACAAGTAAAATAAATTAACCTAAATCCATCCAAGTAAATAAACAAACAAATCCCGAAACAGTTACCGTTAGAAAAAACAAATAAAAATAATCAACCCAAATAAACACAAATTAAAAACTGTTCCTGCCAAAATAATAGTTAGAACAAACTACAACAATCAACCCCAAAATCGAATAAATAGCTTTAATTAAATTCTCAAACCAAAACAAAACTATTAAAAAAGTGACATAAACAAATTTTTACTACGTTAATAAAAACATCGATTAAAAATAAATAAATAAATAAATAAAATAAGAAACAAAAAATAAAAACAAGCAAAATAATTTAACCCAAATAAATAAATAAACGACTTCCGGTAAAACAATCGCCATAATAGACTTCCCACAAAGCACCACTGACCCGTAGATATATAAATAGCCGAGAAAAATAACAGCACATGTGGCCTGACGATTGCATATAGCATGAAACAGACTGTCGCCTCTAAGCGTTGACTTCTATGTTCACTTATATATATATATATATATATATATATATATATTGATATAATGGAATATGCATACACCTGTGTTCCCTCTCACTGGAATATGATTGGCTGGTGTCCGTCATAAATACCGACGGACGTGTAGGAGAGTCAGAGTCAAAAGCCTTAGTCTGAGAGCTAAGTCTATAACGACGCCCATTGGACTACGCCCTTGATCTACACTTCTTACCTGCTACTACGACGCGTATCAGTCGATTACTGCTACCATATTCTACTTGGTTATTGTAGCCAAAACCACTTAGCTACTTCGTTCAAATATATCCCTTTCCGGGACATATCATATATATATATATATATATATATATATATATATATATATATATATATATATATATATATATATATAATGAAAAGTTTGGTAATCCGTATGGATAATCCCAAGGAGGATGTAATCCAGAGAGCTCAATGTCAAATCAAAGCAATTATTAATTCAATTTAAATAAATAAATAAAAACAAACAACCTAAAAGATTCATTGGTTATAATTTATTTCCCCAGGTATATGTTCTTACCTGCTTCATCAGACCGCACTTCCAAGGTGAAAAAATGTTATAAATTTACATATAGTTTTTATACACTTTTGAGGGGTAGTTTTAAGTCTATGTAAGGTGATATAGAGAGAGGGGAGGGGTATGACAGACATGGTCGAAATTAGAGAAGGGAGGGAAAGATAAGAATAATTTTAAATCTATTATTATTAAGGCATTTAAGAGTAAGGGAGGGGCTAAGAACCAGACATTGATCTATTTAATAATTCATCTCACAGGAAACGAGATAAAGAGAAAAAAGAGAAGTAAAGCTATAAGAATGCAGAAGTGGAAGTAGGGCTTGAGAAAGAAAGGGAAATAGAGTTTGTAAAGAACAAAGGAAAGAAAGAAGAAACGTAAATTAGCATATATGGGCAAATTGCGGTTAATTTGAAAAAACAGAGATTTATATATTTCGCTGTTAATATTCGACATTAATTTAAACATTTAAAATTTTCCACACAATTGTTCTACAAAAATTTTCAATAAAATCTATCTATCTATCTATCTATCTATCTATCTATCTATCTATATATATATATATATATATACTTTAGTGTATATAATATATTTCAAATACAGAGATCACACGTAAATACGTATACATTGTTATATTCATGATTAAAAACGAATAATCATTAATAAAAACTGGAGTATGTGTTTATGGAAATGGTATTTTTATTATCATAAGCACACATGAGATAAAAAAAAAACTTTAAATTGATGAAAATTAAATATTATATAAACGAACATGACAATATGATAAAGAAAATACGACTAAATATTAGATAAAAATATTAGGTAGGTGCAAAAATAATGACGTAATAATATCGTTTTTGACGTTAAAAAAACGTCAAAAAACGACATTATTACGTCATTATTTTTGCACCAACCTAATACTAATGTTTCATGGTTCTTTCCTTTCGGAATCCAGCTGAAAACGCCGTTGGTAGATAAAACTAGCACGCATGCGTAGTTGGTAATTTCCTTCGTAATTAATAGATCCTTTACTTACTGTTGTTTTGCATTCTTTCCGTCCAATGGGCCCCGTTGAAATCCGTGTGATTTATGATCGAATTTTATCTCGCTTGATTAAAACAAAAAAAAAGAAAAAGAAAAATTCTCTCCATTGGAACTAACAGAAAGCCAGAAAAATAAAAAGAAAAAAAAAACAACGAAAGAATTTGCAGAGAAGATTGATTGTAGTAAAGAGGTGGGGGGTGTTTCCTGTTTATTTGTTCATTGAGAGACTATCTTTAACGAAAGAAATAAATTGTAAAGCCAAAACCGCTCTGCCCAAGATCCCAGATTTGTTTTTGTTACCACGACGTGATTCTTTTCAGATAAATATTATTCACCTTTATTAGGGATTTCTTTTTTCCCCATATCTGGCCTTGACGCAAACCTAGCTTTCTTTAACACAAACTTCATAGATACTAGTTCGGTAGCCGCTACGTTGAAGGCGAGATAAATATTGTTTATCCATTAAAAAACAATATAATTATTAGAGAATATAATTACAACCATACCATCTTGAATCACCGGTTCTTATAGGATTACCGGAGTTAAGTAACGTCGAGGTTGGTCGGTACATAGATGGGTGACCACTTTACAATACCAAGTGCTGTTACCTTGTATGTGCGGATGGCGGCACGGAATTGTAGGTCCGAGAGCCAATTTCCGATTCCGGTCGGATTTGTTATTGTATTAGTAACTCATTATCAATTACAAATCATTCTTAAAATTTAAAAATATTTTATGGCTTTAAATAATCAACAAAAAGTTGATAACCCTTAAAAAACAAAGACATCAATCAATCAAAGTAGAAAATATCTTCACTTTAAATAAAGAAGCAGTAATTTCGAAATAATTAATGGGTTTTATTTGATTTTTTTAATCCGAGATATTGTTTATTACTAAAAACCTTATTTTTAGTGAATGCTCGTATTTGAGTAGATGCTAGTGTTTTATTTTTATTTTCATTTTACACAGTATTTGTTTCGTTTAGCGTCCTGTACACTAGAGTCAACATATTAGAGAAACTACGCACACGGGCAGGATTCGAAACAATATCCTCTTTTGTAGGAGAAATAGAATTAAAGCTAAGTATATCTTTGCTTGATAATGCTACTCATCATAGCCGAGCGGTTAAAGTACAACAGCGCAGCTGGCATATTCTCTTGCAAGAGGGACGCAGGTTCGAATCCTGCGGGAGGGAAATTGTTCTTCAATAAGTTTCATCGACTCGCATACCAGTAAGATCAGATAAACACTGCTTAAAATAAAATTAAAAAAAAACAGTGCGTCTACTCAAATACGGGTAACCACTAAATATAATCCTTGAAATGATTAGAACAGGAACCGTAATAAAGATTACTTCACAAGTTCATACATTTAAATTTATAATTTTTTCCTGGTTACCCATTACTTATTGCCGAACGGAAAGGGAAACTTGACTTCAGGGAACAAGTGCCCATTCCAATCTCATTAAAATTGTGTGTGTATGTAGGTTTGGTGTGCGGGTGTATGATAGACTTAAGCATATTTCTAAATTAAAAATAATAATAATAAATCTGATCCGTTCGACATGGTCAAATTGGCAGCAGATCTAAAAAAAATGATTTGTTGTTAACTGGGGCAAGGAGTGGCTTGTAAATTTTAACACCTCCAAATCGAAATTTCTCTTTATTAAACGTCTTTCACACTGCTTGTTGTCGCATATAAGTCAAAGTTTCACAAATATCGGACAAATGTAAATATGTGGATAACATTTCGTTCATTAATTAACGGTATAAAATTCTCTTTGAGAACAAACCATATTTATCATTCCTTTTTCCTTTCAGTCTTTCGTTTCCGTCCGTGAAATACGGTGTTATTATATCTTGGATATAACGATGTCAATAAAGGCGAAATGAAATTGTGAGAATAAACCTTTCTTACATATTAAAAGGAATGAATAGAGTACAATAAACAGATATGAATAGACTGATAGGCATGGAATGATTAATATCAATAGATCGGAAGAAAATAAAATAATTATCAATAAGGTATTAATCTCTCACACTGTAGGTAAGATTAATTGGTTTGGCTTGTTTTTTTTTGTTTTTTTTTTCTCAATGCCCTATCACTCTCTGTGGGTTATCTACTGCTGGAATCTACATATTTTTCGCGCAATTTTATGCCATCAACGACATATATCTTTAACGGAGATTTACGCCTTCAATTACATATATTTTGTACCTAATTTTATGCTTTCAGAGTAAACGTATATATACATATATGTTTCCTAGACGATATATTGTAGATGTTACATATTTTGGTAATCGGTAATTTTACTGTAAAAATGTATACTGTTAATTTTGATATAAAATTGCATTGGTTGTCTTTTTGCTACATAATATATTGCTCATAATGTTTAGTATAAAATATATTGCAGGTAATGTTACTATAAAAACGTATTATTGGTATTTTTTTTAAATGTATTGTCTTTTATGCATTGCTGGTATTTTTATACTTTCCTAGTGTTTCCATTCTTGTTTGGGAGATTCCCTATTTACCCATAGTTAGGATCCTAACAGGTACTAACACCTTGGGTTAGGGTAGACTTGGGAAAAAAGCTATTCAGAGCCGGTTCCATGCCCCTCAAAATCTAAAATTTCATGATTAGAGACCTTGCTGCAGGATTTAGTTTATCATCATACCCAGAACTATGGAGGTAAGATAAACAAAAGTTGATTATTTTTTAATCTTTTTTAATTATTGTTGTAACCTACGGAAGGTTACTAGATGGAATAATCGCACGACAAGAACAACACATATAAGATACACCAGCGGCGCATCGAAGTAGTCAGCTGCTAGAAGTGAATCAAGTGAATTCCACGATGAATCCCCAACTGCAAGATATCTACCAAGGCTGAATTTAATGTGGGGTATCCAAGCCCGTAGGCTCGACCAAAAACTCCACGCAGACCCCGTATAAAACGGGGTCGGGTAGCTGTTTCTCGAGAAGAATCTCTGCCAGTCGACATAGCCTCATCTGCGGAACCTCTCTGCCCAGAGTCAGAGAGTTTGACCAGCACAGCAGGAGACGAATCTCCAACTGTAGGATATCTACCAACTGCCCCACGCGGTTAGATGTGGCACAAGGCCGAATTTAATGTGGGGTATCTGAGCCCATAGGCTCGGTTAAAAATTCCCGGTAGACCCCGTATAAAACCAGTAGCTGTTTCCCGAGACTCGACTCTTCACTTCGATATAGCCTCGAAAGCAAAGAGTTTGACCAGCACAGCTGGAGACGAATCTCTAACTGAAGACCAATATACAGTATTTACTACTGTATTTATGTGAATGGAGACATACATATTATCGTCCGTAGGTATCTACAACAATTTTATTTCGCAACCACTAAGCAATGCAACATGAAAGTGTTTTCTTTCTTTTTCTTTTTTCCTTTTATCTTTAGCTCCAAATTTAAGACTTTATTGCTTAGCCCAATGTATGGTTTGTCCAGACCGTGTCACAGGTGAAGGTTTTATCCCAATATCTTATTTCTAATTCAATTACACTCTTTGTGTGAGTGTCTACATTAAATGGCACAAGCACATGTCAGTCACTCACGCCCAACACAGACGCGTATATGAGATACGCGCCGACAAAGAAAGGAGAATCAGTTCTTTTTTATAGTCTAGATTCCTTTTGAACAGAATCAGAATTATGACTTTAAGTTTGGAAAAATTAATAAATTTCTCAGCATGTCACCCTTATATACCGGGTGGAAGCTTAATAAAGTTCTCAACCCAACCAAGAATGCATTACGAAGAAATTTAATGTTTGGCCAAATTTCGTAAAGGTGTTTTGGAAGCCGTCTTGACTGTATTAAATTATGATGATGCACAAACTTCGACATTATAGTAACTTAATTACATTGATATATTAAAAGTATTTTACATATATCGGTATTTCTAGACACACTATTTCGACCGTATACTCTTTAGCGCTTTCCAGATGTCTGTGACACAAAAGTTTAATGGGACCTGAAGCAGCAGAGACGTGGTTGTACAGAATGACGCTGAAAATACAATGAACGGAATATGGGAAAACGGAGACGTTTTAAGCGAAATAGGAATAAAAAGGACACTTGTTTCTTCGAAGCAGAAAGAAAAGCGTACGGTTAGGCTATGACTTGATAGTCCCCAAGGAGTATATAAGATTAATAGAAGAGAAACATAAATACACATAAGAATATGTAACAGTAGTGAGCTCGACAATTAAATGCAAAAATGAAATATAATCTGGAAAATAATATCGCATTTAAAAATCTTGAAAGATTTTTTCCTGAACTTTTTTTGGTGAGCCATAGTGGTTGCTTTTCTTGGACGTCTCCTTTTCTTTTAAATCAGAATAAGATCCATTCTCTTAGGACTTGGCGATGGAATTGTGAACTGCAGTCTTGCTAGAACGCATTTCGAGTGAGATGTCGTAATCTGAGTACTTGTTCAATTTAGTCTAGTTTTACCCAATGAAAACTGTCTAAAAACGTTATCTTTTTCAAACAATATACCCATCGCACTATATATATATATATATATATATATATATATATATATATATATATATATATATATATTAATAAATACATCGAGATTTTTTGTGGATCAGTTTTAATATTTTATATTACTAGGATCCACTTGTATTATATACCAACGGATTTGTTGCCATTACTATACACACACGCACACACACACACACACACATATATATATATATATACATATATATATATATATATATGTATATATGTATATATATATATATGTATGTATATATATATATATATATATATATATATATATTGTATTTCTCCAAAGATTATAACATGAACACGAATGTATATAAACAGAAAGACAGATAGATAGTCTAAAATTTTGTATATTAATAAGTACTCAACATCAGAGATATAATATTTATATTAACCACCCACTGTTCGTTGCTCTGTTAACACAGCATGTATATACAAAAATATAGGACTGGTATAGACGGAATAATATTTCAATAACCAAAAACACTATTCTTAAAAGAGTGCTCAATACAGAGTAGAGCAAATAGGATTCATTCAAAAATTATAACATATGTATGTTATATCATCACTAAAAAAATAGCAATTTTGTTTCAACACTTCTGGTGTCTTGGCAGTTGATGGTGTTTATTGCAGAATAAAGAGTTTTAAACATTAAACAAGTAGACTTGAACTGTTCATTGATTGGTCATTACAGTTCATGTGACATCGTTTCCCCTTATGAGGGGTGCTTAATTAATTTGAACCTTTTATAACCTTTATTCTACAATCTACATTCAACATCATTATTTTATAACATATTTATGTTATAATTTTTAGATAAATAATTATATATATATATATATATATATATATATATATATATATATATATATATATATATATATATATACTGAGCAACCAACGGTGGATGGTTAATATCATAAATGTTATATCTCAGATGTTGAATAATTATTAATATACCAAATTTCAGACTATCTATCTATCTATCTATATCTATATATATATATATATATATATATATATATATATATATATATATATATATATATATATACATTCATATATATCTTGCTTGTTCTGCTAGAATTTTAGAGCCTGTACACTTTAAACACGTCACACCTAAAACTCCACTTACCTTAAATACATTGATGACGTTTTTTTTTCCGCTATGTCTTCACAATTTAAATCTACTGAACATCATAAAGTGATTTAATAATGTAGAATCAATCATCAATTTCACACATGAACGTGAAAAGGAGTAAGTCCTAGTTTCCTCAATATTCTATTACTACGAAACAGGAACAAATTAGATTTGAAATTTTACTGAAAACCCACAAACCAAAATGATTTGATCAATTTCTATTCCCTCCACAAGCAAAATATAAATTCAGGCTTAATCGTAGGTTTTTATCTCAGCTGCCATAGAATATGCAGCCCGGCATGCCTAGAGAAAGAGAAATACATAGAAACATTTCATCATCAACGCGAGAAAACGGGCATGAAATTTCACAAGTCAAAAATAGTAAGCACCGACGGCAAAAAAAAAACACAAAATCCATTATCCTACCCTCCTATACTAACAACAAAATTTGAGAAAAACTAGTTATCTCCAACACTAAGATCATTAACTCCAGACCCAAGACGATCAGAGACATAGTTGATAACAAAAATAGATTCAAAACCACATCGAATACATGTATTTATGATAAAAAAAAATTTCTGCGACGACATTAAATGCTACATATGCGAAACATTTAGAAATCTAAAAAGCCCACATCTACGAACATAAGAGGGACCTACTTTCGGACAAATCTTCAACCTTCAATAAACAGAAATAAAACAGGCCATTTATAAGTGTCACTCTAATAAGAAAAGGGCATATTTTATTGCGTAGAAAATACTTAGAAGGAATCCTGATAAATATTTTCCCATCAATAAACACACACTAAACGGACTTTATAATATCACCAACATTATATAAAATCAATACTTAAATAATCAGTCTACCTTCAACCACAACCGGTGTAACATAAATTCTTTCACTCCCACACAAAATATCTGCCAACATTTAACCTACTGGAACTACCAGAGAGAAAAAGGCACACTAGATGCACACTCGCACACGAATTTTAAAGCAAATTCTGCAAAGAACAACTAGAATTAATATACACAAACACATATGAACTATACAGACAAACGGTAAGTGACGAAACAAATACCCATGAGGTCTACTTAACCAATGAAAAACGAACAACAAAACATAAAAATAGAAGAAATTTCTATTTCCTTATATATTTCATTTTTTTATGAAACCTAAATAAAAGTGAAACGTTAAATCTATAAAAAGATTTTCATTGGCTCATTATCGTATCATTCTATCAGATACTAATTCCCATTGGATCACTGTTCATAAATATATACCGGATGTAACAGCAAAAGTTACGAAATCATATTACAGCGTCATTTACCAGCCAGCAAAATGATTAATATCTAAAGAAAAAAAAAACACAAAACTAATTGAGTTTCTTTTTTCCAGATAAGACGTTTTTACATTAGACGTTTATCCCTCTGTCGCAAGAATCAATGAAAACTCTTTGAGTTATTCAATCAGAAAGAGAACAGGTTAAAATCGCTTTGTGTCCGACTCTCTGTTTTCTCGAGCTGGGCAATGGTGAGAGGAGAAAATCATTTAGGCCTTCAGTAATGGTACCAATATTCATACTCTGGCTTCCATCTTCAAAGTCCATTCAAGAAGCATCAAGGCAGCGGTGAATAAGCTTAAAAAAGAACGAATAGTAGAGAGGAAACCTGGATCAGGAGGTTACAACAGGAAGAGCGATCATTTTAACTGAGAACTAGAAAGATCAATTAGAATAGATGACTCACAATGTATAAGATGTTTGGCACATGATAGATAAGTTTCAGCTATGACCGCCTAGGAAAGCAATAAAAAGGGCTTGAAAATGGAATGGTACGTGAAACGTGCGAGGCACCATGTTTCTATAGGACGGAAAATTAGAAGATTAGAGTGGGCGAAGATCATATTTAATAAGTTGGGAAATGATCGTGAAATAATATATATATATATATATATATATATATATATATATATATATAAACTAATTTTATTTCAATACTTCATGAGCTTTCGATCCTTAGCTATGATTAATTAATTATGAACATCTAATTATTGTTTATGATCGATTTCATCACGATTCTTCTGTTAAGCTTGGAGAGTAATTATACATTCTTATTGCTCAAAGTAGAGACCAATACTGTTATAAAAACCTCGGAGAATACATACAAGACCAAAAATATGTTGAAAAACCAAAAGAAAACGGCTAAATCATTCACCACATGTTTTTGAAGATGTATACCTCATTCATCGATCATGTAATATAAAAATCTAATCACAATTTAAACAATATTCATTTAATAAAAATGATTCTCGCTTAGTTATTGACAGACTTTGAATTATGACACTCTGTGTCCTCCACAGAAGAAACTAGTTATCCCCAAGACTAAGATTATTAACACCACTCCCAAGACGACCAGAAATATAGTTGGGAAGAAAGATAGATTCAACACCACACTACATACATGGAACCACCTGATGAAGATTCATGAACGTTCTCAAATTTACAAGCCTTGAGAAACCGATAACATCCTCGCTTTTGTATATAAAACGCATCTAACAAAAGAAATCCTACATTGCCGTTATAAATCCTACATTGCCGTTATAAATCCTACATTGCCGTTATAAAGTCCCTTAGAGGATGAAATGCTAAAAATAGTTCTTCTTCTTGTCTCTTTTTATTCATTTTGTTCCTTTACAAATACAATTTAATAAATAATTTACATATATATAATATAACCGCTTGCCACACGTATTCAAGGATACCCTTCTACTAGGGCGGCTAGCCAATTCATACTGCGGACTCTCGCTCAGGCACATTTGTGTGTGTTCAACAACTGTGGTTTATACTGCAACTATGCTGAGCAGACCATAGTTACAGTTTCTGGCAGAGAGCGTGTTACCTAGAATGAACAACAATCTAAATAACACCAGCACACTCAAATCCTCCGTCACGATGACTGCTGACTTCGTTCTAGCACAGCTAGCGACGGGACCAAGTGTATTATAAATTAATTGATATAAAATGTTTTTTCGCTACACAGTTCTAACCATGTTTCAAAAATTTAATTTAATTTTGTAATTAAATTAAAGACATTAGTTCCATTTCATCCTCAAGCGAAGAGGATGAAATGGAACTAATGTCTTTAATTTAATTACAAAATTAAATTCGGGGATTTTAGCTTCCATTTTTGAAACATGGTTAGAACTGTGTAGCGAAACAAAACATATTTTAAATCAATTAATTTATAATATTAATGCTCTGTAAATATACATTGAGCACTATTTTGTAAAAATAAAAATATCTATAAGAACACCGGATTATATATCTTACTGTTCTTTCTTTTTATTTATATATACATACACACACACACACACACACACACATATATATATATATATATATATATATATATATATATATATATATATATATATGTTTTAAGACATTTTTTATGTTTATACATTTATATTTTTTATTTATACATTTATATATATGTTTTAAGACATTTTTCTACGTTTATACATTCTTTTTATAGATATAAACATAGAAAAGTGTCTGTTTGAAATAGCAATGAGATGTTCCTCTTGACTTCAGTATGCCCTGTGAGCAACAAATTCTCCAAACCTCTTTCCTCATCAAGTATCATAGAATTACAATTTGTCTCTTTTTATATTCTAATCTGTATTAACTGATATTTTTCATCATTTCATCCCAAGTTAGGCAATGAGTCACTGAGTGGTGGAGAATATGAGAAAAATACTATTAAGGAGCGAAAACAAGAAAAGAAAAGGAATCAAGACGATAGAAGATAACGATTGACATTGCATTTAAATATTTGAAGATCAAAGTTGATTGAAAAGCAAGGAGAGAGTTCCACAAGCAAGAAGTGTGTTAAAAAAACTGTTAGCATAGAACTTACGGTTACATCTAGACATTTCAACTGTAAACCAATCTACTACTGTGCTTAAATATATTTTGCTGTTACACTAGTTATATATATATATATATATATATATATATATATATATATATATATCCAGCTACGATGAGAACGAATAGATTACAATTCCAACGTTCGTAACATTTCATTTAAAAGAGCGCTCCATACAGAATAAAACAACGTGTTTTATTTTAGGATATTACACCGAAAACATGTAAAAATCGCTACACGATCACAGTCGTGTTTCGATCCGTGTATCAATCCATCTCATCAGGCGATTTTAAAATACTGGCGAGTGAACGATTTATTTAGATTTAAATCGCTAGTAATTTAGAATCTCTTGATGGGATGCATTGATACGCATTGAAACACGACTGCAATTGTGTAGCGATTTTGACATGTTTTCGATGTAATATCCTAAAATATATGTATGTGTGCATGTGTGTGTGTGTGTGCGTGTTTCGTAAGATTTAAAAAGCATGAAAGAAATGGACGTAATACTTACGTATTAAGAACGTAACATTTTGCCACAATTCACGTATATGTTGTGCTCATGCGGATCGAACCCACTTGTCCACAGAAATTTTGCTCGCTTTATACGATTCCAGGCCAAGTCGACCAGAATTAATCTCAAAGTTTTCCTATTCCCCTTTTGCGACCAATGTACTCATTCGCTTTGTTTCTTCATAATGAAACAGCTTCGAAAGATACAATGAAAACTACGTGTCAGTTTGTATGATTTACTTTTTTTTTTTCCACAGGGTTACATTTGTGATAACACATTTTATATTGTCTCATTCCCAAACAAAAGACGGAACAGTCTCATGTTAATATTTACTTAGAGGTGAAATGTCGACTTGAGTAGGTAACGAGTCCCGTCATTATCAAGACCAAATCAAGTCGTTTGATTATTTCCTGGTTGAAGGATATAACACCCCGGGGGCAACAAACAGACAAGAGGGCAAAAGCAAGTGTTTGAACTGAACAATTCGCTGATCTCCGAATAAATATCTTGAATCTAATGAGAAACTTTGATTATCTCTTTTGTAGAGCGAATTCAATAAAAATATTTTCCTGTGGATACACGAAAATTCAAAATAAATAAAACAGTCCTTTCTTTTAAGAAAACGAAGACGAAGTTGGTATTATTATATCTGAACACTATGTACTTGTAAAATATCAGATGACAGCGATGATATTCGGTAATTTGAAATTTATTGTCAAACGTTCTTAGATTATGCATAATTCGAACGAACGTAATGAGAAAAGAAGGTTTGGAAAATTTGTTACTCACGAGACTTAGAATGAAGAAGGACAAAAGGAAACACCGAGTAACCTACCTAACGACAGTGTCTAACTGGGATGCCATAGCAGAGAATGGGAGGAAAGTGGGGGACGACTCCAGTCGGGATCATAGAGTCATTGTGAACTCCACGATGCATATAGTTTTGAATTCCGTTGGCCTTCTCCTAGACTGGATGGCAACTAAGGCTGAAGAAATTATCTGCTCTATTTAATACATATCTGGGGGGGGGAAGTAGTAGATTTACGCCTTTTCAAAGGGTATTTGTGCGTAAATGGTTACACGTGCACATCCATTGGGAAATACAAGGGATAATAAAATGGCAAACGTTGCAAAGACCTAAAAATGAGAGGAAGTTGTGAAGAGTCATAATTGCACATGTCTTGAAAGAATGGTGTATAAAAGAAGTGAATACTTATCTTGCTATTCATAACGATTCGAATATTGTATATTCCAGCTTTCTTCAGATCTCTGTTCTAAATTGTAAACCTCTTCTACAGGACGTTAGAGATCATGGCTCTCCACAATTTCCTGTCCTTTGTAGCTGTTAGCAATATTTGCGTTTTGCTATCCTAGTTAAAACCTGTTATATCATCCATTGGCACTAAGTATGTTATTCTTTGTTTTTCTCTTGCCTTCATAATGTCTTGTGAATGTCAAATTTTCCAAGCCCTCTTTCCTCGTTATGTTCCCTATACATTTCAACTGTCTCTTTCTGATGTTAAGTATTAGTGAGTTTTGTTTTCTATTTTAGCTAAAACTTCGTCATTGTTCACATTTTCCGCAATTCTCAGCATAGAACCACATTTCTGGTATCTCAAGTCTTTTTATGATTTGTGAGAAATTCATGAGAAGAACATTCACTGACATATAGGAGAAGTGAAAATGCATCAAAATTGGAGCCTTTATTTAATCTACTGGTGTACATCTTTGTCATTTCACTTTTTATGCCTAGAGGATTATGCCGTTATTTTTCTCTTGTATTTGCCTTTGTATCGCCAGTCTTCTTTTTTTTTCACTCAAACATTATATGACTGTTCCATACTATCCTACGCAAGGATTGTACTAACAAATGCCAGCGAATCGGACAGTTTTACCAACACTTTAATCCACTAGGCCTTGTTTCTATTGATACATACAATAATCTTGAAAAATTATAGCTAATATTTGTACATTGGTAGCGGAAATTTTGAACGTTTTTTTCCTTCCTTGATTAGATGGTGCTAATTTCTATGCTAGGTCTACTGAGCATGTTGTCAGCGTTGATTCTTTCAGTCGTCTTAAAATGAATTCATACTCTCTCGCGAATCACATGTAGCTGCTTGACTTTTAATATGTGGCTCGTGGCTGAATTCCAGTTTTAATAACAGTTAATATAAAACGTCAATAAGAAAACTTCAAGCTTTAAAATTATTTACTGGTTATGAATTGTGACCCCATTGTATTAAAACATAAGCTTAATGTTCGTACTTACTAAAAAATGAATAATTTAAATCCTAATTCTAATGCTAGCTCTGAGCTATGTCTTTGTACAACACCGACAGAGCCAACCTCTAGTTTATGTTGTAACTATACTGAGCAGACCTTAGTTACAGTTTCAGGGAGAGATAACTTGTGACTTCGACGGCCCCAAGTGTTCCGTCTACCCATTTTCACTCATAATGGTTGGGTTTAAATAGTTTCTCTAGTCGCTAGCATAGTAATTTAAATTTTAATAATGAATATGCTTATAAAAACGCGTAAATTTCAAGAATTAGTTATTCCGAAAATTTCGCTTGACGATGGAACAGAGCTTGGTACTTTAATTCAATTTAATTCAAATAATTATATTGAAGTTTTCGGCTCTTGTTTTGAAACATGAGAACTCTTTTATATAGCCAAGGAAACATATTTTTAAATAAATAATTATATTTAGACTCTACTTTTGTATCGAGCACTGGTTTTTAAAAATAATAACAAAAATACTAAAGAACTTGGGTTTTTTTACCTAACAAGTTCTTTCCTATTTTCTATATATTTTCACACACACACACACACACACACACACATATATATATATATATATATATATATATATATATATATATATATATATATATATATATTAGGTTGGTGCAAAAATAATGACGTAATAATGTCGTTTTTTGACGTTATAAAATACGTCAAAAAACGACATTATTACGTCATAATTTTTGCACCAGCCTAATATATATATATATATATATATATATATATATATATATATATATATATATATATATGAATACAGAAAATCTGACCAAACTATCGAACACTTTTGGGGATGTGGAAAAGGTTTCTTTGTCGGAATGGGATCGCTTCTCAGTACCCCATAATTGCTTTAAATTTGTTGTTCATTATCTATCTATCTATCTATCGATCTCAGTCTTCTAAAATATAAAAAAATCTATTTAACTAAAAATTATAGTGTTATAACAAACTCTAAATCTATGTGTTTATCAACACACAGACACACAAACATATACTCAGTATCTGTATACATATCTATCTCTGTTTATATCTATCTACCTATCTCTGTACCTACCTGTCGATTGATCGATCTATTTATCTAACCCTGGGTCAAAAGGGTGGCTTTTTGGAAGACCCTATGTCGGTCAACACCACGCTATTGTTTATCATCCTTCACTCCGCCCTTCTCATCGCTCTTTTTTACAATTCTTTATTTATTCTTTGCTTCTATTTCTCTCTCTCCACTTTTCATCTTGCGATAAAAAAAATCTTTCTTTTTTCTTTCTTTATTACATTCTCCTTGAAATAGTTTTCTTTCTTTCTTTCCTTCTGTCTACTTTCTATGTTGTAATAATAATTTTCTTTTATTCTTTCTTCTTTAAATATTTTTCTTTCTTTCTTTCTTTCTTTCTTTCTTTCTTTCTTTCTTGAAATAGTTTCCTGTCTTTTTTGTTTCTTTTTTTGTCTTTGAAATAGCTTTCTTTCTTTCCTTCTTTTTACCTTCTATCTTGCAATAACAAATTTCTTTCTTTCTTACTTTTTACGTATTCAAGATTTTTCTTTGTTTCTTTTCTTGCTATCTTTACTTTTTTCTTTCCTCATGAAATAGTTTTCCTTCGTTCTTTCCTTCTTTTATTCTTCTTGAAATAGTTTTCTTTCTGTCGTGTTTTCTTTCTTTCTTTCTTTCATTCTTTCTTCTTGAAATAGGTTTCATTCGTTCTTTCTTTCATTCGTCTTGAAATAGTTTTCTTTCTTTCGTTTTTCCTTTGATTCTTTTCTTTCTTTCTTAAAATAGTTTTCATTCTTTCTTTCTTTCTCTCTTCTTGAAATAGGTTTCTTACTGTCGTTTTTTCTTTCTTTCTTTCCTTCTATCTACTATCTATCTGTGCAATAACAATTCCCTTTCTTTCTTTTGAAATTGTTTTCTTTCGTTTGTTCTTTCTTTCTGTCTTTCTTTCTTCCGTGAAATAGAATTCGTTCTGTCTTTCTTTTTTCTTTCTTTTTTTTTCTGAAATAGGTTTCTTTCCTTCATTCTTTATTTAGTTTTCTTTCTTCTTGACATAATTTTCTTTCTTTCTTTCTTTCTTTCTTTCTTTCTTTTTTTCTTTCTTTCTTTCTTTCTTTCTTCATTGCATTCTTTTTGAAATAGGTTTCTTTCTTTCCCTCTATCCGCTTTCTATCTTGCAATAACAATTTTCTTCCTTTTTTTCACCTTCATTATTTCCTTTGCCTTTCACTTCCACTGCCATTTTCGCTAGCCAAAATGACCACCCATGCTTCACCCGTGGATTAGGCGCGAGTTTAAAAGTAAAAAAAATCTCGTGCAGATGAAAGCCAGGCTAATTGTGAAGAACAAAGTATATCACAGTAGAAAATATATTTCCTGGAGAGTTATAAGTAGAAGCAAATATCACAGACGCAGTTACTGAACACAACACACACACACACTTGCGTGTAGAAACATACTGGGACAGGTAATAACATACCTGAATTTATATAATTATATATACACTTGCGTTAAATGGCGTAGATAATACAACCCAGCCGGGGAAGGCAGTCCATCTTGTAGAAGAAAATCCCCAATTTTTCAACCACTGCAACCTAACGGCCATATTTAAACACGGAAAAAGAGGCGGGATTAAAATCCAGACAGAAAATTCTGGGTGCAGCTCCAAACGCAATTGACGGTCAACACTGAAAAATCTCCGCTAACTCCTTCAGTCAAGAATGTACGGCGTTTCTTTGGGTGTTGTCGATACAGCCAAAACAGGTAGGCATGTTTGTCTGCCCAGACCAGGGCCTCTATGTACCATTTTTCGAGACTCATCACCAAAGGACTGAATTTTGTCTAAACAAGCCGTTAACTTTATCTGTCGAGATAAACGCATGCGTACACTTGTGTTTTACGAATATTCCTTTATTAGGATTGACTAAGAATATACGCTCACATACAGACAAACAGACATAGGGCAAGATATATCTATCGATTTCACAAAAATACAGAGGAAATGTAGATAAAAAATGTAAGTCCGCTATCACACACACAAACACACACACACACGTACACATACACACACACACACATATATACATATATATATATATATATATATATATATATATATATATATATATAGTAAATGTATTTGCATTGATAAGTCCAGAGAACAACTACTT
The DNA here is from genome assembly GCA_963932145.1 of Acanthosepion lycidas. Taxonomy (NCBI): domain Eukaryota; kingdom Metazoa; phylum Mollusca; class Cephalopoda; order Sepiida; family Sepiidae; genus Acanthosepion; species Acanthosepion lycidas. Next base: position 46,155,581 of record OZ010607.1, on the reverse strand, counting down.
TCCCATGGAGGAAATGATCATCTGTATGAGGTAAATCGTTTGGATCTCATTAACTGTAATTCACTTATATGCCCTATAATAAAAATTATTTTGATCTCTCTTTTTGTGGACTAGCTTTAATATTTTATATTAATGGGATCTACTTGGATTGCTTCTCCCCCCGGCTTTTTAAACCTGTTCTATATATATATATATATATATATATATATATATAAAGGGTGTTCCAATAACTTAGACCGATTTTATATGTGAATTTAGTTTAAGCATCTAATGATGTTTTCTTTTTCTTTCAGATCTGGCGGACATTTCGGCGATATAATTTTTCACACATAATTGCCATGACTTAAAGAACATGATCCAATAGAGAAATAAATATCTATAAAGTGAAAGATCATCAAAAAATGTGAAGCCGACCAGAGTCCGAGGAAGAAAAATTAATGATGGCCACATACCCAAACAAGGAAGAACTGCTAAATGAAAGATTGGAGGTGTTATCCAAATGTAGAAATCTAAGAAATATTCATTGTGGAAGTACGAACCTGGATGAGAATGTATTTTTTCCCTCTGCCTTTTCCCTCCGCCGTCTTTTCCCCACTAACTTCCGGTGTTCGTATATAATGATGGTCGAATCTAAAATCTTACATTCTACTTGCCTGAGGAGACCCTATATATATATATATATATATATATATATATATATATATATATATATATATATATATATATATATATATATATAATATTAGTGTTTAAGCCTTTTTATTATATATATATATATATATATATATATATAATTTGGTATGTATATATATATATATATATATATATATATATATAATTTGGTATATATATATAATCATTTGGTATACCCCTCCGTTCAACCAAATAGTTAGTATTAAACTAGGTCAGAAATTCCTAGCTTTAATTGATAAACACTTCCCTACCAATAGTAGGCTTCGTAATATATTTAATAAAAACACCCTGATATTGAGTTACAGCTGCACTGAAAATCCAGAAAGTATAATAAAAAAACACAATAATAAA
>OZ010607.1:46114537-46144537 GCA_963932145.1 Acanthosepion lycidas | reverse complement strand
GTCAGCATAAATATTAATGTATCAATTTTGAATTCTTCTGTAGTCTATTGTAGCAATAAACTACAGAAGAACTCAAAATTGATAAGACATAAGGCAGAATTATGCCTCGCAAAAAGAAATCTCCGCCAACAAAGAACCAGATTGCAATGAAAAGAGCCATGGCTGAAGAGAGAAGGTCCCGTGCAAATGAAAATCAGATCAAACGGCAGCCAGGAGAGCTTCAGTTGCAGCGAATATCAAAGATTTGGGGACTCTCAAACTCCTGAATAATCCAAGAACCCAATCACCCCCAGCCATTCGTAGGAATTAACTTAATTTCTACTCAATTGGTCGGCTTTTGACCTAGTATAAAAAATATCTTTAGTCTTATTGCCAATATTATATTATTATCATTTTTTTGCCTTTTTAGTCTTCTAATTTTATTAACTGGCTTGTTATATATATATATATATATATATATATATATATATATATATATATATATATATATATCAAGAGAGAGAGACAGACAGACAGACATATTTGTATATAAATTTTTATATATATACATGCATGTCTTTACGAATTGACATTGATGAAGAGATGCATATATTATTATAAACTTATATATGTATTGACACGCAAACATACAGGCTCAGACGCCCGTGCGCACACACACGCACATATGCGCACACACACGCACATATGCGCACGCACACGCACATATGCGCGCGCACACACTCTCACGTTCACACGCTCGCACACACACACATATATATATGTCCAAGTATATATATATATATATATATATATATATATATATATATATAGTCATAAATATATATAGTCATACACATATATATATACATATATATATAGTCATAGATACATATATATATATATATATATATATATATATACATACATATATATATATGTATCCAAGTATATATATAGTTATACATATATATATATATATATACAATCGTACATATATATATATATATATATGTATATATATATATATATACACACACACACACACACACACACATATATATATATATATATATAATATATATATATATATATATATATATATATATAGTTTATGCAAAAAATATAGGATTAATACAAATATAAAGTTTTTTACTCAGCCCTGTTGATGTTATTCAGCACACCGACTCCAAAGATCCGTAGACGACAGTTTACCTAATCATTCGGTCCACTCTTCAGGATATATCAGTAATTGTCTGTCGATTTTCTCATTTTCCTCATTTATATTAAGTGAAAAAAAATCTTTTACGCGCTTTTTAATGGTGTTAGGTATTTTTTTCTTCTACTTGTGTGTGTGTGCATGTGACTGTAAGTGTGTGTATATACATATGTGCAGAATGTGTCGTGGTTATATATATATATATATATATATATATATATATATATATATATATATATACATTTCTCCTAAAGTTATTGTGCAAACCCCTTGAAACTGTCAAATGATCATTTTAGATGTTTAGATGATCATTTTAGTAGTTTCAATGTTTTATTAGATGCATTGTATAAAAACTGCAGTCTGAAGTTATTCGAAAGTAGAAAACCACGTTTTGATTCAACAACTTAATAGAATCATTAACAATTGAACAACACCTATAGAACAAATAACAAACATATATGATAAATTTGCATGAGTTCACTCTTCTCTTAGAAACTGCAACGCTGGGACATGTTCTAATCAAAGAAGGTCTTGTTCATGAAATCCCGCCTTCATCGATATTGAATGGTCTGATAATTGTTTGGTTGACAATTCCAGTCCATACCATCAGACTTTCGTATCCTTGTTGCCTTCTTTCGGTCACAGGAACATCTGATAAAATCCATCCTTTGACCCAACCATCAGTTCCATGAAGTGTCATCCGAGATTTGTCCGTAGAAATGGTTTCAGAAACTTCAATTTTCATGTAGTTCTAAGCCACATTTTGAAGTTTTATAATATTTGCTTTACTGGGAAGAGCTTGTAAAGAGATTTCTAAACAGATCCGAATAGGGATTTTCCAAGCATAGCTTAGATGTGGCACAAGGCCGAAAGTAGGGGGCACCCAGTGAGGATCGAACTCACTACTCAGTCGTAATTGCTCTAGCGAGACAAGCTTGCTAACCATTACACCACTTCTAGGAGCACCAAACAGATTCGAATATGTGAAGTATTCTATTCACTATCTCTCTATATTTCTGAGATGAGGTATTATGCACACTATTTACATTATTCAAGCTATTGTCCTCATCTTTGTGGCCATATTTATCACAACGTTTAGGCCTATGTACGCTCCGGCCTTCTTCAGGTGGTTGGAATTGACATTCCAACTGTAGCCTTTATTTCGCTCACTGGGGTAAACTGTTCTAGTTCCACGTGCCATGTCTAATGGATGTCAGTTATCAGTTATCTCCTGTTAATTACCCTCTCCAAGTTCTCCACTACCTTATCCAGGTATTGAACTCACAACATTGTGGATAAAGGCGCTTGTTAGATCCAGTGACAGGACCCAAATATGGCAACAAAGATGAGGACAATACTTCGAATGATGTAAATAGTGTATTCTATACACTTTGAACTTCTTAAAACCCTCAATTCCAGCCATGTTCAAACACTGGGCGCAAGTCAAAAGTTAATACTTCGCTTATAACTCGCTTTAGTTTACGTTCTCCTCTAAGAGACAAATTCTTTAAGCCTTTACATTTGCTTCTAGTTCTCAACGTTTTCAGCAGCCCTTTTTACCGTTCGATGGCCTCTGGAAAGCTTCTGTTATAACTCCAATGTAGATATTCCCTCGTTCAATAACTTTGTTACTTTTTATTTCAGCTTTGGTTAGATCTTTTCTATTACCTGTCTTTCAGCATATATTATGGGGAAAAAAGGAACTAGTTTGTATTAGATTTCTGAGGCCTTTAAATAATACTGGCTTAATCTGCTTAATAACTTCAGACTGCAATTTTTTATATTAAATCCAATAACTTCAAGAAAACATGCTGAAACTACCTAAACATTTATCTCAAGCTGTGGTTTTGAGCTAAATTAATTGTTTAAAATTTGGCAAAAATCGTAAAAAAAATTCGAGTTATTGTGGTTTATGTGATTTGAATAATAATTTCAGACCGACTGTGTACTTAATAAGCTCATAAAAATGCATACACATTATCTATCTATCTATCTATCTATCTATCTATCTATCTAGATCACTTCATTATCTATCTATCTATCTATCTATCTATCTATCTATCTATCAATCTAGACCTCTTCATTATCTATCTATCTATCTATCTATCTAGATCTCTTCATTATTTACCTATCTATCTAGATCTCTTCATTATATATCTATCTATCTATCTATCTATCTATCTATCTATCTATCTATCTATCTATCTATCTATCTAGGTATGTTAATTATCTAGGTAAATATTTATATTAATCTGTATGTATTATCTATCTTTCTAGTACTTTACAATATCTATCTTCTGCCAGTATCTATCTGTCTGTCTGCATGTCTATCTATCTATCTATCTATCTATCTATCTATATATATATATATATATATATATATATATATATATATATATTTAGATCTTTTCATTATCTCAGTATGTTACTTATCTGTCTATCAATCTATATTTATTATATATCTTTCTATCTAGAACTCTTCACTATCTATCTATCTATCTATCTATCTATCTATCTATCTATCTATCTATATATATATATATATATATATATATATATGTATCGATTTCCGTGTGTTACTTATGTATCAATTTATTTTCATTATATATCTATAAAGCACTCTTCATGATCTACCTATCTATCTCGGTATGTTACTTATCTATCTTCATTATATCTATCTCTCTCTCTCTCTCTCTCTCTAATATATATATATATATATATATATATATATATATATATATATATACATATATATATATATATATATATATATATATATATATATATATATATATATACTCCTATCCAAATTTATTGATTTATATACACAGATGGAAAGAAGAATGCCTATTCCAACATGTATACTTTGTTCATGCTGAGAGGCAGCAGATATTCTGATAAATTCTGGACATTTTTCGCACATCTTGTACAGTACTTATATGCAAATCATTTCACTGTCTGTTTCTGAGCTTTACATATCGACGCATATTTTAGTAATGATCCGCGTCCACTGAATGCATATGCCAGACCACAGAGAAACACCTTTTGTTTGATTAGAGCCGCTTGGGATACGTCGGACTATGGGCCACCAAAAAGCTGGATGGCCGGTCATTTCGAACAACTGCTGCGTATGTCGGACGTTTGCAGTTCGGCAAGGCTTCGATATTTGCAACACTTTTCAAATGTATATTGCTATACCGCCGTCATCGAAGGTTTTGAACGGCCAGTTAATAAAGAAGCTCGACTGTAACTTATAAAGTCAGCAATGGTAGACCACAGAATATCTACATGATAAATAATGGCATTTTTAAAGCGGTTTATATAGGAAATACCTTGTTGAATTTTGTAACCTTTCACTTCTTATTATTTGCTCCTTAGCTGTAATTCTGCTGTTAATGTCCAAGATTCGCATACACAAAGATAGAAAATACCAATGAACACAATAGAATTATGCGCCTTGTTATTGCCTAATGTTGTGAGTGTGTGTGTACTACGTCATTTGTGATGTGGTCTATGCAGGGGATCCCTAGGACGGTTCTAGGAGCATTACATTTCTAATGCTTAGCTTCTTCGCCGTAATTGATGAATGTCCAAGATTCGTAAGCATACAGAATGATTGATAATACCAATGCACGCTTGATGTTTCAGTTTTTCTCGTCCGAGTTCATCCTTCAAATCTATAAATCAACTATTTACCCTCACATGGAATACGGCTGACATATATGGTCTGCCGCCTCCGCTGTTCGTCTTAAGGTCACCGGCAAAATCCAGAAAGAGATATGCAATGTGACTGGCCCTGATCTAGCATCTCGTTTACAGTCGCTCTCTCACAGACGTGCCGTCGCTTCCCTCTGTCTTTTCTACAAATACTTTCACGGTAAATGCTCCGAGGATCTACTTTCGATGGTTCCCAAACTGCATGAATTTATGCCTGCTACTGGGTCGGCATCTCAGTCCCAAACATTCACTGTCGGAACTGTTAAATGTAGCCGTCTCTTTTACTCTGATAACTTCATGTATCGCACTTCCCATCTGTGTAACTCCCTTCCGCTTACTTATTTCCGTGGTAGCTGTAATCTCCAAATATTCAAATGCAATATCAATCGACATCTCCACGTGGTTTGATCTACTCTCCGTCATTCTCCTCATACTTTCCTCTATCACGACTCTTTACTCATGCTCCCAATCTCTGCAATCCCTTGTGTGTTAGTCGCAATCCCAACTTGCTTGGGGTGAAATGTTTAAAAAAAATGTTCTCGCCTTTCCAGATGGTTCTTAGGTTTTGCTTATAATTTAAACTACTCTGTTCTCCGTCATATTTTTGGGAATATACAGGGTATCCCCTAAAAATTGACATAATTTAAAATGTGAATATCTGAGTTACTACAGGCAAAAGAAATTAACTACGGACATATCTCAATGAGAATCTACCGGGAAGATTAATCGGTCGTGCCAGTGATAATGACAATGTGCTGTTGAAACGGCCACCACGTTCACCTGACTTGGGGACATTGTTATTTTTTTTCCGATGGGCCTATGTGAAAGGACAGTTCTATATCCCTATTCTCCCTACAAGCCTCGAGAAACTTAAGCAGAGAATCAGTGAAGAGCTGGAGAATGTTACCCAAGACATGCTACACCGTGTTTGGCAGGAGCTGGACTACCGACTTGTGTCATATCACAATGGTGCGCATATTGAACATTTATGAAGCTTTGTGAAATCGGTTATAAAATCTACATCCCTTTGAATATCTTGTTTCAGTTTTGATAAACAAACCTTTTTTTTATTGTTCAGCATGTATTCTATTTAATTTCGTTGGCCTTACTAAGATATTTACATTTTAAATCAGGTCAGTTTATAGGTGGGGAACTCTAGCTTGTCGGTAATAATTGTAATAAACACTATATAATGGCTTCAGCTAAATATATTTTGAACGCAGCTATAACTACAGATAAAATGTATTGCTGGTCATTTTGATTTAAAAATTTTTGTTTTGTTTAACGTCATATCAACTCCTTAGGGGTCATTTAATGCCGAGATTTAATTTTTTGGGAGCATTAGTCATCTATTTTACAAAAATATATTGCTGGTATTTTTACCATAAATAGTTATTGTTATACTTTCGTAGTATTTTCACCACAGATTGGAGGTTCACTATTTGCCCATAGCTAGGACCCTTACATGTGTTACCACCCTGGCTCAGGCTGGACCTTAGAATAACAGCAATTAAGAGGTGGTTCTACGCTCCTCAAAACCTCCAATCTCCCTATCAGAGGCCTTGCTGCCGGATGTAGTTCATGGTCATACGCAGGATGTTGGCAACTACATTGTGGAACCGAGTGTTATATTAAAACTGTTTCGAAAGTAGCGCCTCATTTATTTCAAAAGTCACTATAATATATTCAAGATTTAAGCTACAAACACACTCGTCAGAAATTGGTGAAATATTTTCGTTGCTCTATTTATTCCTGGGACTGACAGGGCCGAAATACATTACCCACAGCCTAACTGCACTCTCATCCACTGAATTTTTTTAAAGCTCCAAGAGACAGTAAAGGTAATGATTTTTTTTTTTTTTTTTTTGGTATGGAGATATAAGGAAGTGTAGATCATGTAGGAATAATATCGGTTGCCCATAGAAACGCATAAATAACTGATTGATTGTTATTTTTTTACGGTTTATTAACCCTTTGTCATGGGTCCTTACCTATAACTACAGAATGAACTCTTCCTAACACTATGTATACTACGCCTCTCAAGAGAGAGGGACGAATCAAGCCGAGAAGCTCGGTTTGACGGTCGAACTCTCTGCCTCTGAGCAGAGAGGAACCCGGACGAGGCTCCGCCGAAGGGCAGAGTCTCGTTCGGGGAGGTTGACCAACCCGATCCCGTTTTTTGGGAGCTAATAATGATCGACTGAATAATAAGTCCTACTACTTAATCCATATCTAGGGAACAAGAGGTGGATTCATACGTTTCCCAAAGATATTTGCACGCAAGTTAATATAACGAAATAGGCTGGAACTGAAACTCACCGAATTCCAATTGTGAGCCGATATCCATTACACCGCCCGTGGAACCCGGAGTTCGGCACCGGGTATCTCAAACGGTCAGTCATCCACCTTCGACGTTGTTTAACTTCGAAGTTGTTAGTGCTAAGGGAAGCTCTACAAAGGAGCGGTTCTCAGGGAGAGTCTGCCTGATTAGAACTTCCTCTTTACCAACGGTATGAAGGGAGTGTGTATGATTTGGCCATGTGTAAAGGTTTGAACTGGTGAACTATGGAATGTAGTTCATCTAAACATCTTTCATGCAAAAGGCGATCGCGTAGTACTCGGGTTATAGGCGTTTCCTCTGTAAGAAAAATGCTTTAAGGTTGATTATAATTTATCACCCACGAGGCCGAGTAGACGATTTTAAACCCTGGCAAGGATTTAAACTAATAAATATGCAGTTCTAACCCAGATATGTCAGTGATACAACATTTTTGATCTGATCTAACTTTTGTAAAGAGAGGAGCATGTCAGGGGGTGCCGGGTACTTCCTGGAACGCTATAAGTAACCGACTATGTTTCACAGATCTTTAGCGGTGGATCGTATATATGAATTTGGTGTGAACATGAAATCTCCAAAACAAGTACCCTCATCGAGAATATAACCTTTCATCAGGAGAAATTTCAAGTCACCTCGGAGATGATGGAACGTTATTTGGACGTTGCAAGCCAATTTTCCCCTATTAGTGTTAAATCTATAGCCTTGGTCTACCGCAGAAAGAAATGGCAACCTACTACGGGAAAAATGCCTCGTCAGTCATGTATATAAAGCGTGTATCACGCATGGCACATAACTGACTGACTCCTTAATAATGTCTTCTTTCTCATATTCTCTCGTAATCAGTAACCCCTTTGTGTCTTCATCTCTTTATTGCCTTGTTTGGGGTGAGTTGATTTAAAATAATGACATTGCAGTATGACTCCATTTTTGTGTACATTTAGTAGCTGCAGAAGTAGCCAACAATTTACCCAACATCTTTGGCAATGGATCGTGCCTTTTCTACAAATATTTTCATGGGAATTGTTCTGATGAACTCCCCTCTTTGATGACTAGACACGAAGCGCAGAACTAGATTGGCGACAGTGTCACATCATTTTAATGTTGAAAATGATGAGATGTAGCCATAAGTTCTATGTTAACCGTTTCTTTTCGAACACATTACGCTTTGTCTTCAAAAATTTAAATGTAATGTCAATTGTTATCTTTTGTCTTCTTGATTCCACCGATCGTTGAAATAGTGAATTTTATTATATAGGGGTGACAAGTCTTTCGGACCACCTTGTAAATTGATTACCGAAGGAATTTAAAATTATAATGAAAAAACATATGATCATAAATTCGAAGTAATTATGATTGGAACCTCGAAATATCGATGATAACAACTTCGATATATTGATAATAGTAAAATACGAAATATCGACGATGGTAATTTCGAAATTACTGATGATCATAACATCGAAATATCGATTATCGTAAAATTGGAATATTGATGATCGTGACTTCGAAATATGGATGGTCGTAAAACAGACATATCAACGATCGTAACTTTGAAATGTGGATGATCGTAAAACCGAAATATCGACGATCGTAACTTCGAAATGTGAATGGTCGTAAAACAGACATATCAATAATCGTAACTTCGAAATGTGGATGGTCGTAAAACAGACATATCAACGATCGTAACATTGAAATGTGGATGATCGTAATACCGAAATATCGACGATCGTAACTTCGAAATGTGGATGGTCGTAAAACTGAAATATCGACGATCGCAACTTCGAAATATGGATGGTCGTAAAAGGGAAACATCGTCGATCGTATCTTCAAAATATAAACTGCCATAATAAATAGGGGAAATTTCGAAATATCGGCGGTCGTAACATGATTAAATGATTTTAACAGGAACACTGATGATCGTAATACCGAAATTACGAGAGTAATAACAACAAAATATTTATGATTATTCCAAATGTATTCATTATCATAACATCGAAGTATTGATAATCGTAACACGGAAATCCAGATGATAGTGACTTCGAAATATCAATGCTTGTTATTTTCGAATATCCGGGATTTTAACACAAAATATCTACGATTGTAACTTAGAAGGATTGATAGTCGTAATAAGGAAATCCCGATGACGAGAACTTCGAAATAGTGATATTTACTTCGAAATATCAGTAACTGTAACCTCGAAATATCGATGATCGTAACTTTGATGATTATGACTTAGATGTATCATAAGTCCTGAAAATTTTATTTCTGTATGAATTAATTTTGCACTCTGCTTATGACCAGTATGCTATAATGCATTTATACAATTATCAATTCCTTTACAGATATTCATTGTTGGGAGTCTACCGTTGCAAGTAGACAAATTCTTTGCAGCAAATGCAGGACGTTATAATGGCGAAAAAATAGTTTTCATAACCTTGAAACTGAGGTCTTGGAATGTTCAGTTTGAAATGTGAAGTTCTATTCAAAGGAAAGGCGGAACGAAGGGCGCCTATCTTTTCTTTTACTTTAAAACATTTTATTGGCAATTTAGGGGAGGCGGAGCAAATTACAACAGGTTCAAAGGACGAGTTGTAGAGCACTGGAAGAAGTAAAAAAAAAGTGGGGGGGCAAGCATTATTGAACGGTTAGATAATTTTCGTTCTGAATGTGAAGGGTTGGAGAGAAAGAAGTTACAGTGAAAGAAAGACAGAATATACAAAGGAAAGATTGGAGATTAAATCTTATAGAAAAATCCCAAATGCGTGACTTGACAACGAAAGCAAAAGCTGAAAAAGGAAGGAAGGAAGGAAGGAAGGAAAGAAAGAAGAAAGGATGGAAGATATCAAAGAAAAAGTTAACATTTTAAAAGATAAAATCAATTGCACTAGTTAAAAAAAAGCAGAAATACGAAATGAAGTAAAACAGGCAGGAAACAGAAAAAGAACGAAAGTAAAAACCATGAAAGGGATAAAGAAAGTAAGGATAGAACTTGGAAACTGAATTAAGGAAGGAAGGAAGGAAAAACGGAAGGAAGGGAGGAAGGCAGGAAGGAAGGAAAGAATGAAGGAAGGAAGGAAGGAAGGAAGGAAAAACGGAAGGAAGGGAGGAAGGCAGGCAGGAAGGAAGAAAGAAAGAAAGAACAGAAGGAAGGAAGGAAGGAAGGAAGGAAGGAAGGAAGGAAGGAAGGAAAAGTGGAAGGAATGGAAGAAGGCAGGCAGGAAGGAAGGAAGAAAGAAAGAAAGAACAGAAGGAAGGAAGGAAGGAAGGAAGGAAGGAAGGAAGGAAGGAAGGAAGGAAGGAAGGAAGGAAAAACGGAAGGAAGGGAGGAAGGCAGGCAGGAAGGAAGGAAGGAAAAAAGAACGGAAGAAAAGAAGGAGGAAAGGAAGGAAGATAGAACGGAAGGAAGGAAGGAAGGAAAGAATGAAAGAAGGCAGGAAGGAAAGAAGGAAGGAAGGAAAGAATGAATGAAGGAAGGAAGAAACAAAGGAAGGAAAGAATGAGAGCAGGAAGGAAGGAACGAATGAAGGAAGGAAGGAAGGAAGGAAAGTAAAAAGAACGTTAGGAAGAAAAGAACGAAGGAACGAAGACTGTAAGGAAGGAAGGAAGGAAATTATAAAGAAAGAAACTTAGAAAGGAAGAATGAAAGAAAGAAGGAAAAAAGTCGGGAGAAGGAAAGAAGAAAAAAGAAAGAGAGAAGGAAAGAATATATTAATATATCAGAAGTCCAAAACAATGAAAATGCAGTATCAAAGAAAATGTTAAAAAGAAGAAAAATCGGTTAACTTCAATTGCATTAATTAAAATGGCAGAAATAGGAAAGAATAAAAAGAGTAACGAATGAAGGAAGACGAAAGAGACGAAAGAGAAAAAAAAGAAAAGTAAGGCGAAATAAAGAAAGAAAAATCGTACAAACTGAATAAACAAAGGAAGGAAAAAAATGTTGCATGAAGAAAGAGTAAAAACTGTTTCAAAAATAAATTCAACTGCATTGGTTAAAATGAACGACAAAGAACGAGAAGCGAGGAAGACAAAAATGAAGACAATAATTGAAGCGGGAAAGAAAGTATAAAATATAAAAAAAAGAAAGCGTTGAATAAAAGTCATTAAAGATGGAAAGAAAGAAGAACGAAAAAGTTGGTTAAAATGATATAACTAATGAGAAATATAAAAAAAAACAAGAGAAAATGTGAAAAAAAGGAGGGAAAGAACGAAAGAAGAAAGAGAACGAAAGAAATAAAAAGAAAGAAAGACAGAGTAAAAGAAAAGAGAAAGAAAGAATGAATTAATGAAAAACACGAAGAAAAATGAAAGAAATTATCACAAAAAGAAGTAGATTAACTCAAAAGAAATCAAGTAAAAATAAAATAAAGATATGTTTAAAATAAACAAAACAGAAAAGTATATTAAAGAAAAACGATATCGTTTGCTAAGAAGTTATTTAGCGTATGACGTGGGTTGAGAAGCCGAGGATAAAGACAAGAGTGATAAACGCCATCTTAGAGATACGCCCACTATTTTTTTTTTTTTTTTTTTTTTTTTAATTTTCAGGTTTATATCATTGCAAGCGGGGGATGCTCAATAAAAGGAATTTGTGAAAAGAAAATAAAAAAAGAAAAAAGGAAAAAGGAAAATAAATTAAATCATTCATAAGAAAAAAATGAAGGAAAAAATAAATATGGACGACGGAGAAAGAATAAAAAAGATTTGAAGCTAAAAGAATGGCGGGAAAACGAGGGATCACAGTCCAAGGAAAATAGATATAGCGGCAACGGCACGAATCGACGCAGGGAAAAAAGATGGAACCTTATTACAAGTATTTTTTTTCAATCATTCACCCTAAGCAAAGCAATAAAAACTCTAAGACCCAAGGGGTTACTAAGTGTTAGAAAATATGAGAAAGAAAAAAAAAACACTATTAAGGAGAAAGAACAATAAAAGAACAAGAAAGAAAAGACAGAAGATAACGATTAACATTACATTAAAAATTTTTGAGAATCAAATTTGACTGGGAAGCAAGAAACAGGATGAACGTTCCACAGGTAAAAAGCGAGAGAAAATAAACTGTTAACATAGAACCTCTCGTTACATCTCGTCAATTTTAACTGTAAAATAGCGAGACCTTGTCGCTCGTTTATTACTGCCCTTAATTTCATAAAGTCTAAGTACCATAGAGGAAAGTTCATCAGAACAATCGCCATAAAAGTATTTATAGAAAAGGCACAGCGAATTACGTCGGTGGGAAAGTGACTGAAGCTGAGATGTCAGACCGGGACCAATAACACGACAGAATCTTCGGATTTTATCAATCTCTAAATATGTAGCAGAGGAACCAGGTCATATGTGGCAGCAATATTCAAAGCAAGGACGAATGGCAGACTTATAAATATATAAGATAGGTTCTGTCGAATAAAATTGTCTAGCACGGCAGAGGGAACCAACATTTCTAGCAGCGGACTTAGCAAATGATCCAATATCATCTTTTAATTTCATGCCATCGGAAAACATCAGTTCGAGAAGGAACAATGAGTCACTCTCTGGGGGTTAGCATCAGCTATGTTGATGGAAGGACAATTGGGTAATCATAAAGTATTTCATTATAGAAAAATGAGGAACAAAATAAAAGGTCAAATGATAAAAGCGGGTAAAAGAAGTTGGAAGATTGGTGAGAATCCTTACATTTACCTTGATAAAATTACCCAGAAAATTTGGTAAAGTAAGGTCTTTGTTTTGTTTTACGGCATATCAACCTCAATGTGTTCCCGACAAAACTTTTATTTCTAGTAATATATATTTTTCAAACATGTATTGCTGGTAATATTTTTGTTCCTTCAAAAATCTATGTCTAGTAATATTTTTCCTTCAAAAATCTATTTCTGGTAATATCTTTTCCTTCAAAAATCTATTTCTGGTAACATGTTTTCTTCAAAACTGTATAGCTGGTGATATTTTTTTTTCAAAAATCTATCGATGGCAATAAAAGTATTTCTGATATTAAAACCTATTTTTACACTTTCATTGTATTTTGACCACAGATTGGGAGTTAACTATTTGCCTATAGCTTGGACCCTAACAGGTGCTACCACCCCGAGTCAGAGTGGACCTGTGAACACCAGAAATTAAGAGGTGGTTCCACGCACCTCAAAAGCTCCAAATGAGAGGCCTTGGTGTCGAACGTGGATGTAGTTTATCGTCATACCTAGGACTGGTTTTCCATTTGTCCTTTCAATACACACACACACACACACACACACACACACACACAAACAAACAAACAAACACACAAACACACATTGGACGAAACGCGTCGGCAACTATTACAATTTTCCTGTTTTCATTCATTTATATATATATATATATATATATATATATATATATATATATATATATATACGCTCGTGTGTGTATGTGTGTGTGTGTGTGTGTGTACTTGGCGAGATAGATAAATTTTTGTCTAAATTACGCAATAATGAAAATACATCTCATTTTAACGTATATATTTACCAAAATTACAAAAAAAATATGTTGTAAAATTAACGCTTAAACTTATTTAACAAAATCCCCATTGGTATCAACTACGTCCTCCAGGCAACAGTGGCATCTCCTACAACTTTTCTGGGCGGTCTTCTTGTTTAAGTTGTTGAATGCTGCCATAATCCTTGCCTTCAGGTCATCTTTGGTGTTACAAGGAGTTGGTCACTCGCTCAACTGCGCCCCACGCATAATAATCAAGCGGAGTTACGTGACCAGATGTAAGGGGTGCGCACACTGCATTCTCCTACAATTGCGGCATGATGCAGAGTCCTGTTGTCAGGTAAAAATAATCTTCAACCTCTTGACCCAGGGAAGCACTACGTCCAAAAGGCACTTGATGTAAGCTTTCGTGTTGAGTCTCAGGCCTTCATCAACAAATTCGGGAGTTCTTTTTACCGCTTATCAACCCTTCGCAGGTTATTTAAAGCCAGAAAATATTTTTAGATTGTAAGAAACGTTTGAGATAATAACGGGTTAGTGATACAAGCCCTACTAATTAACCCATAGCTGGGGAGATAAGAAAAAGCTCAGCATCCGTTTGTTGAAACATATTTTTGTCAGTTCGAGTATCTGCTTCCTCAGTAAGGAAATTATCCAGACATATTCCGTTCATCTATGCTGAGATTATTTCAAAGTGTTTTTCCTTATTTCTATATTTCTCGCCAATACGCTGTCATTGACATTATTCATAATACAATCCTACGCTTTAAGCATATTGGCACGTCTTTTTTTTTAATTATATCTCTGTTGCTATGGCATGATTCATACCCTATCATTATGCATCGTTTTATTTAAGTTATATGATCCTAAAAGTTATCGCCTATCTTATGTAGATGTCTTCCAGTTCATCATTTTTTCTTTTAATTATATTTTTAAGAAAGTTAGTAACTGAACAATTGCTTTTTGTTCAAACTAAACTGGGACATGTTTCCCAATTAAGCCTGTTCGCATTTCTTGTAATTCCTTACATTGGATACTGCTCCCACATTTGTTCTGGTGCCCCTGCAATGTATTCAAAGATCTCTATCTATAACAGGCAGGATGTGTGTGTGTGTGTGTGTGTGTGTGTGTGTGTGTGTGTGTAACGAATGCACGGCCGCAATTTTCGACGGATTTGCACCAAAATTTACATGCACATGCTCCAAGTTAGCGGGAAGGCCAATACCGACTTTGCATTTCCCAACTTCCATCGATAGTGGAAATAATCGATTTTTTCATGGTTCTACGGCAGTTTTCATGTAGTTTGCGGACATTTTGTACTGGTCAGAGTGAGAGCCTATAGCTGGCTGCCACGAATAGGCAGGAAGATTCTATTGGCCAGTGTGAGAGCCAACAGCTGACTGACACGATTGTTAACTCGCATGCTAGCATGCAAAAAAAAATCGATAGCTGCATTCGTCACAAGTGGGAAAAATTTAAGTCGGCATGGCACTTTACTCCAATTGGCTCATTCGCTTGCTTAAACTCAACGTTGATTTTGATTCCGCAGAACTGGGATTGGATGTGAAAAAGTATTTGTTGTTAACATTCTTTTTTCATTCAGTTTTTCCAGTTACGAGTCCTTTTTTAAAGCTGGTAGTTTTGTGTTCATTTTGTTTAGTTCTTTTTTCGTAACAGATTTAATGTTTAGTATAGAGCTTAGAAAAAAATCGCATTGTGAGATAGGCAAGACGTAAGGCATGTAGCAACATCAGCACGGCAAAGGGCACTCCTTTAAAGGCAAGGAAGGGCAAAAATATTTTAAGTCAAGTGATGGCGATTGCTGTATGAGTCGTACGATTTTTGAATCAAGCACGGGCAACGCCGGTTCATGCTGCTAGTTCTTGATAAAATACAAGAAAAAATCTGCAATATTGATCCTGATCTGGTATTTTGTGTCTCTTTCCAACAGTCGTAAATAAGATTCCATGTGCCTTTTCTATAAATAATTACATGGTAATTGTTCTTATGAACTTCCCTCTATGGTAGATAGGCTTTATGAATTTAAGCGCAGTACTAGATTAGCGGCTAGGTCTCATCCTTTTACAGTTGATATTGGCTAAATGTAACCGTAAGTTATATGCTAACAATTTCTTGTCTCACACTTCTCGTGTGTGGAGCTCCCATCCGCCTTTTTTCTTCCCAGTCAATGTTTATCATCAAAAAATTAAATGCAATGCCAATCGTTTTCTTCTTTTTAATTCCGTTTTTTTTTTTTTCTAATTCTCTGTCCTTAATATTGTTTTTCTCATATTCTCTAAATCTAGGTAAACACTTCTGCTTTAGTGGCTTTATTGCCTTGCTCGAGATGAAATGATTAAAAAAAAATAGTATTGGCCAACAGAACATGGAAGAGATGAAATCAAGCACGTGAAACTATTTGAAATAATCATGATACAGTGTATCAAATTATGGAATAAGAATTCAGGGTTTTGTAACTTACAAGCAAATATATTTAATTATATCAAGTAAACAGTATATAAGCATCCACATTTCTTACCATTGTACGCACAGTATGAAGGATAATGGCAAGGAATGAGAAATCAAAGAAAAGGGTTCGAATTTCAATCGGTTTCTTTACATTCACTTACGCGTAAATACCCACTTGGAAAGGTATGATACCACCTTTTCTCTACCTCCAGCTAAAGATCGAATAACAGGACAGACTTGATTCTATCGGCTTAGTTGGCAACCAGTCTAGCGCAGTGACATTCTCCTATCCAATCATTCACGACTCGAAAGAGACATGATCAACCAAATGTGTATCACATATGCCACTTAACTGACTGACTGACTATTTAATAGTGTTTTATACTCTTACTTTTTTATTCTTCCACACTCAGTAGCCACTTGCATCTTAGTGGCCTTATTGCCTTGCTTGGGAATTATTATATAATTCTAAATTCATATTTTATTTCTTGCGGGCGAAGAAGGAACCATATATACATGATAGAGCCAATGCTGCTCGGATATCGACTTGTGTGCCAGCCGTCAACCTACAATGTTCTCATAATGCAGCCAACACACTATCATTCCTCGGGCATATTATAGCTCAGCCAGGAACAACATCGGGGTCACCAGTTTCTGATCTCTTCTATGAAATATATATATATATATATATATATATATATATATATATATATATATATATATATATATATCGAAAGAGACATGATCAAACAAATGTGTATCACGTATGCCATTTAACTGACTGACTACTTAAAGGGTTTTTTACTCAGTCTTATTCTCTTACATTCAGTAGCCCCTTGCATCTTAGCGGCTTTATTGCATTGCTTGGGAATTATTGCATTGCTTGGGAATTATTGGATAATTTGAAATTCATATTTTATTTCTTAAGGACAAAAAAGGAAACCTGCATACATGATAGACCGGATGGTGATCGGATATCGACATGTGTTTCAGCCGTCAGCTAAAACTGTTCTCATAATGCAACCAACACGCTTAGCCCCTCAGGCATATTATAGCCCAATCAGGTTAAACAGTTTCAGCACTCTTCTATGAACAGGATACACATACACCCTCCCCATATATATATATATATATATATATATATATATATATATATATATATATATATACAACTATGAATTCAAAACCCGCGGAGCGTCGTTTGGCGACCTTGTACCACGTACTGCATCAGGTCTCTGTAATCGGCCCTTCAAAAGTTATGGATGGTCCTGCACGAAACCTTCACCACTATAATCAATTCTCATGTGCTGTTGTCGGGCTGTCGGTTTCCTGGGAACTGATCTGCTTGACCCTCATATGTCGGATTCGACGGGAGAGTCGAGTATATATATATATATATATATATATATATATATATATATATATATATATATATATATATATATATAACTAGTGTAACAGCAAAATATATTTAAGCATAGTAGTAGATTGGTTTACAGTTGAAATGTCTAGATGTAACCGTAAGTTCTATGCTAACAGTTTTTTAACACACTTCTTGCTTGTGGAACTCTCTCCTTGCTTTTCAGTCAACTTTGATCTTCAAATATTTAAATGCAATGTCAATCGTTATCTTCTATCTTCTTGATTTCTTTTCTTTTCTTGTTTTCGCTCCTTAATAGTATTTTTCTCATATTCTCCACCACTCAGTGACTTATTGCCTAACTTGGGATGAAATGATGAAAACTATCAGTTAATACAGATTAGAATATAAAAAGAGACAAATTGTAGTTCTATTATACTTGATGAGGAAAGAGGTTTGGAGAATTTGTTGCTCACAGGGCATATTGAAGTCAAGAGAAACATCTCATTGCTATTTCAAACTTTGTTTTTATTTTGCTCTTTTTCTCACTTGTCACTAAAACGGATATTCACTTCTTCATTTTCACATTTTCTATAAAAAATTCGTTTTTATACCATGTCCAAGCAGGATGTTGGCAATCCTGGATCGCTACAACCCCATGTCTATTGTTTGAGCTCTATGAAATTTTTAGAGTGACAGAACTAATTTCATCTCGAAACAAATTTCAACTCGATTTAAAAGTTATCAATTTCCCTAAATTCTTAAACAAAATACAATGAGTTGGTGTTAATTATTTCATTTAACATTAAAAATCCTTAGTAGATAAGATAATACAGTATTGATCTTTTCTGCAACTTTCATTCTTTTTAGTTGCAAATCAATAAACTGATACTTTTTATTTACTTTTATTCATTTAAATCTGATCCAATAAAAACGCAATGTTCTTTGTAGCTAGAACATTAGATTGCTTAGCTGTTTTTTTCATTTTGTTTTGTTTTGTTTGTTTTTTTGTAAAAAAAAACTCTCGTTCAAAAGAAGCCGTTATTGACCAAAATTTAATAAAATCATTAAATTAAATTTTAATTTCTTTTGAAAACTTCACGGATTTATTGAAATTTAAATCTGTGTACTGAGAATTTCACAGATTTCACGTTTGTAAATAGAGAACTCTATTACAAATTACAATGGAAAACAAAATTAAACCGTAGAAATTAATTCCGAGTTGAATATTAATTCTGACTTGGGATTAGTGCCAAGTTGAAGTTACTTGCTAGCTGAAATTAATTCTGAGTTGGAATTAATTCCGAGTTGGAATTAGTTCCGAGTTGGAATTAGTGTCGTGTTGAAATTAATTCCGAGTTGGAATTAGTTCTGAGTTGAAATTAATTGTGAGTTGGAATTACTTCCGAGTTGAAATTAATTCCGACTTGGAATTACTTCCGAGTTGGAATTAGTTCCAAGTTGAAATTTGTTCCGAGTTGAAATTAGTTCCGAGCTGAAATTAATTCCGAGTTGTAATTAGTTCCGACTTGAAATTAGTGTCGAATTGAAATTAATTCCAAGTTGGAATTAGTTCCGAGTTGAAATTAATACCGAGTTGAAATTAATTCCGAGTTGTAATTATTTCCGAGTTGGAATTAGTGTCGAGTTGAAATTAATTCCGAGTTGGAATTAGTTCCGAGTTGAAATTAATACCGAATGAAATTAGTTCCCAGTTGAAATTAATACCTAATGAAATTAGTTCCCAGTTGAAATTAGTTCCGAGTTGGAATCAGTTCCGAGTTGAAATTAATTCTGCATCCCAATTTTTAGTTTCGCTTTTTGTTCTTCTTTAGTCATACATTCACAGAAAAAAACTGTTACCTGTGAAGAAGAACATTTTTTAATCATCATTCATCCATATACTATGTCCTCGCAGGATGTTGAAATTTATGCGTCTCTGCAACTTCATGTATATTTTTAGAGCTGTAATAGTTTATTAACCTTCTTCTGTCGTCCATTCATCGAAAATACAGCTACGTCTTCATTTGCACATCTTTCATTCTTCATTTGTTCATATACCATCTCCTCGCAGGGTATTTGACAGTTATACCATTCAACAACTTCATGTATATTTTTAGAACTCCAAAAGCTTTCGCCCCTTTTTTCTTTCGATCTTTGTCACCCTTCTCTCATCTGATATGTCCCGGAAAGGGATA
Organism: Acanthosepion lycidas; assembly: GCA_963932145.1. NCBI lineage: Eukaryota > Metazoa > Mollusca > Cephalopoda > Sepiida > Sepiidae > Acanthosepion > Acanthosepion lycidas. The sequence continues at coordinate 46,124,792 of OZ010607.1, read as the reverse complement.
TATTTGAACGAAGTAGCTAAGTAGTTTTGGCTACTATAACCAGGTAGAATACGTTAGCAGTAATCGACTGGTACCCGTCGTAGTCGCAGGTAAGAAGTGTAGATCAATGGTGTAGTCCAATGGGCGTCGTCATAGACTTAGCTCTCAGACTAAGGCTCTTGACTCTCCTACACGTCCGTCGGTATTAATCACACTCCAGTGAGGGGGAACACATGGTGTATGCATATTCCATTATATCATCATCAAACTAAAGTTGTTTTCTCCTTGTTTCACTTTGTCTCTATTGCTTTCAGTGCGCCATAGGTGCGTTAAAATTTGTAAGATGTCTCTCATAGTTTAATTTGTTTTAGCATCTGTTTACTTGTACAGGATGCGATGGAAATATCTGCCAAATTTTAAAATGTCCCCTGTGTGGTGCTAATCTATTCTGTCAAGTGGCAATGGTGACTTCATCTACTCAATGTCATACCATTTGATTTTCAATTACTATTATGGCGTGGACAGGTGTACACCATACGTTTGCTGTTGAATCGTTTTTGTTTTTTCATTTGAGTCAATCTGTGATTGTAACACAAAGATTTTTTGTTCTTATTTCATCTTGCATTGAAATGATGCTGTTCCTAATAGAAAAATTGATACGTCTATGGTTTGAAAATTTCAGGTCTCCTAAATATGTTTTGGGTGATGGAAAACTTTAGATGTCGTCTACAACAGTGTGTGGGATGAAGGGATGTCACTATGTAAAACAAAATTGATAAAGAAAAAACCGTAGTTCTTTTTATCAACAATATGGAAATAATTATTTTAATAACAATTACCTTGCTCTTTGTGTCGACATTTAAAATGTGGGAGGTATTTTTGCTGCATACTTATTATTTGCCTTAAAACATCTTCGACGCTCACTGGATTTGTCTTTGACCTTCTCCATATTCTTCGTTATTACCATATTTCTGTCATTTCAGTTCTCTCCTTTATCTTTGTGGAGATTACCCAGCATTCAGTGGCATATAACTGAATAGACGTGGCATAATGGTTAGCAAGCTTATCTCGGTAGAACAATTAGGCTGAAGACTGAGTTTGATCGACACTGGTTGGCTCATACTTTCGGCTTTATGCCACATCTAAGCTACGTTTAGAAAATCAGAGGGACCATCGTGGCGGTATAATGGTTAGCAAGCTTGTCTCGCTAGAACAATTACGACTAAGTAGTGAGTTCGATCCTCACTGGATGCCTCATACTTTCGGCCTTGTGCCACATCTAAGCTACGTTTGGAAAATCAGTGGGCACCTCGAAGCGGTACAATGGTTAGCAAGCTTGTCTTGCTAGAACAATTACGAGTAAGTAGTGAGTTCGATCCTCACTGGTTACTGCCTACTTTCGGCCTTGTGCCACATCTAAGCTACGTTTGGAAAATCAGAGGGCACCTCGAAGCGGTGTAATGGTTAGCAAGCTTGTCTTGCTAGAACAATTACGACTAAGTAGTGAGTTCGATCCTCACTGGGTACCCCCTACTTTCGGCCTTGTGCCACATCTAAGCTACGCTTAGAAAATCAGAGAGACCCTCGTGGCCGTATAATGGTTAGCAAGCTTGTCTCGCTAGAACAATTACGATTAAGTAGTGAGTTCGATCCTCACTGGGTACCCTATACTTTCGGCCTTCTGCCACATCTAAGCTACGCTGAGAAAATCAGAGGGCACCTCGAGGCGGTATAATGGTTAGCAAGCTTGTCTCGCTAGAACAATTACGACTAAGTAGTGAGTTCGATCCTCACTGGGTACCCCCTACTTTCGGCCTTCTGGCACATCTAAGCAACGCTTGGAAAATCAATATAGCTGAATAGATAAAGCGTAAAATTTTACCCATCCAGTGTTTGTTTCTAAAGACTAATTCCTATATTTGGTTTACTACAGATGTAAATGTCGTTTTTGTAAAAAAAAAAATAATAATTAGTAAAAAAAAAAAAAAGGTAGAAAAAGGGAGAGAAATTCTATTCTCAAATGAAAATTGAATCAAGAAAATTTTTGTCGATACGCTTTTTTGCAGTGAGCACATCTCAGGTAATTTTCTGATTCTAGAAAAAATGTTGCTAGGAATTTGTCAAAGACATGAACAGGAAACATGTAAGGAAATGATGAAAATTTCAAGAGAAATATCCACAATACACTTTTAACACACACGCATACATACACAGACACGCATACACACACACACACACACACATACACACCCATATATATATATATATATATATATATATATATATATATATATATATATATATATATATATATATATATAGTAAGATTTTTAACAAAAATAATATTATGATCATCCATAGCTCCGTTATTAATATCGATAAATCTATATCACTACATAATATTAAATAAATATAGTTCCAACAAATTTAATTTTTTTAAAAAAAAATGCAACTATCGAAAAAATATCATCTTTCCCTTAAATAGTCAATGTATGACTCATAATATTGTATACTGAGCTATTTTGTTTCCTTGGAAATTCCGTTTCTACCATCATCGAATGACTTTACTCAATATAATACATACATATCACAGTATTAATATCCCATAAAGGCGATAAATGTAAATTATGACTTGTTGAAAAATTAGTTATCTTAAAACACTTAAATAACTCTACCTTAAGAAACAAGAGAAATGAATCGATGGTTAAAAATAAATATCTGCCCAAATACGTTGATCCAGATTCATTTTTAATGTAAATGTCTTAAAGAACAAGTACTCTCCCATTACGCTTAAAAATAATATTTATTTTTATTACATACATATATATATATATATATATATATATAAATTTTATTTTAAATGACAAATATATTTTTTCAAATTAAAAAATAGATTTAATCCGAGAATATAATATAACTGCGCCAACATTGCGATAAGCAGATAGTTTTATTAAAATTAATTTACTTTACATGATTGCGTCATACATGAAACTCAGAGTCGTATTACCGAGAAAGGATTATATATATATATATATATATATATATATATATATATATATATATATATATATATTAATAGCTCTGTTTTATTACATCGACCACTGTTTTATTAACACAAGCTCTATACGTGCAATATATTATAATTATGTTTGGTTTCATATTTTTAAATAAATAATTATTTATATATATATATATATATATATATATATATATATATATATATATGTATGTATGTATGTATATAAGAGGGTGTGCAAAAAACTTTATACTCAACTTCGTTAATGATATGACTAACTAACAAAAGAATAATTTTATTTTAATTTTAATTCTGTTCTCAACATTTCCATGTTCTTTTATACAAAGATATTTTCAAAACGTCCCAACCGTCTTCCCAGCTATCACCTCTCCGACAAAGATTTACCGTTTCAAAAAACGAACCATTCTCATGACAGATATTTTGCATACAATCATAGATCACCTGCTGTGTTTTCTCTTCCAGAAAATCATTAATTCAATTTCTGAATATGATTTTCGTCTCTCATAGTCGTTTATTTTAATCTTTTATTGATCCTGAACTCTAAACCACAAGACATTATCAAAAAAGAAATTATGAAAACAACAGAAGCGAAAAAATAGACTTGCCTCAATAAATTCTAATGTTTAGTTATTTGGTCAGATTTTGTAAGTGGTAGAACGAGAAATTTTCAAGACAATCTCGTCCCTGGCAATTTAAGAATGAAATAAAACATTAAAATTAAATTGAGCTAAGTGACTGTCGTTAATTTTTCTTAAAAGTGAATCGATGGAAAATGAACATATGATTTGATTATAGTAGTAGACGAATCACACTTTACGGCACAACTGTTAAAGTATTGTCACGAAGTTTTCAAATAACCCTCCTCAGGTTGGAAATCAGATTTTTCGTTCTTCTAGACTGGTTGGCAAACAAAGCTAGTGAGGCCAGCATGGATTGTATTTCAGCCACAGTTGAAGAGAAAAAGACACATGATTTTTCCAAGAGTAATTGTACGAAAGCAGACATAAACACTTTTGACGTAATTTGAACTTGCCAATTTATCGTCATCTATGACTACAAAAATCTAAAAATAAAAGGAAACGGGTAATTACATTATACAATTAATTAACCATTAAATCAAACTAATATATAAGCAAAATAAATAAAAAAAACCTACACAATAAAATAAAAAAGAAACTTATACGCCGTAAAATTATGACACGTAACGTCCTCCATTGTTTACATTTCCATACACAGTAATATTTTAGAATATCTTAGCTTGACTCTTTGGTTAAGAATATATATATATATATATATATATATATATATATATATATATATATATATATATATAGTGTGTGTGTGTGTGTGTGTTTGTGTGTTTGTGCGTGCGTGCGTGTGTATGTGTGTGTGTGTTTGTAAATATTCTCAGATGGCGTGCCTCTGTAAAAGAAAGACAACGGATGAAAAAAACAAGCCGAAATACTATACTTAACCAACGTGTTTGCCTACATAAAGTACGTCAGATGATGAAACGCGTCGACTAACTATAATTTTTAGAATTGACCTTTTTATTCATATATATATATATATATATATATATATATATATATATATATATATATATATATATATATATATATATATATATATATAAAGGCAGTATATCTATCTATATATAAATATATTAAGTCATGTATATAAAGTATATATATATATATATATATATGTATGTATACATTAAGACATAAGGCTGTATATCTTCATTCAAACATGTTTCATTTAATAATGTAGACATATATCTATTTATTTTTATACTGATCCTTTCCATGAGTTAAAATGAAAATCTTGAAGGAAGACGCCGTAGATTTTTCTAAACCAAGTTCTTACGAAACTTTTTCCAGATAATTCTTCAGGAGTAAATTACAAAGACAAAATTATTGTAACCTCGATAAAATCAGCATTCCGTTGTGATGGTGATTTCTAAAAATACGCGGGAACACGATCTATTATAGTTACTTAATTTTTTTTAATTTATTCGTTGTAGCTTTGGGATAGTTGGCGAAACAAACGTTTCAATATAAGTGTGCCAACCAGTATTGGTAGAAATCTAAAATGACATTAAATTGTTGTTATATGGACTAATATTTCTTGCTATATTCGTAATAAATTGTGTTGAGTGTTGGCTGGTTGATTTTGATGTACCTGGCCTCAAGAATTTGAAATATTTGTTTAATATTTTCGTGGTGTAGTATATTGGTGTTGTCAACAAGTATTTTCCTGTATTGTGAAGGTGGTCAGGAATGTGTTTTTAAATATTGTGCAATAGAACTTGTATCTATCAAATGAAGCGTGAGACGTCTTGATAATGTTGTAGTCTACGGCGCCTTCCTTAATGAATTTCATCTTAACATCAAGAAACTGATTGAACAGCTGGAAAAGAACCAGTGTAAAAATAGATACAGCATTTTTCTATTATTTAATAAAACACGCACAAAACACACACACTAACTCACGCATATATATACAGGGTATACCAAAATAATGTATAGACTCTTTAAATATTAATAGTTAATAATACATTACCATGATAAGAGAACTTATATGGATGAAAATATGCACAACAGATTGATTTGAAGAAGAGGGGCAGCTGAATACCCACCTAGATCACCAGATTTGACACCCTTGGATTTCTTTTTTGTGGATGTTTCTAAAAGACAGAGTTTGTAGCAGGAAACCTGAAACAAATGCTGAAATGAGATTAGTAATTGAAGAAGAATGCGTTCAAATACCAGAGAAAATGATACTGGACGTTTGTAGGTCTATTTCTTCAAGATATGAAAAGTGTATTGAACAGAACGGCAACCAATTTGAGCACTTGATGTGAACTCATCATTATACGAACATTCTGGCATTGCCCCAATTAGCTTTTATCTTATTAAACACATTTTCTATTTTTGTATATGTTACTCTCAAATTCTTTAAATACTTCTTTCTCTTGTATTAATCTTATTTACAAGTCAAAATACTGAATAAGTTATAACGATTCAAACAGTGTATACTTTATTTTGGGAGACGCTATATATATATATATATATATATATATATATATATATATATATATATATATATATATATGGCCCCAGGCTTTCTTACAATTCTTTCAGTGAATCAGTATTCAACATAGGTAAGAAAGACTATGATACAGCCCTAAAGAATAGTGGATTCTCACCAACTCTCCCATACACCGCGCACAGCACAAAAATGCCAACTGGAAGAGAAACATCATATAGTTCAATCCACCGTAGAACAAAAACGTAAAAACAAACATAGGAAAATATTTATTAAAACAAACATTTTCTCGCATCAAGCATTCCCCACAAGACATTCAATAACAACACAGTAAAAATTAATTACGGTCGAACTGAGAACATGACAAAAATAATAAAAAAGCACAGAAAGAAAACAATCAACAACCCATGTGAACAAATTAAACTTACGTGTCACTGCATCTAAAGAACGAATGACCCGTAAATGGCATTTGCTTACAGAACAATGTCATATACCCAGCAACTGTAAAATCAGCAGATAACGAAGAAAAACGAGTAACTGAAAGACCCTGGAAACAAATAAACTACGCAAAAAACATCCTTTACAAACAGTAAATACGGAAACCACACAAAACGTTCTAAATATATCTGGATGATAAAAACAAAAGGAATCACACCAAAAATATCATGGAAAATAAGGAAAAGAAAATCAACCTACAGCAATAATTCCAACAAAGGTAAAACTATGTGGAGGAAAAATAGCCATAATTACCTTCCCAGTCCCCAAAAAAACGAATATATATATATATATATATATATATATATATATATATATATATATATATATATCTGTGTGTGTGTGTGTGTGTGTGTGTGTAGATAAACCTAGTGAGCCAGACAAACCTACCCAGCCAGATTTCCCTGAGGATCCGCTTAGGTGAAACCTGGGTAGGTTTGTCTGGCTCACTAGGTTTATCTAGGTCTGCTCTACGGTTGTATTGATCTCTTTTGTTAGTGAGTTGTTTACTCGTATCGGGTTTTTTTCTTTGGGCTTTAAACCTGTATCTGTGCGACTTTTTTTCAACAGACTTTCTTTTTTAAAAAAACTTTTTTTCCTTCGAGATTGATTTGATTATTGGGAAATCAAGAATTCCAGGGTTTTTCGAAACGAGTATAGTTACCTATATATATATATATATATATATATATATATATATATATATATATATATATATATAAACATTACAATAATACAACAGAGTACATACAATGCAATAGAATACCGACAATGCATCAGTGACCAAAAACATAACGAACATGACCTGATGACTGCATTTAGCATTAAATAAATATTAAAAATGCTTTAGAGTCTATTGGTTACTAGAAGGTCGAAAGGTACTTTAGATATGTCGGAATAAGATTTAATTAATAAAATTTAAATAATAGAAATATGTCTTACACATATTTAAATAATTATTTCAGAAAATCTTTGTGTATGAAAATATGAATTATGAAATATGAATTAAGTTGATGAATAAAAATGCTAATTTTTTTTTCTCCTTGAAAATCCAGACGATTGAGTAACGGGATACGTTTGTTAGCAATCACCCCCGCTCCAATTAAACTTAACCTAACTATAAGAGTAACATATATTGGATACATAAGCTGTCTAGGGAAAATAAAACCCAACCACCCCTAAATTAAAATGGATTTTCCTTAACATAAATAACTCACAATATCAATATTTCTTAGAAGGTTATTTCTAACTTCGCTTGACAATGGAACGAGACGATGGATTTTAAGTTTAATTTTTATAATTAAATTTATAAATTTAGCTTCAGTTTTGAAACGTACAAATTTTCTGTGTCCCGATGGAATCATAAGAAAATAATTGTACTATATATATATATATATATATATATATATATATATATATATATATATATATATATATATAATATGATATTCTTACTATGTCCTGGACATTGAACTCTACCTGGATTCTATCCTCTTGGAAATTTCTCTCTCTCTCTCTCTCTCTCTCTCTCTCTCTCTATATATATATATATATATATATATATATATATATATATATATATATATTGACCACTAATATTATATATATATATATATTGTCCACTAATATTATATATATATATATATATATATATATATATATATGTATACACTGCGTGCCAAATTATTATCGAGATAACTTTTTTCTAATATTTCAAAAACCGTCCAATCAATTCACACGAACTTTTCACACAATGTTGACGACCCTGACCTGCACAATCCCTGAAATGTTCGTACTGATCTGCGCAGTGTAAACAAACTCGCGCCATATTTGTTATCAACACGGTAATCAAATTATTAGAATTGAGCTTAGAATTGAGCAAACAAAACGTTTATTAATGTTGCACGTGAATGTTTATGATCAAAAGAAGCTAATAAATAAGATAATCAAACAAATAATAACATAACAGATACAAACAAAGGCACAGTTTTAAACAAATTAATAGGGAATGTGATTTCCCTGTTTTGAAATTACTTGAAAAAGTCGACGATCCATAGAATTTGTTAATTGTAGGATGTCATCTGCTATAATGCCGCGATATATGTCAAGAATTGCTTCCCATAACTCAGCATTTCTCCTGAATTGTCGTCCGTTGGCGTGCAGTCTTCGCTTCATGATGCTCCAAAGGTTTTCGATTGTGTTCAAATCCGGAGAATTTACTGGCTACTTCATTTTTCGAGGTCCATCGAAGTCAAAGTGTTTCAAATATTCAGTAGTCTTGAGAGCAGCGTGTGAGGGAGCATTATCTTGCATAAAAAATAATGGCCCTTCTGAAGGCAACTCTTTGCCTTTTCATCCACGGTTCAAGATGCTCCTTCATAAACGCTATGTATGCATCAGCAGTCATTTTGACGCCATCTGATACTCTCCATGGACCTACTAATGTGTTTTCAATAATACCACCCCAGATCATTATGCCTCCACCGCCTTGTTAGCGTCTCAAACACTGATGGCGATTCTGTCCGTTCATTACCCAGCCTTTTCACCATCTATCTGGCCAATCAAGTGTTGCTCGAGTTTCGTCTGTGAACAAAACTTTAGAGAAGTCAATCTTTATATTGTCTTCGGCCCATTTCAATCGATTTTGAATGATTTCTCGTCAAAGAAGACTTCGATACAGGTTTGACTGTTGTTGCTATTTCCCTCAGATACCGACACGGAGTTCTTTTAGACACAGTAGGGTTTCCAATACGACTTAAAAGCTCTTGACTGGTAAGTCCAGGGTTCTTCTTAGCCTCTCGATTAAGTCGTGACATGAAACGACGTGAAATAACCCTCGGCTTGCCTTTATATGCCCTTTTGCGTACTTGTGTAGGGTCTGAGGTGAATTTTTCACTGTTTGATGACACTTCCCTATAATTTAAAAAATTTCTAAGGTAGATTTACCTTTTGAGAGTTCTGAGGTAATAGTTTTCTTTTCAGCATCACTGAAACTGCGTTTACGGCCCATCTTTTCACTAAATTCTTATACTTTTTTAATAATTTGGTACGCTCAAATCACCGTACTGATAACAAATATGGCGCCAGATTGTTTACATTGCGCAGATCAGTACGAAAATTTAAGCAAATGCGCAACTCAGTGTTGCCAACACTGTGTGAAAATTTTGTGTGAATTGATTAGACGGTTTTTGAAATATGAGACAAAAGTTATCTCGATAATAATTTGGCACGCAGTGTGTGTGTGTATATATATATATATATATATATATATATATATATATATATATATATATATATATATATTGTTGTCCGTGTATGCGTGTGCGTGCGTGCGTGCGTGTGTGTGTATGTGCGTGTATATATACGAGAAAAATATTTGGAAAATACTTTTTGACATGCATCGAAAGAGATCTGGCGCGTGAAATAAAATAATTTTTACACATAATTCTCTGAGAACGACTGGTGTTCCATGCAATAGATACATGGACTTTTTTTATCGGGATTTTATCATATTTTAACCCACGCATATACATTCATTTACACACATCATGAGATGTACTCCCATCAGATATCTCTTCAGGTAGTTTTCCCTAGAACATAATTTCGGAAAGTGTGTCTATCTATCTATCTATCTATCTATCTAAGTTTATTTATATCTATCTACGTATATGTTTAACTATCGCAGTCTGTTTC
>OZ010607.1:46084537-46109537 GCA_963932145.1 Acanthosepion lycidas | reverse complement strand
CTCTCTCTCTCTTTCATTCATATTATTTCCCTCTGTCTCTTTCATATTATTTCTCTCTCTTTTTTTCTCATATTATTTCTTCTCTCTTTCTTTCATATTATTTCTCTCTCTCTTTCATTCATATTATTTCTCTCTGTCTCTTTCATATTATTTCTCTCTCTCTCTCTCTCTCTCTCTTTCATTCATATTATTTCTCTCTGTCTCTTTCATATTATTTCTCTCTGTCTCTTTCATATTATTTCTCTCTCTCTCTCTCTTTCATTCATATTATTTCTCTCTGTCTCTTTCATATTATTTCTCTCTCTCTCTCTCTCTCTCTCTCTCTTTCATTCATATTATTTCTCTCTGTCTCTTTCATATTATTTCTCTCTCTCTTTTTCTCGTATTATTTCTCTACTTTTCCTTCATGTTATTTCTCACTCTCTTTCATATTATTTCTCTCTTTTTCTCATATTATTTATCTCTCTATCTTTCTTTCATATTATTTCTCTCTCTCTCTCTCTCTTTCATATTATTTCTCTCTCTCTTTCTGTCATATTATTTCTCTCTCTCCCTCTCTCTCTCTCTCCCTCTCTCTCTCTCTTTCTTTCTTTCTTCCATGTATATTTTTTTTTCTTTCTTACTCTAACCATACGGGATTCCTCTCCAATTTATCTACATTTCTTTTCAAAAGAATATTCTTGCTTACTGCTTTCCATTTCTTTCTTGGACAAATCAGATTAATAATTATTCCGCAGTCTGTCGCCTCCTTGCATACAAATCCTATCTATTTATGTAGTTTATTCCTCAATTTATGTAATTTGAAAGAGCGAGTTGGCCGTTGCCACCTTTTCTCTATAATCTGTTTACAGTCACATAGATTACGAAAGATCTTTTGAGCAAATATCTCACACTAAATAAGCGATAAAAGACAAGCCATCACCATTAGAATTGTCGCAAGTAACTTTTTGGCCTGGCTGAGCAAAGGGTGATCGTGGGAACTACTTCAGGCATAAGAACGCATTTCCATTGTCGTACTAAACGTGATAAATCTTCTATACAGGAGGTCAATCTTCTATACAGGAGTTAAATCCTACTGTGTTTAAAGCAGTTTCTTCAAAATGGCTTTCTTTAAATTCAGTTGCGTTACTCCCAGTGTAACAATATAAGTGTCTGTCGGTATCTTGTTAAATAGAAATTTCTGAATCAGTAAAGTAAAACGTACATCGGAAGGACTATGACGAACGATCCGGACAAATAAGGTCACTGAGAGAACCTGGGGTGTTGATAAATTATTTTTTAGTCAAAGAATATACTTCTTTATAAGACAGCCTTCACTAGCGGCGAAAACAAAGAGACACAGAAAAAGGCAGTAGAGAGAAAAGAGACCGCACGCCGCGAAACAAAAGTGAAAACACGCCCGTTTACCTCCCCTCATTCCGCTTCATCTCTGCCTCGCTCGTCTACAGCAGAAGGTTAGAACCAGAATAAACATGGATTTAATATTACTCACATTCTTTACGTGCGTACTATTGTCCTCCTCGTGGTGTTTGTTACCAGGACGTTTCGTTTATTGGGCCTTCTTCAGAAATAAACACAATACTCTAATAAAGAAAGAAAAATGACAGCAGGTTTTCAAAATCAGCAGCAGCTGTAATAAACAGAATCTTCCGTGAGTGCAGTCAAGTATAACAATCAGCAGGTAGGATAGGTTTAAGGCTCTACACAGAATTGTCTTATAGAACAATAGCCTAGTGGATTACATCTTAGATTGGCAAGTTTTTGTGTAATTGCACTCGGTCGAAACAGGGCGAGCAATAAATGAATATTATTATAGAAGCACTAGATGAGATATCCATAGATAATCTACACCCTAGCTAAAATAAAGGATTCATTTTAAAATTTCCTGTAGGTTACCCGGATTGAGATTACATCTGATAGAAGCTGCAGAGCACAACATTTGAAAGGTTTGTGATAACAACAACAAAGATAAAAAAAACATCGTCGATCGCGTTGAAGACATCGATTACACAGAAAATCTGAAATCTATCTTTGGCACGAATAAAAGTAAAGCAATATATCATTACCATCCGAGCCTACACGATTTATTTAGTAACTATTTTCCTGATCTCTGTTGTTATTATAACAACATTTTGGTCTTTGTGCCCTCCAGACATCCTCAGATGTTGTTTTGCTTTGTCCTCACTTGTTCACTCACACATTCTCTAATAAATAATCACATACATAAGCAATGATTAAGTACAATGTTTCTTGAATTTTTGTAAACCTTTGGTGAAAATAATGTTTTCATCATTTTAAACGATTGGTGATTTTCACTATGGAAGATCAAACTGTAAACATTTTTTTGATTTTGAAACGTGTTCATAATATGTTCTTTTCTCTGGAGAAGGAATATACTTCTCATTTTCAAATGAATAAATTGGAAATAAATCACACGCAAGGAGATGTGTTAATACCACAGATATCGGAGGTAATACTGTAACAAGAATAATTTTTTTTAATTATAGTTTTAATTATAGAAATTATAGAAAAATATTTTCTCTAAAAAAAAAAAAGAAAAAAAATTTTTTTTTAAGCGTTTCACGCCAAGCAAGGTGGGAAGCCATTATCACACAAAGGGGTTACAGAGAGTTGGAGAGAGTGCGAATACGAGTGATAGAGAAAGGGTGAAGAGAAGGACAGCGGATAGATCAAGGCATCTGGAGATGTGGATTGACATTACATTTGAATAGTTGGAGATTATAGCTATCAGGGGAAACAGGAAAATGGGGGAGTTCCACAGGCGATAAGTGCGAGGCATGGAGCTATTGGAGTAGAAGAGACGGCTACATTTAACAGTTTCGACAGTGAAAGGGTGAGAGCGAAATGCCAGCCTAGTAGAACGCTTCATGAAGTTTGGAAACCAGCGAAAGCAGCTCATCGGAGCAGTTACCATGAAAGTATTTGTAAAAAAGACTGGGAGAGGCGATGGCGCGTCTATGAGAGAGCGACTGCAGACGAGATGCCAGATCAGGGCCAAATTACATTTCATATCCGTCTCTGGATTTTATCAAGAACCTTGAGACAAACAGAAGGGGATCCAAACCATCCGCCATTTCTAAGGTATTTACATTCATTTGTCTGTTATTACAGAAAAGACAAAGTGCTGGAGCATATTAATATTGTAATTATATCAGATTATCTCAAGCAGCACAGAATAGCTATCCATTTATTCTAAAGAAAACTTATAACAATACTGAAAAAACATTATAATTTTAAAATAAAAAATCTGATCTATTTTCCTGATGGTGCCATTTCGCATTATAAAATTTTAAAAATTTGTGCAATCATAAGGGTGACCTCGTTATTGATGCAGAGCGGCACTTTTTTTTTGCTACATTTCATGGGAAAGAACCACGTGATGGGTTAGGTGGCACTATTAAGAGATTAGCACTAAAAGCAAGCCTGCAGAAACCTTATAATGAAGAAATAATGACTCCAAGACAGTTGTTTTATTATGCAAGAAAAAACATTTCAGGCATAAATATTTTTTTTTATTCCTCAACAAATGAATGGACAAATGAAGCAGAAACCTCAGAAAATAGATTAAAAAATGCCTCGACAATTACAGGAACTCAACAGCTACAGAGTTTTATTCCTGTATCTCAGTAAGAGGTAGAAGTAAAAACAGTGTCAATTTAGGATGAAAGGGAAATAGTCAAAATTATAAAACAGTCCAATATATAGCTTGAGAACATTAAGGGATTTGTTACAGCACTTCAATGGCTTGGATTGAGAAATCAGAGAGCAGAGTTTGAATTCTCGTTGAATCCACTGCACTCACTTATGGGCTAATATGCATGGGAAAGGTATGGATCCTCCCCCACATCCCCAGTTACGAGTATATAACAGGACAGATCAGGTTCTATAACCTTTGATGGCAACTGGTCCAACGTGGGAAAAAATTTGCCTTGTCAGTCATATATCGAAAGATACATGATCACCTACACATGTATTATGCATGGCACATAACTGACTGATGATAGGAATTGGTGGCTAGGATATATGCTTGAAAATATCCTGATAATGAAGAGTTAAAATCTGAAAGAAAAAGAAAAAAAAAATCATTGGACGCTTAAACTTGATTCATATTTAAAATCGGTTCAAGTTATTGGAACAACCTTTATATACATGCACATATTCACTTCTGTAGCGAAAATAGCTGGAGTACCTACTATGAAAGATTAAACCGAATCTTTTTTTTTTCTTTTTTTTTTTTTTTGTAATGCCTTTAAATTGTGATCCTGCGGCCCACTAACATCGGTCCCTGACGAAAGTAGCGGAGAGCTGTCGTGGTAAGTAAGGTTGAGTGTCGATTGCCGCAACCTAGTTGAAGCGAAGCTCTCGTTTATCCACTCGCTGTGGCCTCTACCGCGACCGACGGCCGCTCCCGGATCCGACCGACGCGGATCAAAATTACACCTGATGAAAGCTGGAAAAGAAAAATCTGAAACGTCTGTGACAACAACGAAAAAAAAAATTAAAGCAACTTTCCGCATAATGTAAATCTTACTTATTATAAAACGCAGATTGTGTGTGTATGTGTGTGTGTGTCTGTACGTTTATATATTGGATCGGATTTCCTACATTTTTCAACCGATTTCAACCAAACTTCACAGGACTACGTAAAATTACCTTGCGGTGGTTCTGACAGCACCAAAAATTGGAAAAACTCAATTGTTTTTGCACGAAATCAATTTGAAAACAGGATTAAGAGGCATTAATGAAAGGGGGACAACTCATATCGAGTTATACTTATTAATATCGAGTTATACTTATTATAAAACCCAGGTTGGTTGGCTATCTGTGTGTTCGGATTTCCTACATGTTTCAACCAATTTCAACAAAACTTCACTTTTTTTTTTGGCAGGTAGTGTTTCTTGCACACTTTTTTCTTTATTTTTACATTCAGAATGCTTTAAAAATTCCATTTACAATACAATTGTTTATAATAAATTTTTATTCAATCGGTAGACTCATAACGACTGAAAACAATGCCTAATTCGTAAAAATAAAAACGAAACAAAAAAATAAAACTAATTAAGACATGCGTGTCCGTCAAACTTGAACAATAATGTTTGTCAATTTTATTTTTCAGTGTTTATGATGTTCGATACTTGATCTATCTCTTAATGTTACATCCCCGGGCAACGCTGGGCTCTCCTGCTAGTAGCTCATAATTTAAAAACAACAATTCATAAAATAAAAAAACTTCAAGACGATTGTACAATGTCTTAATTATTTTTTTTTTAATTTCTGGATTGAAGAATTAGCATTAACTTTTGATAATCGTAATTATTCGTACATATGTATAGTATGTTCACTTTCATCTACGACATCCCGGAGGAAAAAAAAAACTCTTGTAGGCAATGCAAGCTGTTTTTCTGCGGCTATGTTTAGACGAAATTCGTTCACTATTTTATTTCCTATCGACTAAAAATAAGTACAGTTTAGATCCTATTTTCAAATAAAAAATGACACTGTATTTTGGGCAAACGCCAACGGATATTTCTATTTACCGTCGGTGACGTCAGTGATTCGCTGGCAACGAGTGGATCTCACATGAAACAACACAAACAAAAGTAAAGCGATCTATCATCATCAGAGCATACACTATTTATAAAGTGACTATTTACCTCATCTTTGTTGTCTTTATGACAACATTTCGTTGTGTCCTCCAGTCTTCCTGAGATATCTGGATAACCTACAGGGAATTCCGAACTGAACACTTTATTAAATCTGCCGGGGTAGACTGTTCTCGTTTGACTACTCATGCCTAGGGATATCTCATACATTTTTTATTTCTATTTTGTTCAAGTTAAATTTCAACGTCCGTTTTAAGGTACTAAGTATACTCCAGCCGGTAAAAGCGTTGGTTTATGAATTTGGTAACTATGGTTGTGAGTTCAATCCTTGGGTCGGGCAAATTTTACTAAATAAAAATAAGGAATAAACGATGAACAGTGAACGAGGACAGTCTAACCCAGTTAATTTAATAAAGTGTACAGTTCGAAATTCCCTTTAGGTTACCCAGATCGATATATACCTGAAGGTGGCCTTCATCAGATGATAAAAACAACAAAGATGAGGACAACAGTCCAAATATAAGATGTGTAGATAATAATGATTCCTAATCCTAGAAGTTTAGTCAAGAACAATCATCAGAACTGTTTCGACTTGAAGGCCCACTATCAACTAGATTTCTCATTTTTACCCTGGATGCTCATTTCCATGCAAAATCTACACAGATCCATTTGTGTCTCTCTGTGATTAACAATGAGCTTCCGCCTATTCACGTTTCATCATTTGCGGCTTCACACATTCGCGGATTTTTCTTTAGAGCATATGTACTTGTTATTCGCGGAAACCCCAAATATATGTGTGTTTTTCTGAAGAACATATGTACTCCCTCGATTCGCGTATTTTTTGATAGAACATATTTAAAATATTTTTGTATTATTTTCCTGTTATTTAAGTGACATCAAATATATAAAAGTCCATTTTTATGGTAACAATTGGCAAAATTTTACATTTTCATTGGAAAAATAGAAACAAACAAAAAAAAACGTGTAATACTTGAGCGTTGTTCTTTGTTTTCTTTTTAAGACCCCAGCATCAGCTCGTAGGCTGCAGCTGGGGTCTTAAAATTGTCTTATACTGAATCTGGGGGCAACATCACAGTTCTGTTTTTAGAAAATGTTTTAAACTTTACATTTTATATCTTGTTACACATATTTTATGCAGTATTTTCAATGGTTGTATCGATCTATGCATAATTAAAAACCGTTAATGGACGTATGAAAGAAAATTCACACTAAGTGTCTGGTCAGTAATACTATTTTTCAAAAATGTTTTTAAAAGGCTCTGAAATGTTTCTAAAGTGTTTAGAATGAAATTTTAAGACATATGGGGCTTTAACAATCAAATTAGGTACTTATAAGCATTTTTAAGAGGGTTACAAGTATTCTAACTATTCGCGTCCGATTTTGGTCCCTAACTCCCGAGAGTACGGTAGACTCACTGTATACTGTAACGACTGAGCGGAGCTTATGTACCCTACTAAGGACACATACTGCTTTGCATTCAGAGTTGTCCCAACTACGTCCAGAGATTCCAATCTATCCTATTATTCAACTTATTAATGGGAAAAGTGCAACACGCGGGCCGCATATGGCTCGTTTCGTCTTTCTAAATGGCACGCCTAATTTTATAATAAAAAGTAAGGTTTCTTAGAATTTTGTTTTGTTTCCTGCTCACTTGTTCACTCACACACTCTCTCATACATTACCAGATATTAGGTTGGTGCAAAAATAATGACGTAATAATGTCGTATTTTGACGTTAAAAAATACGTCAAAAACCGACATTATTACGTCATTATTTTTGTACCAACCTAATACATAAGCAATGATTAATTTACTCACTTATAATACCATCAGGGTTACATGTCAGATCAAAGACGGGAGAATATGGGAATAATTTGCTCAGCAGTCAATGCAAAGGTGCACACTACATTTTGGAAATTGATAGAAAATAATTTGAGGGTGGTAATGATTCTTTTGAGGACAACAACGCATTTTGTCTCAGAGCCAAAACTCTTAAAACTTTTATTTTTTTGTAATGTTGC
Organism: Acanthosepion lycidas; assembly: GCA_963932145.1. Lineage (NCBI taxonomy): Eukaryota > Metazoa > Mollusca > Cephalopoda > Sepiida > Sepiidae > Acanthosepion > Acanthosepion lycidas. Next base: position 46,101,872 of record OZ010607.1, on the reverse strand, counting down.
ACGGAGTGGTTATTGAAAATAATTATAACTGCAACTTACAAAGTATAAGGGTTTATTTTAAACAAGAACAATATAAATAGATATTTACAAGTTCGTCTGAAACTGGACAGCAAGCCGGTATTCACTCGGCCTTCCCACGAGGCAGGATGTGACACAAGGCTGATTTTTATGTTGGGCGATCCGAGCAAGTATTAGGTTGGTGCAAAAGTAATGACGTAATAATGTCGTTTTTTGACGTATTTTTAACGTCAAAAAACGACATTATTATGTCATTATTTTTGCACCAGCCTAATAGTTTCGGGCAAAGATTCCACGTAGAAATCTTCGGCATAGTCTTGTCTGGGTGCCTCTCTGCCCTAAAGCAGAAAGTTCGACATCTTGACGTCTAAGGTGGAAAGCACTCACCCTCCGAGACCAATATAGATGCTTATATTTCTACTGGAACATTCTATTTAGTAGAGGTGTATCAGTTATTTGTATACTGAGGAGTATAAAAGTTCGTTCCCTACAAAACCTCCCCTTCGGGATTATTTTCCTCGGAATTCAACACGCTTTCTTTTTCTTTTAGTGGTCCATCTAGGACTACAATTCAGTAGCTGGTGTCGCTGCTATGTCGAAATATCGTAAAGTACATCCATCGGTACGAGTTCGTCTAAAGCTGGAAAGCAAGCCGGTATTTACATGACCTCCTCATGGTTAGCAAGCTTGTCTCGCTAGAACGATTACGACTAAGTAGTGAGTTCGATGCTCACTGGATGCCCCTTACTTTCAGCCTTGTGCCACATCCTAGTTACGCTTGGAAAATCATTACATGACGTCCCCATGAATCACGAGGCCGATTTATATGCAGTAAGATCTGAGCCCCTAGACCCCATGGGGTCAGATTCGTCAATCTCCCCAGACGAGACTCTGCTCTTCGGCATAGCCTCGTTTGGGTTCCACTCTGCCCGAAAGCAGAGAGATCGACGTTTGCCGAAGCCTAAGGTGGTAAGCAAAGCCGGTATTTACCCGACCTCCCCACGAGGCAGGATGTGGTACAAGGCTGATTTTTTGTGGGGCGATACAAGACTGTTGGCTCGGGCAAATATTAACCGTAGACCTAGTATACATGGGGTCCGGTTTGTCTACTTTTCCAGACGAGACTCTACCCTTCGGCATAGCCTCGTCTGGGTTCCTCTCCCGAAATCAAAGTTGATCAAGCCCAAACTGGGAATCAGGCAATCTCCCAAGTCTGCAACCGAGACGACAGATGCTTATATTCCTACTGGAACAGTCCGTTTAATAGATGTGTATCAGTTCTTTGTATACAGTAGGTTATCAGTTCGCTCCCTATGACACTTTTCTAAAATGACATGCCTAGTAAGCAGTCCGGATCTCAGTCCGCCATAAATCTTTGTTAGAATTGTTTTGAAAAATGTTCTATGACCGGGTTCCATCCCGTGAAGATGATCTTTTAATTGCTTTACAAGATAGTTGGAGTCAGTTTGACGGAGAATACGGTTTCCTTTAGCGAAGTCAATACCACGATTAAATCCAGATGATATAAAATTCCGAGAAAACAAAATAAATACGAAACAGAATCAATCCTAAAATGCCGTGGGATACGGAAAATTATTGTGGTATGCCGAAAAGCAATGATGAAGTATGTTTAATTTTGATGAAAAATGATATTAAATGATAAATCAGAAATTTTAATTTACTACGGCAATGATACTGGGATTTCGGTCTGAAGTTATTCCAAATGAAATACGGCTTACGGACACATCACGTTGAAACACCGGTTCCCGTAACGATCACCGAAGTTAAGCAGTGGCGAGCCTGGCCAGTACATAGATGGCTAACGAGGTGCTGTAAGTTGGATGTGCAGGTGGTTCGGGAATGTTAATCGAAGAGCCGAATCCAATTCCACTTGTATTCGTTATACGGTGCAACCCGGATATAAGAGAGTTGTCGGTGTCGGAGAATAAGTCTCTTATATCCGGGTTTCTCTTATATCCGGGTTACACTGTAGGCACTTATGCGTAAGATGATCACGAGAACCGGCCGATTTTGTTGGCTGGGATAAAAATCCCAGCATGCACTTGTGTGCTTCTGCTTATAAAAGGGGAGTGTGAAGTATTAGGTTGGTGCAAAAATAATGTCGTTTTCTCACATATGAGAAAACGACATTATTTTTGCACCAACCTAATATTTTGCAGTCGTACCTCCAATTTGAAACCAACAAAGGAAACATGTTTTTTATTTACTACGTTACTTAAAGAACCGAAAAATTTAAACGAACAAGAATAAACGAAAATAAATAAGTACGCACAGATAAACACAAGAAAACTTACTAATAACAACCAAAATAACGTAATCAATGATAAATAAATAAAAAAAAACATTCACAACACTATAAATAAGCAAAATCTGCATTAGGATTCACAATTATTCCCACTCAATAACCCCTAGAATTATTCAAAACAACGGTTAGCCCCAAACAAATAACTGATAGAATAATACAATAGACTACTCACAATGCATCGCTGAAATGTGTCTATAAATAGTCAAGTTAAAACACAAGGCACGTGGCCTAACGATTGCGTTTAGCATGAAACAGCCTGTCACCTCTGTGTGTTGACTTCAATGTTCACTTATATATATATATATATATATATATATATATATATATATAATGCTAAGCAAAGTATTAAGAAACAGGAACATTTCATTAGGATAAAAAATGAGTAGTGAGACTATTATGTAATATCAGTGCTGCTATATAATAGTGAATGCAGGGGGAATCTTCTCACAGATGAAGTAGAGACTTAAAGCAACTGGTACTACAGAAGGATGCTGAGAATGCCAAGGACAACATGTGAGCAACAACGATATTTTTGGGGGAACATGGAAACGAAAAGGACATATATTTAAAATCAGAAAGAGATGGTTGAAATTTCTAGACGATATAATGAGGAATGAAGTCTTGGAAAAAAGTAACTGCGAAATCTGTTCTTAGATTTTTTTTCTCACCCTGACGGATAGTCTAACTGCAAAACTTGAAATCAGAAGAGAAGTGCTTTGAATTTTTTGTTATATATATAAAAAAAAAATGTAACATATATAAGAAAAGCGTTAAATAGCCTTGTTAGATTAAAGCACTATACAGGGGCTCATAAACGCTTAGTGCCCCCTGGAGTATTCATAGAGCTTCCTATGCTGACCGACCACATTGAAATTGTCTCAAAAAGCCATGAGGAGAGAAGTGAGAGAAGAACCGAAGAATAATGAGGAAAGACAATATATATATATATATTTTTTTTCTTAAAGAGAAAATTGTTCGCTGCAGCAAATTAAACTATCAGACTTCATTCACTATAACTGTAAACATTGAATGGGCAAAAACTGCGAGGTTAGGACATTGGCAATAAAAGATCAAACTCCTACTTCAATCTTAAAGTATTAGGTTGGTGCAAAAATAATGATGTAATAATGTCGTTTTTTGACGTATTTTTTACCGTCAAAAAACGACATTATTACATCATTTTTTTTGCACCAACATAATATTAAAACAAAAATTTTGTCATATATGTAACAATAGTCCTGGGCATGACGATAAACTACATACGGCAGCAAGACCACTGATCAGGAGATTGGAATTTTTAAGAATTTTAAAATGGTGTCTTGTTCATAATAGAAATACATTGTCAAATCGACCCCTGTTTTCTGAAAGAATTGTGCGCGTGTTTTAATTACGAGTGTCAAACATCATTGAAAACTACGAAAACGTCATTGAAAACTGCATAATCCTGATGTTATCCCGTGCCGTATTTCGTAATAGTACGCAGTTATCAATGACGCATGCAGTTTCACATCTGGCATTTGCAAATTCAAGAATCGAGGATCGGTTTTACACGTTATTTATATTATAAACAAAAGCATATTACGCGTTTTAGGTCAAACAAAAATTAACGTTTTTTTTTTTTAAGTATAGGTAAACAAAGATAAGACAGCAACACAAATTACGAAATAATACTTAAATAAACAAACACAAATATCGAAAAGTTTGTGTTATGAATAATCAAGAGTGGTCTCCCCTTGTTTTCTCCCTCTCTTCTTTGCGAGATCTATTTCTGTTTACTGGGACTATAAAAGGACACTATACGCGAACCTTGTATTCTCAGTTGAATAAAGCTTTCTTAAAGCCTACACCTACGTACTTTTGTTATTACAGTTTGTTCATTTTAGAATCAGACAGCAGAAAGAAAAAAAAATGAACATATACAGGGTGGTCCGAAACTCTTGTCCCCCCCTGCATAATATGATTTTCTATTTCAGAAGGCTGCCATGAAAATGATGATGTTCATACAGACCTTCTCGATATGTGACAGCGTCAATGAAAGTGAATAAAATGAATCCAGTACATGTGATTTGTATTACTGTATTACTTGTCTTTTATTGTTCTGATTACTTTTTCGTAGGTGGGGGACAAGACTTTCGTGACACTGTATATCGAGATTTAAGGTTGAAATACTCGGAGATTAAATCATTATTTAACATACGAAAAAATAATTTATACTGACTTTATAACAATACTAACACCTAAACTAACAATTGATAAAAATGAACGCGTGTAGAAAATGCAAAGTTGATAAATATAACTTTAGGTAAGCAAAAAAAGAAAGTAAAATATAAGACGATCCAGCGTCATGTTTAGAAAATACAAAAAAATACAAATGCAGAAAAACTCGGTGACTATGAAATAAGTTTAAAGAAACCATAATAAACTCTATTTATAAATGTAAAACACAATAGGAAAACTGTAATAGTAGCCGACGCGTTTCGTACAGTGTGGACTTTTTCAAGGCAAAAACGAAATGAATTTATTAAATAAAGTAACTAATAATCACAAAACAAAATGTCCTTAGCAACTGGAAGTAAAAAACAAAATGTCCTTAAAACAAAATGTCCTTAGCAACTGGAAGTAAAAAACAAAATGTCCTTAAAACAAAATGTCCTTAGCAACTGGAAGAAAAAATGATTTCTTTAAACTTATTTCATAGTTACCGGGTTTTTCTGTATTTCTATTTTTTTGTATTTTCTAAACATGACGCTGGATCGTCTTATTTTTACTTTCTTTTTTGCTATTTTCATGCAGTTAACTGAAAATTACGTTAAGTACTGTCACGTGTGGAGATATTGTCTTTATTGTTCTGTTGACTGATTCAACCATTTTCTTTTGATATCTTGATACTATTGTGTACGTTTGTTGCGGAGAGTAGTAATCCTGTTAAGAAAGGTGAAATAGGGGAAAAGCCTGGACGTAGATTAATATTTGGGTAATATTCAATGGCAGCACTCTCGAGGATTTTCCTTCTGAGTGAGTTATTTTCTTTTTTTTATGAGTGTAGCATTTTAAAAGTCAAAATTGTGATTGAATTTATTTCTATGTATGACTAGTGCTAAGTTGTTTTTTGTGAGGTCTCTTTTGTGCTCACAAATGCGTATTTTTAGATTTCTACTTGTTTCTCCAATATATTGAGAGGAACAGTTTTGGCAATTTATTTTATAAACAATAAACTCTATATATATAAATTCAAACAATAACTTATATAATAAATTGAATAAATAATAATTAGAAATTTTGCTTTCAGCAATATTTACATTTTTCAACGATCAACCTGAAGAGGGTCTGCGAGGTGCTGTCAGGAGGTCCCGACTCGCTTAGCCGCGTCCACCACCCACGCTCCTCTGTGACATCTGTTCACGACTCTTCAGGAGTAAGCTGGTCTTTCACAGTCATCTCTGCCTCCACCAGCAGAGGGGAGAAAGGGAATAAGGAGAGAGAATGATGCTCCCGATGTTCGGATGCGAGCGTGTGCCGACGATTATAAACAGGACCGATTCTAAAATGCTTAAAATAAATCAATATTCTTTTTCTATGTGCCGTATCTCTTCAGAAAGCCGGTGATTATGGCTCTTCACAACATCCTATCATTTGCAGCTCTCTTTTATCACTATCTCTCCCCACTCCATCTCCAGCCACCGATTCACAAAGATTGTTCGATATGTTACTCACTGTTTGCCAAGCATTCTGTATAAGTGATAGAAATTCCACTTGTTTCTTTGTGCTTTTAACTATTCAACAATTCATTCCATTAATCTTAAAACTTCCTCTTTGCCTACGCGCTTTTTCCATTTCATGCTCAGCATCCTTCTGTAGAACATATCTGTTGCTTCGAGTATACTCTTCATCTGTGAGAAAATTATCCAGAATTCACTGCCATATAGCAAGATTAATATTATCTAGGATATCACCGTTCATTTTTTTTTTATTCTAAGGAAATTTTCCTGATATTTAAATCTATAGTTTTAGAAGGAATATTTTGGTAATTTTGTGGGTTTTCCTCTTAGTAATAATGATATATTCTGCCTTCCTTCAATTGATTGTTAACCGTTTCTTCATGTTTTACTAACCTGTCTAGGAGATTATTTCTGCGTGTCCCTTTAAAACGGTGTCATCTGCGTACCTTATGTTGTTAAGATTTTGCACATTGATACTGAATCCTTGTAGGAACTCGAGCTCCTTTAGAATAGCCTCGGTGTAGAGCTTTGGTTAAATCCGGCAAGAAAGCAAAAACTTGTCTTTTCGTGTAAAAACTTTTAAGCAAAACAATTTAATATGGTTTATAACATTTTTTTTAACAAAATGTCTTCATCTTTTAATATGTTCTCTTTTATTTAAGATTAAGAAAATGAAATTAGGATAATTGTTAAATTGGTCCGGCGGTTAATCTGTGCAACTATTTTTCTTATCTTTTTCTTATCCGAAGATAGAAAAAACCCGAAACAAATTGCGTTTAATTGTGATAATTTCCTCTTCTTTTGGTGAGTGGCTATCCAGCCGTTTAATTGGGCAAGCGTGAAAATTTAGTTATTTTTCGGTTGATCAGTGGTGACTCAATTACAGCTTAATTTGAGCGGGAAATATCAGCAGTGTAGACACTGTAAGAATCCTTTTAGTGTATAGGTACAATTATGGGTTATTTAGCAGGAGAAATTTCTCAAACATTTCAAAATACGATAATCACTTCCCAAAAAGCAATGCAGCATTCAGGTGGATATCTAAGATCGTTTATAGAAGAATGTAATGAAGGCAATTCCTTATCTTTATTTTGAGACCGGTAAAGATCTTATTAACGATGAAAATAAAGTATAATGGCGTAAATCGGGATAAGTTCATCGGGACCGACTCCGCGCTCGTTAAGGATAGACATGAGCGACAGCGTTCACCGGTCCGTTATCCAGCGACTGTTGCCAACAAAGAAAATTGTACATAAGAAAACTACCCCACTATGGCAAGTGCTCGGACGAAATGCATCTCCTAGTTACATCAGGTCAGATCATCACGAATTAGGGCCCGCCATGCCACTTACATAATAGCAAATCATCGATATTCGCTCCGTATTCCATCGGCGAGAAGTAAGTTTAACTCGAAAAGCTTCTTCCCGCGAACTACTGCTCTGTAGAACCGACTCCCTAGAGAATGTTTCCACGATCACTACAACCATGACCTGTATCAAGTCTAGAGTCAACCGTTATCTTCTGCTACTATATATATAAATTAACCCTTAATGTAATCCTCTAACTCGAGTGGCCCCTGGGCCTTGTACAGGTAAACCTTACTGTAAAAAAAAAAACCAAAAAAAACTGCCATATGAAACAGACTCCCAAGTGGATGTTTCCCAGATCACTACAACCTTAACAAGTCTAAAGTCAACCTCGTAACCATATAAGCTACCCCTTAACGTAATCCTCTACCTCGAGTGGCCTCCGGGCCTTGTACATGGTGAAGCTTACTGTAATAAAATAAAAGCTTGAAAACATCAAGCAAGAGATGAAGAGATTAAATATCAACTTTTTATGGGTATGAGAATCGAATTAGACAAGTAATGGAGGATTTCGTCAGTGACGTATACAGGATAATACACGCAGACGGAATGAAACATATCACATGTGTAGGGTTTCTATCGGATAATGGGATCAGGAAATGTCGGCTGGGTAATCATGGTCAAATGCAAAAGATGTAACAGAACTGCCCAGCAATAAACAATAATAAAAGAAATAACAGGACAAAAAAAATATTAGGTTGTCCCAAAAGTTCGTAAACACTTGCGAAAAAATGAATTTTTATGCAACACAATCCAGCACAATCGAGACAAGCGATGCGTTCAGAAAGAGTAAGAGACACCGTCGGTTCCAAAACAAGATCGTTTCGGAGAGAAAGTCATGTTGTGCGTTTGGTGGAACTTTGAAGGAATCGTGCATTTTCAGTTGGTTCCGAATGGTCGTGCCATCAGTGCCGAACTTTACTGTCAGCAATTGGAGCGGGTCTACGGAAAGTTGAAGCAAAAGTACCCGGCTCTGATCAACCGAAAGCACGCTTTGATGCAGCAGGACAATGCCAAGCCACATACCGCCAAGAAGACCAAAGACAAGTTTGAAGAGCTGGACGGCGTTGAGGTTCTGCCACATCCAGCCTACAGTCCTGACTGTGCTCCATCAGATTACGGCCTTTTCCGCTTAATGCAACACTTTCTGAAGGGCCGCCGATTCGACTCGTTTGATGAAGTCGAGGAAGCGTGTCAAGAATTCTTTAATTCGAAGCCGGCTGAATGGTACTTTCACCAGATCCGAAAGCTTGCAGATCGATGGCAGAAAGTCTTGGAAAATGATGGTCTTTATTTTGAGGAATATTTTTTGTTGTTTTTATTAATACTTGGCGAGTAAAATTTCAATTTTTGCAATTGTTTACGAACTTTTGGGACAATAATAATAATATAATGGCTGCAATAGATAAATTGTCGCATAATTTACGTAAAAATTAAAATAACACTGACATCTCATTTTAAGAGATATATTTACCAAAATTACACAAGCATATCTTGAAATACTAAATAAAATTTATTCAATGAAATCGACAACAGACTCCAAACTACTTCAAAATCCCCTGCATCTCTTTTGAATGGTTCCTTGTTTAAGTTAGTGAGTGCACCTATAATCCTTGCCTGCAGTTCATCTTTGATGTTACAAGGAGTTTTGTTGATTTCTTGCTCACCTGCGCCCCACACATAATAATCAGGTTGGCTGCAATCTGGGGATTTAGGTGACCAGATGTAATGGGTGATGTGGTCGCAGAATTTGTCTGCTTTTGTGGTATGGTGCAGAGTCCTGTTGCCAGACATAGGTTCTTCCAGCAGCTACTCTATTGACCCAGGACAGCAATACCTCCATGGCTATGGACCTGATTCGCTTGGAGGGATCGTTTTTCAATCCTGGTCCTGATCACACCAACAAATTCAGGAGTTATTTTCTTATCACAACAATCAGAGTGAGTTTTCCGAGCTGCGGTACCTTTCTAATCATCATTAGACTCTTTCAGTTCTTTCTGAATCCTTAGCACCTGTCCTCAGATTGGCACCCAAATACTCCGAAATGTTCGCATTTGAGCTTCTGGTACGAATGCCAAGCAGTACAGCGTGCCGTTTCCAAATTTCTGGCGGATTAAATTGCGTCATGTTACACTTTTTCTCAAAGACATTGCCCAACTGACCCTACTATGTTGTGCAGTCTATAAAATCAAAACCAAACAACATACATACGCGAAATTTAAAAATATAATATGGATACAATTTACAGATAGCACGCTGTCAAGTAATCGACCACTATATGCAAGGCAGTTTAAAACTAATATGGCAAAGCAACAGTAATATGGCAAAAAGTTCGCAAATTAAGAATTGGCGTCGACATAAAAAAAAATTTCGGACAAACGAACGTAGCGTTCTGACTCCAAGACAGATCAGGAATATGTCAGATGAAAACGCCAACCGGTCTATTTTATGGAATAAAAAAAAAACAGCATTCATCTGTTTGCTTCTATCTATAAAACGGAGGGGAAAATATTTTTCAGGCATCCCCCATTGTGGATTGGAATGAACAGGAAACTTGTTCTGGGATACTGCTAGATCTTAGACAAAATCCTGTTAACCTGAAAGGGAAGCCATTTTATGAATCGATACCACAGAACACGTCGCAGAAATTTGGTAACTTTCACAACTCTCTGAACAAAGCTAAAATTATGTAAATAACTGTCACCATGGGAGACGTATATGCCAGTGTCGGAAAAGAACGAGAAGTTGAAATAGTTGGCAAGTTAGGACTTGGAACTCAGAATGATCTCGGCGAAGTATGGGTCTAGTGGTGCACAGCAAACTATCAACTAATTACCAATACCTGGTTCCAGGAGGACGCAAGGTGAGTGCGTTGATGGTGGGTTACGGGAGCAGATACAAAGAATCAGATTGATTACGTAAGGATCAACTCAAAGTTTTTAGAAACCCAGTTTCTACACAGGAAAATATACCAAGTGCCGGAAATGTGGAGTGGGTCTTCCAGTTGTGTCTCCGTCACAATAAAATTCCAGAAACAAAATAACCCGAAGTAAGGCCTAAACAGCTATATAACAGACTCCTGAAGGACCCACGTTGCAAGGAGGCGTACATAAACATTATCGAATATATTAGGTTGGTGCAAAAATAATTACGTAATAATGTCGTTTTTGACGTATTTTTAACGTCGAAAAAACGACGTTATTACGTCATTATTTTTGCACCAACCTAATAACTTAAACGAGACCAGATAAAAACAAAGTGGGACATGCTGATAGAAAAAAAAAACGATGGAAGAGAATCATCAAAAGGAAAACGAGACAATCAAGCAAGTATTAGATGAGAGATGAAATTCTAGAGGCGATGAGAAAGGTGACAACAAACAATGCCAAGGAATGGCAAAGAGTACGGAAATGTCAACACAGAAATTAAAAACAAATATTAGTAAGTTAGAACGTCATGTTTCAACAAGAAGTGAGCAGAAGTAGAAAGGATGAACAACACAAATAGAGCAAGTATGCACAACAGTATTAAAGAATTACCTGAGCGAAAGGTGAGCCAATGAACAGTGTCTATAAAGTCAAAAGGATGCATCACTGATAATAGGGAAAAAAGAAAAGAATACCCCAAAGATGGAGTGATGACGACTGTTGTTTTTCACGATGCGAGAGCGAAACCTATAACGCTAAAAATACGAAAGGCTCATAAGTATTAGAATCTGAAATAATATCAACACGAGACAAGATGAACCGGTAAAAAAAAAGCAATGGGCATATGGGATCGTAATAGAAATTCTCACAGCCTTAAGCGAGTTCAACATCAAGATATCAGAAGTGATAATCGAAATATAGAACTGTAGCAACATATCAAACGACGTCAATAAATATATCTTCGTAATATTACCTAAGAATCAAAAAACAAATGAGCCACATAACAACACTAATCATCCGAATCCTGATGAATTGAGCGCAAAGAGGAATCATACCGGAAATAGGACACGAGTTAACCGGAACAGACATGCAATATTGATGATTAGAATGATTAGAGCGATAACCAGAAGAATACAGAAGGACGGACATTTATGTTTTAAAAGTTACGCAAAAGAATATGACAAGGTGCGAAACTAGGATCAATTTGAACTTCTCTACAGAAGGATGCTAAGGATAACATGAACCAAGCGTGTGAACAATGATGAGGTCTTAGAAAGCATGCAAACAATGAGGAGGCTTATGCTTAACATCAGGAAGAGGAAGCTGAAGTTCCTGGGACACGTCATGAGGAAGGAGGGCCTGGAGAATCTGATACTCACGGGTCGAATAGAGGAGAAAAGAGACAAGGGAAAGCAGCGCGTGACATTCCTGGCGGGCTTGAGCAGGTGGATGACAGAAGGTGGTAGGAGGGAGGAAGAAGAATGAAGGAACTTATTGAGAGCTGCTTGGGATAGAGGAAGGTGGAGAACCATGATCGCCTTCGTCCTAAAAGGACATGACAGATAAAAAGAAAGAAAGAAAGAAAACTCAATCTACTTTGAAAGAATTTTAGAATAATGCAGAATTATACTGGGAACAAACAGCCTGAATACGGATAGGAAATGAACTGAGTAAATGTAAAGAAATAGAACGGTGTGTGATACAAATATGTTTTCTCCACAGATTTATCAACCTTTACAGTAAGGCTACCCTAAGGGAGCTGATGATCCTACCTTGATTTGATACCAGTGGGCGTATTCTTAGCAATATATCATATACAAAAGACATTGTGTTACTGGCTGACACAGAAAGAAAACTACTGAAACTCCTAGACGGAATAGAAATAGAAAACCAGAAAAAAAAGGAAAAACATCAACTTTAAGGAGACAGAAGCTATGGCCACCAGAAATAGGAAAAACCCAAGAATGCCAGTTCCAAATTGCTGATGATAACATGATGCAAGTACAGGAGGTGAAATATATGTGAAGTATTTTAACAGAGGATGGAAATTACGACACCGAAAACGAACATTGATTGGACACGCGAAAGAGACATTCCAAAACCTAAGTAAGATGCTGAGAAACAAATATTTCGTTAGAAATAAAGAAAAGAGTGCTGAATTCCTGTGTGACATCCTTCTTCTTATATGTCAGTGACCGTCCTGGGTATGACGATAAACTACATCGGGTAGCAAGACCTCTGATTGAGATGTTTTAAGTAACGTAGAACAACCCCGTAATTGCTGCTTTTCTTAGATCCACCATGACGCATGGTGGTAGCACTTGTTAGGATTCCAGCTATGGGCAAATAGTGAACACCCAAACTGGAGTCAAAAGATGAAAGTATTAAAATTCATTACAAAAAATTACCAGCAATATATTAGGTTGGTGCAAAAATAATGACGTAATAATGTCGTTTTTTACGTTAAAAAATACGTCAAAAAACGACATTATTACGTCAAAATTTAGCAATATATATATTTTTTTTAAATTACAAAAGCTCGCAATAAAATAATATTTCGGCATTAAATGACCGATAAGGAGTTGATAGAGTGCTAAACAAACATATATTAGTGAATGCAGACATATGTCAGTGAATGCCGCACAAATGAAAAGAGAACAGGCAGTTCTACAGAAGGATACTGAGAAATTCTTCAATAGAAACAAGAGCATTTAAATGAGTATTAGGAACAACCAATTGTAATTTATTGGTCACATGATGAGAAAAGATGTCTTGGAGCATATTGAGATCAAGAGAGAGATCCTAATGCAGTGACACGCCTACCTGAAGAACTTGTATCAATGGGTGACGAAACGAGGCGAGGGGGCGGAGGTTTTAGCCAAAGGAGAAAAATGCTAAGGACGAGATAAAATAGGAAATTTTGGAGAGCCATGGCGACGAAACACAAGAAGAAGAAGGAGGAGGAGGAGAAGACTAAGAAGAAGAAGAAGAAGAAGAAGAAGGGGGAGGAGGAGGAGGAGAAGAAGAAGGAGGAGGAGGAGAAGAAGAAAAAGAAGAAGGAGGAGAAGAAGGAGGAGGAGAAGAAGGAGGAGGAGGAGGAGAAGAAGAAGAAGAAGGAGGAGGAGGAGGAGGAGGAGAAGAAGATGAAGAAGGAGGAGGAGGAGAAGAAGAAGAAGAAGAAGAAGAAGAAGAAGAAGAAGAAGAAACTAGATTGGCAATGGTCAACGAGTGAGTTCAAATTAGTACTGGGTGTCCCATACGGAACTTGGGGTTAAATAATCAAAAACATGGAGATGTGTTCACCACATCCTGGGCATATCGTGGAAGGACAAAGTGCCCAACGCTGAAGTTGTCTCGTGCCAGCCTAACAACCATATTCACTGTGTTCAGACAGTGCAGGCTCAGAATGGTTGGGTCATATTCGTCGTATGGAGGATAGCAGAATTCTCAAAGACGTCCTCTACGGGGAACATGAAAATGGCAAAAGAAACATCGACTGCCCTCATTTGCGCTACAGAGATGTCTGTAAGACAGACATGAAAGCCCTTGAGATCAACAGTGACCACTGGGAGGACCTTGTTGTTGACCGTTCTGGATGGAGAAGCACTCTGACTAAACAACTAATATCAGGAGAGGAAAAACTAATCAACGCAGTGGAAGACAAGTGGACCCACAGAAAGAACGCAGCAGCATAGACAACACACAGGCACTTCCCAGATGTGACTTGTGTGACAAAGACTGCCACATGTGCATCGGCCTGTTCAACCACAGTCGGCGAGGTTCCAGAGGAGAAGATGGATGGGAACACATCCATGATCATTGATGACCAGTGGAGGTCTATATAATCAAAAAAATGATATCTTGGAAACATTTAGCTATAAACGGGCCATACATCCATAGGATTATTCATTAATGGGGACATCTGTCAATCAGAGTAACCATTTTTTTGTTTTCTTCTTTTTACTTTTTTTATCCGAAATAGAAAAACGAAAGCATATTAGCTTAATTTGTGATAATTTCTTTTTCTCTTTAGGAAGAGCCGACGTACCGGGCAAGCGTGAAAAGACGAAGTCACTTTGTACTTGATCATTGGTGACTCAATTCGAGTTTAGCCCTTTAGGCCCTAAACACCGCTTTATCGGTTGCAGAGAAAAATGAATATGGGTAAACACCTGTAACGATTTTTATATCTACCGTGAAACATTAAATACCAATTATTTGCGAATTTTGACTCAGGGGCTCGGGCAGAAGGGTGTAAATTGTTCAAGAATGCAGAACTCAAAAGGTTAACTACAGCGGAAAAATATCGGCTGTGTAGCCGCTGTGAGAATCCTTTTAGTGTATCGGTAAAATTATAGGTTATTTAACGGAAGAAAATTTCAAAATACGATAGGACTTCCCAAGAAGCATTGCTGTATTCAGACGGATAGCTCAGTATGTTTATAGAAGACTAATGATGACAGCCTTACATCATAGAAAACTATAGTGAAAGCCGTCCGTCGACTTCATCCGAGACCGGCGCTGACATTGTTAGCGAATGAGATTATCATCTGGTAAAAGCCTCTTGGCGTCGGATAATGGTTAAGGATCAGTCTTCAAAGATTAATGTGATTTAAGGATTATGGAAATTTACTATGAATTAAAATCAGTTCATTTCTCGGCATCCAATGTGCTTCATATTTCGACGATGTAAATCTCGAAAAATTTCCCAGTGCTGTACAAGCTAAAAGTTACTAGTGGATCGGAATAAATATTCGTAGCGTCTTTGTAAGTGAATTTCAAAGAAAATATTGAGATGTACATGCTGAGTAAGTGAATGACAAAATGAAAAGAAAAACAAAAAAGAACTTCATGAGTAAAATAATATTCCTATTGTTGTAATATATATATATATATATATATATATATATATATATATATATATATATATATATATATATATAAATGAAGAGGAATCTAAATGAAATAATAAAAAAACGAAAGAATATTAATCTACAACCCAGTGTGTCAGAAGATTTTAATTTTTTTATATTTTTTTCAAATATGTATATATATATATATATATATCAAAGTATAGGATTGGTGTAGACGGAATAAAATACCACTAATGAAAAACACTATTCTTAAAAGGATCAACACCATCACTTGACAAGTCATCAGGAGTGTTGAAACAAAATGAGTGATGAAGTGATGTTATAACATATGTATGTCAAAAATTTTGAATATATATATATATATATATATATATATATATATATATATATATATATATATATATATAAAAGATGGAACAGAGCTTGGTACTTTAATTCAATTTAATTCAAATAATTATTTTGATGTTTTCGGCTCTTGTTTTGAAACATGAGAACTCTTATGTAGTGTTGGAATCATATTTTTAAATAAATAATTATATTTATGCTCTACTTTTGTATCGAGCACTATTTTTTTTTAAATAATAACAAAAATACTAAGCAACTTTGGATTATTTACCTAACGAGTTCTTTCCTATTTTCTATATATTTTTACACACACACACACACGCTCGCACGCACACACACACACACACACACACACACACATATATATATATATATATATATATATATATATATATATATATATATATATATAGGACGCGTCCGGCAGAGGAGAGCGTATTCAACATATGATAATATGCATAATTTTGCGGAAATACGTGTTTAAACCTTTTTGACAGTTTTGATCAACATTTCTTTTCATGGGTAGCCGTAAGGATTTGTAAATGTAGGACTACCTTACACATAAGTAAAATAATAGCAATAATAATATTTATTAAGTATTTATTCCAGGAAATATCAAGTTTTACGGAAACATTGTTGACAATTATGTATTTACTTACATAACAAATAAAAAAAAATACAATTTGATGCTATATTTTTTTCATTTTCTCTTTTGTTATTGGCAGCAGTTTTGAATACTTTCGCTGCAAAGCTAAGTCTTCTCAGCTGAACAAACTGGAGCTATTTCGTTTACGCTTTCTTACCTCTCTTTTCCATTGTTTTTAGATCGCTTTATTCCACTCATTTTGATGGATAATAGCGAAATTCTGAAAGTTAGAATGATCTTATTCTATTTCAAAATTAAAGCCTTTAAGTGGGAATATTTTAAATTAACATACGGCCAAAAATAAAATACTTCACTGATTTCACTGTAATTATGTAACAATAATGTAATGATATTCTGCAAACAAATAAATAAATAAATAAACAAACCCCAACAGCAAAAATAACCGCCAAAATAGATTACCCACAATGCACCACTGGCCTATATATATAAATAGTTGATTGTGACTGGCTGACGATTGTGTCTAGCATGAAACAGTCCGTCGCCTCAGAGTGTTGACTTCAATGTTCACTTTCTTATATATATATATATATGTGTGTGTGTGTGTGTGAAAAGCGTGTGTATATAAATATAAATAAATATATATGTGTATAATTATTTATATATTATATGCGCGGTAGTTATTAGAAAGCGCTCAATATCAGAGATAGAGCTAACATATTTGGTTGGATAGATTTGGTTTGTCTGACGATCGCTAAAGCGTGAAACCCAGGGTCACAAACATCTATCCAACCAAATATATATATATATATATATATATATATATATATATATATATATATATATATATCCATGTAAGATAAGAAGGAATAATGTACAATTCTAACGTTCGTAATATTTCATTTAAAAGAGGGCTCAGTACAAAGTAGAGCAATATTCTCTATTTTAGGTTAATACATCGTAAAACATGTCAAAATTGCTCCCCAATTGTAGTTGTGTTTCGATGCGTTGATACGCTTCTCATCAGGCGATTGTATTAGGTTGGTGCAAAAATACGTCAAAAACCGACATTATTTTTGCACCAACCTAATAAATTACTGGCGACAGGACGATTTATTTGGATTTAAAAGGAAAATACAACCGATTTTGACGGAA
>OZ010607.1:45982037-46079537 GCA_963932145.1 Acanthosepion lycidas | reverse complement strand
GCTAATAATGCAAGACTCTTCGGTAAGTCGAATCGAGTTCTCTAGTCATTTTGTGTTTATCTAAAAATAAATGCGCTTAAATTCACCTTCATCCCTGTCGTGCACCAACAGCTTAGTGGTAGAATCCCTGAATGATGCCAATTCAGTCCGGTTTCGATCCTAGCTAGAGGCAACTAGACGTCTAGCCACACTGATGAGCTGCGAAGCAGGTTGTCTGCGGATGACTGTATATGTATATTGAGACGTGTTTCGTTGAATATTTTAGCCATGTTCTGTCTACTTATTTTCAATAGGTCCCTTTCTTATTCGCAGATAAGCTTTTTGGTGTTATTATTAAAGCAAGAGAGAAAATCGTCGTGAAGATACATATTTCTTTTATTTACTTTCAACATATCAATGTCATCATCAGGGTATTGTTTATTACAAGATAAATATTGATCATTATTGTCAAAAACAAAATTGTTAAATTTCTTACAAGTAATGTGAGAAACGCTGCGTACAGTGCGTGACCGCTGAAACCGTTTAAGGGGAGGTAACTAAGTATGGTGTGGAGAGTTTTTTACAAAATGAACAGTAAAAAAGAGAAGAAACTATTAGTGCAAACATTGTCATTTCAAGCTATCTATTGTACACATTTTAAAAATCTGTGGAGTATTCATAATTAATTTTATTAAGGTTTGGTTTCAATTTTTTGATATAGACAGCTTCGAGAAATTTTAGCTTATGCTTATTCTTTTCGTGAAGAAGTATATATATATATATATATATATATATATATATATATATATATATATATATATATATTATCGTCTATTATTACTTAACGAGTTACCTTGCGTTACTCTTTTAAACTTTAAGCTTGCTTCTTCTCTACAGTAGCCCTCTACCTACACTCTACTTTCTGTATTTACACCCCAATATTATATTTAGTTTATATTAAATTTGAGCTTTGAATCTACGTTTAATTTAGAGACCCAATATATATATATATATATATATATATATATATATATATACTAAAATGAGGATTGGAAAAAAGGCACGTAATATTTAATATAATAGTGTTATTCATTTATAATATATAAACTTTTAGAGAGAAGAATTAAAATTTTGTTACTTACAATTGGATTTTCACTGGGTTTTTTTTCTTAGAAAAATAACTTGTTGTTTTCCTTTTTAAAAACGTTAGCTTTTCAAAAAGTGTTAACTGCTTCTCTCTTCACGTGTTGATGCTTATGCTTTGAACAACTGAACAAAAATGAAAATCAAGGGGCATAACTGGCTATATATGTCGTTTATGGTAAGGGGAAATTGGTAGAATCTATTTATGCAATGAATTAAGTATGGGGTTGAACTTGTTTATGAAAAATGTTTCCTTATTAATCCGCCTTTTTTCAGTTGTTCTGTAGTACCATTGGTAGAATGGGACGACACTAAAATTTGGCAGATTTTGCCCTCCGTATTTTATATGTTGGATAAGAAGTATTTTTTTGGTGTGTTAGTCCTTAATCTGTTGGCGATGAACTGTCATCATCATTTGCCGGGGTGACTGGCCGGTTTGGCCAATATAATGTTCGTGGCAACCTTTGCATGTAATATTATATTCTCTGAGTCGCACGAGAAATAATTTCTAATTTTTAATTTTGATCTATCTCATATATATATATATATATATATATATATGTGTGTGTCTGTGTGTGTGTGTGTGTGTGTGAAGAGCGTGTGTATATAAATATAAATAAAAATATATATATATATATATATATATATATATATATATATATATATATATATATATATATATATAATTATTTATATATTATATGCGCGGTACTTATTCGAAAGCGCTCAATATCAGAGATAGAGCTAACATATTTGGTTGGGTTGATGTGAGTTTGTGACCCTAGGTTTTACGCTTTTGCGATCGTCAGACAAATATATATATATATATATATATATATATATATATATATATATATATATATCTTTTATATATATACACACACACACACACACATATATATATATATATATATATTAAGTCAAAAGTAATAAATCGTGCCTGATGAGTTGGTAGTACCACGAAACTTTAATTTGAACTTTGAACTTTGGTATACGTATAGTAATAAGTAATTCTTACTTCTGCCTAACCATATTTAGCACTGTTTTTTTTACACCTTAAATTAAATTGAGTAAATATGTATTCGCTTACCTGTGTATGCACGTTAACTCACGTATATACGGTTGTTAACATCTAGTTATTTGATTTATCTACGTCAATAGACACAAACACACGTGTGTGTGTGTGTGTGTGTGTGTGTGTGTTAAGGAGTTAAAAACTTTCAACACGAGAACTTTCTGATAGGAACTTATGAACCCTTTGAATAGTGGAAGCTTTAAGAGATATAAATGTTTTAGCAGTACATGCAATATATATTAGGTTGGCTTAAAAATTATGACGTGATAATGTCGTTTTTGACGTATTTTCTAACGTCAAAAAACGACATTATTACGTCATTATTTTTGCACCAACCTAATATCTCTGTATTAATTATCTTTGCTTGCATTTTTAAAGAGGCCCTAAATTAGTGTATATTTGGATTAAGGGCGCTATCCGAAGATAATCACTTGTAAACAAGTAAAACCCTACTTGCTGACTTATACATTGCCACACTAACAGACCACCAGGTTAGTCGTCCGACTCCTACAAAAAAAAACCTCCCAGATATTTCAATAGTTTATCCCGTGCTATGCCACATCGGGGTATCTCAGTTATCTCCCTTCAACTCAACTCTCCAATTAGCCAAGTATTGAACTCACAACTCTTTGACTCAAGTCACTGGATCCACTCAACACTTTTTTCCACTTGGCCATGTGTATGAATTTTTGGAACTTATTTAATGTCTCAAAATTCATTTTACCAGAGCTCATATTGCAATATTGCTTTTCTTTAGAACTCTATATTACTGGTTCCAATATTGTATTCATTTCTATGCTTGGCGATCTTAAAAAGTTTTTGTGGCCTAGCATATATGCTGATTCTTTAAGTTTTTGCATTTTCCAGTGATGCTCTCTGTCTATTATTTCAACCTCATGCCACAGGGAGTGGTGATCTACCTTTTCCTACCATATGTGGTCAGCTACGCCTGATTATCTATTTCCACAAGTATTAAGGTTTTACGATTTTTTTGCAGGCTTACCTTAAGTGGGTGGCCTGTTTCTCCTTTACATTTCTTAGCACAGATACACGGAATGACGGACACACAGTTCTTATTCATGTTTTACTCTATAGGGGGTCTTACACCGAAGAGGTGTCTGCGAAGTGTCGAAGCACTTTAGTAGGTCGGCCTGATTGACTACAGATCTTTTGTATTCTTTTATAATCTGTTTACATGATTTAGACAGTCCGGGGCTGTTTTTTTTTTTGTTTTTTGTTTTTTTCTGAGTGCTGTTATACTCTTCTAGCATTCTATCCGAGTTTGTCGGAGCAGCTGCCATGTACTCAGTGTAGTTTTACGCTGTAGGATATTGCTAATACTATTTCTTGTTCATATATCTCTGGGTCGCCACTTATGATTTTTGCTCGATGTTGTAAGAAGCGCATGATGCCTTTCTTTACACTGTATAGATGGTGAGACTTGAAGTCGAGGTAATGTTGCCTTGCTGTATACGGATGTCTTGAACCCATGCACTGTTTGGGATATTAATACCTCTAGGAAGGCGAGTTTGTTGTCGTTTTTTCATTGTGAACTGTATCGATAATTTTATTGAGCTCACAAGGTCCAATAATAGCTGGATTCCTTTTCTGGTGTGGTCAGAGTATGAAGGTGTCATCTCCGTATCTCAGCTGTCAATGCCATTTCTTTGAAGTATTCCATGTATTTGTTTGCTATTGCTGGTGATAATGGTGAGCCCATTGCTAAGTCTTAATCGGCTTATCTATTGGTCCGTTTTACTAAGGTAAGCACGAAGCCAATCTGTCTTTGACTACCGATTGTGCCTCTCCCGTGTGTAACTTGGTGAACAAACTCACCACGTCCAGGCTCACAGTTTGGTTGGATTGTATGTGTATTTGATTATTTCCATGAAATGGGGGGGGGAGTTTTGGACATATAGCGGTAACTTTCCTATTAATGGATCAATTATATCTACAAGGAAGGAGATCAGAAGGGTGGCACACAGAGCCTGGGGAGCTAACAATCAGCCTAAGCGGAATACCGTTTTTGTGAATTTTGGGGAAACTGAATATGCGAAGTAACTTGGAGTAAATCTGAGACAACTGGCTGAATGTCTTAGGTGCGAAGTGGGCCTTGTTCTTGATTAGGATCTGTGACATTTTTCGTTCTGTTTTCATTGTTGGATCTTCCTTTACTTTACTGTAGCTACCGTTTCTAATAAGGCCTTTCAGCTTTCCTGGATATTTCAGATCTTTCCATCAATAAAGTTGCATTGCCTTCGTCATCTGGAAGACTGATGATGTTTTCATTTCTCTGTAGGATTCTGTTTGCCAACCTCTCAAGTTTCGTGATATTTGAGATAGATAGATAGATAGATAGATAGATAGATAGATTATGAATGAATTAAATATAAATAAATACATACATACATACATGCACATACACATGATGGAATTGATAGTGCATAAGACGTAGAACAAAATATGTTTAGATAGATAGATAGATAGATAGATAGATAGATAGATAGATAGATAGATAGATAATGGAATTGAGCATATGACGTTGTACAAAATATGTTTATGACTAGATAGATAGATAGATAGATAGATAGATAGATAGATAGATAGATAGATAATGGAATTGAGCATATGACGTTGTACAAAATATGTTTATGACTAGATAGATAGATAGATAGATAGATAGATAGATAGATAGATAGATAGATAGATAGATAGATAGATAATGGAATTGAGCATATGACGTTGTACAAAATATGTTTATGACTAGATAGATAGATAGATAGATAGATAGATAGATAGATAGATAATGGAATTGAGCATATGACGTTGTACAAAATATGTTTATGACTAGATAGATAGATAGATAGATAGATAGATAGATAGATAGATAGATAGATAGATAGATAGATAGATAGATAATGGAATTGAGCATATGACGTTGTACAAAATATGTTTATGACTAGATAGATAGATAGATAGATAGATAGATAGATAGATAGATAGATAGATAATGGAATTGAGCATATGACGTTGTACAAAATATGTTTATGACTAGATAGATAGATAGATAGATAGATAGATAGATAGATAGATAGATAGATAATGGAATTGAGCATATGACGTTGTACAAAATATGTTTATGACTAGATAGATAGATAGATAGATAGATAGATAATGGAATTGAGCATATGACGTTGTACAAAATATGTTTATGACTAGATAGATAGATAGATAGATAGATAGATAATGGAATTGAGCATATGACGTTGTACAAAATATGTTTATGACTAGATAGATAGATAGATAGATAGATAGATAGATAGATAGATAGATAATGGAATTGAGCATATGACGTTGTACAAAATATGTTTATGACTAGATAGATAGATAGATAGATAGATAGATAATGGAATTGAGCATATGACGTTGTACAAAATATGTTTATGACTAGATAGATAGATAGATAGATAGATAGATAGATAGATAGATAGATAGATAATGGAGTTGAGCATATGACGTTGTACAAAATATGTTTATGACTAGATAGATAGATAGATAGATAGATAGATAGATAGATAATGGAATTGAGCATATGACGTTGTACAAAATATGTTTATGACTAGATAGATAGATAGATAGATAGATAGATAATGGAATTGAGCATATGACGTTGTACAAAATATGTTTATGACTAGATAGATAGATAGATAGATAGATAGATAGATAGATAGATAGATAGATAATGGAATTGAGCATATGACGTTGTACAAAATATGTTTATGACTAGATAGATAGATAGATAGATAGATAGATAGATAGATAGATAGATAGATAGATAGATAGATAGATAATGGAATTGAGCATATGACGTTGTACAAAATATGTTTATGACTAGATAGATAGATAGATAGATAGATAGATAGATAGATAGATAGATAATGGAATTGAGCATATGACGTTGTACAAAATATGTTTATGACTAGATAGATAGATAGATAGATAGATAGATAGATAATGGAATTGAGTATATGACGTTGTACAAAATATGTTTATGACTAGATAGATAGATAGATAGATAGATAGATAGATAGATAGATAGATAGATAGATAATGGAATTGAGCATATGACGTTGTACAAAATATGTTTATGACTAGATAGATAGATAGATAGATAGATAGATAGATAGATAGATAGATAGATAGATAGATAGATAATGGAATTGAGCATATGACGTTGTACAAAATATGTTTATGACTAGATAGATAGATAGATAGATAGATAGATAGATAGATAGATAGATAGATAGATAGATAGATAATGGAATTGAGCATATGACGTTGTACAAAATATGTTTATGACTAGATAGATAGATAGATAGATAGATAGATAGATAATGGAATTGAGCATATGACGTTGTACAAAATATGTTTATGACTAGATAGATAGATAGATAGATAGATAGATAGATAATGGAATTGAGCATATGACGTTGTACAAAATATGTTTATGACTAGATAGATAGATAGATAGATAGATAGATAGATAATGGAATTGAGCATATGACGTTGTACAAAATATGTTTATGACTAGATAGATAGATAGATAGATAGATAGATAGATAGATAGATAGATAATGGAATTGAGCATATGACGTTTTACAAAATATGTTTATGACTAGATAGATAGATAGATAGATAGATAGATAGATAGATAGATAGATAGATAGATAGATAGATTGAGAATGGAATTGAGCATATGACGTAGTGAAAAATATGTTAATGACTTTAGATTGATTGATTGATTGATTGATTTGAATACATTAAAGATATATTTGAATACATCAACGATAGATAGATAGATAGATAGATAGATAGATAGATAGATAGATAGATAGATAGATAGATAGATGGGGAGAGAGAGAGAGAAAACCTCTCGTCATTCATTCAATTATCATGCCGATATTTTGCCACGTGCAAATACACCTACCCCAAGATAGATAGATAGATAGATAGATAGATAGATAGATAGATAGATAGATAGATGTGTACAAATTCTTATGCGTGATAACAAAGTCACTGGAAGAGGAAGCAACGTAAATTATATTCGTTTTTTTTTTTTTTTTTTTTTTTATGTTCTTCATCTCTGATTCCGTAAAGCTAACATAAGAGATCAAATGTACGTATGTCTGCTTAGGTTATTTTTCTTCGGTGTTCTCGAAATAGGAACGGTTTTTCATTGCTGCATGTTCGATATCATATGCCTGAGTTGATTGCAGCCTCAAGGCAGAATTCCTCATCGCCTGTCGCGATTGTTCCAATCATTCTGTTTGTGTTTACACAAGAAATGACATGCGAACAGTACAAACTTTTTGTCTCATTCACTCGCTAATTGCTTTGTGAAACACTTTGTAGAAATGGAAAAGTGACGCTTTAAAAAATGCGCATCCCAGCATAGTAAGATAATTATGCTTTTTCAATGATGCATCTAGGTACAATAATTTAATAGATAGATAGATAGATAGATAGATAGATAGATAGATAGATTAGTAATATTCTGAGAAAGAAAGAAAGAAAGAAAGAAAGAAAGAAAGAAACAGAGAGAATTCCTAATTTCTTTGTGATTCTTTGAGCATCATCTGTAGATAGATAGATAGATAGATAGATAGATAGATAGAGAGACTGGTAATATTTTAAGAAAGAAAAAAAAAAGAAAGTACGTGTTGGAAGTTTTCGATTCAACAAAAAGACATACCAATATTATTCCTAATTACCTTGGGATCCTTTGAGCACCATCTGTAGATAGATAGTATCAGACTGGGATAGACAGATAGTTATTAGTTTGGTGCAAAAATAATGACGCAATAATGTCGTTTTGGGACGTATTTTTTAACGTCAAAAAACGACATTATTACGTCATCATTTTTGCACCAACCTAATATTAAAAGACTGGAATAGATAGATAGATAGATAGATAGATAGATAGATAGATAGATCAGTTTTTCATATTGTATCATGCACTGCCCTTTTCAATTAAGAAATTAAGTTCGTTTGACTGATTTATTTCTACTCAGCCGCTCACATGAAATAATGTTTTCTAATGATTTTCTTACGCAGAACTCATTGCCGATTCACTCAGGCGAACCAGTTCAAACTTGCTTATGATTTAATTTCTCACCGTACATCACTAGTGAATTTGATTCGTAAATAAAAAATAAACTTAAGCAATTTGGACGATCTTAAAGACTAGTTTCCCAGTCTTTTTTTTTTAAACTGAAGTATTGTCTAATACATTTGTATGAACAGTTTTTACCCGCACTATTAACTGTAAAGAAACAGAATCTAGCGTCATCAAAAGAGAGGTAGCTAAATATTTGAGCTTCGAACTAGGAGCATCGGAATCAAACTTTGTCGCGTAAGAGCAAATGAAGCAAAGTGTAACAAAGAGATTCGAAAGTATATTGGAATGGCAAAAATTGTCTTCAAGACATTGAGCAAAGTGTTAAGACATTTTTATTAGAAGTATAAAAAGATTATTGGACTACTATACAACAACCCAACCAAAGATGGCCTTTACCTGCTTAATAGATAGATAGATAGATAGATAGATAGATAGATGTAAAAAAAATTCTCAGAATTAATCTGTAGAAAAAGACAATATCTATAAAGGAAAAAAGATAATAGCACAACTGTACATAGTTTTAAACCCGTTTCGTCCACTGATATGATTGGAAGGTGAGATAGATAGATAGATATTAATGGATGAGATAGATAGATAGATAGATAGATAGATAGATAAATGTAAAAAAAATTCTCAGAATTAATCTGTAGAAAAAGACAATATCTATAAAGGAAAAAAGACAATAGGGCAACTGTATGTGGTTTTAAACGCACTTCGTCCACTGATAGGATTAGAAGGTGAGATAGATAGATAGATAGATAGATAGATAGATAGATAGATAGATAGATAGATAGATAGATAGATGTAAAAAAAATTCTCAGAATTAATCTGTAGAAAAAGACAATATCTATAAAGGAAAAAAGACAATAGGACAACTGTACATAGTTTTAAACGCGTTTCGTCCACTGATATGATTAGAAGGCGAGATAGATAGATAGATAGATAGATAGATAGATAGATAGATAGATAGATAGATATTAATGGATGAGATAGATAGATAGATAGATAGATAGATAGATAGATAGATAGATAGATAGATGTAAAAAAAATTCTCAGAATTAATCTGTAGAAAAAGACAATATCTATAAAGGAAAAAAGACAATAGGACAACTGTACATAGTTTTAAACGCGCTTCGTCCACTGATATGATTAGAATAGATAGATAGATAGATAGATAGATAGATAGATAGATAGATAGATAGATAGATAGATGGAAAATTTCTCAGAATTAATCTGTAGAAAAAGACAATACATATAAAGGGAAAAGACAATAGGTAAACTGCGCGTAGTTTTAGACGACGGGTTTCGTCCACTCAAATCTACTACATACAGTTTAACTATTATCTTTTTTTCCCTTTATACATAGATGTATGTGACAGACGATTAGAAATTAAGATAGATAGATTGGAATTTTTCAGCGTCTCTACTTGCTTAATAGTATTGCTCCCACTTACGTCAAAAAGACAGTCCATTCCCGACTTGAGACGTTCAAGCAGTGAACTGATCCTCGTCATCCATAACGACGGCGGTGAACCAATGAAAAAGAGGCTTCCGTCAAGACACATTCTTTCTACATTCAGTGGAGCCACTGAACAACTGAGCTCATAGTCATTGTCTGTCCCCGGGCTGCAGACACCTTAAAAACGGGGAACACATCTCTCTCTCCCTCCATCTCTCCCTCTCTCTCTCTCACACACAGCCCTACAGAATTCCCCCTTTTGGTTCTAGTGATGTCTGGCTCTTCTAGCCCTGCCCGAATCACTGTCGGCCGTTGTAGAGCCAACCTTCAGAAATGGGGATATATCATCGATGATGATTCCAATCGCCAATGCAGAGTGTTTGCTCCAATCTTGAAGATTCATGCACACTTAAAGACCTTGCAACATTAACACCCCAGGTAAGGCTCTGTGTGCAACACTGAATGAGTTGGGTGTAGCGATTCGATGAGAAGAAAAAGAATCTATCTCCCTATTTGGCAAAGGGGAAAAATTCCTTACAAATCGACTCAAAATAAGAGTGATGCGGATCTACAGACAGATGCTGGGAATATCGCAGATTGAACACGTTTTCAACGAGGAGATTTTAAAGAAAATGGGAAACAAAAAATACGCTCATACTTCAAATCAGTAAGTGGCTTCTGAAAGAACTGGGGAACATACAATAAAGGGACGGGAGTAGGGCAAAGAGAAACAGTGAGCAAATTGCATAATGCATTTGTGCAAATGAATGACAAAACCTGGACAGGTGGGGTGTAATGTTGCTTACAACTCAGGGATGGTAAAGAGCCACGAACTCCTCGATCTTGAATTTATGTTGCGTCAGTTTTAGCTTTGGTTTATTTTACGCGGATCACTTTTTACAACTCAGGGATGGTAAAGAGCCACGAACTCCTCGATCTTGAATTTACGTTGCGTCAGTTTTAGCTTTGGTTTATTTTACGCGGATCACTTTTTACAACTCAGGGATGGTAAAGAGCCACGAACTCCTCGATCTTGAATTTACGTTGCGTCAGTTTTAGCTTTGGTTTATTTTACGCGGATCACTTTTTACAACTCAGGGATGGTAAAGAGCCACGAACTCCTCGATCTTGAATTTACGTTGCGTCAGTTTTAGCTTTGGTTTATTTTACGCGGATCACTTTTTACAACTCAGGGATGGTAAAGAGCCACGAACTCTTCGATCTTGAATTTACGTTGCGTCAGTTTTAGCTTTGGTTTATTTTACGCGGATCACTTTTTACAACTCAGGGATGGTAAAGAGCCACGAACTCCTCGATCTTGAATTTACGTTGCGTCAGTTTTAGCTTTGGTTTATTTTACGCGGATCAATTTTTACAACTCAGGGATGGTAAAGAGCCACGAACTCCTCGATCTTGAATTTACGTTGCGTCAGTTTTAGCTTTGGTTTATTTTACGCGGATCACTTTTTACAACTCAGGGATGGTAAAGAGCCACGAACTCCTCGATCTTGAATTTATGTTGCGTCAGTTTTAGCTTTGGTTTATTTTACGCGGATCACTTTTTACAACTCAGGGATGGTAAAGAGCCACGAACTCCTCGATCTTGAATTTACGTTGCGTCAGTTTTAGCTTTGGTTTATTTTACGCGGATCACTTTTTACAACTCAGGGATGGTAAAGAGCCACGAACTCCTCGATCTTGAATTTACGTTGCGTCAGTTTTAGCTTTGGTTTATTTTACGCGGATCACTTTTTACAACTCAGGGATGGTAAAGAGCCACGAACTCCTCGATCTTGAATTTATGTTGCGTCAGTTTTAGCTTTGGTTTATTTTACGCGGATCACTTTTTACAACTCAGGGATGGTAAAGAGCCACGAACTCCTCGATCTTGAATTTACGTTGCGTCAGTTTTAGCTTTGGTTTATTTTACGCGGATCACTTTTTAGAACTCAGGGATGGTAAAGAGCCACGAACTCTTCGATCTTGAATTTATGTTGCGTCAGTTTTAGCTTTGGTTTATTTTACGCGGATCACTTTTTTCGCATTCATTTATATAGATTTTGAATTAAGCCCAAATCAAGCAAGTAAATAATTCTAACTTTCGTGGGGCATAGTATAAAATACAAATATTGCTTTGAACTTACAAAGATAGGATTTTTGTGTATGATACAGCCACACCGTTTTTTTAATTGCATTTTAAACAATGTCTGTTACGCCTATCGGCCTACCCACCCGAGAAAAGTTAATAAAGAAAAGCTGCTCCTCTGCAAGGAGGATCGAACATGCAGCCACAATTGTAGGTGAAATCACCATTTGATTCGCCGTGCATTAGACACCGCTCGGTTACTGGGTACGTCACAGATTGAAGTAATATAAATGTCACATTAAAGATAAATCCGTTCTCTATATACATTTATATATATGTTATGTGCGTGTGTATGTGTGTGCATTGTTTGTTTGTGCGTGTGTGTGTGCTATAAATAAATGATAGGGTGCCTATTACGAAATAAATACATATATGTGTGTATGTGTCTTATTTCTCTATGTGTCTGTATATGTATGCTATAAATAAATGATAGGATTCTATTACGAAATACATATATGTGTGCGTATGTCTGTTGTTTTTGTGTGTATGTGTGCTATAAATAAATGATAGAGCGCCTATTATGAATAAATACATATGTGTGTGTGTATGTGTGCTGTTTGTTTGTGTGTGTGTGCGCGCGCTATAGATAAATGATAGGACGCTTATCACGAATAAATACATATATGTGTGTGTATGTGTGCTTTTTGTTTGCTTGTTGGTGTGTGTGTGTGTTTGTGTGCGCTATAGGTAAATGATAGGGTGCCTATCACGAATAAATACATACATGTGTGTGTCTATATGTTGTTTGTTCGTGTGTATGTGTGTGTGTATGTGTGCGCGCGCTATAGATAAATGATAGGGCGCCTATCACGAATAAATACATATATGTGTGTGTATGTGTGCTTTTTGTTTGTTGGTTTGTGTGTGTGTCTGTGTGTGTGCGCGCGCTATAGGTAAATGATAGGTTGTCTATCACGAATAAATACATATATGTCTGTGTATGGGTGTTGTTTGTTTGCTTGTTTGTGTGTATGTGTGCGTGTATGTGTGTGTGTGCTCTACATAAATGATCGGGCGCCTATCACGAATAAATACATATATGTGTGTGTCTGTATGTTGTTTGTTTGTTTGTGTGTATGTGTGTGTGTATGTGTGTGTGTATGTGTGCGCGCGCTATAGATAAATGATAGGGCGCCTATCACGAATATATACATGCGCACTGAAGTATTTATGATCCGATATATAAAATTACGTTCTTAATCCAATTTTAATTGAAAATGCATTAACGAGCAATCTTTTTATAGCTTTTTTTTTTAATCCTTGTTGCTAACATTTTGAATATCCTGATTTTATTAAATCGTCAAACATAAGATTGTTGCGATTGGATAAAATTCCGATTGCATCAACGCCGCTTTTTCTGTCAATTTTTTTATTTTATTTATTTTATTTTTTTTTTTTTTTTGTCGCTGTAGAGATATTAAAATCGACTTAACAAGTGACATTGGATCTTGAACTATTGACCTGACTTCCTTCATTTCAATAATTTAGTAGAGAAGCCATTTCACAGCGTCTCTCTGATATTAATTCCAATCAAAAAAGTAGAAGTTAATTACCAAAGTTTGCTTCTGTCACTTTGGCATTGGTTTGTACGTGACAGATCCAAAATTTACCGCCAATTTCAATGAAAAAGGAGAAAAAATTTAATTCCGGGCCAAGCATTCAATTCACTTGAATCAATTATCATCGTTTTTGAAAGTTTTTACATGTATTTTGCATTATTGTATTCTTGCTGGGTTGCTGTGAGTTCAATCAATGTTTTTTTTTTTGTTTTTTTTTAATATTATTCATGATTTCTCTAATTAAAACCTGGCGTTTAATTAAGTTTAAGTTTGTAAATCATACTATATAGAGCTGGACATGTCTGAGCGGGAAATAGATGAAATTCATTTGTCTATATGATTATTAACTGCAGTATGCTCACGTATACTCACACATTTCAAATGCAGGCGTTCACATAGTGAAAACGATCGAAGAAGCAAACATTTCTACAATTAAAATCGTTGTTTTTGAGGAAAAAAAGTTATCAAGTTGTATAGCATACTGGACCTCAAACCAAGCGAGAAAAGTTAATATATAAAGGTAATGATAAAATTTATCCGTTTCCACACAGGAAACCTTCGGCATTCATTAACCAAACAGTTAACTGTCTGTTGAATATTACACTCTTTTTTTTATAACAATTTTTCAGGTAGTCTTCTCAAATTCAAATTCTTGTCTTTGGATTTGGGGTTTTGGCTTATATTATTGTTATGGTCCGGTTCCTTGTACCACGGTGATAGTCCAAGGTAGAACCAATAAAGAAGAACTCGAATACAGATATGGAATAACACAGATATATTACAAACAGGAATATATACAGAGAAGAATAAAGTGTTAGTACGAACAATCAGGTTTAGTAGTAATTGTCTGAACGCGACTCTGTTTCGGACTGCCTCTGACTCAACTGTCTGACTCGCTCGCTCTGACTGACAGACTCCTGACGGACTTCACTCCAGACTTCAGACTGAACTCTAGACTTCAGACGGAACTCTGCTTCCTTTTGAGGCGTAGTATTTATTACGTATGGAATAGTCCATTATGTTATTATGGGTAAGGTCCAATAACAATTATGAAAATTAATGATAAATCGTAAAAAATATTTGTATGGCGCCTTTCGTCATTTACGACTTTATCAGATTAAAGTCTTATTTCTGTTGATGTAACTACATATACGCATGGATTTTCCTAATATTTTTTCTGATCTATACAAATGAAACGCATCAACTCCAATATATATATATATATATATATATATATATATTAAAGACATTTTTATGTTTAACGTTCTTTTTATAGATACAAGTATTTAAGCAAATGCTCTGTTTATAATAAACAGTATTAAATAACATTTACCGGCCTGAATATCCGAGAAATTTTCAAAGAAAATATTCGTCCTTTGACAGAATTCGAACCTGCATCCCATACGAAACCGTCATTTATCTTGACGTGCCTAACCGCTCGGCCGCAAAGGATCGTTCGGTCGGCAAGGTCGAATTTACTGCTTATAAACTTCAATATTCCATGAATCTCGTACATTCATAACTGCTCATGGCGTATCAAATCTATGACGTCATTTGTTTACATTTTACTATTGTCCTCATCTTTGTCGCCATATTTATCACAACGTTTCGGCCGTTGTACGCTCCGGCCTTCTTCAGGTGGTTGGAATGTCGAACTGAACCCTTTATTTCACTCACTGGGGTAGACTGCCCTAGTTCCATGTGCCATGTTTAATGGATGTCAGTTATCTCCTGTTAATTTCCTTCTGAAAGTTCTCCACTGCCTTAACTGGGTATTGAACTCACACGCTTTCGGTCCTGTCACTGGATCTAACCAACGCCTTGAGTACATCTGGGTATGAATTTCTGGGTATTATAAACCTAATGTCTTCAGCAACCATTTTTACCAGTGCTCATATTGTAATTTTGCTGTTTTCCAATCATGTTTTTATCAGAGCTCATATTTGTTATCAGTGCTTTTCTCTGGCACTCCTTATTACTAGTTCCCATATTGTTTTATTTTAATAATGAAGTCTTGAGATATAATTAATCATTAACGGCCACCGTACCTCAAAAAGAGTTGTAAATTTAATTTCCGACCCTGCCACCGTACTGGTGAGACCTATGTAAATAATAAAATCTTGTCTTTGGGTTTTAGGTTTGGGCTTATATCATGAAAATTAATGACAAATAGTAAAAAATATTTATGTGGCGCTTTTCGTCATTAAGGAATATATATATATATATATATATATATATATATATATATATATTATAGTTAGGATGTTCGCATGAAGACCCTGGTTCGAATCTCACTATCGATTTGTCAGCAAGGAAACTTCCAGATGTTAACGGACTGGAGAAGTCGATCCCAGCGTGCGGCAACTTTGGTAAGTGACTGAAAACCATACCACGGGTTGACCCAAGCTTTCGGTGACCGTTGATAGCTGTGCTAGCACGAAGTCACAAGTCATCGTGTCTGAGAGATTGAACGTGCTGGACTTGTTCAAATTGTTGATCACGCTAGACAACACGCTAGATAACACGCTCCTTCCCAGAAACTGTAACTAAGGTCTGCCCAGCATAGTTGCAGTATAAACCACAGGTGGGCTCTGTGGATTTTCAATAAACACAAATGGGTATATATATATATATATATATATATATATATATATATATATATATATCTGTCGCGTCCTAAGGTATACTTCAACTCTATGCTTCTAACGTTTCCACCTAAACTCTGAAATTTTACTTAATATTTATTTACTTTTTGTTTCCTCATAAGGTGTAATTAGGTTCACCTACTGACCCGTTCACACTTCTCCACAGTCCTCTTTTGAACAGGAAATAAATCCTAAAACTGACACGATTATATACCCACATCAAAATCAAAATTTCAACATATGAAATATTTTACCATCAAAATCATATCAAAAGATCCGAATTGAAGTCTTGAGTTATACTTAATTATTTACGGCCACCGTACGTTACAAAAATATTGTTATTTTTCTTATTCGGAAAACGTATCTCTCCCATCCAATTCGTCTCCGAAATTTAGGGTCGAACTTTGACTCACCTCCTACGACTTACACATTAAATTTTCTTCACCGGTTGAAAAAGTCGTCGAAATCCTGGATTACCTCTTTCTACCGATAGCAATGTATTTGCCCAGTTAATAGGTAGTTTTTCTTCTTGATTTCCTCTACTGCTTTATGTAAAAATGGCAATCTTCTACGTTATATAAAAAAAATTATATTCTTTCAGTTTTCTTCCAGTTGACTGGCTACATTGAAATCCTCGAAAACCAACGTAGTAACACCACACCATCGCCGATCGAATCGGGAATATTCACCAATCGCGATCAACGGATATCCGGGGCTTACGAGAAGTTCTTTCAGGGGAGCCCAGTACTTTGACCGCCTATTAGGACTCAACGCCAATCCAGACTCCAAACGATACATCACGAAAGACGCTGGAAGATTGACCGTTTCCCTATACCGCTCTAGCGAGTACCTGACTCTTCCTGCTATACTCTACTTTTACAAGAGCCAGATCAGAGAATAAAGAACTACTTCCATATATTAGAATTGCTTCGTCTTCACTTTGCATCCACGACAGAGTCCAAAAATGTCTCTCCGCCCTTATGGGCGACGAAGTATTTTAAACCCAGCAAGCTATTAGGTTGGTGAAAAAATAATGACGTAATAATGTCGTTTTACGACATTAAAAAATACGTCAAAAACGACATTATTACGTCATTATTTTTTAACCAACCTAATATTTACTACAGACGATACGTCGCAAACATCTGGTTTCTCTATTACTATTTCCCTGGAGAGTGTTCAGGTGAACATAGTCGTTAATACCACCAGTTCAAACCTTTACGGTTAAGACCAACCATGACATGCACACTGTAGAGTTCCACCATTATTCCCTTCGTATTTTAAGTTGGATTGTATTAAAAAAAAGTATGAGTAATTGAAAAATGGTTCGAATATATATGTATACATACACACGTTTTTTTACCCAACTATCGTTATGAATCTATTTCAAAATTTTTGTTGGCTTTAAATGACCCACTGAGGTTGATATGCCATAAAACAAAAGAACCACCCAAGAAAAAAGAACCAATTCTGGATTGATTACATGGAATATGAAGTGATCAGGAGTGGCAGGTCTTGGCTGTCAGGGTCAGGATTGCTGAAATTGTGGGATGTAACTTGTCAGAACATTTGCCATGGAAATAACAATAGCGAGAGGCTTGCAATGTTTCGTTGGTGAGAAAAGAGTTGTAGAGTGGAAAATAATTCCTCACCCACCTCCCAAAGACACTTTTGAACTGAAAAATGAGCACTGGGTAGCTCAAGGCAGCAGTACTCCATCAGGGCGATTTTTCCACTAATGTAATTGTATATATGGGTTCAACTTCAGGCCTGGGTTGAATTTGAGTCCTGACAGTCATGGAACTTCCTTGAGAGAACAACTATTCAGTATCTGTCAAGAACACGAGAAAGCTGTTCTACTTGAGCAGTTTCTTCCCTCGAACCTCTGCCTACGAAACCGACTCCCAAGATGATGATACTACAAAGTAAACCTGATTATGCCTGCGGTTAAATGTTATCTTCCAAACATTTCCACGTAAGCTATGTCTCTTATTCTGTAATACTTTGTCTCAAATGGCCGTTGGGTTATGTACACCATCGTAAAAAAAAAGTTATACATACTTCCTATGTTTGTTGTGATTGTCATCAGAATTGTCCTAGTTATGTGGGTTTTGTTATTTAGTAAACATGTTTGTTTTTGGATTTTGTGGTACCAGACTATTGGATCCAATAAAGGGTTTAACTTTCGTTATTTTCTATCAGTAGATTAGTTTGGGAATGTGGTATCGCAGGTGTAAATGTATTATTTATGTTTGCGGATATAAATTCAAAAGGAATTGTCCAAGAAATGATTAAAAAGTTTCGCTGACGAAGCTATAAAAGTGAAAAATGTTAGATCGATAAACATTTACTATTTTTTCTTTTTCTGTTATCATATATATATATATATATATATATATATATATATATATATATATATATATTAAAGCATATATTTCAGCTACAAACAATAAATCATCCCTCCGCTCTTTGGTGTCTAGAATCATTAAGAGTGGAGGCGGTTGCAAGATCCGTGCTGATATCAGCGGTTTCAAGAAGATGAACTGAAATGCATCTCCTTCATACTCAGCCTATGAATTTTTCAGCCCGCTCTCCTCATATATATATATATATATATATATATATATATATATATATATATATATATATACTGTTTCGTTTTTTTTTGGGGGGGGATACATCTTATTCGAGTAAATGTTCTGTGTTAATTAAACATTATTAATTACATTTTCCGGCCTGAATGTTCGAGAAATTTCGTACAAAAAATGTGTTAAAAAGGACGTCAGGCTATACGACGGTTTCTGAATTGAATACACGTTCGATTCATGTCGGAGAACGCATATTTTCTATGAAATTTCTCGAACATTCAGGCCGGTAAACCTAATTAAAACAGAGAATTTACTCAAATACGTTGCATCCCTAAAATGTATATACAAAAACATATATTAAAATATTTGTCGTGTTTAATCCATTTCGCCTAATAGACGCAAACACACACAAACACACACATATATATATATATATATATATATATATATATATATATATATATATATATATATATATATATAAGACTAGCAGTAGCACTCGGCGTTGCCCGGGGATGTAACATTTAGAAATAGATCAAGTATCGACCATCATAAAGGCTGAAAAATAAAATTGACAAAGATTAGTGTTTAAGGTTGTCTTAATTAGTCTTTTTTTTTTGTTTTTTTACGAATTGGTCAAACCCAAACTCAAACAAAAACATTGTTTTCAATTGTTATGAGTCTACCGATTGAATAGAATTCTATTATAAACAATTGTCTTGTAAATGGAATTCTTAAATCATTCTGAATGTAAAAATAAAGAAAAAAGTGTGCAAGACAATAAGAAACACTACCTGCCAAAAAAAGTGATGTTTTGTTGAAATCGGTTGAAAAATGTAGAAAATTCGATCCCATATATAAACGAACACACACACAAACAACCTGGGTTTTATAATAAGTATAACTCGATAAGAGTTGTCCCCCTCTCATTCTCGCGATGCCTCTTAATCGTGTTTTCAAATGGATTTCGTGCAAAAACAATTGTCTTTTTCCAATTTTTGGCACACTGCAAGGTAATTTTACGTAGTCCTGTGAAGTTTTGTTGAAATCGGTTGAAAAATGTAGGAAATCCGACCCAATATATAAACGTACACACACACACACACACACACACACACACAACCTGGGTTTTATGATAAGTATGATGTATATTGTATATCGTTATATCATATATGAATATAGAAATTCAAACCTTATTTCATGCTTTCGATGTCATATCCTAAAATGAAGTGATATATATATATATATATATATATATATATATATATATATATATATATATATGTATGTGTGTGTGTGTGTGTGTGTGTGTGTGTGTGTGTTTGTGTGTGTGTCCATGTCTTCTCCGGCGTAAGAACGATCCAGGATAATAATGTGAAAGAAACACGACTAAAATGATTGGCTTTTTTTTAACTATTTTAATAAATATAAAACATCATTATATGGATACAGACTTGATTTGACAATCTTTAAATGATGGATTTATTAATGTACTTGCTTAATTTTCTTCAAATTCAAAGGAAATAAAAATTGATTATTTTTTGATTGCTTGCAGTTAATCCGCTCATTTGCTAGTTTCTTGATTGTTATCTTGTTTAGTTTCCCATCTATATTATTACGTGGATAAAACGAAGAAATAAACAAATCTTCAACACGACGCTACAAATTTAATTTTTTTTTTTGTTAAGTATTATTTATCTCCCAAATCGTAAGAAATTAATTACAAAGATTCTTTGCGAAACTTTACAAAATATTTTGTGTAGTCGGCTTTATGATATAACTGAATCAATTGCATTACTATAGAAGAAACAGAATAGGTCTGTATGTGAGAATGTGTATGTCATGTAATCACGTTGTTTTTATGTATGCGTGTAATTTTAGCAGTACACAGTTGATAGCAGAAGTAGCCAAGACGACAGGCAAAATGGTGTTATTGAAGCGTCTACGAATATCAGTGTTAATATAACTAAGCCCTTTTTTGTAATATTGTACACTCAAATAAATATGCGAAAATGTGAGTAATTAATTAAAGTTTGTATAAAAAACGAACGGCCCCTGGTCAAAGGTTAGTTGAAATAACTAATTAGCAAACTAAAATTGATCACTTTTATAACGAACCATCGACTCCAGAAAAAAACCAAAATTTAGATTTATTAATTTCAAGTTTATTGGTTAATCAATATTTTCCCAATTTTTAAATATTCATTTTAAGGAGGAAAGGGAAAATATTGTTGATCATATTCTGAAGTGATCCTCCAAACTTTCGTAGCAAATAACAAATGTAACTGTCTACAATTTTAAAGAATACCGTTGATTGATTGATGTATATGAATATTTAGAAAAATATGTTGATATATAAAATTATACAAAATTGTATATCATTATATCATATATGAATATACAAATTCAAATTGAAGACGACCCCTGTACAAAAATGAGTTAATTCCTTTAATTCTGCTTTTGTAGAAAAAGTGAGTCTCCAGTTCCGTACATATGAACACTAAGGGGTATGTCCCAATTCACATAAATACGTAAGACACTAGTGTAAGCGGAGGGTAATATGCTGTCTAAGTAGCCTACCACTAGCAGTAGTTTACCTTCTTCACGCTGCTGGCGAGTATTGTATTTTGTCGATGTTATAAAGATTGCCATTTCAGTTCCATCCTCCGTTTTGGTTATTCCTCATTCAGTAACCCTTACTAGGTTACAACACAGTGACAGTACTTAAATCCATAGTATTTTTCTACAATTCTTTAACGGGGTCCAACACCCATTCTCCAACATCGGAAAGTCATCGACGTGCAGAAAATAATTCGGAACCATTGTAACCCAATCAAAACTGCCATATCCAGTTATATTTGCAATCATCAGTTTTTCTGACTGCTATAAGATGTTGTCTATTATTGAAATAACTGGTGACACCATGTTGTCTTTTTAACTTCAGTACTGTCCATTAGTAATCGTATTCTAAGTGCGAGATGTAACCACAGCCAAGATGACGAACCTTTTTTTTCTTCTTAAATATTTCATCCCAAGCAATGCGATGATGCCACCGTAACGCAGCTGGTTACAGGTAGTGAAACTAAAAAAGAATGATACCACTAAGAATGGGGAAGATTGAGTAAAGGACAAAAACGTAACGGGATTCAAGAAGACGGAAGATAGCGATTGATGTTGCATGCAGATTTTTGATGACTAGTTATCAGGGAAGCAAGAAATCGGAACGGACGTGCGACAAAAGAAAATATTACAGCAGAAGTGGCGTTTGTATCTAGGTAGTTCGACAGGAAATCGGTGGGACCTAGTTGCCAATCTAATAGCACGCTTAAATTCATCTAGTGAGAGTACCAGTGGAAAAAAGCTCATCAGAACAGCTGCCATGAAAATATTTATAGAAATGTTTTGTTATGTCAACAAACACTCGTTGTCACTTTTATGATGTCACCGAATACTCGTTGCCACTTTCATAATTCTCGTCGTAGTAGAGACTTTGTAATCGAAGATACAACTATAGTAACACCGTTGAACAATACTGGTGTCAGACACCTTCGAATAATCTCGCACTAATGGTACTTGCTCGATAATACTCACTTGACAAGTAATCCGAATAGAGAAATAGTTTTGTCAATGGAGTGGAGAATAGCGGTCCGTATTGTAATAGAGGATAGAATAGAAACAACGATCGGAATAGTATAGAGAATAGACTAGGAATGGCGATCCGAATAGTATAGAGGATAGACTAGGAATAACCATCGTTAGTTGTCAGCTACTTCATACATATATGAGTTGCCTCTATGGTCACGGAGTTTACTTAATTCAATAATGGGGTCACCTGTGTTTGTTCACTGGCGATCTATGTTCAAACTCAACTGTCGACAGCGACACTTTGTTCCTATATAACAAAATGACAAAGTGAAGACCTGTCACGTCAATAAGAAAGTCGAGATACCTGGTCAGGGTCAATTGTATTGCAGATCCTTTCTTTGGATTTTGTCAAGAATCTCGAGATGCACAGCTGGAGCAAGACCAAATATGGCACCACTTGCATAAAAATAACATCAATATTTGCCGAACTGCATAACGGTAGAATTAGATTTATACTGAAATTGTCTGAATCTTATTTGCTATTGATTTGTCCTATTTTCTATTTTTATGCTAAATGATCTTTCAGTTTAATTCCCAGCTCTTTATCAGGTCATCCCATAAGTTCCGTCCGAATTTTGAATAAAGAAAACAAGTGACCAAATGTTACATTTAATTACAGATTCAATCAACAATGTATTCTCCCTGATTATCTATGACTTCCTTCCATCTATTAACAAGCCTACTAATTCCATTACTGTAAAATTATTTTGGCTTTGGTTTGAAGAACTCACAAATGTCACTTTTAACGTCTTCCTGTGTTACAAAAGATGTTTCTTACAAATGATTCTGTAAGCTACGAAACAAATGGTAATCTGAAGGACCAAGATCGGGAGAATAAGGTGGATGAGGAGTTTTCTCCCAACCAAGTTCGTCGATCTTTTGTGACGTGATTCTTGCTTTGTGGGGTCGCGCATTGTCTTGATGAAACATCACCTCTTTTCGATTCACTAGAGCAGGTCTTTTTTTCCTCAAAGCTTGGTCCAAACGCTCTAATTGCTGACAGTATATTTGAGCATTAATTGTTGCATTAGGTGGTATGAATTCAAAGTAGATTATTCCTTGGCGATCCCACCAGATTGAAAGAAGAACCTTTTGCCCATGAAGTTCCCTTCTCGGTTGTGGCTGAGGTCCTTCCGAAGAGCAGATGTCAACTCGGGATTTGAGGTTGTTTTCAGACAATTCATGAAGCACCCATTTTCCAAGTTTAGGAACATTTCCAAGTTTTGAAGATGACGATGAACAGTTGAATGATTTGAACTGAGAACCACTGCCAATTCCTGAACTGATAAAGCAAGATTTTCTTCAAGGACAGCTTCAAGATGATTTTCATCAAACTCAACTAGACATCCGGTTCGATCTTCATCTTCCAGGGTGAAATTTCCACCTTTGAATTTTGCAAACCATCTTCTGCAAGTTCTTTCATTCACACATTCCTCTCCATATACTGAGTGAATGTTTCTAGCCGCTTCGGCTGCTGAGTTTCCTTTCTTGAACTCATAAAGCATTATGTGCCTCAAATGATTCTTGGGTACTTCCATGTTAGCAGGGTTTTAATCAAACAAAATTTAATTTTATTGTTCTCTGAAATAAAATTTGATTAGTTTAAATGCATCTAAACATAAAAATAATGTTCAGCTCCACTAGACATTATAAAATACCCTTTAAATTTTGTTCATTTTAACAAAAAGTTAAAATTCGGACAGAACTTACGGGATGACTTGATAGTAAAAAGTCATAAATACACTTTCTTACCAAGTACCAAGTTTTGATCTCGTTCTGTTGAGCATCCTTTAGTAACCAGGCACGTGGTTTGATTTACATCAGCGTTTACATCCTCTAGAGAGATCACCATTCAAATTTCTAATGAGCTCTCTCTACCAATGTGGTTTTATATCAGTTTTCCTCCCAGACAAAAATATATACAGGGTGCGACAGAAATACTGTGCGCATATACCTACCAGAAATGCCTCCCCCCATAATAGTAAGACATTAGGTAGACACAGACTCCATTGTCACATGCCTATGCTCACTAGCACAACACAGTTGACAGTTTAAAATATGAGAGGTATTTCTGCCGCACCTTGTACTTCAATATATATATATATTATAGGTCAATCTTAGTCAATGTGACGGTTCAGACCTTTCTCCCTATATATATATATATATATATATATATATATATATATATATATATATATATATAGGGAAAAAGGCCTGAACCCTCAAATTGACTAGAAATTTATAGGTTTCGCTCATACTCCTAATAGTTTAGGAATAGGTGTGACCTATGTTTATAAGAGGAAATTAGAATAATAAAATTCAATAATCAAAGTAAACTATTAAATCAACGGAATGGATTAGTTTCAAAATGCTGTCATAGTAGTAGGTTTAAACTTCTGTAATATTTGTGATCTTACTTTATTTCTTAATTCTCTAACCCTTTTAATATTACACATATAACTATAGTTATTTCTATATTTTTCCTTCGCCATATCAGTCCTATCTTCTAACCTTCCACTACTTTATGAACTCCCTTCTCTTTGTTTACTTTTCTTTATCCGTTTAATTTTTTAAAAAGTTTCTTTGTTTTTTGGGGGTTTTTCTTTATATATATTCTGGGTATTGTTTCGTATTCTTAATAATTTAACTTTAAAATTTTATAAGGTTTAAATTAAAAAGTTAATATAATTATATTTATTTTTAAACTGTCTAAAAATGAGTTATTGTTAATCCTTATATATTTTATTTATAAGCATATTTTTGAGTGGTAACAAATATTTTTGTTATATAATTAATAATTAATATTTTCTATTATAAAAC
Organism: Acanthosepion lycidas; assembly: GCA_963932145.1. Classification (NCBI taxonomy): domain Eukaryota; kingdom Metazoa; phylum Mollusca; class Cephalopoda; order Sepiida; family Sepiidae; genus Acanthosepion; species Acanthosepion lycidas. Next base: position 46,054,300 of record OZ010607.1, on the reverse strand, counting down.
TTCTTTTTTTTCGGCCTCCCTTTAATATCACAAAGTATTATTTAGTATCTGGATCGAATCTGTGTAGCTTCTTTTCATTTAAGCCAGACAACATTCGCCCTCCCTTACAACCATACGGGCAGTATATGTCGTCTGGTATGTTATTGGTTGGCGATGTATCATTTTTTCAACTGTCTCTTTTAAATATTCAATTTTAAATCTCTAGTTCCGACACTGAACACAGTAAACCATTTGAGTTAAACAAGGCTAACACATTTGACGTTAGTTGAAATAGTCTATATTCATGAGGTAATTTTGCATTTCTCTGTTATGTAATACACCCCCCCATATATATATATATATATATATATATATATATATATATATATATATATATATATATATATATATTATTTTTCTTACGCTGGAATGAAGGAATTGCTGCCAGATTGTATATATCACATATCTCCGGTCGCCTTTAAGTTTCTGCCCCGAATCGAAGGATAATCCTGAACTATGCTATAAAATTGGTTCTATCATAATTTATTTTATATCGGGTTATTTTGCCTTTTTGTCTTCTCGCGCTAAAAGCATTGTGTGCCGTAGATTTTATTTCCGTTCACAAATGTCGATGTTTACTTAGTCGAAAATGCAAACGTCAAAGCAACCATTTTAAACGTGGAAAGAAAATCATATCCAGAATATAGTTGTCACTTTTAGGAATATTTTAGTGCAATTAATAATCTAATCTAATTACAAAATGATGACTCAGTGAAGAGCGTATCTTTTCACTACAACTGGAAGGCTGAGCTTATAGTTGGCTTTGTCTAAAGATACTACAGGACCAAAATATTCCCCAAAGAACTCAAGTCATGTTCTTAAACAAACATAAACTCTTATATGGATGTTCCTAAACAGATCGAAACTCTCATGTGGATGTTCCTAAACAGATCAACTCTTATAGGGATGTTCTTAAAAAGATCTAAACTCTATTATGGATGTTCCTAAACAGATTTAAACTCTGAAATCGATGTTCCTAAACAGATCTAAACTCTTATAGGGATGTTCCTAAACATATTATACTCCCATATGGATGTTTCTAAACAGATTTAAATTCTGATATCGATGTTCTTAAACAGAACTAAACTCTTATCTTATAGGGATGTTCTCAAAAAGATCTAACTCTAATATGGATGTTCCTAAATAGATCTAAACTCTCATACGGATGTTCTTAAAGAGATTTAATCTATGATATAGATGTTCTTAAACAGATATAAACTCTCATGTGGATGTTCCTGAACAGATCTAAACTCCCATATAGATCTTCCTAAACAGATCTAACTCTCATATGGATGTTCTTAAAGAGATTTAATCTCTGATATAGATGTTCTTAAACAGATCTAAACTCTAATGTGGATCTTCCTAAACAGATCTAAACTCTCACCTGCATGTTCTTAAACGTATCTAAATTCTCATATAGACATCATGAACAACTTTCAACTCGTTTAGTAATGTCTAAACTATCAGCTACATACAACCGTTTTATCAGATCAATGATTAAAAATGACTTCAAATGAAAGAATCCACTAAGTTTTAATGAAGACAACCTTTCATCAGTGTTTGTTGGTCTGACACGACAGAATCACAAATTACATTAAGAAATATTGACAAATCACGTCACTTGAAGACTTCCAACAGCTGCAAGAACAAAAATGGATATCACACTAAAAGTTTGACTTTCCACTCTACCGTAAACAAAAAAAAACTTATGAAGGAAATTCCCATTAATATTCAAAAGAGCAAAAATAGTGGATCGAATTCTTGATTGTTGACGTACCATGGTCTTCCAAAGCCAGAAACTATTTTTAAGAAAGCTTTCAAAGTTCCAAACTTAATGGAAAAACATTTCAGTATAATTCCTTGTCAATTAATTTAATTTAGTGGTGAATCTAAACTACAGCGATCGATCTACTGAAAATAATGCGATATATATTAAGTTTTCCCAAAAGTTCTTAAACACTTGTGAAAGATTGAATTTTTATGCAACAGAATCCAGCACAATCGAGACAAGCGATGAGTTTCCGAAAGGGTAAGAAACACCGTCGGTTCCAAAACGAGATCGATTCGGCAAGAAAGTCATGTTGTGCGTCTGGTGGAACTTTGAAGGAATCGTGCATTTTGAGTTGGTTCCGAATGGTCGTGCCATCAGTGCCGAACTTTACTGTCAGCAACTGGAGCGGGTCTACGAAAAGTTGAAGCAAAAGTACCCGGCTCTGATCAACCGAAAGCGCGCTTTGATTCAGCAGGACAATGCCAAGCACATACCGCCAAGAAGACCAAAGACAAGTTTGAAGAGCTGGACGGCGTTGAGGTTCTGCCACATCCAGCCTACAATCCTGACTGTGCTCCATTAGATTACGGCCTTTTCCGCTCAATGCAACACTTTCTGAAGGGACGCCGATTCGACTCGTTTGATGAAGTCGAGGAAGCTTGTCAAGAATTCTTTGATTCGAAGGCGGCTGAATGGTACTTTCACCAGATCCGAAAGCTTGCAGATCGGTGGCAGAAAGTCTTGGAAAATGATGGTCTTTATTTTGAGGAATAATTTTTGTTGTTTTGGTTATTACTTGGCGAGTAAAATTTCAATTTTTTGCAAGTGTTTACGAACTTTTGGGACAACATAATATAATAATATTTTTTTTATATTTTTTATTCATGTACAAAATACTCAATTTTATTGATATTCACTATATTATAGAATATTTAAGACACTCATAGCAGCATCAATTATTGATGATGCAAGTTGTTTATAAGCATTTTATTGGAATGCATTGTTTGTATATGAATACAACCGACATTAAACTATAATTCTCTAGATGAATATTTCTTAGACATATATTCTTTCCAAGATTGTTCCTTAAACCAGTATTCTTAGACCAATATCCCTTAGACCAATATACTTTAGACCAATATCCCTTAGACCAATATCCCTTAGACCAATATACTTTAGACCAATATCCCTTAGACCAATGTCTCTCAGAAAAATGTCCCTTAGACCAATGTTCTGGATCGCAGCTCATAATGACAACCACTAATAATTTCCCTCATTAATATACGCGTGCAGAGGTTTGAGACGTTATTCTGAAATTTTTACCGAAGCTATTTTTAAAGTATTGTGAATCTGATATTAATAAAACATTGAAAATCTCCATAACTGCTGCATCTATTTCAATTTTTTGCAAGTGTTTACGAACTTTTGGGACAACCTAATATTTACGGAATGATTAGTTTTTTGAGCATTTCACCCCAGGCAAGGCGGGCGTGGCATTATCACGCAAGGGGTGGATGTTACAGAGGATAGAAAACAAGAGTAGAGAGGCGTGTTTGGAGAGAGGATGAAGAAAAAGACAGGGAACAAGATCAAAGTATCAGAAGATGTCGCTTGACATTACACTTGAATATTTGAAGATTATAGTTATCAGGGAAGCAAGTAAGAGGAAGAGAATTCCACAGAACAGAAGTGCGAGAGAAGAACATGTTTGAGTCGAAGAGACAGTTACATTTAACATGTTTCGACAGTGAAAGTGTGGCAATGAGATGCCAGCCTAGTAGCTCGAATAAATTCATGCAGTCTGGGAACCAGCAAAAGTAGTTCGTCGGAACAGTTGTCGTGAAAATACTTGTAGAAAAGACAGAGGGAAGCCACGGCACGTCTGTGAGAAAGCGGCTGTAGACGAGATGCCAGATCAGGACCTATCACATTGCATATCCGTCTCTAGATTTTGTCAAGGACCTCGAGACTTACAGAGAGGGCGGGGGGGGAGACCATATATGACAGCAATATTCCATGCATGGATATCGGAAAGATCGATGCAAATGCAAAAGAAAGTATAGATTATGCAAAAGGATTTGATAGAGTACCTCACAAAGAATTGCTGAAACTACTAGGTAATGTTGACATATTTGGCGAGAATATTAGAATAATCCAGAAACTAGAGTGGTAGCACCCCCTGCATACGGATAGAAAAGTCATTCAATAAATATGCCAGAATAGACAGGGGTGTAAGGCAAACATATTTCTTCTTCAACATTTACAGTCGCGCGATCCTAAAAGAATTAGAATTCATATCAGGAATCATTATTGGTAGCCATAATCTGGACAACATAACACATGCGGATGACATAGTGTTGGTAGCAGACACTGAAAGGAAACTAGAACACCTGCAGAAGTTAGTTATGAAAAGCGAGACGGGACTAAACATCTATTACAAGAAGACAGATTGCATGGTTTGTCTATATTTCTGAGATGAGGTATTATGTACACTATTTACATTATTCGGACTATCGTCCTCATCTTTGTCGCAATATTTATTACAACGTTTCAGCCCTTGTACGCTCCGGCCTTCTTTAGGTGGTTGGAATGTCGAACTGAACCCTTTATTTCGCTCACTGGGATAGACTGTTCTAGTTCCACGTGCCATGTTTAATGGATGTCAGTTATCAGTTATCTCCTGCTAATTTTCCCTCTAAAAGTTCTCCACTGCCTTAACCGGGTATTGAACTCACACTCTTTGGGTCCTGTCACTGGATCTAACCAACTCAATGACACATGGCACAGTGGATAAAGGCGTTGGTTAGATCCAGTGACAGGACCCAAAGAGTGTGAGTTCAATACCCGGTTAAGGCAGTGGAGAACTTTCAGAGGGGAGATAACTGACATCCATTAAACATGGCACATGGAACTAGAACAGTCTACCCCAGTGAGCGAAATAAATGGTTCAGTTCGACATTCCAACCACCTGAAGAAGGCCGGAGCGTACAACAGCCGAAACGTTGTAATAAATATGGAGACAAAGATGAGGACAGTAGTTCGAGTAATGTAAACAGAATGCATGGCTGTTAGCAAAATGAACAGGCCAACATGCAAATTAAAAATTGGAGATACCAAACTCAAACAGTTACAACTATTACAACTAAAATTTAGATGACAGATTTTTCGAAAAATTAAAACAGAATGTTTCATGAATGTCAACCCATATTCTCACTTTTAAGGTTTGTCCCGTTCAATGACGTAATGTTGTAATCTCTTTATCCAATTCTATGGAAATAAAATATATTTTGGCACGTGTGCTTTGAGTCATAAGTATTTCATTATCAAATCAAAGTTTGTATACCTCTCACACTCGGAATGGTCAAGACCAAACTTTGTAGAACTGTACAAGACCTAGAATTCAGTGGATAAAGTCGCCTGACAAGATTAAATCAAATGTCAAATTTAGTTTCAGATTTCACTACTTTCGATAACTTTGCCTTCAGTTAGAATGTAGACGCTATAGCTAAAAAAAAGAAAAGAAAAAGAAAACAACATTTTAAAAGTGCAGACACATTCTACCTCAGCAGTAAATGTCATTCGGGTGAAAATGTTTAGATTCCCGAATTTCGATTCTCTTTGCATGACACAAAGTAGGTAGGCTGCAGAGAGAGAGAAAGACTGAAAGGGTGAAAAGCAATATTCTTTGAACTTTTCATCGACTTTTCAGAGACTATTGAAAGAGACAGTTGAATAAATGCTATCTGTGAGGGCAAAAGAACATCTGTCACGATTTGACAATGCTTACTTTAAACCTGCCAATACGAGTTGGACATTCGATACTGTTTTCGAAATCAACTCCTGTTCAAGATTCGAATCGAGCAGCGATACGGCAATGAGGCTTAAATTAATACAACGAAAAACATTTGCATAACTCGATCTTTTTTCAACGCTTTTCTCTGGACAAAACAAAAAAAGGAATTCTGTCTTAAGCATATGTCCAAATATAACCTCGTAGCATTCGCCGCAACATAATCTTCCGAAAACTGTTTTGTTTTCTTCAGAAACGGAATTGAATAGTTGTAGCTGACGGATTGGCACCCTAGTTGATATCCGATCGGTATAGACTGCGTCACCGTGGAGAATGGTTATGATGTTCTAAGACCTGAAACCCTTAATAATCAGCGGCTAAAAATATTACTGTGCGCCAAGCTATCAAATAAATGTATTTCACGAAAAGCACTTTCGCTTAAATAGCCAACAGATGACGCTACATAATCTTCCAAAAACGTGAGTACTATACGAGATATATATTTTTTTTTTTTATTAATGTTCAACTCTGGTATAATAAAGACTTGGTTTCTTCAGGAAACACCTTCAGTTATATTGTCAGGACGTACAGACGTGTGTCCTCATAGGGGATTCGGTCGGGCATATATTAGGAGACACAAGACGCTACTTCTCGCAATTTCCATTTGACTCGGAATCATTTGGTGTCATGCAGTACGAAGGATCTTTTGTACATTTTAGTCAAATCTTAAATCTGGTCTGGTAGTTTCTGGCATTGATTAAATGCAACATTCTGCTGTCGATGTCTTCACCCTTAGGCCAGCAGGGGTTGCTTCGGGGGTTGGTATATATTAGGCAACCCGTGATTTAGTCGTAACGCTTTTGAATTCAGTCTTGTCTTTCTCCTAGTCTGGTAGACAACGATAGCTAAAGATCCCGGTATGTTACTTAAACTATAGATTAATACAAACTTTTTTAAGGGGATTTGAGCGTAAGTGAATGTAACGAACTCGACAGGGATTTGAACTCGCCGCTCAGATTTTTTATTCCCATCGCTATGAATCACACCACCTGCACACCCTAGTCAGTTATAACGTGTAAATGCAGAAAATAGAGTCTAAGAAAAGATGTCATTTATCTTGCAACAACTTATACTAATCTTTTTCTTTTGATGAAATATGCTGTCTACTACAATGTCTCCTGAATTGCGTATTGCAATTCCATTATCTACTCTCCTTCAGATCATTTCGGTAAAATCTTATATAATCTTGATATTGGTGGAGCATAATGTTCTACAAATATGAGTTCTTAATTGAACAATTTTCACTTTTTTTTGTTGTTGTTTTGTTTTGTTTTTTGGTCAGTTCTCTCCAAAAAGGCGATAATGCCACCAAGACGCAAAGGAACTACTGGGAGTGAAAAAGAATGGAAAGACTTTAAAAAGGAAACAGAAAGTCAATCTTAAATAGAAAAAAATGTGTAAACATGTAATCCTGTTCAAAAGACCGATTAGGAGGTTGAACCGGATGATAGTCGAAACTATCTATTGTTATAGAATTGTTTTTAAGAAAACCAACGACATCAGGTACAAGACTGACGAAAACTTCATGAAACGTATTCAAAACCAGGCTTTATTTTTTCAAAAAAGTCTCTCAAAGACACAATTAAACTTTATGTAGTTGCATCGACAAGTTCGCAATTTAATGAAAAAAATAATTTCAGTATAATTCCTTGTCAATGACCACTGGTGAATATTAACTATAGCGACCGATCTCCTGAAAATATGGAATGCTATATTTATTCACTGAATTATAACGGAAAAAGCAATATAATATTTACCCGCTGCCCCACGCAGAAAGATTTGTCACAAGGCCGAGTTTAAAGTCAGGTATCCGACACCGTAGGCTCGGCAAAAATTCCCTATAGACCACGTAAAAACGGAGTCAGTTTCCCGAGATGAGACGCTGCCCTTCGGTAGAACCTCGTCTGGTGGATACCCTCTGACATAAGCCAGGAAAAAACAATAAAAATGCAAAAGAATATATACAAACGTTTTATAGATTGTGTAACTACGTTTGATAAAGTAAATCACAAAGCGACAAACGACAAGGCTGATGATGTTGAGCTTGGGGGAGGTTGTCAAATGCCACCAGTTAGCGTTCATGGATGACACTACAATCCTCTCATCCAAAGTAAGTTCAACTCGCAAGAATATTAAGTTTGATGGACGACCTGATAAGTTGGTGTAGAATGAAATTTAAACCAAACAAGTCCAGAAGTCTTTCTCTTACAAAAGGAAAGTTGAATAAAAACATAAATTTTGTAGTAGGTGGCCAAAAAATCCCTACTGTATCAGAAAAATCAGTGAAAAGTTTAGGTCGGTGGTACGATCAATCCTTAAAAGATACCAACCAAGTAAAAGAAACATCCAGGTCATTACAAGAAGATCTCCATAAGATAGATCTTTGTCCTTTAAAAGGAAAATACAACGTATGATGCTTAGAGCATGTGCTCATTCCATTGCTACTATGGCCCATACTTGTGTACGAATTTGGAATGAGTACAATTGAGTCAATGGAAAGAATTCTTCAAAGAATTGTTGGAATTGCTAGGTAACTTTGACATAAATGGTAAAGAATATACGAATAATTTAGAAACTATACTGGCAGCAAACCGCCGGCATATAAATACAAATGCAAAAACGACACTGGAAGAAGGAATGGAATATTTATACTCCGAGTAATATCAGAAAGCGTAATATAAATGCAAAAAAGGATGTGTACCTAAGTTTAATAGATTAAGCGTTTGACGAAGTACGTCAAAAAGAAATGTTTCAATTGCTTAGGTAACTTTAACGTATTGGGGATGGATATTAGAAAAATCCAGAACGTATACTGGCAGCAAATTGCCTGCATATGGAAGGAAAATGAATTCAGTTATTATTCAAATTACACCCATGTCACTAGAAGTTTTGGTTGGTTAGTTGGTTGGTTGGTTGGTTGGTTGGTTGGTTGGGTTTTATGGCATATCAACCACTGTGGGTCATTTAATGCCAAATATATATATATATATATATATATATATATATATATATATATATATATATATATATATATATATATTACCTATACATATATTAAATATACATTACTATTAAACATATAGCAGGCAACATTTTTTTTTCAAAAACGCATAGCTGGCAACATTATTTTTTCAAAAAACGCATAGCTGGCAACATTATTTTTTCAAAAAACGCATAGCTGGCAACATTATTTTTTTTCCAAAAAACGTATAGCTGGCAACATTGTTTCAAAAACGTACAGGTGGCAACATTATTTTTTCCAAAAAATGTATAGCTGGCAACATTATTTTTCCGAAAACATTACCTGAAGCCTTGTTGTTGGACATAGTTTATCGTCATACCCAGGACGTGGATGTAGTTTATCGTCATACCCAGGACGCGGATGTAGTTTATCGTCATACCCAGGACGCGGATGTAGTTTATCGTCATACCTAGGACGCTAGAAGTTTTGGGTCTAAATAAACAACAGACTTCTTCGATGGGCGACCCGACCGAATATGATCAGTATCCGGCCCGTATCCAGAATAAAATTTGCTACTAGCTTTAGGACGTGCATTATATAATTCCCCAACCCCAGTAAACAGCAACTAATCAAGACTTCACTTGGGCTATTTGATGTTATAGATCAGGTATGGTTGGTTGTACCGATCTTCGGTCTATGTTACCTGCAGACGTACCTTGTATTATAATGCATACGTATTCATTAAAACCGCGTCAAGCTTTCTCGTTGCTTGCTAGCGGTCATTTTAATCCACTTAGAGACTACTCTGTCCGGCAAGGTCTTAGTCCACACTGGGTGAATGCTGGGCGCTGTGGTTTGTCACCAGGACCTGCTCAACCTCCGTCTTACTCCGTCTTTAATATACAAAAATAGAAAGTGGTGTAAGACAAGGATGTGTCCTTCCTGGACTGAGAGAAGTACATTTCCTACAAGGATTTGTTGTTATTGGCAACAATGTTAACAACATAAGATATGCAGATGGCACAGTGTTGATAGCAGTCATAGAAAGGAAACAAGAACTTCTCCTAAAAAGCAATGAAGGAAAGTGAAAAAAAAAGTATTAAACCTCAATTGCAAGAATAGAGATTACAGAAAAAGCAATATAGATATTTATTTGTACGATAGTAAAAAATGTGGCACAAGACCAAAAAGGGGATTGGGGTAAAGGACGGTCACCTGTCTTAATTGTAAACTTATCTAGCCACAAACACTTACCCAAACATACCAACAATAGTCCTACCACCAAAACAACACATTCTCTCCTACCTTTCTCACATCCACCATAATACCTCAATGTCTCTTTGAAATCCTAACTAGTCCCCATATGTACATTTCTTTGACTGTAAAAAGAGGAGAGTAAAACAACAATTTAAAAAAAACCCGAATAAGTATTTACAATATGATTAAATTCTATTTACATGGAAACAAAACAATGGTATTAATAAATAAAAAAAACACAATCCCTAAATGGCAGAAATATCAGTTAAGTGGTCGAAAAAAATGCGGGATTATAATAGTAGAAAAAACATTCATGCATCCCAAGTACTCACACAAACACGCACACATTCAAACACAACAACAAATACGAAAACACACACGCGAAACGAAATGCCAGAGAACTGACATCACAGACCAACTAACGAGGGAGGGGATGAGGAATTAAACTAAAGAAAAATAGAGACAGAAATAAAAGGGGCCAATGAACATACATAACGTAGCTAAGTTAACCGGAAAAAGCCAACAAAAGACTCAAAACTAACCTAAACTATCCTAATATCGGGAAGGGTTGCCTCTGTTCAACCCAGGAAGGACAAAATCCTGTACCTAACCGGCATCAAAATGTCACTCCAGGTCAGCCCCTTTTATTCGACACAGTCGCGCAAGATTTACACATCTTTTGCCGACTTCTGATGAAAGGAGCCACCGCCTCTCCGTCCTGATCTTGACTTCAAGTAAATAAGTCAAGGTTGCCTAGCAACCTTGACTTATTTGGGAAGGATGTTAAAATAATCCAGAACATCTGTCTATATTTCTGAGATGAAGTGTTATGTACCCTTCTTACATTACTTTGACTGCTGTTGCAATATCCAGTGACATGACCCAAAGAGTGTGAGTTCAATACCTGGTAAAGGCAGTGGAGAATTTGGAGGGGGGATTTAACAGGAGATAAGTGATAACTGACATCCATTAGACATGGCACGTGGAACTAGAACACGTTACCCCAGCGAGCGTAATAAAAGGTTCAGTTCGACATTCAAACCCTCTGAAGAAGCCCGGAGCGTACAAAGGCCGAAACGTTGTGATAAATATTGCAACAAGGCGAGGACATTAGTCTGAATAATGTAAATAGTGTAGAATCCAGAACATATAGTGGCAAACCACCTGCATAAGAAAAGAAAAGGGATCCAGTAAAGATACCAAAATAGAAAAGGTGTAAGAAAAACTATGTGTCTTCTCACCTGATTTATTCAGCTATTACAGTGATCCATTCTGAGAGAATCAGAAGAATCTTAACACATAAGATATGCAGATGGCAGTGTTGGTAGCAGACACTGAAAGGAAACTAGAAAGCTAACTCCTAGAGTAGGTAGTGAAGGAAAGCTCGAAGAAAGTTTGGTTTGGTTTGATTTATTTTGTTTTACGGTATATCAACCTCAATAGGGTCATTTAATGCCGACAACATTTTAATCATAGATTCGTAAGAATAGAATATGTATTCTTTGGTTTATATTGGTTTGGTTTATTTTGTTTTACAGCATATTAACCTCAATGGGTTATTTAATGCCGAGAACATTTTTCGAATAGATTCTTATGAATAGAATATGTATTCTTTGGTTTAGATTCGTTTGGTTTATTTTGTTTTACGGTATATCAACCTCAATGGGTTATTTAATTTTGACAACATTTTTAGGATAGATTCGTATAAATAGAATATGTATTCTTTGGTTTATATTGGTTTGGTTTATTTTGTTTTACAGCATATTAACCTCAATGGGTTATTTAATGCCGAGAACATTTTTCGAATAGATTCGTATGAATAGAATATGTATTCTTTGGTTTAGATTCGTTTGGTTTATTTTGTTTTACGGTATATCAACCTCAATGGGTTATTTAATTTTGACAACATTTTTAGGATAGATTCGTATGAATAGAATATGTATTCTTTGGTTCGGATTGACTAAGTATATGTTGTTTTACGGCATATCAACCTTAATGAGTTATTTAATGCTGAAAAAAATTTTTATTGCTGGTAATATTTTGTTTTGTCAAAAATCTATTTCTGGTAATATATTCCCTTCAAAATTGTATTGCTGGTAATATTTTTTTTCAAAAATGTATTGCTGGTAATAGTGAACTGTTTGCCCATAGCTGGGACCCTAACAGGTGCTACCACCCCGAGTCAGAGTAAACCTGGGAACACCAGCAATTAAGAGGTAGTTTGACGCTCTTCAAAACCTCCCGATCAGAGGCCTTGCTGCTGGACGTAGTTTAACGTCTTACCCAGGACGGCTCGAAGAAAGGACTAAACATCTATTACAAGAAGATAGAATGCATGGTTGTAATTCAGTATCACGCTTCTGTCATTCCAGAAATGAAATTGCCAAAGCTAGTATATTTTACTTCTTTTGTTTTACTTGAATTTCTGCACGGACGCAGTTTGCAATTTCTTCTAAGAATGCAGGAACTGGTGCGTCTCGATGACCCTAATGGCGTTTGTCATCCTGATCTTAATAAGAGAACTCTTTTCTATCGCCGCTATAACATGAATGTTTCGAACATGTGCAATAGAATTTTCTTTGCGAAGGATATTAAAATAAATGATACATTAGGAAATCTTCTTGTATGTACCGCGTACCTTCAGGTCATAGGCGATCATGGATCTCCACTACTTTCTATCTCGAATATTTCTTAGCAATTTTTCTCCATTTGTTAAGGCTCTTACTCTCCGCTCCGCGAACCATTCACACAAATGGGTATGGTATGTGGCTCGTTACTTATCTCTGTTACTACCAATATGCCTGTGAGTGTTATGTTTACCGATCCCTCTTCCCTCATTATGTGGCCAAGATATTTCAGCCGTTTTTTGTATATATCTGATTCTAAGTATAAGTTTTCTTTCTGTTGAAATTTTCTTTATGACTTCCTTGTTTACTCAGTCTGTCCATGGTATTCTCAGTATCCTTCTGTAGAACCATATTTCTGCTGCCTCAGCTTTTTCCTCATCCCTGGGAAAATTGTCGAACATTCACTGCCATAAAAGAGGATTGATAGCCCACAGAAGTTCTACCCACTTTTCTTTTTTCTAACGATTTTTTTCTGTTTCTCAGCATCATGCTTAGCTTTTCGAATGCAGTTTTTCGCTAATCTAATGCGTGTTTGGATCTTGATGTCGCATTTTCCGTCACGATGTCAAAACACTTCCTAGTTATGTATTTTTTGCACCTGTATAATGTTTATATTTTCAATTCGCAAAATGCAACTTAGGCATTTTTTAATGATGATTACCATACTCTCCATCTTTTTGTATTACTCACCAGGTTGAACGTTACCTAAATTCGGGGATCGGATGAAAACCGATGTTTCAACGTGATATGCCTATAAGCTATTCCTCAGTTTACACCCATCTGAGTACTGACCAATCTCTACGTTGCCTACCTTCGGTGTTTTAACGTGATATGCCTGTAAGCTATTCTTCGGGTGTCACTCACCTAGGTATTGGCCAACCTCAATGTTGCCTAACTTCGGTGATCGGAGGAGAACCGGTGTTTCAATGTGATATGACTGTAAGATATTCTTCAGTTGTCACCCACCTAGGTATTGGCCAATCTAAACGTTGCCTAACTTCGGTGATCGGAGGAGAACCGCTGTTTCAATGTGATATGACTGTAAGCTATTCCTCAGTTGTCACCCACCTAGGTATTAACCAATCTCAACGTCGCCTAACTTCGGTGATCGGACTAGAACCGGTGTTTCAACGTGATATGCCTGTAAGCTATTCTTCAGTTGTCACCTACCTAGGTATTGGCCAATTTCAACGTTGCCTAACTTCGGTGATCGGACTAGAACCGGTGTTTCAATGTGATATGACTGTAAGCTATTCTTCAGTTGTCACCCACCTAGGTATTGGCCAATCTCAACGTTGCCTAACTTCGGTGATCGGAGGAGAACCGGTGTTTCAATGTGATATGACTGTAAGCTATTCTTCAGTTGTCACCCAACTAGGTATTGGCCAATCTCAACGTTGCCTAACTTCGGTGATCGGACTAGAACCGGTGTTTCAATGTGATATGACTGTAAGCTATTCTTCAGTTGTAACCCACCTAGGTATTGGCCAAACTCAACGTTGCCTAACTTCGGTGATCGGACTAGAACCGGTGTTTCAATGTGATATGACTGTAAGCTATTCTTCAGTTGTCACCCACCTAGGTATTGGCCAATCTCAACGTTGCCTGACTTCGGTGATCGGAGGAGAACCGGTGTTTCAATGTGATATGACTGTAAGCTATTCTTCAGTTGTCACCCACCTAGGTATTGGCCAATCTCAACGTTGCCTAACTACGGTGATCGGACTAGAACCGGTGTTTCAATGTGATATGACTGTAAGCTATTCTTCAGTTGTCACCCACCTAGGTATTGGCCAATCTCAACGTTGCCTAACTTCGGTGATCGCAGGAGAACCAGTGTTTCAATATGATATGACTGTAAGCTATTCTTCAGTTGTCACCCACCTAGGTATTGGCCAATCTCAACGTTGTCTAACTTCGGTGATCGGAGGAGAACCGGTGTTTCAATGTGATATGACTGTAAGCTATTCTTCAGTTGTCACCCACCTAGGTATTGGCCAATCTCAACGTTGCCTAACTTCGGTGATCGGGGTAGAACCGGTGTTTCAATGTGATATGACTGTAAGCTATTCTTCAGTTGTCACCCACCTAGGTATTGGCCAATGTCAACGTTGCCTAACTTCGGTGATCGGACTAGAACCGGTGTTTCAATGTGATATGACAGTAAGCTATTCTTCAGTTGTCACCCACCTAGGTATTGGTCAATCTCAACGTTGCCTAACTTCGGTGATCGGACTAGAACCGGTGTTTCAATGTGATATGACTCTAAGCTATTCTTCAGTTGTCACCCACCTAGGTATTGGCCAATCTCAACGTTGCCTAACTTCGGTGATCGGAGGAGAACCGGTGTTTCAATGTGATATGACTGTAAGCTATTATTCAGTTGTCACCCACCTAGGTATTGGCCAATCTCAACGTTGCCTAACTTCGGTGATCGGACTAGAACCGGTGTTTCAATGTGATATGACTGTAAGCTATTCTTCAGTTGTAACCCACCTAGGTATTGGCCAATCTCAACGTTGCCTAACTTCGGTGATCGGAGGAGAACCGGTGTTTCAATGTGATATGACTGTAAGCTATTCTTCAGTTGTCACCCACCTAGGTATTGGCCAATCTCAACGTCGCCTAACTTCGGTGATCGGACTAGAACGGGTGTTTCAATGTGATATGACAGTAAGCTATTCTTCAGTTGTCACCCACCTAGGTATTGGCCAATCTCAACGTTGCCTAAATTCGGTGATCGGACTAGAACCGGTGTTTCAATGTGATATGACTGTAAGCTATTCTTCAGTTGTCACCCACCTAGGTATTGGCCAATCTCAACGTTGCCTAACTTCGGTGATCGGACTAGAACCGGTGTTTCAACGTGATATGCCTGTAAGCTATTCTTCAGTTGTCACCCACCTAGGTATTGGCCAATCTCAACGTTGCCTAACTTCGGTGAACGGACTAGAACCGGTGTTTCAATGTGATATGACAGTAAGCTATTCTTCAGTTGTCACCCACCTAGGTATTGGTCAATCTCAACGTTGCCTAACTTCGGTGATCGGAGGAGAACCGGTGTTTCAATGTGATATGACTGTAAGCTATTCTTCAGTTGTCACCCACCTAGGTATTGGCCAATCTCAACGTTGCCTAACTTCGGTGATTGGAGGAGAACCAGTGTTTCAATATGATATGACTGTAAGCTATTCTTCAGTTGTCACCCACCTAGGTATTGGCCAATCTCAACGTTGCCTAACTTCGGTGATCGCAGGAGAACCAGTGTTTCAATATGATATGACTGTAAGCTATTCTTCAGTTGTCACCCACCTAGGTATTGGCCAATCTCAACGTTGCCTAACTACGGTGATCGGACTAGAACCGGTGTTTCAATGTGATATGACTGTAAGCTATTCTTCAGTTGTCACCCACCTAGGTATTGGCCAATCTCAACGTTGCCTAACTTCGGTGATCGCAGGAGAACCAGTGTTTCAATATGATATGACTGTAAGCTATTCTTCAGTTGTCACCCACCTAGGTATTGGCCAATCTCAACGTTGTCTAACTTCGGTGATCGGAGGAGAACCGGTGTTTCAATGTGATATGACTGTAAGCTATTCTTCAGTTGTCACCCACCTAGGTATTGGCCAATCTCAACGTTGCCTAACTTCGGTGATCGGGGTAGAACCGGTGTTTCAATGTGATATGACTGTAAGCTATTCTTCAGTTGTCACCCACCTAGGTATTGGCCAATGTCAACGTTGCCTAACTTCGGTGATCGGACTAGAACCGGTGTTTCAATGTGATATGACAGTAAGCTATTCTTCAGTTGTCACCCACCTAGGTATTGGTCAATCTCAACGTTGCCTAACTTCGGTGATCGGACTAGAACCGGTGTTTCAATATGATATGACTCTAAGCTATTCTTCAGTTGTCACCCACCTAGGTATTGGCCAATCTCAACGTTGCCTAACTTCGGTGATCGGAGGAGAACCGGTGTTTCAATGTGATATGACTGTAAGCTATTATTCAGTTGTCACCCACCTAGGTATTGGCCAATCTCAACGTTGCCTAACTTCGGTGATCGGACTAGAACCGGTGTTTCAATGTGATATGACTGTAAGCTATTCTTCAGTTGTAACCCACCTAGGTATTGGCCAATCTCAACGTTGCCTAACTTCGGTGATCGGAGGAGAACCGGTGTTTCAATGTGATATGACTGTAAGCTATTCTTCAGTTGTCCCCCACCTAGGTATTGGCCAATCTCAACGTCGCCTAACTTCGGTGATCGGACTAGAACGGGTGTTTCAATGTGATATGACAGTAAGCTATTCTTCAGTTGTCACCTACCTAGGTATTGGCCAATCTCAACGTTGCCTAAATTCGGTGATCGGACTAGAACCGGTGTTTCAATGTGATATGACAGTAAGCTATTCTTCAGTTGTCACCCACCTAGGTATTGGTCAATCTCAACGTTGCCTAACTTCGGTGATCGGACTAGAACCGGTGTTTCAATATGATATGACTCTAAGCTATTCTTCAGTTGTCACCCACCTAGGTATTGGCCAATCTCAACGTTGCCTAACTTCGGTGATCGGAGGAGAACCGGTGTTTCAATGTGATATGACTGTAAGCTATTATTCAGTTGTCACCCACCTAGGTATTGGCCAATCTCAACGTTGCCTAACTTCGGTGATCGGACTAGAACCGGTGTTTCAATGTGATATGACTGTAAGCTATTCTTCAGTTGTAACCCACCTAGGTATTGGCCAATCTCAACGTTGCCTAACTTCGGTGATCGGAGGAGAACCGGTGTTTCAATGTGATATGACTGTAAGCTATTCTTCAGTTGTCACCCACCTAGGTATTGGCCAATCTCAACGTCGCCTAACTTCGGTGATCGGACTAGAACGGGTGTTTCAATGTGATATGACAGTAAGCTATTCTTCAGTTGTCACCTACCTAGGTATTGGCCAATCTCAACGTTGCCTAAATTCGGTGATCGGACTAGAACCGGTGTTTCAATGTGATATGACTGTAAGCTATTCTTCAGTTGTCACCCACCTAGGTATTGGCCAATCTCAACGTTGCCTAACTTCGGTGATCGGACTAGAACCGGTGTTTCAACGTGATATGCCTGTAAGCTATTCTTCAGTTGTCACCCACCTAGGTATTGGCCAATCTCAACGTTGCCTAACTTCGGTGAACGGACTAGAACCGGTGTTTCAATGTGATATGACAGTAAGCTATTCTTCAGTTGTCACCCACCTAGGTATTGGTCAATCTCAACGTTGCCTAACTTCGGTGATCGGAGGAGAACCGGTGTTTCAATGTGATATGACTGTAAGCTATTCTTCAGTTGTCACCCACCTAGGTATTGGCCAATCTCAACGTTGCCTAACTTCGGTGATTGGAGGAGAACCAGTGTTTCAATATGATATGACTGTAAGCTATTCTTCAGTTGTCACCCACCTAGGTATTGGCCAATCTCAACGATGTCTAACTTCGGTGATCGGAGGAGAACCGGTGTTTCAATGTGATATGACTGTAAGCTATTCTTCAGTTGTCACCCACCTAGGTATTGGCCAATCTCAACGTTGTCTAACTCCGGTGATCGGAGGAGAACCGGTGTTTCAATGTGATATGACTGTAAGCTATTCTTCAGTTGTCACCCACCTAGGTATTGGCCAATCTCAACGTTGCCTAACTTCGGTGATCGGAGGAGAACCGGTGTTTCAATATGATATGACTGTAAGCTATTCTTCAGTTGTCACCCACCTAGGAATTGGCCAATCTCAAAGTTGTCTAACTTCGGTGATCGGAGGAGAACGGGTGTTTCAATGTGATATGACTGTAAGCTATTCTTCAGTTGTCACCCACCTAGGTATTGGCCAATCTCAACGTTCCCTAAATTCGGTGATCGGACTAGAACCGGTGTTTCAATGTGATATGACTGTAAGCTATTCTTCAGGTGTCACCCACCTAGGTATTGGCCAATCTCAACGTTGCCTAACTTCGGTGATCGGAGGAGAACCGGTGTTTCAATGTGATATGACTGTAAGCTATTCTTCAGTTGTCACCCACCTAGGTATTGACCAATCTCAACGTTGCCTAACTTCGGTGATCGGACTAGAACCGGTGTTTCAATGTGATATGACTGTAAGCTATTCTTCAGTTGTCACCCACCTAGGTATTGGCCAATCTCAACGTTGCCTAACTTCGGTGATCGGAGGAGAACCGGTGTTTCAATGTGATATGACTGTAAGCTATTCTTCAGTTGTCACCCACCTAGGTATTGGCCAATCTCAACGTTGCCTAACTTCGGTGATCGGAGGAGAACCGGTGTTTCAATGTGATATGACAGTAAGCTATATCTTCAGTTGTCACCCACCTAGGTATTGGCCAATCTCAACGTTGCCTAACTTCGGTGATCGGACTAGAACCGGTGATTCAACGTGATATGCCTGTAAGCTATTCTTCAGTTGTCACCCACCTAGGTATTGGCCAATCTCAACGTTGCCTAACTTCGGTGATCGGACTAGAACCGGTGTTTCAATGTGATATGACAGTAAGCTATTCTTCAGTTGTCACCCACCTAGGTATTGGCCAATCTCAACGTTGCCTAACTTCGGTAATCGGAGGAGAACCGGTGTTTCAATGTGATATGACTGTAAGCTATTCTTCAGTTGTCACCCACCTAGGTATTGGCCAATCTCAACGTTGCCTAACTTCGGTGATCGGAGGAGAACCGGTGTTTCAATGTGATATGACTGTAAGCTATTCTTCAGTTGTCACCCACCTAGGTATTGGCCAATCTCAACGTTGCCTAACTACGGTGATCGGACTAGAACCGGTGTTTCAATGTGATATGACTGTAAGCTATTCTTCAGTTGTCACCCACCTAGGTATTGGCCAATCTCAACGTTTCCTAACTTCGGTGATCGGAGGAGAACCAGTGTTTCAATATGATATGACTGTAAGCTATTCTTCAGTTGTCACCCACCTAGGTATTGGCCAATCTCAACGTTGTCTAACTTCGGTGATCGGAGGAGAACGGGTGTTTCAATGTGATATGACTGTAAGCTATTCTTCAGTTGTCACCCACCTAGGTATTGGCCAATCTCAACGTTGCCTAACTACGGTGATCGGACTAGAACCGGTGTTTCAATGTGATATGACTATAAGCTATTCTTCAGTTGTCACCCACCTAGTTATTGGCCAATCTCAACGTTGCCTAACTTCGGTGATCGCAGGAGAACAAGTGTTTCAATATAATATGACTGTAAGCTATTCTTCAGTTGTCACCCACCTAGGTATTGGTCAATCTCAACGTTGTCTAACTTCGGTGATCGGACTAGAACCGGTGTTTCAATGTGATATGACTGTAAGCTATTCTTCAGTTGTCACCCAGCTAGGTATTGGCCAATCTCAACGTTGCCTAACTTCGGTGATCGGACTAGAACCGGTGTTTCAATGTGATATGACAGTAATCTATTCTTCAGTTGTCACCCACCTAGGTATTGGTCAATCTCAACGTTGCCTAACTTCGGTGATCGGACTAGAACCGGTGTTTCAATGTGATATGACTGTAAGCTATTCTTCAGTTGTCACCCACCTAGGTATTGGCCAATCTCAACGTTGCCTAACTTCGGTGATCGGAGGAGAACCGGTGTTTCAATGTGATATGACTGTAAGCTATTCTTCAGTTGTCACCCACCTAGGTATTGGCCAATCTCAACGTCGCCTAACTTGGGTGATCGGACTAGAACGGGTGTTTCAATGTGATATGACAGTAAGCTATTCTTTAGTTGTCACCCACCTAGGTATTGGTCAATCTCAACGTTGCCTAACTTCGTTGATCGGACTAGAACGTGTGTTTCAAGTTGATATGATTGTAAGCTATTCTTCAGGTGTCACCCACCTAGGTATTGGTCAATCTCAACGTTGCCTAACTTCGGTGATCGGGGCAGAACCGGTGTTTCAATGTGATATGACTGTAAGCTATTATTCAGTTGTCACCCACCTAGGTATTGGCCAAACTCAACGTTGCCTAACTTCGGTGATCGGACTAGAACCGGTGTTTCAATGTGATATGACAGTAAGCTATTCTTCAGTTGTCACCCACCTAGGTATTGGTCAATCTCAACGTTGCCTAACTTCGGTGATCGAACTAGAACCTGTGTTTCAATGTGATATGACTGTAAGCTATTCTTCAGTTGTCACCCACCTAAGTATTGGCCAATCTCAACGTTGCCTAACTTTTGTGATCGCAGGAGAACCGCTGTTTCAATATGATATGACTGTACGCTATTCTTCAGTTGTCACCCACCTAGGTATTGGCCAATCTCAACGTTGCCTAACTTCGGTGATCGGAGGAGATCCGCTGTTTCAATATGATATGACTGTAAGCTATTCTTCAGTTGTCACCCACCTAGGTATTGGCCAATCTCAACGTTGCTAAACTTCGGTGATCGGAGGAGAACCGGTGTTTCAATGTGATATGACTGTAAGCTATTCTTCAGTTGTCACCCACCTAGGTATTGGCCAATCTCAACGTTGCCTAACTTCGGTGATCGGACTAGAACCGGTGTTTCAATGTGATATGACAGTAAGCTATTCTTCAGTACTCACCCACCTAGGTATTGGTCAAACTCAACGTTGCCTAACTTCGGTGATCGGACTAGAACCGGTGTTTCAATGTGATATGACTGTAAGCTATTCTTCAGTTGTCACCCACCTAGGTATTGGCCAATCTCAACGTTGCCTAACTTCGGTGATCGGAGGAGAACCGGTGTTTCAATGTGATATGACTGTAAGCTATTCTTCAGTTGTCACCCACCTAGGTATTGGCCAAACTCAACGTCGCCTAACTTCGTTGATCGGACTAGAACGGGTGTTTCAATGTGATATGACAGTAAGCTATTCTTCAGTTGTCACCCACCTAGGTATTGGCCAATCTCAACGTTGCCTAAATTCGGTGATCGGACTAGAACCGGTGTTTCAATGTGATATGACTGTAAGCTATTCTTCAGGTGTCACCCACCTAGGTATTGGCCAATCTCAACGTTGCCTAACTTCGGTGATCGGAGGAGAACCGGTGTTTCAATGTGATATGACTGTAAGCTATTCTTCAGTTGTCACCCACCTAGGTATTGACCAATCTCAACGTTGCCTAACTTCGGTGATCGGACTAGAACCGGTGTTTCAATGTGATATGACTGTAAGCTATTCTTCAGTTGTCACCCACCTAGGTATTGGCCAATCTCAACGTTGCCTAACTTCGGTGATCGGACTAGAACCGGTGTTTCAACGTGATATGACTGTAAGCTATTATTCAGTTGTCACCCACCTAGGTATTGGCCAATCTCAACGTTGCCTAACTTCGGTGATCGGACTAGAACCGGTGTTTCAATGTGATATGACAGTTAGCTATTCTTCAGTTGTCACCCACCTAGGTATTGGTCAATCTCAACGTTGCCTAACTTCGGTGATCGGACTAGAACGGGTGTTTCAATGTGATATGACAGTAAGCTATTCTTCAGTTGTCACCCACCTAGGTATTGGTCAATCTCAACGTTGCCTAACTTCGGTGATCGGACTAGAACCGGTGTTTCAATGTGATATGACTGCTAGCTATTATTCCGTTGTCACCCACCTAGGTATTGGCCAATCTCAACGTTGCCTAACTTCGGTGATCGGAGGAGAACCGGTGTTTCAATGAGATATGACTCTAAGCTATTATTCAGTTGTCACCCACCTAGGTATTGGCCAATCTCAACGTTGCCTAACTTCGGTGATCGGACTAGAACCGGTATTTCAACGTGATATGCCTGTAAGCTATTCTTCAGTTGTCACCCACCTAGGTATTGGCCAATCTCAACGTTGCCTAACTTCGGTGATCGGACTAGAACCGGTGTTTCAATGTGATATGACAGTAAGCTCTTCTTCAGTTGTCACCCACCTAGGTATTGGTCAATCTCAACGTTGCCTAACTTCGGTGATCGGACTAGAACCGGTGTTTCAATGTGATATGACTGTAAGCTATTCTTCAGTTGTCACCCACCTAGGTATTGGCCAATCTCAACGTTGCCTAACTTCGGTGATCGGAGGAGAACCGGTGTTTCAATGTGATATGACTGTAAGCTATTCTTCAGGTGTCACCCACCTAGGTATTGGCCAATCTCAACGTTGCCTAACTTTTGTGATCGGAGGAGAACCGCTGTTTCAATATGATATGACTGTAAGCTATTCTTCAGTTGTCACCCACCTAGGTATTGGCCAATTTCAACGTTGCCTAACTTCGGTGATCGGACTAGAACCGGTGTTTCAATGTGATATGACTGTAAGCTATTCTTCAGGTGTCACCCACCTAGGTATTGGTCAATCTCAACGTTGCCTGACTTCGGTGATCGGACTAGAACCGGTGTTTCAATGTGATATGACTGTAAGCTATTCTTCAGTTGTCACCCACCTAGGTATTGGCAAATCTCAACGTTGCCTAACTTCGGTGATCGGAGGAGAACTGCTGTTTCAATATGATATGACTGTAAGCTATTCTTCAGTTGTCACCCACCTAGGTATTGGCAAATCTCAACGTTGCCTAACTTCGGTGATCGGAGGAGAACTGCTGTTTCAATATGATATGACTGTAAGATATTCTTCAGTTGTCACCCACCTAGGTATTGGCCAATCTCAACGTTGCCTAACTTCGGTGATCGGAGGAGAACCGGTGTTTCAATGTGATATGACTGTAAGCTATTCTTTAGTTGTCACCCACCTAGGTATTGGCCAATCTCAACGTTGCCTAACTACGGTGATCGGACTAGAACCGGTGTTTCAATGTGATATGACTGTAAGCTATTCTTCAGGTGTCACCCACCTAGGTATTGGTCAATCTCAACGTTGCCTAACTTCGGTGATCGGGGTAGAACCGGTGTTTCAATGTGATATGACTGCAAGCTATTATTCCGTTGTCACCCACCTAGGTATTGGCCAATCTCAAAGTTGCCTAACTTCGGTGATCGGAGGAGAACCGGTGTTTCAATGTGATATGACTGTAAGCTATTCTGCAGTTGTCACCCACCTAGGTATTGGCCAATCTCAACGTTGCCTAACTTCGGTGATCGGACTAGAACCGGTGTTTCAATGTGATATGACAGTAAGCTATTCTTCAGTTGTCACCCACCTAGGTATTGGTCAATCTCAACGTTGCCTAACTTCGGTGATCGAACTAGAACCGGTGTTTCAATGTGATATGACTGTAAGCTATTCTTCAGTTGTCACCCACCTAGGTATTGGCCAATCTCAACGTTGCCTAACTTTTGTGATCGGAGGAGAACTGCTGTTTCAATATGATATGACTGTAAGCTATTCTTCAGTTGTCACCCACCTAGGTATTGGCCAATCTCAACGTTGCCTAACTTCGGTGATCTGGGCAGAACCGGTGTTTCAATGTGATATGACTGTAAGCTATTATTCAGTTGTCACCCACCTAGGTATTGGCCAATATCAACATTGCCTAACTTCGGTGATCGGACTAGAACCGGTGTTTCAATGTGATATGACTGTAAGCTATTCTTCAGGTGTCACCCACCTAGGTATTGGTCAATCTCAACGTTGCCTAACTTCGGTGATCGGGGCAGAACCGGTGTTTCAATGTGATATGACTGTAAGCTATTATTCAGTTGTCACCCACCTAGGTATTGGCCAATCTCAACGTTGCCTAACTTCGGTGATCGGACTAGAACCGGTGTTTCAATGTGTTATGACTGTAAGCTATTCTTCAGGTGTCACCCACCTAGGTATTGGCCAATCTCAACGTTGCCTAACTTCGGTGATCGGACTAGAACCGGTGTTTCAATGTGATATGACAGTAAGCTATTCTTCAGTTGTCACCCACCTAGGTATTGGTCAATCTCAACGTTGCCTAACTTCGGTGATCGGACTAGAACCGGCGTTTCAATGTGTTATGACTGTATGCTATTCTTCAGTTGTCACCCACCTAGGTATTGGCCAATCTCAACGTTGCCTAACTTCGGTGATCGGACTAGAACCGGTGTTTCAATGTGATATGACTCTAAGCTATTATTCAGTTGTCACCCACCTAGGTATTGGCCAATCTCAACGTTACCTAACTTCGGTGATCGGACTAGAACCGGTGTTTCAATGTGATATGACTGTAAGCTATTCTTCAGTTGTCACCCACCTAGGTATTGGCCAATCTCAACGTTGCCTAACTTTTGTGATCGGAGGAGAACCGCTGTTTCAATATGATATGACTGTAAGCTATTCTTCAGTTGTCACCCACCTAGGTATTGGCCAATCTCAACGTTGCCTAACTTCGGTGATCGGACTAGAACGTGTGTTTCAAGGTGATATGATTGTAAGCTATTCTTCAGGTGTCACCCACCTAGGTATTGGTCAATCTCAACGTTGCCTAACTTCGGTGATCGGGGAAGAACCGGTGTTTCAATGTGATATGACTGTAAGCTATTATTCAGTTGTCACCCACCTAGGTATTGGCCAATCTCAACGTTGCCTAACTTCGGTGATCGGACTAGAACCGGTGTTTCAATGTGTTATGACTGTAAGCTATTCTTCAGGTGTCACCCACCTAGGTATTGGCCAATCTCAACGTTGCCTAACTTCGGTGATCGGACTAGAACCGGTGTTTCAATGTGATATGACAGTAAGCTATTCTTCAGTTGTCACCCACCTAGGTATTGGTCAATCTCAACGTTGCCTAACTTCGGTGATCGGACTAGAACCGGTGTTTCAATGTGATATGACTGCAAGCTATTATTCCGTTGTCACCCACCTAGGTATTGGCCAATCTCAACGTTGCCTAACTTCGGTGATCGGAGGAGAACCGGTGTTTCAATGTGATATGACTCTAAGCTATTATTCAGTTGTCACCCACCTAGGTATTGGCCAATCTCAACGTTGCCTAACTTCGGTGATCGGACTAGAACCGGTGTTTCAATGTGATATGTCTGTAAGCTATTCTTCAGTTGTCACCCACCTAGGTATTGGCCAATCTCAACGTTGCCTAACTTTTGTGATCGGAGGAGAACCGCTGTTTCAATATGATATGACTGTAAGCTATTCTTCAGTTGTCACCCACCTAGGTATTGGCCAATCTCAACGTTGCCTAACTTCGGTGATCGGACTAGAACGTGTGTTTCAAGGTGATATGATTGTAAGCTATTCTTCAGGTGTCACCCACCTAGGTATTGGTCAATCTCAACGTTGCCTAACTTCGGTGATCGGGGCAGAACCGGTGTTTCAATGTGATATGACTGTAAGCTATTATTCAGTTGTCACCCACCTAGGTATTGGCCAATCTCAACGTTGCCTAACTTCGGTGATCGGACTAGAACCGGTGTTTCAATGTGTTATGACTGTAAGCTATTCTTCAGGTGTCACCCACCTAGGTATTGGCCAATCTCAACGTTGCCTAACTTCGGTGATCGGACTAGAACCGGTGTTTCAATGTGATATGACAGTAAGCTATTCTTCAGTTGTCACCCACCTAGGTATTGGTCAATCTCAACGTTGCCTAACTTCGGTGATCGAACTAGAACCGGTGTTTCAATGTGATATGACTGTAAGCTATTCTTCAGTTGTCACCCACCTAGGTATTGGCCAATCTCAAAGTTGCCTAACTTTTGTGATCGGAGGAGAACCGCTGTTTCAATATGATATGACTGTAAGCTATTCTTCAGTTGTCACCCACCTAGGTATTGGCCAATCTCAACGTTGCCTAACTTCGGTGATCGGACTAGAACCGGTGTTTCAATGTGTTATGACTGTATGCTATTCTTCAGTTGTCACCCACCTAGGTATTGGCCAATCTCAACGTCGCCTAACTTCGGTGATCGGACTAGAACGGGTGTTTCAATGTGATATGACAGTAAGCTATTCTTCAGTTGTCACCCACCTAGGTATTGCTCAATCTGAACGTTGCCTAACTTCGGTGATCGGACTAGAACCGGTGTTTCAATGTGATATGACTGCAAACTATTATTCCGTTGTCACCCACCTAGGTATTGGCCAATCTCAACGTTGCCTAACTTCGGTGATCGGAGGAGAACCGGTGTTTCAATGTGATATGACTCTAAGCTATTATTCAGTTGTCACCCACCTAGGTATTGGCCAATCTCAACGTTGCCTAACTTCGGTGATCGGACTAGAACCGGTGTTTCAATGTGATATGACTGTAAGCTATTCTTCAGTTGTCACCCACCTAGGTATTGGCCAATCTCAACGTTGCCTAACTTTTGTGATCGGAGGAGAACCGCTGTTTCAATATGATATGACTGTAAGCTATTCTTCAGTTGTCACCCACCTAGGTATTGGCCAATCTCAACGTTGCCTAACTTCGGTGATCGGACTAGAACGTGTGTTTCAAGGTGATATGATTGTAAGCTATTCTTCAGGTGTCACCCACCTAGGTATTGGTCAATCTCAACGTTGCCTAACTTCGGTGATCGGGGCAGAACCGGTGTTTCAATGTGATATGACTGTAAGCTATTATTCAGTTGTCACCCACCTAGGTATTGGCCAATCTCAACGTTGCCTAACTTCGGTGATCGGACTAGAACCGGTGTTTCAATGTGTTATGACTGTAAGCTATTCTTCAGGTGTCACCCACCTAGGTATTGGCCAATCTCAACGTTGCCTAACTTCGGTGATCGGACTAGAACCGGTGTTTCAATGTGATATGACAGTAAGCTATTCTTCAGTTGTCACCCACCTAGGTATTGGTCAATCTCAACGTTGCCTAACTTCGGTGATCGAACTAGAACCGGTGTTTCAATGTGATATGACTGTAAGCTATTCTTCAGTTGTCACCCACCTAGGTATTGGCCAATCTCAACGTTGCCTAACTTTTGTGATCGGAGGAGAACCGCTGTTTCAATATGATATGACTGTAAGCTATTCTTCAGTTGTCACCCACCTAGGTATTGGCCAATCTCAACGTTGCCTAACTTCGGTGATCGGAGGAGAACCGGTGTTTCAATGTGATATGACTGTATGCTATTCTTCAGTTGTCACCCACCTAGGTATTGGCCAATCTCAACGTCGCCTAACTTCGGTGATCGGACTAGAACTGGTGTTTCAATGTGATATGACAGTAAGCTATTCTTCAGTTGTCACCCACCTAGGTATTGGTCAATCTCAACGTTGCCTAACTTCGGTGATCGGACTAGAACCGGTGTTTCAATGTGATATGACTGCAAGCTATTATTCCGTTGTCACCCACCTAGGTATTGGCCAATCTCAACGTTGCCTAACTTCGGTGATCGGAGGAGAACCGGTGTTTCAATGTGATATGACTCTAAGCTATTATTCAGTTGTCACCCACCTAGGTATTGGCCAATCTCAACGTTGCCTAACTTCGGTGATCGGACTAGAACCGGTATTTCAACGTGATATGCCTGTAAGCTATTCTTCAGTTGTCACCCACCTAGGTATTGGCCAATCTCAACGTTGCCTAACTTCGGTGATCGGACTAGAACCGGTGTTTCAATGTGATATGACAGTAAGCTTTTCTTCAGTTGTCACCCACCTAGGTATTGGTCAATCTCAACGTTGCCTAACTTCGGTGATCGGAATAGAACCGGTGTTTCAATGTGATATGACTGTAAGCTATTCTTCAGTTGTCACCCACCTAGGTATTGGCCAATCTCAACGTTGCCTAACTTCGGTGATCGGAGGAGAACCGGTGTTTCAATGTGATATGACTGTAAGCTATTCTTCAGTTGTCACCCACCTAGGTATTGGCCAATTTCAACGTTGCCTAACTTTTGTGATCGGAGGAGAACCGCTGTTTCAATATGATATGACTGTAAGCTATTCTTCAGTTGTCACCCACCTAGGTATTGGCCAATTTCAACGTTGCCTAACTTCGGTGATCGGACTAGAACCGGTGTTTCAATGTGATATGACTGTAAGCTATTCTTCAGGTGTCACCCACCTAGGTATTGGTCAATCTCAACGTTGCCTAACTTCGGTGATCGGACTAGAACCGGTGTTTCAATGTGATATGACTGTAAGCTATTCTTCAGTTGTCACCCACCTAGGTATTGGCAAATCTCAACGTTGCCTAACTTCGGTGATCGGAGGAGAACCGGTGTTTCAATGTGATATGACTGTAAGCTATTCTTTAGTTGTCACCCACCTAGGTATTGGCCAATCTCAACGTTGCCTAACTACGGTGATCGGACTAGAACCGGTGTTTCAATGTGATATGACTGTAAGCTATTCTTCAGGTGTCACCCACCTAGGTATTGGTCAATCTCAACGTTGCCTAACTTCGGTGATCGGGGGAGAACCGGTGTTTCAATGTGATATGACTGCAAGCTATTATTCCGTTGTCACCCACCTAGGTATTGGCCAATCTCAAAGTTGCCTAACTTCGGTGATCGGAGGAGAACCGGTGTTTCAATGTGATATGACTGTAAGCTATTCTTCAGTTGTCACCCACCTAGGTATTGGCCAATCTCAACGTTGCCTAACTTCGGTGAACGGAGGAGAACCGGTGTTTCAATGTGATATGACTGTAAGCTATTCTTCAGTTGTCACCCACCTAGGTATTGGCCAATCTCAACGTCGCCTAACTTCGGTGATCGGACTAGAACGGGTGTTTCAATGTGATATGACAGTAAGCTATTCTTCAGTTGTCACCCACCTAGGTATTGGCCAATCTCAACGTTGCCTAAATTCGGTGATCGGACTAGAACCGGTGTTTCAATGTGATATGACTGTAAGCTATTCTTCAGGTGTCACCCACCTAGGTATTGGCCAATCTCAACGTTGCCTAACTTCGGTGATCGGAGGAGAACCGGTGTTTCAATGTGATATGACTGTAAGCTATTCTTCAGTTGTCACCCACCTAGGTATTGACCAATCTCAACGTTGCCTAACTTCGGTGATCGGACTAGAACCGGTGTTTCAATGTGATATGACTGTAAGCTATTCTTCAGTTGTCACCCACCTAGGTATTGGCCAATCTCAACGTTGCCTAACTTCGGTGATCGGACTAGAACCGGTGTTTCAACGTGATATGCCTGTAAGCTATTCTTCAGTTGTCACCTACCTAGGTATTGGCCAATCTCAACGTTGCCTAACTTCGGTGATCGGACTAGAACCGTTGTTTCAATGTGATATGACAGTAAGCTATTCTTCAGTTGTCACCCACCTAGGTATTGGTCAATCTCAACGTTGCCTAACTTCGGTGATCGAACTAGACCCGTGTTTCAATGTGATATGACTGTAAGCTATTCTTCAGTTGTCACCCACCTAGGTATTGGCCAATCTCAACGTTGCCTAACTTTTGTGATCGGAGGAGAACCGCTGTTTCAATATGATATGACTGTAAGCTATTCTTCAGTTGTCACCCACCTAGGTATTGGCCAATCTCAACGTTGCCTAACTTCGGTGATCGGAGGAGAACCGGTGTTTCAATGTGATATGACTGTAAGCTATTCTTCAGTTGTCCCCCATCTAGGTATTGGCCAATCTCAACGTTGCCTAACTTCGGTGATCGGACTAGAACCGGTGTTTCAATGTGATATGACAGTAAGCTATTCTTCAGTTCTCACCCACCTAGGTATTGGTCAATCTCAACGTTGCCTAACTTCGGTGATCGGACTAGAACCGGTGTTTCAATGTGATATGACTGTAAGCTATTCTTCAGTTGTCACCCACCTAGGTATTGGCCAACGTCAACGTTGCCTAACTTCTGTGATCGGAGGAGAACCGGTGTTTCAATGTGATATGACTGTAAGCTATTCTTCAGTTGTCACCCACCTAGGTATTGGCCAATCTCAACGTCGCCTAACTTCGGTGATCGGACTAGAACGGGTGTTTCAATGTGATATGACAGTAAGCTATTCTTCAGTTGTCACCCACCTAGGTATTGGTCAATCTCAACGTTGCCTAACTTCGGTGATCGGACTAGAACCGGTGTTTCAATCTGATATGACTGTAAGCTATTCTTCAGGTGTCACCCACCTAGGTATTGGTCAATCTCAACGTTGCCTAACTTCGGTGATCGGGGGAGAACCGGTGTTTCAATGTGATATGACTGTAAGCTATTATTCAGTTGTCACCCACCTAGGTATTGGCCAATTTCAACGTTGCCTAACTTCGGTGATCGGACTAGAACCGGTGTTTCAATGTGATATGACTGTAAGCTATTCTTCAGGTGTCACCCACCTATGTATTGGTCAATCTCAACGTTGCCTAACTTCGGTGATCGGACTAGAACCGGTGTTTCAATGTGATATGACTGTAAGCTATTCTTCAGTTGTCACCCACCTAGGTATTGGCAAATCTCAACGTTGCCTAACTTCGGTGATCGGAGGAGAACCGCTGTTTCACTATGATATGACTGTAAGCTATTATTCAGTTGTCACCCACCTAGGTATTGGCCAATCTCAACGTTGCCTAACTTCGGTGATCGGAGGAGAACCGGTGTTTCAATGTGATATGACTGTAAGCTATTCTTTAGTTGTCACCCACCTAGGTATTGGCCAATCTCAACGTTGCCTAACTACGGTGATCGGACTAGAACCGGTGTTTCAATGTGATATGACTGTAAGCTATTCTTCAGGTGTCACCCAACTAGGTATTGGTCAATCTCAACGTTGCCTAACTTCGGTGATCGGGGGAGAACCGGTCTTTCAATGTGATATGACTGCAAGCTATTATTCCGTTGTCACCCACCTAGGTATTGGCCAATCTCAACGTTGCCTAACTTCGGTGATCGGAGGAGAACCGGTGTTTCAATGTGATATGACTGTAAGCTATTGTTCAGTTGTCACCCACCTAGGTATTGGCCAATCTCAACGTTGCCTAACTTCGGTGATCGGAGGAGAACCGGTGTTTCAATGTGATATGACTGTAAGCTATTCTTCAGTTGTCACCCACCTAGGTATTGGCCAATCTCAACGTCGCCTACCTTCGGCGATCGGACTAGAACGGGTGTTTCAATGTGATATGACTGTAAGCTATTCTTCAGTTGTCACCCACCTAGGTATTGGTCAATCTCAACGTTGCCTAACTTCGGTGATCGGACTAGAACCGGTGTTTCAATGTGATATGACTGTAAGCTATTCTTCAGTTGTCACCCACCTAGGTATTGGCCAATCTCAACGTTGCCTAACTTCGGTGATCGGACTAGAACCGGTGTTTCAACGTGATATGCCTGTAAGCTATTCTTCAGTTGTCACCCACCTAGGTATTGGCCAATCTCAACGTTGCCTAACTTCGGTGATCGGAGGAGAACCGGTGTTTCAATGTGATATGACTGTAAGCTATTCTTCAGTTGTCACCCACCTAGGTATTGACCAATCTCAACGTTGCCTAACTTCGGTGATCGGACTAGAACCGGTGTTTCAATGTGATATGACTGTAAGCTATTCTTCAGTTGTCACCCACCTAGGTATTGGCCAATCTCAACGTTGCCTAACTTCGGTGATCGGACTAGAACCGGTGTTTCAACGTGATATGCCTGTAAGCTATTCTTCAGTTGTCACCTACCTAGGTATTGGCCAATCTCAACGTTGCCTAACTTCGGTGATCGGACTAGAACCGTTGTTTCAATGTGATATGACAGTAAGCTATTCTTCAGTTGTCACCCACCTAGGTATTGGTCAATCTCAACGTTGCCTAACTTCGGTGATCGAACTAGACCCGTGTTTCAATGTGATATGACTGTAAGCTATTCTTCAGTTGTCACCCACCTAGGTATTGGCCAATCTCAACGTTGCCTAACTTTTGTGATCGGAGGAGAACCGCTGTTTCAATATGATATGACTGTAAGCTATTCTTCAGTTGTCACCCACCTAGGTATTGGCCAATCTCAACGTTGCCTAACTTCGGTGATCGGAGGAGAACCGGTGTTTCAATGTGATATGACTGTAAGCTATTCTTCAGTTGTCCCCCATCTAGGTATTGGCCAATCTCAACGTTGCCTAACTTCGGTGATCGGACTAGAACCGGTGTTTCAATGTGATATGACAGTAAGCTATTCTTCAGTTCTCACCCACCTAGGTATTGGTCAATCTCAACGTTGCCTAACTTCGGTGATCGGACTAGAACCGGTGTTTCAATGTGATATGACTGTAAGCTATTCTTCAGTTGTCACCCACCTAGGTATTGGCCAACGTCAACGTTGCCTAACTTCTGTGATCGGAGGAGAACCGGTGTTTCAATGTGATATGACTGTAAGCTATTCTTCAGTTGTCACCCACCTAGGTATTGGCCAATCTCAACGTCGCCTAACTTCGGTGATCGGACTAGAACGGGTGTTTCAATGTGATATGACAGTAAGCTATTCTTCAGTTGTCACCCACCTAGGTATTGGTCAATCTCAACGTTGCCTAACTTCGGTGATCGGACTAGAACCGGTGTTTCAATCTGATATGACTGTAAGCTATTCTTCAGGTGTCACCCACCTAGGTATTGGTCAATCTCAACGTTGCCTAACTTCGGTGATCGGGGGAGAACCGGTGTTTCAATGTGATATGACTGTAAGCTATTATTCAGTTGTCACCCACCTAGGTATTGGCCAATTTCAACGTTGCCTAACTTCGGTGATCGGACTAGAACCGGTGTTTCAATGTGATATGACTGTAAGCTATTCTTCAGGTGTCACCCACCTATGTATTGGTCAATCTCAACGTTGCCTAACTTCGGTGATCGGACTAGAACCGGTGTTTCAATGTGATATGACTGTAAGCTATTCTTCAGTTGTCACCCACCTAGGTATTGGCAAATCTCAACGTTGCCTAACTTCGGTGATCGGAGGAGAACCGCTGTTTCACTATGATATGACTGTAAGCTATTCTTCAGTTGTCACCCACCTAGGTATTGGCCAATCTCAACGTTGCCTAACTTCGGTGATCGGAGGAGAACCGGTGTTTCAATGTGATATGACTGTAAGCTATTCTTTAGTTGTCACCCACCTAGGTATTGGCCAATCTCAACGTTGCCTAACTACGGTGATCGGACTAGAACCGGTGTTTCAATGTGATATGACTGTAAGCTATTCTTCAGGTGTCACCCACCTAGGTATTGGTCAATCTCAACGTTGCCTAACTTCGGTGATCGGGGGAGAACCGGTCTTTCAATGTGATATGACTGCAAGCTATTATTCCGTTGTCACCCACCTAGGTATTGGCCAATCTCAACGTTGCCTAACTTCGGTGATCGGAGGAGAACCGGTGTTTCAATGTGATATGACTGTAAGCTATTGTTCAGTTGTCACCCACCTAGGTATTGGCCAATCTCAACGTTGCCTAACTTCGGTGATCGGAGGAGAACCGGTGTTTCAATGTGATATGACTGTAAGCTATTCTTCAGTTGTCACCCACCTAGGTATTGGCCAATCTCAACGTCGCCTACCTTCGGTGATCGGACTAGAACGGGTGTTTCAATGTGATATGACTGTAAGCTATTCTTCAGTTGTCACCCACCTAGGTATTGGTCAATCTCAACGTTGCCTAACTTCGGTGATCGGACTAGAACGGGTGTTTCAATGTGATATGACTGTAAGCTATTCTTCAGTTGTCACCCACCTAGGTATTGGCCAATCTCAACGTTGCCTAACTTCGGTGATCGGACTAGAACCGGTGTTTCAACGTGATATGCCTGTAAGCTATTCTTCAGTTGTCACCCACCTAGGTATTGGCCAATCTCAACGTTGCCTAACTTCGGTGATCGGACTAGAACCGGTGTTTCAATGTGATATGACAGTAAGCTATTCTTCAGTTGTCACCCACCTAGGTATTGGTCAATCTCAACGTTGCCTAACTTCGGTGATCGAACTAGAACCGGTGTTTCAATGTGATATGACTGTAAGCTATTCTTCAGTTGTCACCCACCTAGGTATTGGCCAATCTCAACGTTGCCTAACTTTTGTGATCGGAGGAGAACCGCTGTTTCAATATGATATGACTGTAAGCTATTCTTCAGTTGTCACCCACCTAGGTATTGGCCAATCTCAACGTTGCCTAACTTCGGTGATCGGAGGAGAACCGTTGTTTCAATGTGATATGACTGTAAGCTATTCTTCAGTTGTCCCCCATCTAGGTATTGGCCAATCTCAACGTTGCCTAACTTCGGTGATCGGACTAGAACCGGTGTTTCAATGTGATATGACAGTAAGCTATTCTTCAGTTCTCACCCACCTAGGTATTGGTCAATCTCAACGTTGCCTAACTTCGGTGATCGGACTAGAACCGGTGTTTCAATGTGATATGACTGTAAGCTATTCTTCAGTTGTCACCCACCTAGGTATTGGCCAACGTCAACGTTGCCTAACTTCTGTGATCGGAGGAGAACCGGTGTTTCAATGTGATATGACTGTAAGCTATTCTTCAGTTGTCACCCACCTAGGTATTGGCCAATCTCAACGTCGCCTAACTTCGGTGATCGGACTAGAACGGGTGTTTCAATGTGATATGACAGTAAGCTATTCTTCAGTTGTCACCCACCTAGGTATTGGTCAATCTCAACGTTGCCTAACTTCGGTGATCGGACTAGAACCGGTGTTTCAATCTGATATGACTGTAAGCTATTCTTCAGGTGTCACCCACCTAGGTATTGGTCAATCTCAACGTTGCCTAACTTCGGTGATCGGGGGAGAACCGGTATTTCAATGTGATATGACTGTAAGCTATTATTCAGTTGTCACCCACCTAGGTATTGGCCAATTTCAACGTTGCCTAACTTCGGTGATCGGACTAGAACCGGTGTTTCAATGTGATATGACTGTAAGCTATTCTTCAGGTGTCACCCACCTATGTATTGGTCAATCTCAACGTTGCCTAACTTCGGTGATCGGACTAGAACCGGTGTTTCAATGTGATATGACTGTAAGCTATTCTTCAGTTGTCACCCACCTAGGTATTGGCAAATCTCAACGTTGCCTAACTTCGGTGATCGGAGGAGAACCGCTGTTTCACTATGATATGGCTGTAAGCTATTCTTCAGTTGTCACCCACCTAGGTATTGGCCAATCTCAACGTTGCCTAACTTCGGTGATCGGAGGAGAACCGGTGTTTCAATGTGATATGACTGTAAGCTATTCTTTAGTTGTCACCCACCTAGGTATTGGCCAATCTCAACGTTGCCTAACTACGGTGATCGGACTAGAACCGGTGTTTCAATGTGATATGACTGTAAGCTATTCTTCAGGTGTCACCCACCTAGGTATTGGTCAATCTCAACGTTGCCTAACTTCGGTGATCGGGGGAGAACCGGTCTTTCAATGTGATATGACTGCAAGCTATTATTCCGTTGTCACCCACCTAGGTATTGGCCAATCTCAACGTTGCCTAACTTCGGTGATCGGAGGAGAACCGGTGTTTCAATGTGATATGACTGTAAGCTATTGTTCAGTTGTCACCCACCTAGGTATTGGCCAATCTCAACGTTGCCTAACTTCGGTGATCGGAGGAGAACCGGTGTTTCAATGTGATATGACTGTAAGCTATTCTTCAGTTGTCACCCACCTAGGTATTGGCCAATCTCAACGTCGCCTAACTTCGGTGATCGGACTAGAACGGGTGTTTCAATGTGATATGACTGTAAGCTATTCTTCAGTTGTCACCCACCTAGGTATTGGTCAATCTCAACGTTGCCTAACTTCGGTGATCGGACTAGAACCGGTGTTTCAATGTGATATGACTGTAAGCTATTCTTCAGTTGTCACCCACCTAGGTATTGGCCAATCTCAACGTTGCCTAACTTCGGTGATCGGACTAGAACCGGTGTTTCAACGTGATATGCCTGTAAGCTATTCTTCAGTTGTCACCCACCTAGGTATTGGCCAATCTCAACGTTGCCTAACTTCGGTGATCGGACTAGAACCGGTGTTTCAATGTGATATGACAGTAAGCTATTCTTCAGTTGTCACCCACCTAGGTATTGGTCAATCTCAACGTTGCCTAACTTCGGTGATCGAACTAGAACCGGTGTTTCAATGTGATATGACTGTAAGCTATTCTTCAGTTGTCACCCACCTAGGTATTGGCCAATCTCAACGTTGCCTAACTTTTGTGATCGGAGGAGAACCGCTGTTTCAATATGATATGACTGTAAGCTATTCTTCAGTTGTCACCCACCTAGGTATTGGCCAATCTCAACGTTGCCTAACTTCGGTGATCGGAGGAGAACCGTTGTTTCAATGTGATATGACTGTAAGCTATTCTTCAGTTGTCACCCATCTAGGTATTGGCCAATCTCAACGTTGCCTAACTTCGGTGATCGGACTAGAACCGGTGTTTCAATGTGATATGACAGTAAGCTATTCTTCAGTTCTCACCCACCTAGGTATTGTTCAATCTCAACGTTGCCTAACTTCGGTGATCGGACTAGAACCGGTGTTTCAATGTGATATGACTGTAAGCTATTCTTCAGTTGTCACCCACCTAGGTATTGGCCAACGTCAACGTTGCCTAACTTCGGTGATCGGAGGAGAACCGGTGTTTCAATGTGATATGACTGTAAGCTATTCTTCAGTTGTCACCCACCTAGGTATTGGCCAATCTCAACGTCGCCTAACTTCGGTGATCGGACTAGAACGGGTGTTTCAATGTGATATGACAGTAAGCTATTCTTCAGTTGTCACCCACCTAGGTATTGGTCAATCTCAACGTTGCCTTACTTCGGTGATCGGACTAGAACCGGTGTTTCAATGTGATATGACTGTAAGCTATTCTTCAGGTGTCACCCACCTAGGTATTGGTCAATCTCAACGTTGCCTAACTTCGGTGATCGGGGGAGAACCGGTGTTTCAATATGATATGACTGTAAGCTATTATTCAGTTGTCACCCACCTAGGTATTGGCCAATTTCAACGTTGCCTAACTTCGGTGATCTGACTAGAACCGGTGTTTCAATGTGATATGACTGTAAGCTATTCTTCAGGTGTCACCCACCTATGTATTGGTCAATCTCAACGTTGCCTAACTTCGGTGATCGGACTAGAACCGGTGTTTCAATGTGATATGACTGTAAGCTATTCTTCAGTTGTCACCCACCTAGGTATTGGCAAATCTCAACGTTGCCTAACTTCGGTGATCGGAGGAGAACCGCTGTTTCACTATGATATGACTGTAAGCTATTCTTCAGTTGTCACCCACCTTGGTATTGGCCAATCTCAACGTTGCCTAACTTCGGTGATCGGAGGAGAACCGGTGTTTCAATGTGATATGACTGTAAGCTATTCTTTAGTTGTCACCCACCTAGGTATTGGCCAATCTCAACGTTGCCTAACTACGGTGATCGGACTAGAACCGGTGTTTCAATGTGATATGACTGTAAGCTATTCTTCAGGTGTCACCCACCTAGGTATTGGTCAATCTCAACGTTGCCTAACTTCGGTGATCGGGGGAGAACCGGTCTTTCAATGTGATATGACTGCAAGCTATTATTCCGTTGTCACCCACCTAGGTATTGGCCAATCTCAACGTTGCCTAACTTCGGTGATCGGAGGAGAACCGGTGTTTCAATGTGATATGACTGTAAGCTATTATTCAGTTGTCACCCACCTAGGTATTGGCCAATCTCAACGTTGCCTAACTTCGCTGATCGGAGGAGAACCGGTGTTTCAATGTGATATGACTGTAAGCTATTCTTCAGTTGTCACCCACCTAGGTATTGGCCAATCTCAACGTTGCCTAACTTCGGTGATCGGACTAGAACGGGTGTTTCAATGTGATATGACTGTAAGCTATTCTTCAGTTGTCACCCACCTAGGTATTGGTCAATCTCAACGTTGCCTAACTTCGGTGATCGGACTAGAACCGGTGTTTCAATGTGATATGACTGTAAGCTATTCTTCAGGTGTCACCCACCTAGGTATTGGTCAATCTCAACGTTGCCTAACTTCGGTGATCGGGGGAGAACCGGTGTTTCAATGTGATATGACTGTAAGCTATTATTCAGTTGTCACCCACCTAAGTATTGGTCAATCTCTACGTTGCCTAACTTCGGTGATCGGGGGAGAACCGCTGTTTCACTATGATATGACTGTAAGCTATTCTTCAGTTGTCACCCACCTAGGTATTGGCCAATCTCAACGTTGCCTAACTTCGGTGATCGGAGGAGAACCGGTGTTTCAATGTGATATGACTGTAAGCTATTCTTTAGTTGTCACCCACCTAGGTATTGGCCAATCTCAACGTTGCCTAACTT
Organism: Acanthosepion lycidas; assembly: GCA_963932145.1. Lineage (NCBI taxonomy): Eukaryota > Metazoa > Mollusca > Cephalopoda > Sepiida > Sepiidae > Acanthosepion > Acanthosepion lycidas. Next base: position 46,015,601 of record OZ010607.1, on the reverse strand, counting down.
CGGTGATCGGACTAGAACCGGTGTTTCAATGTGATATGACTGTAAGCTATTCTTCAGTTGTCACCCACCTAGGTATTGGCAAATCTCAACGTTGCCTAACTTCGGTGATCGGAGGAGAACCGCTGTTTCACTATGATATGACTGTAAGCTATTCTTCAGTTGTCACCCACCTAGGTATTGGCCAATCTCAACGTTGCCTAACTTCGGTGATCGGAGGAGAACCGGTGTTTCAATGTGATATGACTGTAAGCTATTCTTTAGTTGTCACCCACCTAGGTATTGGCCAATCTCAACGTTGCCTAACTACGGTGATCGGACTAGAACCGGTGTTTCAATGTGATATGACTGTAAGCTATTCTTCAGGTGTCACCCACCTAGGTATTGGTCAATCTCAACGTTGCCTAACTTCGGTGATCGGGGGAGAACCGGTCTTTCAATGTGATATGACTGCAAGCTATTATTCCGTTGTCACCCACCTAGGAAATTGGCCAATCTCAACGTTGCCTAACTTCGGTGATCGGAGGAGAACCGGTGTTTCAATGTGATATGACTGTAAGCTATTATTCAGTTGTCACCCACCTAGGTATTGGCCAATCTCAACGTTGCCTAACTTCGCTGATCGGAGGAGAACCGGTGTTTCAATGTGATATGACTGTAAGCTATTCTTCAGTTGTCACCCACCTAGGTATTGGCCAATCTCAACGTTGCCTAACTTCGGTGATCGGACTAGAACGGGTGTTTCAATGTGATATGACTGTAAGCTATTCTTCAGCTGTCACCCACCTAGGTATTGGTCAATCTCAACGTTGCCTAACTTCGGTGATCGGACTAGAACCGGTGTTTCAATGTGATATGACTGTAAGCTATTCTTCAGGTGTCACCCACCTAGGTATTGGTCAATCTCAACGTTGCCTAACTTCGGTGATCGGGGGAGAACCGGTGTTTCAATGTGATATGACTGTAAGCTATTATTCAGTTGTCACCCACCTAAGTATTGGTCAATCTCTACGTTGCCTAACTTCGGTGATCGGAGGAGAACCGCTGTTTCACTATGATATGACTGTAAGCTATTCTTCAGTTGTCACCCACCTAGGTATTGGCCAATCTCAACGTTGCCTAACTTCGGTGATCGGAGGAGAACCGGTGTTTCTTTGTGATATGACTGTAAGCTATTCTTTAGTTGTCACCCACCTAGGTATTGGCCAATCTCAACGTTGCCTAACTACGGTGATCGGACTAGAACCGGTGTTTCAATGTGATATGACTGTAAGCTATTCTTCAGGTGTCACCCACCTAGGTATTGGTCAATCTCAACGTTGCCTAACTTCGGTGATCGGGGGAGAACCGGTCTTTCAATGTGATATGACTGCAAGCTATTATTCCGTTGTCACCCACCTAGGTATTGGCCAATCTCAACGTTGCCTAACTTCGGTGATCGGAGGAGAACCGGTGTTTCAATGTGATATGACTGTAAGCTATTATTCAGTTGTCACCCACCTAGGTATTGGCCAATCTCAACGTTGCCTAACTTCGGTGATCGGAGGAGAACCGGTGTTTCAATGTGATATGACTGTAAGCTATTCTTCAGTTGTCACCCACCTAGGTATTGGCCAATCTCAACGTTGCCTAACTTCGGTGATCGGACTAGAACGGGTGTTTCAATGTGATATGACTGTAAGCTATTCTTCAGTTGTCACCCACCTAGGTATTGGTCAATCTCAACGTTGCCTAACTTCGGTGATCGGACTAGAACCGGTGTTTCAATGTGATATGACTGTAAGCTATTCTTCAGGTGTCACCCCCCTAGGTATTGGTCAATCTCAACGTTGCCTAACTTCGGTGATCGGGGGAGAACCGGTGTTTCAATGTGATATGACTGTAAGCTATTATTCAGTTGTCACCCACCTAAGTATTGGCCAATCTCAACGTTGCCTAACTTCGGTGATCGGACTAGAACCGGTGTTTCAATGTGATATGACTGTAAGCTATTCTTCAGGTGTCACCCACCTAGGTATTGGCCAATCTCAACGTTGCCTAACTTCGGTGATCGGACTAGAACCGGTGTTTCAATGTGATATGACAGTAAGCTATTCTTCAGTTGTCACCCACCTAGGTATTGGTCAATCTCAACGTTGCCTAACTTCGGTGATCGGACTAGAACCGGTGTTTCAGTATTATATGACCGTAATCTATTCAACAACCGTCACCCATCTAATTGATGATCAGGCTCATTGTGGCTTAGCTTTGGAGATCAGACGAGAAGAGGTATTTCAATGTGATATGACTGTAATCTCTCGCTCGTGAGACCGATGACGATTATAATGGCTTCAACCTTGCAAACCTCAACATCGCTTCAAAGACTGCATCAACGAAAGGCGGTTTCTTTTTCCAATTAGTTTTATTAGACAAGAGAGGCACGTTAGTATTGATTCTAGGAGGCAGCGCAAGGAAGAACTTCAGGCGGGTGGATGTCCTCTCGATAGCTCAGCATAGCGTCACGTGCAGCCTTAGCCTGCCCGTGGAAGCGTGATGTGGAAAACGTGTCGACGCTTCAGAATTATTGCAGCCCTCTTCCGGCTTCGCCCTCTGTTGACCTTATATCCAAATCACAAGACAAAGCAATCTATCACTGTCCGAATTCCACGCCCACGAGAAATTCTGACCAACCGTTCGTAATCCTGACCCAGCGCCACATTTTGTAGCATGATAATGATGATGAATTTCTTTGATTTTTTTTTTTAGGTTTCCATTAATTTTACTCAATTGTCTGGTGAAATAAGAGGTACGGTGGTGTAATGGATAGCGGCTCGGATTGAGGAATTGGAGAGCCGAGTTCGAATTCCAGTCGAATACATTACATTCACTTACGTGCTAATACCCTTGGGAAAGGAATGAATCCTCTTCTTCTTCTCACAGCTATCGGTAAATAGCTGAAGAAACTGGATTCTATAGCCTTTGATGGCAACTGGTCTACGGCAGAAAGAAATGGCAACCTACTGCGGGAAAAAATCTGCTTCGTCAGTCATGCATCGAAAGATACATGATCGCCTACGCGGGTATGACACATAACTGACTGACTGGTGAAATACATTATCGGTCAATTTTATTTTCTCCATTTGATATTCTAACATGCACTGATAGATCTGTTTGAGCATTTTATTTGTGATCTTTGTGTATACTGATTGATTCGCAAATTATCATTATTTGCACAGTTCCCAATGACCGACTCTTCCTATTAAGTCATTCATAACTAGTTTGTTTTTTTCATTTATTTTTTTCAAGGACTTTGCGGCAAAGAGCGAACGAAATGCTCGAAAGACATTCTACATAGAAAGTAAGAGAGAGTGGTGTATTCTTCGCATTTACTATTCTCCTGAGCTTGACCTAAGCCATCATATATTCGCTTAGATCTGAGCTGCTATTATTAGAGTTTCTGAAACGTTACTTAAAATTTCCCATTTCATGAAAAAAATATAAGGCCCTAACAAAAGGAAAATTTCATGAACGTGCACGTGTAAAAGAACATTACGTTATGAAGAAGTACCTGTACAAAATGGAGTCAAAAAGCGGATTAAAAAAGATGCGAAATAAAGTTAAAGAAAATTGGAAATACTGTTTAAAGCCTCAAGCCCTGAGGCCCTGAAGACTGGAAAATTTCCCAAGAAACATCGATGTCGGGATAAATTGATATTTAATAGTTAAGTAATCTTTTCATATAATATTAAATATACGTACATAGATAGATAGATAGATAGATAGATAGATAGATAGATAGATAGATAGATAGATAGATAGTTAGATAGATAGATAGATAGATCAGACAGAGCTTCAGACTTGAGAATGGAGAAAACATCAAGCAAATAGACGCTTTCAAATACCTGGGTAGCTATATTGCCTCCGCTGAGAATGATGTCAACATCGGAGTGGGAAAAGCCTGAGGAGCGCTTAATGAAATGGACAGAATCTGGAAATCAAATCTAGCGGATAAATTGAATTTTCAGAGCTAAAGTAGAGTCTGTCCTTGTACATGGCTCCTCAAACGGGACACTAACAGCCAAACTGGAAAAGAGGTTAGATGGTGCTTACACACGAATGCTAAAGGCAGCATTAAACAAATCACGGAAAGTTCACCCAACAAAGAAAGAGCTCTATGGCAACATACCTCCCATCAGCAAATACGCCAACAAAGACTAAGATTTGCTGGTCCCTGTTCGCATAGCATAGAAGAACTAGATGGAGATGTTCTACTCTAGATACTATCCCATGTAAAAGGAACAGAAGGTCGACCAAAGAGTTTGTACGTTGACCATTTGATTGAAGGTACGGAATGCAGCCTGGATAACGAAACAGCTACCATCATGTTAAAAAATGCACTTCTGCAATATTTTAAACTTAAGGTAACTAATATTTGTTTCAAATCAGATTAAACTTTATATCAGCTAATATTCCTCAAATAAAGTTTCAGAAAAGTATATATAATTTTTGAAACATTTTTTTAAGAAAGAATTCCATTGTGATGACAGATGGCTAAAAATGGCGCTAAACTCAGTGATTTCAAAGGAACAGGAAGCAGCGAGTCATGGAATGCCGAGTTTGCTCGACGTGACTGTGGTGATGATATATATATATATATATATATATATATATATATATATATATATATATATATATGTGTGTGTGTGTGTGTGTGTGTGTTGGCGTATTGATTTGCTAATGGCGGGTATGTTACCATAGAGCTCTTTTTTGTTGCGTGATCTTTCCAGGATTTGTTAATTGCTTCTAAGATTTGCTGGTCACTGTTAGCGTAGCAAAGAGGAACTAGCCGGAGACGTTCTTATCCTGGATACCATCCCGTGGAAAAAAATCACAAGGTCGAGCACAAAAGGTGTACAATGACCATGTGATTGAAGACACTGAATGCAGACTGGATGAGCTTCCAAATGCAGTGAACGATGGGAGAAGCAGCGTGTCATGGAATGCTGGCAATGCTCGACCTGATAATGATCATGATGATGATGTTAATGATTATGATGATGATAATACATACCTTTACGTTTCCAAATCAGGCCAAGAATGGGGTACTGTTGTCATATCTGGCCGGGAGTTGCACAGACTGCACTTTCCGAGTCCTTGTGGGTGACGAATTATTTTCCGCCTGCCAAGCTCTCTCTCTTACTCTCTCTGTCTCTCTTTCTCTCTCTGTCTCTATCTATCTATCTATCTATCTATTTCTATTTCTCTATCTATCTCTCTCTTTCTCTGGTGGGATGTAGCAAGCCTCTCACTGGTCTGTCTCTGCTTTCACGGTTAGTATTCGGGAGAACGACAAGGACCCCATGCCTCTTACAATGTAGCAACCCACCCACATTCCTTCCGTATTTCATCAATGAGAAGAAAGTTCCACTCAAACAGCTTCTTCCCATGAACCGTTGCTGTTCTCTATGGAACTGACTCCCAAGAGGATGTTTCCCCAATCACTACACTCTTAACCTATTCAGGTCTAGCGTTAACCGTTACCTACCTCTCCTATCTATACAAATTATCCCCTAATGTAACCCTCTAGCTTGAGTGAATCCCTGGCCTTGCACAGGGTGGAACACACTGTATATATATATATATATATATATATATATATATATATATATATATATATATATATATGTATGTATATAATGCGTGTGGGTATGTATATGTGTGCGTGTGTGTGGGAACAGCACATTTTAAGCAAAATCCTACACGCCATAAATTACTCGAAATTACGTAGTTTCGTATCCAAACATAAACTAATTAATTTTCTAAAGAAGTAATGGAATTTGTTTTATTAATCCTACAGATTTTTAGCAGTTTACACGTTATTTTAAGTGGATACTCTTTGTTGAGTAGACGCTCCGTTTATTTATTAAACTATATATTTATTTAATTTCGTCTACCAGACTGAATGTTCGAGAAATTTTATTAAAGAAAAATGTATTCTCTATTGAATGCAGTGGGGTGGATTTGGTTTGGTTTATTTTGTTTAACGGCATATCAACCTGAATAGGTTATTTAATGCCGACAACATTTTTAGGATAGATTCGTATGAACAGAGTATGTATTCTTTGGTTTAGATTGGTTTGGTTTATTTTGTTTTACAGCATATCAACCTCAATAGGTTATATAATGCCGACAACATTTTTAGGATAGATTCGTATGAATAGAGTATGTATTCTTTGGTTTAGATTGGTTTGATTTATTTTGTTTTATGGCATATCAATCTCAATGGGTTATTTAATGCTGACAAAATTTTTATTGCTGTTAATATTTTGTTTTGTCAAAAATCTGTTTCTGGTAATATATTTCCTTCGAAATTGTATTGCTGGTAATAATTTTTTTCAAAAAAGTATTGCTGGTAATAGTTAACTATCTGCCATATGCTGGGACCCTTACAGGTGCTACCACCCCGGGTCATAGTGAACCTGGGAACACCAGCAATTAAAAGGTGGTTCCACGCTCTTCAAAACCTCCTGATCAGAGGCCTGGCAGCTGTACTTTAACGTCTTACCCAGGACGGCAGTGGGGTGGGGCACAGGGGAACCGTAAGTAAGCAACTTAACTATCTTGTGAAAATAAACTGAGATAGAAGGAAAAAATTCAGAGCTAATAAGGAAAGAGGTATAGGAAGATTTGGAGAGCCATTATCGCCAACATACTGAAGGGACATGACAAATAAACCGTAAAGAATTATTTGTTTCAAAATATGCTGACGCTTTCTCAGTTTAACAGAGATTCTGTATTCGTTTAATTGGTCCACATCTTTAATTATAATGATTATGTGGGCTTCAGAGATAACCGTTTAACTGATCCACAGCTTTAGTTATTAGGTTGGTGCAAAAATAATGACGCATAATGTCGTTTTTTGACGTTAAAAAATAAGTCAAAAAACGACATCATTTCGTCATTATTTTTGCACCATTCTAATATAATAATTATGTGGACCCCGGAGATATTCGTTTAACTGGTCCACATCTTTAGTTATGATTATATGGACCTCAGAGATATTCGTTTAACTGGTCCACAGCTTTAGTTATCATAATTATGTGGACCGCGGAGATATTCGTTTAACTGGTCCGCATCTTTAGTTATAATAATTATATGGACCTCAGAGATATTCGTTTAATTGGTCCACAGCTTTAGTTATAATTATATGGAGCTGAGAACAAAAACAGTAAAACTTAGTCCGGACATTTTGTACTCCTAAAAAAAAGAAAAATACATTTTTTTCTTTTCTTTTCTTTGTTTTGTTTTGCAGTTGTACTTTTTTTTTTCTATCTTCTCATAAAGGCCAAAAAACAAAAAAGAAATTTTATAAAAAAAAAAAAAAAAAAAAAAAAACGCTATCGATTATGTCTGATCAGAAATAGTTAGTGTACCCAAGAGTAAACAGAAATATCGCAGTGTTTATCACGATTTCGTGCCTAGCAAAGAATTTTCTCGATTCCGTACCGCATGTAGAAAACCAGACTTCATGTATTTAGAAAAAAAAAAAAAAACAGAAAAACATCACTCTGAAATTTAGAGCGAACAGATATGAAAAGCAGGCAATGGCAAAAATATTAAAAAAAAAACTAGCATCTACAGTTACGATGGTAAAAATCATACACATAGGTTAATCAATGTTTCATCTATCTCTATGTGCAGTGTCATTTCATGACGTAAGCGATCATGACTCTCCACAGCGTAAAACAATGCATTCGAACAATATTTATCTTCTGACTATTGGTCTCAACTTTGTTCTTGTTCTCACAAGGTTTCGACCGTTTTGCCTTCCGGTATTCGTCAGACGTACAAGGTGCAACAAAGTCGTGTAACAGCAGGTGATCATTGACCATACCACAAAATGTTTAATATCTAAAAAATCCACTAAACTAATTGAGTTTCCTTTTCCCAGGGTTTTCGGATAAGATATTTAATCATCTTGGTATTCGGTTGGTGCAAAAATAATATCGTTTTTTAACGTATTTTTTAACGTCAAAAAACGATATTATTTTTGCACCAACCTAACAACATTTGTCGTAAGAATCATTGAAAAACTCTTTGGGTCATTCACCTAGAAAGAGAAAAAGTTCAAATTGTTTTATGTCTGCTTCATTACGTCTTGAGCAATGGTGAGAGGAAAAGGCCTTCAGTAATAATACCAACATTCATACTCTGCCTTCCATCTTCAAAGTCCTTTTATGAACCATCAAGAGAAGGGTGAATACGTTTTAAAAAAGCAAACAGTAAGGAGGAAAACTGGATAAGGAGATGGCAACAGCAACAGGGATAATCATTTCAAGTCATAGCTAAATACATTATTATTGTTCAAAGTAGGGCCCAGCAGCGTTATAAAAAAAAACCCGGAGATTTCCAGTAAGATATCTTTAATCATTTCTAACATACAACAGTTCAAAGCTTAATATAACAATTAAACAATTCTGCTGTTACACGATTTGGACAATTTTCCAGTAACACCCGGTATATCGATCCGGGTAACCTGCTTGGGATTCCTTATTGAAAACTTTTATTTAACCTACGGGGGAGGGGATAGACTGTTCACGTTCCACTATCCATGTCTATGGATAACTCGTTTTGTTCTTATTTTCTACAGGGAATTATCAGGGATATTTTCCAGTAAGTCTTTGTTTTAAGAGAAAAAAAATAAGAACTACACGAGAACTACACGAGAACTACACGAGATATCGCGATACATGAACAGTGGAACGAGAACAACCTCTCCCGTAGATTAAATAAAGGGAAAAGGAAATAAACAAAAAAAAATAAGCCGTAAAGAAAAATAGAGAGTACACTGGAATAAAATAAACAGACAGAAATATGAGAATATAGATGTTGAGGAAGAATAAAGAGAAGTAAAAAAAAAAAAATGAATATTTCTTTCTGTATTCCTGGAATAAAGAGTTAACATTATTTACACTATTTATATTCGGACTATTGTCCTCATCTTTGTTTACTAGTTTGGGTCCCATCTATGAACAAATAATCATCCCCCCCGAAAAAACAAAAAACCCTATGAAAGTATAAAAATATTTTGTATAGAAATACCTGCAATATATTTATACTAGCAGCATGGCCCGGCGTTACCCGTGCTTGATTCAAGAATCGTACGACTCATACAGCAATCGCTATCACTTGAATTAAAATATTTTTGCCCTTCCTTGCCTTTAAAGGAGTGCCCTTTGCCGTGCTGATGTTGCTACATGCCTTACGTCTTGCCTATCTCACACTGCGAATTATTTCTAAGCTCTATATGAAACATTAAATCTGTTACGAAAAAAGAACTAAACAAAATGAACACAAAACGATCAGCTTTAAAAAAGGACTCGTAACTGGAAAAACCGGATGAAAAAGGAATGTTAACAACAAATACTTTTTCACACCCAACCGAGTTCTGCGGAATCAGAATCAACGTTGAGTTTAAGCAAGCGAATGAGCCAATTGGAGTATAGTGCCATGCAGATTTAAATTTTTCCTACTTGTGACGAATGCAGCTATCGATTTCGTTCTTCTTTTTCTTTTTCTTTTTTTTTGCATGCTAGCATGCTAGTTAATATTCGTGTCAGTCAGCTGTTGGCTCTCACGCTGCCCAATAGAATCTTCCTGTCTATTCATGGCAGCCAGTTATAGGCTCTCACTCTGACCAGTACAAAATGGCCGCAAACTACATGAAAACTGCCGTAGAACCATGAAAAACTCGATTATTTCCACTATCGATGAGAGTTGGGAAATGCAAAGGTGGTCTTGGCCTTTCCGCTAACTTGGAGCATGTGCATGTTAATTTTGGTGCAAATCCGTCAAAAAATGTGACCGTGCATTCGTTGCACACACACACAGATCCTGCCTTTTATATATAGAGATATAGTAAAATTACCAAAAATACATTTCATAGCAAAATGAACAACAATATCCTTTTTCTATAATTGAAGGCATGCAATTGCATGCATTTTATTTTCAACTTCCTGCTGTAGAGCCACATGTTTCACATTTATCTGTGAGAAAATTGCTCGATGTCATTCAGGTGGTGGGATATAAGGCAGCCATCTTTTTTTTTTTTTCTCTTCTCAGCAAATTTTTTTCTTTTTCTTAATATTTTCTTTGTTTTGAATGGCATCTTTCTCCATTCCAATATGCAGATTTCTTTATCGCAATTTCATTCTTCTGTTAAATCATTCCCAGAGAGCTACATTTCTGCTCTTGCTTGATCCTGATATCTCCAATTCGCAGTAAGCTTCTTGCGCTGCCCCTTTTGTTAAGGACCATATCTTCAGTATTCTAAGAATTAGCGTTTAGTCCTTTCTTTTGTTCAGTCTTTCTACTGTTCAGTCTAATAGTTCCTGTTCGTATCTTTCTATGCCTGTCAACAATATGATGCCATGTGCCTATTTTCTGATTGTACTCATGGATTGCAAATCATGTTAGGACTTATAGGTTATTAAAGAACGCCTTGCTGTGAAGACTTTTAAAACATGAGGATGTCGTTTGTACCAGTAAGGTCGTTTCCCTATCACTACATATGACTTACTAAAGCTATGCAGATAACCAATACTAAAACTGTGCGTACTGCATCGGCGTTAAATCTTGTCTGTAATTACTACTTCGTTTTAGCCTACGAAATAATTTTATTTTATTTCTTTTCGTAGACTAAATTAATCTTGAATCATGCATTAAGACATTTCTCAACACTTCTTATCTCCCATTTGTTTTTATTCTCATTCTCCATTTCTAATTCATCAATAGCAAACAGAGAATTACATTTTTTGGCAGACTGCAATTTTAACGCGTTTCTAATTATTCCAGTAACTAGCAACATGAATTCCAGTCTGCAAAGGTTCAACAGAGAAAATTCGGAACGATAAGGAATTGTAATCAAAAATCGAGCTACATTTGTAAAAATAAAAAGAAGCCAAAATTGATTCGAATACAAAATTTTTAAAAATCCAAGTCTTTCAAAGAGGCAAATTTGATCTTTACTAAACCTTCAAGAAATATCAGTCATCTTGTTTGCGCAGCAGCCATCTGTGAAGACAGTTGCTATTCCGCTGAAAGGCAGGTATTTTGTACAAATATTTCTTTCTCGTTTACACAAACTAATCCGTTAAAAAATGTACTTGTGACAAAAACATACAGTTAAAAACTTGATTTTCATGATATTCACGGATGGTGATATTCATTGTGAAAGAATTCTTCTCCAATTTGTACGTTCTTTTTCACTTGGTACTATTACAATTTAAGACATATATATATATATATATATATATATATATATATATATATGTGTGTGTGTGTGTGTGTGTGTGTGTGTGTGCGTGCGTGTGCGAGTATCATATATATATATATATATATATATATATATATATATAATCTGTTATAAAATATTAGACTGAAACAAAAGTTCGTCACATTTTACAATAGCTGGTCATTGAGCTCGTGATTTCATTTCATAATAGTCACACACACACACACACACACACACATATATATATATATATATATATATATATATATATATATATATATATATATATATATATATATAAATAATAAGAAATATGCATAATACCGTACATTGAGTGAACAAATCTGAGTTTTATACCGACGCAATTTTCAAGTGGTGATCTTTTTGGATTTAACACCAGTTTTGTTTTTTAATATTTCCAGTTATCTGGAGATATTTTATTGCTTGGATGAATTATTATTAAAATAATTTAAATGAGCTGTAGTTTAATTTTGGATTTGAATTTACGCTCAGATTAACAAATAAGATTGAAAATAAGGTTAGAAATAAGTATTACAAATTCTAATTTAAAGAGACGCTGTTGTTATCAAAAGTAACAGACAAGGAAAATGTTTGGAAATCAAGGGAGTAACTGTATTTTTCCATGAAACTCAATAAAGTAATTAATAATATTGAGACTATTAACATTAATAAATTAAATAAAGTTAATGATAATAATAATAATAAAATATGCCGTGGTAAAATAAAATAAAAATTAATACACATCAATGAAAATAAAATATTATAAAATTAAATTAATACCATATAAATATATCAAGATTTAAGCTTATAAGTTCATATCCCTGTTTCTCAACATAGCCTCTCTCAATGATTTTTCCACCTACGAATGAGAGATGTAAGTTATTTAAAGCAATTCTACCACCGAACTTCCAAGCCCACAGTACTTGATATTTATAATTAAGGTACCGACCAGGCTCGACATCGATGATCTTACGAGAACCGATGTTTCAATGTGATAGGCCCGTAAGCGGCTTTACGGTGAGAGCGTTAGCGTAATGTAGTATTAGCATCAATGGACAGTGAGATATAAAACTGAATATTTCTTTTTAAAGTTTGTTTAAATACAAGAATTATTGTATCATTTATCTCATAGGGCCTAAGTCTGGTAAAGGAGTAGAAATATTAATTATAAAAATAGTGGTTAATAAAAATGAAACATTAGAAACATTTTATTAAGCCTAGAAATCAGAAACCTATAAGTTTGATTTTGAGTTTCTTCACCAAGCAAGTCATATTTTAAACACCAGCAAAAATTCGCTAACATCGTCCTTGCTACTTTACACTGAAAGTTCAAATAAACTGGTGGAACCATTACCATTTGCTCTTCAGTTTATTCTCCACAGTTCTTAAGGAAATTATCCAGATGCAATATGAGAAAATGCAATTTTCCTGACATACGTGCTCCCAGAGTCTTAAAGCTTCAGGTGTTCAGCAGTGCGCACGAATTCTGAACTTCGCCGGTACCCAGGAAATTTATTCGCTCTTAATTTGACGTCTTTCTATGCATTCCTATCTCATTACTCTTTCGAAATGTTCATACCTCATTAGGCTTCTAATCTGAGGAACATCAAAAATGCCTGCATACAATTTAGCATCACTGACTTGTGTTAGTTTCTCTGTTTTGAAAGCTAATACAGGCCTTGACTAATGGCCTTAACAAGATTTTTCATCAATCGGAAATGAAGAGGCGGCAACAAGATTTGACTAGAAGTTCAGCAACTACATTATATGAGCCAAGTTGAAGCATTTCTGAAGATGGCCATTCATTTTGGTCGAAGTGTTTGTCATCTGTTCGGCTGTCGCACAAAGAAAATACAGATATTTGGATTGTAAAATCCTTGGATTCGTAAAGTTATGGAACCAAGCTGAATAGAAATCGGATAAATATTGGATGTGGTAGAAATACCTCCGAGATTTTAAATGTTGGGTAAAAGACCAAGGTAGTTGCTATTAAAAACAATATTTTACAGGTTTTATTTACATTGGGTTAAAAATGACATCCTACAAATGGCGGACTCTATTCGCCATATACTGTGGTAAATTTTCCATCACCCGGAGGTATACACGCTACGAGGATCTCCAGTCGGCTTTCTTTTCAGCGCTCAAAACGTGACCCTGAAATATTATTGTAAACTATGAGGTAAATAAGATAGAAGTGTATGTAAAACTTATTACTCTTTCGAAATATGCATCTCTCATTAGGTTTCATATCCGAGGGACATTAAAAAAATGCCTGCATACAATTTAGAATTCCTGAATGCATGTGCAATGGAAATTAATACAAGACTTTATTGATGGCTTTGACAAAATATTTCATCGATCGAAATTTTATGTTATTCTGGAAGCAAATATATTGTTTTCGCAACCATATTTTGCATGTGAGTATGGTGTAGTGGATAATGGCTCGGAATTCAGAAATGTTGCCTTTTCGTTATTTCTTTAAAAGACTATTCTTAATCAGAACCTATAGACTGGAGCTACATAATCACATCTATCTTTGCCAAATAACAAAATCCACATACCTTGAACGCTTCCAAAAGCGGCAACAATGTCTCATCATTTTATATTGAAATGGCTAGATGTACTCTTGAGTTCTATGCTAACAGTTTCTTTAACACTTCTCGCCTATGGAACTCTCTTCTTGTTTCTTGCTTTCAACTGAAGTTGGATCTTCAAAGATTAGATTCCATTCTGAAACTTTATCCTCCGTTTTCTTTATTCCTGTTCTTTTATTGTTCTTGCTCCTTAATAATGCTTTGCTTTTTTTTATACTCTTTCACACTCAGTAACCAAATGAGTCTTAGTGGCTTTATTGCCTTTAATGAAATAAGTGAAATAAATTAAATATGTATATTTTATAGTTAGAGCTCTATTTCGTTTCCGGGACTAGATGAGTTTAGAAATTATTACTGTTTTCGAGCATCGTGTGTAATTCAATTTGGTTCTTGACTTTGGGATGGAAAAACGGCCGAGCATATCCCCAACATTTAAACCGCGTTGGTCAGGGGATATCTTTGAAGAGCATCCTATGCAGTTGTGTCTACAAAGTTGTCTTCCGGAAAAGTACATCGTTAATAAGCTCGCCTTTACTTCTGCATCAGTGTATGGAAAATCGGAGATTCTCTTTTTATTAGATTTTTTATAATATCTAATTTGCCATAATGTCTGGGGTTTTTTCTGTTTTTTTTTTTTTTGTAATATGCTCCTTCTAAGATATGTTAACAAGGTCTTGTAGCCTATGTATACGAAGTCTGATCAAAAAGTATCGGCACTATTGCTATAGTAATGGGGCTAAACTACACAGAGTAAAGCCACTTGGAAGAGACTGACCATGAACACTTTCGCTGATGGCCACTAAGATATAATGTCCTCGCTGATTTCTGTTTTTTATAGCAGTAAAATGTAGAGTGTGGGCGTCTCACCATACCTCAGAAGTTCTATCAGTGAACGTGGCTTGTGCATCAGATTTTGGCCAAGCACAATATTCCCCCAAGTTCTACAACCAGCATATTCCCCAAATCACGCCTCTTGCAAAGTTTTCATCTTTAAAAATCAAATCCCAGTTTTACAACGTGAGAGGAAATCCAAGAGAATGCGATGAAGTAGCTGCCAGCTATCCCAAAAGTAGGAATTTCATGAATGCTTCTTTCAATGGAAACGACACTGGATAAAAGTTGTTGCTTCAGATAAGGACTAATTCGAAGGGCTTTAAATGCCGAACAGATATGTCTTGTAGTTTTATTTGTATAGTACCAGACCCTATATCTTTTTTTTTAATCAGACATCGTATAAGTCTGTAATTTATTTCAAGTCCTTGGGTGAATGTCAAAATTGATGAATCATAGCCTATTAGTGATCCATTATGATGTCCCAAGCGTTGTCATAACTGAGAGTTGATTGACAAACTCACACTCGAAATAAATTGCTTCTGTGGCATACGTCTCAAATAGCCTCTGACAACTAAGTCCAGCTCCAAGCCGGGGAATGAGTGACGACGGAAAACTGGCGTCTCATAACCAGTTTCCTTCGGTAGAAGGAGCTCGATAGTAAAGGAAGGCAATCTAGGGTAAGGAAAACCCTCTTTGAAACCTCCACTGCCTTGCGGTCATATTAAAACACGGAAAAGGCCATGAAAGTAGATCCAGACTGAATACTCTGGGTGGAGCCCCGAAAGCTATTGACTGTCAGCATTGATAACTTTCTGGTAAGTTTTGCAGCAAAGCTATCTCTGAATGTATTTCTTTGGATCTTGTTGGTAAGGCCGAAAGTGGGTCCATGTAGTCAGGACAGCGCACGGCCTCCATCAACCATGCGACCTGGATAGGTCCAACCAAGGGACTGAATTTTGACCAGACAGGGTGCTACTTTTATTTCGTGAGATAAATGGATCACTACGACACTGATTCAAAAACAACATGAAGGAAATATTTTTATGATACTGTCGGAGAGATCCAGTGAAATCCATTACGTTCACTTACGTGCTAATGCCCTTGGGAAACGTATGAATCCTCTTCTCCCCCCCCCCCAGCTATTGGTAAATAGCAGGACAGATCGGATTCTATAGCCTTGGATGGCAACTGGTCTACCGCAGAAAAGAAAATGGCAACCAACTGGTCTACAGCAGAAAGAAATGGCAACCCACTGCGGGGAAAAATCTGCCTCATCAGTCATGTATTGGAATATACATGTATCGCCTAAGCGTGTATTATGCATGGCAGATTCGTTCAGTTGAAGCTTGATATCTTGTATCTGACCTCTTTCCGAGAGATCTGAGTTACAACTTAGAATTAGTTCCTTCAGAACAGTCTATGCTTTACCTATTCTTAAATTAACATCCATCTGAGTGGAAGGAGTATACATATCGAGGGATGTGATTCTCACAACGCAAAGTTGATTAAACTGAACGATCAACAGAAACACATGCAGCCTGAATGACAAGGTATCAAGCTTCAACTGAACGAATCAATGAATACTTTCCGTTGGATTGTGAGACAACCCCAAACTTTCAACCTGTTCTCCAATATCCCAGCAATACATCAGCGTATTCAGAAAAAAATTGCCTATCTTACTGCTGTAATTTAAGTGTCAACCAACAAAGACAGTACCAACGTTAAATGGTGTAAAAATGCGCCTGGAATTAGTTTATCATCGTTGGTTTTCGATAATTTACCGTTTATGGTTGATAGTTTTTTCTATTTCGCAGTATATAAACATCTCCATGGGTTTTTAATGCCGAAATCTAAATATTTTATACGCCATCTTATTTATATATTATTATTATTATTTGGAGGTAATAAGATTTTGAGGGATACAAGCCTTATTAATTAACCCGTAGTTGGGGGAGAAGATGAGGATTCATACCTTTCTCAAAAGTATTTGCTCATAAGTAAATGTAACAATTTCAACTGGAATTGGAAACCGGCTCTCTGATTAACGATTCCGAACCATTATCCATTACACCTCCCGCACATCCAAGCTTACAACACTTATTATTCCCTAACGTTGACCGATCTAGATAATGACCACGCTGGGCATTACTTCACAGAGGTCATCGTATGGGCGGCAGTGTTTCAGACGGGATGCATCACTAAACTATTATTTTCTTACAATAACAGTTAGGACAAAGGAATTAATCAACAGTCCATAAATTTATTATTAAAATGGTTCCGGTTAATTCTGGTTAATAACAATAAAATGCTATGGTAAACAATGGTAAACTAATTACCGATACTATTCGAACTGCAAGCCACTTACTTCAATGATTTGCTTTTTATTACAAGTAACTGTATAGTATCTTTATTGCCACGCTGTATAGTCTGTTACATTCCTTCTTTGTGTTTTGTTATGCATTATTTCTTTTTGCTTTTGTCATGGATTGTTTCTTTTCAAACATAGACAAACGTCTTGCAATAAGACGTAGTGTCAAAACGACGCTTTTTCCCATGACACAGCTTTTTTAACTACCTTCCCTATTCGGCAATGTTTATTGTTTAAAAAAGCGATTGTTAGAATTGCAATAAAACCTAAACACATGATGAAAGTGAATTAATACATTTCATTACCGCAAAATGGTTTATACCAAAAGATAACGATTAAAATCAGCTAAACCGTCTGTTTCGATCCTCTTTAGATCTCTTGTCAGAGCAAAAATCAAGGAAAAAAATGTGCACATCGCCTAAAATTATACAAACACACAATGTTATATATTCAGAAACAAAAAATAATAACAATAAAATTAAAGGCTAACTACCTTTAAGCCAACCAAGAACTTTTGCTTACAAAGAGATGGCTGATAGGACTTAATATACACTGATTCCTAAACTTTCAAGTGATAATCGGTATTAAACCCACTTAGCACTGAGAATATGGCCAGGTTATTACAATTAATGTGGGATTTTGATGAAATGCTTAGCTATTTGCTGAACTTGATATTTTGCCGCGCCTATGTATATTGAGATATTTTTTGTTAGCTGTCTTTTTTTTGTTTACTTATGAATTATTACATTTTTAGTCATGAATTTCCTTTTAATACATCTGATTTTATTGCCTTAAACAAATCATGAAGAAACAGGAAAATAATGTTAGTAACAAAGTACATAGGTGCAGCAAAATATCACGTTCAGCAGATCAAAATCCCACATTAAGTCTAATAGTCTGGCCATATTCTCAGTGCTAAGTGGGTCTAATACCGATTATCACTTGAAAGTTTAGGAATCAGTGTATATTAAGCCCTATCAGCCATCTCTTTGTAAGTAAAAGTTCTTGGCTAGCTTAAAGGTAGTTAGCCTTTAATTTTTTTATTATTATTTTGTTGTTGCTGTGTTGAACTGTGAAGTATTATCAATCCTATATGGAAGTGATAGATTGTCAGTGTTATTGTGAACAACGACAAAGTTTTAGAGTAAATGGAAACCAAAAAGACACTTCTTCTGAGCAGCAAAAAGAGACAGTTTAAATTTCAAGGGCACATAATAAAGAAAGTGGATCTAGAAATTTTGACACCCAGACAGGGTAAATTGAAGACAAGATGGAGAGAGGAACGCAACGCATAAGCTTCCTAACGAGAGATAGCAAAAAGACAATCTTTACTAAGAGTTACAAAAGTCATGAGAAATGGATAGAGCGGTGGTCACCCACGTCTTGAAGTGACACGGGACATAGAAGAAGAAGAAGAAGAAGAAGAAGAAGAAGAAGAAGAAGAAGAAGAAGAAGAAGAAAAAGAAGAAGAAGAAGAAGAAGGAAAAAAGAAGAATAAAAAGAATAGGTAGAAGAAGAAGAAAAGAAGAGGAAGAAGAAAAAGAAGAAGTAGAAAAAAGAGGAAGAAGAAGAAGAAAAGGAAGAAGAAGAAAAAGAAGAAGGAGGAGAAGGAAGAAGAAGAAGAGGAGGAGAGGAAGAAGAAGGAGAAGAAAAGAGGAAGAAGAAGAAGAAAAAAGGAGGAAGAAGTAGAGGAAGAAGAAGAAGAAGAAAAAGAGAAAGAAGAGGAAGAATAAGAATAAGAAAAAGGAGATGAAGAATAAGAAGAGGAGGAGGAGGGAGAAGAAGAAGAAGAAGAGGAAGAAGAGTTGGAGGAGGAAGAAGAAGAATAAGAAAAAGAGGAATAAGAGAAAGATGTAGAAGAACAACAACAACCAGGAGATGAAGAAGAAAAGAAGAAGGAGTAGGAGGAAGAAGAAGAAGAAAAGTAAGAAGAAAAAGAAGAAGAAGAGGAAGAAGAAAAAGAAGAAGGAGAGGAGGATGAAAAAGAAGAAGAAGAAGAAAAAGAGGAAGAAGAAGAAGAAAAAGAAGAAGAAGAAAAAGAGAAGGAGGAGGAAGAAGAAGAGAAGGAGGAAGAGGAAGAAGCAGAAGAAGAAGAATAGGAAGAAGAAGAAGAGGAGGAGGAAGAAAAAAAGAAGAAGAAGAAGAAGAAGAGGAAGAAGAAGAAGAAGAGGAAAAGGAAAAAGAAAAGGAAGAAGAGGAGGAGGAAGAAGAAAAAAAAAGAAGGAGAAGAAAAGAAAAAGAGGAAGGGGAAGAGGAGGAGGAAGAAGCAGAAAAAGAAGGAGAAGAAGAAGAGGATGAGGAGGGAGAAGGAGAAGAAGGAGAGGAAGAAGAAAAGAAGAAGTGGAGGAGGAGGAGGAAGAAGAAGGAGAAGAAGAAGATAAAAGAAGAAGAGGAAGAAGAAGAGGAATTAATTTCCTTTTGCAACCTTACAAATTTTTTTCCTTTTGGATTCATAAAATAATTCACTTTCAAATATAAATTTATAAACTGAAAAAAATATGGTGTTTCCGAATGTTCGTGTACAGTGCGAGTTTTCATCATTGTCTTTTTAACACAAAAATAGGTTGTCACACTATATAAAGGTAATTTTTGGAAGAGGTTAAAAATCATGCATTTTCGGTGACCGATTGCACTATACAGAGATGAATTTCACTATAGGCTCACCAACACCGGCTGGCCAGCCAGTGCAGTGGAAACAGAGAATCACTCCAAGATACCACAGCACACCTCAATTTGTAGCAAAATAAAGCAAAAAACCACATATATGTATAGAGTACATTTTCTTTCAACATCATCGTCATCATCATTCGACCTCCCTGTAGCCGTCACGCCAAAAAGGACCGACTGGAACCTGGCACTTGTCTCTAGTACAGGGCAGTCGTTTCTCAGACTCCGCGTCGGCTCCGTCGGCCCCCACTGCCAAAGTCTTCAGACACACTCATTTTATAGACCATGACAAAGTAGCCGATTGGTTGAGCGGGAGAGTTTTACATATGCGTAGGCGCACTCCATTAATTTCTTTTCTTTTAAGTGCTCTGAGACACCAGCGCATGCAATGCGTAGGCGTTTTCGGGCATGATGCCGCGTATCTTGCTCGCGACACACAAACTCCCCATGTTTGATCGGACCTGACAATTCCTTTCCACACTGTTCAGTCCTGCATTACTGTCCCCAGATCCGCAATCTCCAAACCTGTGTCCCGTGCTATGGTGTCTGGGAAAGTCAATTTTCATGAAAAGACACTTCCAGATGGATACCATAGGAGTAAGGATGAGATGATTTCCTTGTACACTCGGTGGCAGTGGCCGGCAAACTGTAATTGTTTTGTTTGAACTTAAGAAAGATTGGTCTCAGTTCTTCGTAAGTTTTGTTAAGTGTCGCATGGAATCTCCAACTGATGTTTTGGATTTTTCCAAGGAAATTTGTATATGGTTTATCCAGTCGTCTTTCAAGACAAGCAGATAGTGTCCAAGTTTCTAATCCGTACAGTAGGACTGGCTCAATCAATGTTCCAAAGGATTGGACTTTTAAGGAGTATAAAAGGTTCGAGCGCCAAATCTTGTAAAATCTGTTACACGCATCATATGCAAGAGTATTGCGGGTCTTAAAGTCTTTTGGGGGAAATCTATTATGCGAGATCCAAGATATTTGAAGTATACAAACCCTTTTGATGGATGGTCTATGGGAGGTTCTGATATATTCTGTCTTACTCACGTTGCTATAAAAAACCTACATGGTTCGCTGCTTACTCTAATGACTACAGCAAGTGTTCTACATCCTTGATGCATTGAGAAATGAATGCAAGATCATCGACAAAGTCATGGTCAGTCAGGTATGTGGTGGGTACCTACTACTCTAGCGAGGTTTCAAAAGGAGTCTTTTTTCCTCCGTATTGTCGAGATACTTACATTTTACTTAGAACGACTTGCATTATCGTAGTTCGAAGTATATACCTCAACACCGTGCATTATGTGACGCTAATCCCGAATAAAAGTTATCATTGTAAAGGTAATACTTTACGGAAAAAGATGAATTCAAATTTGACATAAAAAAAACATCTATTAATTCTTCATTTATATAAAATATTTGTAGATTTTAAGCCGTATGCATAGTGAATGATGTTTTTCACTTCATGAAAGTGTTGCAATTTTTGGTTAGTACTAGTGAGCTAGCCAAAATGACTCATTTTATAGTTCACCAACAGAAGGGTTAACCAATCAGAAGGCTCGAAATATTCGATGCGACGTGTATAAAAGCAGCCTTTTTTTTTCGAATATTCACTGCCAACCTCTGATATCGAAGACTGAAGAATTACGGAACAGCTGCTGGTGGCATTGGCGATATAGGCGGATTCAGTAGAGTGTCTGACTCGTGAGTATTAATCTTTAACGTTGTTTCATTGGACAGATTACGTACTGCGCTGTATTCTATATTCATAGACTATGGTGAAGATAGTCAACAGAAAGAACAAAAAGGAAAAAACTATGTAGGAGGCAGACCAAAGATAAAGGAGCTACCGTAGTCAGACTCGAGCGAAAACAAAATACGGTATCTAAATCTTCGTATCAAATATTTTACGGTAGGGGTTTTTCTCACCAATTTTGCGGTGGCTTTGTACAAAAAAGGCCATTTATTTGCTATAAAACATGTCCAGGATATTGCCCACTGTTGAAATATTTTGACTAGCTAGGCCTATTAGTATTCCTTAGAAGCTGGGGTCGCATTATACACTCGCTATATAAAAAATTCAGAGATTGCAATATCTATGAAAGACTTGTACAAGAGTATATATGTTTGTTTGTAATAATATTCCAGGATTATGCTAGCTTATCAATGGATTAATTGGGAACAGATAAAAGTATAGTTTTGTTCGATTATTAATAGAACCTGCCATGTTTCTCTTCTAAACTAACTTTTAGAGTATAGGCGTAGTAAAATAAATCTTTTCTTCTTCTATATGCTGCGTCCCTTCAGGACGTAGGTAATCATGGCTCTCCACAATTTCCTCTTCTTTGTAAGTCTTAACTAATAAAGTTTGTCTTTTTGTTATCTCACCTAAATCCTATTCCGCCATCCATTTACTCAACCTTACTAGTTAGGTTATGTGTTGTTTTCCTTTGTCCTTCTTGCTGTCAATCAGTCCTGTGAGTATCAAATTTTCCAAACGCTCTTTCTTCATTATGTATATAAAAATTTCAACTTGTCTCTTCTTAAGGATAACTATAAGTGTTCATTTTGTTTCCATTTTGTCTAAAACTTCGTCATTGCTCACATGTTCGGTCCATGGTATTCTCAGTATCCTTCTGTAGTATCAGATTTCTGTGGCTCTGGGAGGAGACTGTTCAGTATTCACTACAATATAGATATTACTGACGATTTTTTTTTTTGTTTTGTTTCTTAATATTCTGCTTAAATTTTGGAAGGCGATGTTTTGCAATCCCACTGCGTCTTCTGTGTCGTACTTCTGTTAAAACACTTTCCAGATATTTAAATTGTTGCACTTGTTTGATTTTGCCATCTCCATTTTGTAATTTACATGTTGGGCCGTCCCTTTTGCTAACAACCATGCGTTCTCTCTTCTTTATTCCGTTCTTGTCAATTTCTTTCACAACATTCTGGTAGTATTTCTTGGAGTTTTTCTCTGTAGAATCAGATTTCTGTTGCTTCAAGTCTCTTCTTCATCTATGAGGAGATTGTCCAGCATTCTGTAGCAGGTAGGAGGACTAACATTGCATAAATATTCCGCGCTTCTTTCTAACGAAATGTTTTCTGTTTCTTAATACTCTGCTTATTTTTTGAAAGGTACCATTCGATATCTTAATGCGTCTTCGGAGTTCAGTATCATACTTTCCGTCCTCTGTTAAAATACTTCCTAGATATTTAAGCTGTTCTACTTCTTTGATTTTGCAATCTCCAATTTGTAATTTGCGTGTATGAATGAAGAACTATAGCTGATCAGAGAAAAATCGATTCCAGATTGCAAATAAGAACGTTGGAAATATAGGCAATCAATCAGGAAAGAAAAACTAAGCAAAAATGGCAGAGATCAGTATTGTGAGTTGCGCGTTGTATCTTATTCCTGTTTGGGGGTTCATTTGATTTATTTTTCGAGCTTTTTTTTTTCTTTGAGTGGTGGGATGTTTTAAAATATTAGCGAAAGTTCGATCTGCTGTTCATACAGCAGATGTTCAGGTCTTACTTTCTCCAGGATGAATTTAGACATTTCTTTTCTTCTTTTTTATAACGGTTCTGGTGAAACGACATTGCGTTCCGAACATGTTAATACGAATAGTTTTGTCGTGTAGTGTGGAAAAACTTTCTAACCTTTCTGAGGAGGTTAATCAAGCTGAAATAACAATAGATAACATGATCCTCGACTTATCTCCACACAATCGGAACACCAAAAGTTTTGGGATTTTATCTTGTATCCTTTCTTCTGACGTTTAAATTTGCAACACATCTTCTACAAAATGCATGAGAAACGTTCATCTTCATCTCCCGATATGATTCCCAAAATAATCGTAGTAACAAGAATTATACGTAAAGGGAAATTTTAGGATTCTAATCAAACATCGTTACTTCGCCGCAAATCTTTCAAAACTGTATGGATTGTTATCGCATTTTCTATTCCCAGTTAAGTCACTCACACGCATATATATATATATATATATATATATATATATAAGGCAGGATGTGTGTGTGTGTGTGTGTGTGTGTGTGTGTGTGTGTGTGTGTGTAACGAATGCACGGCCGCAATTTTCGACAGATTTGCACCAAAATTTACATGCACATGCCCCAAGTTAGCGGAAAGGCCAAGACCGAATTTGCATTTTCCAACTCCCATCGATAATGGAAATAATCGATTTTTTTTCATCCAGTTTGCGGCCATTTTGTACTGGCCAGAGTGAGAGCCTATAACTGGCTACCACGAATAGGCAGGAAGATTCTATTGGCCAGCGTGAGAGCCAACAGCTGACTGACACGAATGTTAACTAGCATGCTAGCATGCTAAAAAAATCGATAGCTGCATTCGTCACAAGTGGGAAAAATTTAAATCTGCACAGCACTTTACTCCAATTGACTCATTCGCTTGCTTAAACTCAACGTTGATTCTGAATCCGCAGAACTCGGTTGAGTGTGAAAAAGTATTTGTTGTTAACATTCTTTTTTCATCCGGTTTTTCCAGTTACGAGTCCTTTTTTAAAGGTGATCGTTTTGTGTTCATTTTGTTAAGTTTTTTTTTTCGTAACAGATTTAATGTTTAGTATAGAGCTTAGAAAAAAATCGCATTGTGAGATAGGCAAGAAGTAAGGCATGTAGCAACATCAGCACGGCAAAGGGCACTCCTTTAAAGGCAAAGAAGGGCAAAAATATTTTAAGTCAAGTGATAGCGATTGCTGTATGAGTCGTACAATTTTTGAATCAAGCACGGGCAGGGCCGGGCCATTGTTTACATTTGATACGCCATGATTAGATATGAATGTGCGTGAGAGATTCATAGTAATTTCGACCTTGCTAAACGAACGCGCCTCTGTAGTCAAATCGGTAAAGGCACGTCAAGTTAAATGACGGTACCGTTTTGGATGCAGGTTCGAATCCTGTCTGTGAACATTTCTCGGGCATTCAGTTAAATGTTGTTTAATACTGTTTATTATAAACAGAGCATTTAGTTAAATATTTGTATCTATAAAAAGAATGTATAAACTTTGTCCATTTCATAATATATATATTCTGTTTATACGTTATTTTTATGAATACAACTTATTTGAGTAAATGATCTGTTTTAATTAAACAGTATGAATTGCATTTACCGGCCTGAATGTTCGAGAAATTTCTTGGCAGGAATCGATCCCCTATATTCCACACAGAAATCGTCATATAGCCTGACGTGCTGCAAGCGATTCAGCCACAGACAACTTTCTGAAGATGCGTAATTTTAAGCAGTAATTTGAACTTTAGCTAAACAGAATGTTTTCTGTAGCTGAAGCGTTGACAGCACGTCAGGCTATATGTCGGTCTCCGTATGAGATACAGGTTCGATTCCTGTCGGAGAACGTATCTTTTTTACGTAATTTCTCGAACATTCGGGCCAGTAAATGCAATTAATACTGTTTAAAAAAACAGAACATTTACTCAAATAAGTTTTATCGATAAAAATAACGTATAAACGGAATATATATTAAAATGTTTGTCGGATTTAATCCAATATATATACATATTCATAAACAATTATTTTTAAATTCATTTTCTGATAGGTAATAATAATAATAATAATAATAATAATAATAATAATAATAATAATAATAATAATATAATATACTGGTTGCGATTGATAAATTGTCGTCTGAATTACGCAAAAATGAAAATAACACTGACATCTCATTTTAACAGACATATTTGCCAAAATTACACTAAAATATCTTGAAATACGAAAGATTAAATTTATTCGATAAAATCTCCATTGGCTTCAACCACGGCCTCCAAACGATTTTGGAATCTCCTGCAATTCTTCTAGACGGTCTCCTTGTTTAATTATGTGAAAGCTGCCATGACCATAGCCTTCAGTTGACCTTTGGTGTTACAAGGAGTTTTGTTGGTCTCCCGCCCAACTACGCCCCACACAAAATAATCAATGGGAATGCAATCTGAGGAGTTAGGTGGCCAAATGTAAGGGACGATCTGTTCAACGGGCCTAGGAAACGAAGAGGTAGCAAATGAGACTCAATATAGCGCCGCTCGCTCACATATCGAGTCTGAATTACTTAATTATAATTATCAAATCCTCCTAATAATTTCTATCATTTGTATATCATTGCTTGAACCGTCTTCTAATGCTCAAGTTTGAGCGGCTTGATGATAGTAGTCGTGGCTCCTGGGGGCACAGTCCTATGGTTAGAGAGAATCTCAGTTGAGTTCCACCACGGAATATGTGAGCGAGTGGCGCTATATTCAGTCTGATTTGCTACCTCTTCGTCACCGAGGCCCGTTGAACAGTTGGTATGACGTTTGCTTCCTAACTGACCGGGTTTCAATTCTCGGTAGTGGATGCGCACTGCTGATGAGTCCCAAATATAGAACGAAACGGCCGTCCAGTGTTTTCTGCATTCTGTAGAGGTTTCTTTCAGACTCGATCAATTACTTAATTATCAAATCCTCCTAATAATTTGTATCATATATATATATATTTGAATTTTATATCAGTCCTTCGTAAGCTTCCAATGCTTAGCTATGATTAAGTATTGATGTAGATGTTATTTTCACTTACGACTGATTTCCTCAGGATTCTTCCGGTAAGCTTGGAGAATGATTATACATTCTTATTGCACGCAGTAGAGTACAATATTGTTATAAAAAATCTGAGAATTCCATTAAAATATCTTTGATCATTTCTAAGTTATACCGGTTCACAACGTAATCGAACAATTGGAAAATTTTGCTTTTACACTATTTTGGACAATTTTCCTGTATCTGTGTGTTTGTGTTTTCTTTTTACGCCCATTTTTTTTTCTGTTTCTTCAGTATATCGCTATTCTTTCTATTTGCGTGTCTCTCCGCTTTTTTTTATTTTTATTTTTTTCTCTGAATCTTTCCGCAATTGTTACTCGTGTCATTTGGTCTTTTACGCTCCTCGATCCCATACCGTTGTCACGAGCACATTTGCTAATTACAATACAGAAAACAGGAAAAGACACGAGAACGCTTGACAAACACCAAAAAATACGATAAAAAAAAAAAAGAAAGAAAGAAACTAACAGACATGAAAATAGCGAACCGTGATTTCTTTCAGCTTGATTGAGTTTGGCATTTTGATTTCTTTTCTTTTTTTTTTCCCCTCCCTCCCCTTGATCGATACATTGATTAAGATATCAATACGCATTTTCGCGTTCTTTATTGGACATTTTTTTACCTTGGTTAGTGGATTGTCACTCTTCAAGATGGCACTCTGGTATATTTTTTTTTTACCTTTCTTGTTATTTATTTGTCAAGGAATTCTTTTTTTCTGCTTCACTTTTCAGTCATTTTCCCGCCATTTTCTGACTTTCACGTTTCTTATGGTTAGATACAAAGCGTTGTACGTGCGAGTAAAGACATAAAATGCAGAATATTCTTTAGTTAACACGATTGCACGGTTCCAGCGAGAATTTCTAGATTTACTAGCGATAGAAATTAAATTGAGTAAGTACAAAACTATATAAAGAGGTATAAGACACGGCTGGGTCTTCTTACTCAAGAATATATTGACCTTTACACCGAGGCGATTACACTTCAGATATATTTTCTGGCTTTAAATAACCTTCAAGGGGTTGAGAAGCCGTAGAAAATGAAACACTTAATCAATCAAGAGCTGATGCAGAAAACTGAAGTCTATAAATGTCTGCTCTACAGAAGGATGCTGAGAATACCAATGTCGGATCATGTGGAACGATAAGGAAGAAAAATGGGAAGGAAATCGTCACTTAGAACCAGAAAGGGACAATTGAAATTTATGAGACGGATAATGAGAAAACAAGGTTTGGAGAATTTTCCACACGCGAGACATTTTGAAGGCAAGAGAGGCAGAGGGAAAGAACGTCTAGTCTGAGTAATGAGCTTATGTAAATGTGCTGCAGAACAGGAAGATTAAACAGATAAATATTTCTTAGATGAAGAAAAGATAGGAAGTTGTGGAGAGCCACGATAGATCCGTCCTATAGCGCATAAAAGCTGTTTTTGACTTAAAAGGCAGTCAGCTAGAACGTCATAAGAACAAAATATTACTGATGAAGAAACAAATCAAAGAACGATTTAATCAGATGGAATTCCAGGTTTTTTATCCAACATTTCATTTCAGTAGGCTTTAATCTCTTTATAAATCGATAATACATATATTTTAAACTTCAAACAGAATTATAGTAGACACTCATATTTGAAATCAACGTCAATTTGTTTTTAAACAATGTTCATTACGTCAATAGGACTTATAGAAGGCTGCGGCATAAATAGTTCCCACATTTTAAAATTTGGCAAAAAGGTCGAGATAACTGTTATTAAAAAAATGATTTCGCTGTTATTTGAAACAGTGGTCCGTGAAAAAATCTTGATGGTTCGGGGAAAAATTGAGACATTATTTCAAATTTTATGAAGCTTCGGATTAAAAATGACGAGTAACAAAAGGTATTCATGGATGTTATATAGATCCTGAATTAAATTTAATTCCAGCTGAGCACTCTAGGGCTGAGGTATGGGTTTGTAAACAGTGACTATTATAGCTATATAGCGAGACTCTTCGCAAGTCGAACTGAGTCACTGTCGGTCACTGGGCGTGTTTCCTAAAATAAATACGCCATAAATCCACCTTCGTCCCGACCGTACGCCGACAGCTTAGTGGTAGAATATCCGCCTGATATCAATTCAGTCGGCTTTCGATCCTAGGTAGAGGCAACCGGATGTCTAGCCGCACTGATGAGCTGTGATACAGCGAAAGAGTCTGTCTGTGGATGACATTATATATATATATATATATATATATATATGTTCAAGAACTTATGCAATCTCGAAATGAATACGAGTACGCAAATGCGACATCATCCAGCCATAGTATAACCTAATATGACTTGCAAACTTCGAATTTTCTATCTGTTTTATTTAAATAATTTCACCATAACTTTGTTAAGTTTAATGGGTGCATTTCATATTAATAAAATAAATCTTAAGTCGTTGATTGGGATGCGACCTGTGCGAATACATTTTCGACCGGTAATTTGATCTGGTCCGCGTTTGAGCGAGGATCCGTCGCCCGGGACGCAGAGATGAAAAAAATAGTTAAATATTTTTCTCTTGCTGATGTTTTTTTTTACTCCTGTGGCAGTGGAGACTTCTAGGGTTATTATGGCGTTCTTTCGGAGGATTGGCGCGATTGCGTCTCGATTAAGGGATGAGCCTCGCGAAACAGAGTGGCACTTGCAGCGTGTCTCACTGGCCATGGTTCGAGGTAATGCTTTCTCCATCATTGCGGCTGGCTGAGGATAGCAAAAAAAATTGTTTATAATTACTTTGTTCAAACTTTTTTTTCAATAAATAAATAGTTGGAATTACAAAAAAAATAATAATAAAAATAAAATAAAAGTTTTCCGATTATTATTATTTACCTTTTTTCTAAATTCATATTAGTGGTCCGCTAAATTTAAAATTATACATTCGGTGGTCGACTGCTGGTTTAAAGAACGGGCTATAGTCATTTGGTTTTAAAAACGACATCATCCAAATGATGGCCTCTGTTTGCCATACACAGTTATAAACGATTTTCTAATGTTTTCCATCATAAGGAAGTACAAGCGCTTCGAGGTCTTCCAGTTGGCTTTCTTTTAAGGGCTGAACTTGGGTCCCTGAAATGATCAACCCCTAGCAACATCGATGTTCTCTCCGAAACATCATCTTTCCGATAGTTACGTCGGTTGAACACCAAAAGCTCTTACAACAATTACAGATGCCACTCTATATAAAACGTTTCAACAGCAAACACATGATGTGCAACAGTGCACTGTTACCGTGAAAATTGCGAAATAAACGTGATTTTTGCGGTTACAGTGCATTTCTTGCATCATTTGATTGCAATACACGGAAAAATATCTGTGAATATATATATATATGTATATATATATATGTGTGTGTGTGTGTGTGTGTGTGTGTGTGTGTGTGTGTGTGTGTGTGTAAATATATAGAAAATAGGAAAGAACTGGTTAGGTAAATAATCCAAAGTTCTTTAGTATTTTTGTTATTATTTTTAAAAAATAGTGCTCAATACAAAAAAAGAGCATAAATATAAAAAAAAAAATTCCACTTGAAGATGGAAAAGAGCTTACTTTAATTCAATTGAATTCAAATAATTATATTGAAGATTTCGGCTCTTGTTTTAAAACATGAGAACTCTTATGTAGCGTGTTGGAATCATATTTTTAAATAAATAATTATATATATATATATATATATATGTATATGTATGTATAATATATATATATATATATATATATATATATATATATATATATATATATATATATTTTAAAGTAAACGAAGAGTTCACGTGGATATATATATATAACGTTTAAGATAATAAAAAATCTAAAAGTAACGTTTAAGTAATATATATATATATATATATATATATATATATATATATATATATATATATATATATTACTTAAACGTTATTTTTAGTGGATACTCTTATTTCAGTAAACGCAATGTTTACTTTTAAACAGTATATTTATTTCTTTTTCTCTAGTAAGACTTTCTCAAATATTCAGCTAAGTAGACGAAAATAAATAAATATAGTGTTTCATAAATAAACGAAGCGGCTACACAAATACGAGTATCCACTAAAATAGGGTTTAAGTAAAAAAAAAAATATTTATATATAAGGGATATTTTTGCAGCAAGAATGTATCAAATAAATATCAAAATGAAATCCATCGAAGTATCGACTGAAATTATCCTTCATAGTCACTAGTGAAAAAGTATTACACTAACATGGAAAGTGGACATTTTGAAACCTAAGATGAAGCAAGGTCTTGGAGTTCTACGGTTATGTCAATTCCGGAAATTGTTGATCATGGTCTTGACCTAATTTAACCACAAGGAAATGCGTACCATTTGTAATTCATGAGCATTTGGCAATGCTAAAGCCGCCAGGCAAACTGTTGCCCGAACTATTTGGATGTTAAACGAAAATATCTATTCTAGGCAATGCACTCGTCAGCATTGCAAACAATACTGAGAATTCGTTTGAAAGGCTTCTTTTTGTTCATGAAATATAATTATGGTCCTATGATCGGGAATCCAATATGCAGTAACTGTACTCAGATTCTCCAGTCATATTTGTCTGTAGTCCAACACAAGCTTTTACCACAATAAAAATTCACCAAGATGATAGCTGAAGAATCTATCTGCCTATCTTCTAACTACAATATATAGATATATTAGGTTGGTGCAAAAATAATGTCATTTTCTCACATATGTTACTATGTGAGAAAACGATATTATTTTTGCAACAACCTAATATTGTACCCACTTTAAAAATTGGAGAAAAATTTGATAAGTAATATTACTCAATTGACTCAATAGTACTCAATCTCAATTGACTCATTTCTGTGAAAAAAATTCAGCAACAAATTTGAATTTATACAATCGCATTTATTAACCAATCAGCGAAGTTATTTCAAAGAGTCTTAAGGCTTTGAAATTTCAGAGAAGTACGCTTTTGTCTGCTACGAAAATTTGAGAGATAAATCCAGAAATTGGTCAACAATATCTTCCCACTTAAAAATAGATATTTAAAAATTGGGAATATTACTTATTAACTTCTGAATTTAGTAGATCTAAGTTTTATCTTCCTTTATTTTTAAATACATATTCGTCGCATTAAGTGAGTTAATCGGTTTTCAGTTTTTCGGTAACCCTTTGAACCGGGGTTGTTTTTTTGTGTTCAAATTCTCACCTTTTGTATAATTAATTTCTCATCATTTCATACATTTTATCGAGTAACCTTTTGCAATAACCTCACGATTTTAAAGTAAAGTAAGCACCATGTAAAAACATGCAAACAATTATATCACAAAAAATAGTAGTAGCAGTTATAATACAGCTGACGTTTGCTGATTGCTGGAAAAGTACACGCATTCATAAAACAACCCAAATATATAACTCTCTCGTTAGACACATTTATGCTTTTCTATCACAACACATTTCTTTCTGTTGTGTGGAAAAAAACAATTTTGTGGGACTTTTTCTTTGTATTTATGTACTTTAAACTTGAAAGAATACAAATGCTCAATAAAAACTTATTTAAAACTTATATATATAAATTTCCGTCGCATTAGATAAAAAGATCCAATGCGACGGAAATTTATAAAACAGGATCTTTTCATTCATAAACAGATTCGGGGTTTTTGTATATTATTGAATTGTTCGCGAAGATGGATTTCTCGCCATTTAATCATTAACCTTTGTATTTGTTTTATGTATGAATAATTCATGAATATATATATATATATATATATATATATATATATATATATATATATATATATATATATATATAACGTCTACCCCGGCCACTCCGCATTCAAGCTCCACCCACTCGGCTGATCGTAGAGCTGAACGCTTTGTCCCAAGACTTGTCTCGCCCCACTTTATGATTAAGCGGTTGTAAGACTAGCTTGGTGCAAATGGTCGACTTGAATCGATGACTTGAATCGATGACTTGAATCGATGACTTGACTGTCAGAGTAAAGTCACATGAAAGAAGAAAGAAAATAAATTGGTTAAAAGAAAAAAGTATTTATATACACTTCCTTGATACAAAGTTGATGATAAAATCATTGATGACTTAAGCAGTCTATACTCTCCATGCAATAACTATCGACCCTTCCTGATTATCGTGACCAACTGTTGTTATGATTTTGGAACGATACTTCTGGATCAATGTTTTAAATTAAAGGCTTTTTCTTCAGGGCGGCAAATCAAACGAGATCAGGCGAAGCGTTGGTACTCTCCTATCTCTGTCAAAGTCTATCCGCGGTGTCTCCGCCATCTCTGTCTCTAAATCTACTTGGCATTCTGTTCTTATGGACCCATTCACAAGTGCTCGAGTAGGCATGATGTGCTCTGGCTATGCCAGCGCTCCCAAAACAAACAATCCGAGCTCTACCTGCAAATGTCCATAGATAGGAGAGCCCCTCCTCACTCCTTAGAATTCTATCTGCGCCTTCTCCCTCTTGCTTTGTGTGAGTGCCTCTGACCATCACTGCCCGAGGGGCGTGGAAAATTCTTCACCTTGCCTGGGCCCTCTGCTCCTTGGTCACATGACCAAACCCGTCCCCCAAGTCCCAGGAGCGGTCTAGCCGAACGGCCAAATTTTAAATATCTTGAACGATAATTAAAATTTGTCTGTCCGCTAAGACCAAATTCTTTCTCATCGTTCTTGTGTGTGTGCGTGTGTGTGTGTGTGTGTGTGTGTGTTCGTTTTTGCATCTGGGATTTATAATTTTTATCCCCTCGTCAGCCCATTGATCAACAAGTGACAAGAAGTGAACAATCCCTTGATTTGGGAAATTTTATCACGTTTTAGCAGACGAAAAATTAATTATTCTTTTCTGCTGGAAATCTGTCTGCTTCTAAAAGTTAGTCCTCATCAATCGACCGAACTCACGGCCAGAGGTCCATCTTCCTCTTTGTCACACAATGGTCGTAAAAATTTTAACCATTTTCAGGATATGTATCAGGTCATCCCATAATTTCTGTCCGAATTTTGAATAAAGAAAACAAGTGACCAAATGTTACATTTAATTACAGATTCAATCAACAATGTATTTTCCCCGATTATCTACGACTTCCTTCCATCTATTAACAAGCTTACTAATTCCATTACTGTAAAATTCTTTTCGCTTTGATTCGAAGAACTCACAAATGTCAGTTTTAACCTCTTCCTGTGTTACAAA